>JASWHV010000014.1:49335025-50535025 GCA_030760725.1 Neostapfia colusana | reverse complement strand
ATTTATTCATGGTTGTATTCTGAATTCAGTTTGTGGATTACATGTGTATGTGTGATAAACATCCTGGGCACACATATGCATTCACTTGGTTGTATTTTGAACCGGGTGTTACAGACCGGGTACCCCACGTAGTGGGTAAAAGACGGTCCGGGCCCTACCTCCCTACTGAGGCAGGCCCCAACAAAAGCCACGTGCTCTGGGCCCCATGGTCAACCCTGGGGCTACCGCGTGCACCTGAGCTCCGGAGCAGACACGTGCCCTGGGCTCCGACCTGAGCCTCCCCGCTCAGGACAGGTCCGGAGCTGCCACGTGTCCCCGGCTCCAAGTCACCACCATGAAGAGGACAGCACCAGGGCTGGCTTGTCCCAAGCTCCAACAATACTCCCCGCTGAGGTGGGGTCCGGAGCTGACATGTGCCCTCTGGCCCCGAGCCGCCTCCCGCTAAGGACAGCTCCGGTGCTGACACGTACCCCAGGCTTCGGGCTGAGCCTTCCCACTGAGGTGAGGTCTGGAGCTGCAACATGTCCCTTGGCTCTGAGCCGCCTCCCCGCTGGGGACAGCTCTGGTGTTGACACGTGCCCCGGGCTCCGGTCCGGGCCTCCCTACTGAGGTAAGATTCGGAGCCGCCATGTGTCCCTAGACACCAAGCCCGTCGATGAGAGCTCCAGAGCCGCCACGCGTCCCGCGATCCCTCGTGGGCCGTGTGTAAGGGCCTCAGTTTTGGACACATAATTGAAGTGTTCATCACCACACACACACACCTCATTTGAGGTAAGTTGATGAACACAAATGAAGAGCAAGTAACCACCATCAACATGTTCATTAGAGAACAAACTCACATATTGCAAAAGTGGTATTTCCCACATGTGATATAGGTGGGCTGGACATATGAAAACTCCTACACATTGCTAAGGATGTCCATGCCAAATTTCACCCAAATTCAAAACCTTTTTGAGGTCATTTTGGGTATAGCTAGAAAGAGGGCAGTTTGAAACTATGTTCAAATCCAAACTGTTTTTATCCCATGAATTTAAATGTGGGAGGCATATTCTTATTCAGCACATTTTTATGAGCTCACACACCAATTTTCACTCCATTTGGAGTTGATCTTGACATGAGCTAAGTGGGACAAATTCAAACTTTATTTGAATTCAAAACTGAACTTGTGCTGAAATTCATTCAAATCAAACCCAATTTGAATTCTACTCAATTCAAATGGCTCATGGGTAAATAATTTGAATTATAAGGGGTAGTATGGGGCTCACTGTTTACAACAGTGATTAGGAGTAAATTTAAGAGGTTAAAATTGGAAGTGGGACCCACATGTCAGCCACTACTCCAACTCAAACCGACTGAAAACCCAGCTTGGGTTCTTGCACTGGACTGAGCAGCCGCCACGGCGAAGAGGCGACTGGGACACCACCTGCTTGCCGCCCTGACGTGCTGAACCGCCTCACAGCCCCCTTATCTACGCCACCGCCCTGATCAGAGCGATCACCGCCCACTCTGCTGCCTCCTCGCATCAGAACCGCGCCATCACTGCCGATCACTCGGAGCTGATCAGGGAAGCTTGATCACCGCCTCTCCGTCCCCTCCAGAGCCACGGCAAGGTACTAGAAACCTTCCTCCGTCTTCCCCGCTACTAGAATTCAGCTGAAACCGATTGATATCGGCTATGCCGAAAGATCACTTCGGTGACTTAAAACCACCGCACCTCGGGCTCCCGTGGACAGCCCAACCGGGGCGTTGTCACGCCCGAGCCAAGGCACCCTTGGACGCGCTGGTGACCGGTGCTGCTCACCCCCGAGCCACAGCCCGAGTGTTTGCTCACCGGCGGCGAATTTCCAGTTTTCCCCTTTCGGTGTGCAGGACGACCTTCGGGTGTGGGTCCGTCGAATTCATACTCTAGAAAGGATTAGAGGGCCTCAATCAGCTCTCACATAAACTAGACACGGTAACGCACAAGTTGCCTTCACAACCTTTGGCCGGAGAACCTCTGCAACCGGCGTATTTCGAAGTTTATCAACGGCGGAACCAACGGGAGGCGTCGGGCGCACGGTGAGGACCTACTTCGGGTCTTCCCCGAGCTGCCTCAAGCTCATGTCGACCTTCCCTGGGGTCCGCTGATGCTTCCCGACTGGTTGCTCGAGTAGTTGAGGTGCTAGGGAAGTCAGCCGACATGGCCGAAGTCTTTCCGAGGCGGCGGCTCGTCGCCGACCATGCACCGGCCGTTGTCATGACGATCTGACCCCAGAATCCTTTTCCCCGAGTGAAAATAGGCAGGGGCGGCCAAAATCGTGAAGTTTGGAGCTTTACAGAAGCCGGCGGCGAGCTCTCCGGCGAAGTCCCCCGGCGGCAGAGCGCGGGCGTCGCGAGGTTGAAGAAGGGGGTGGACCCCAGCTGTCAGCGACAAATATTTTAAATCGGGATCGGGGTGTGGCCGGGATCAGGTGTGCTGGCGCGCAAAGACCCTGTGGGCCGCAGTGTGCGATCGCCTCGGCGTGCGACGCGTGTCCCCGGGGCCCACTCGCAAGTTTAAACTTTTCCCCGATTTTCAGAATTCTTCCAAACTTCAAATCCTCATAACTTTGGCCAGAAAGCTCCAAATCGAGTGAACCAAATTTTGTTGGATTCAGCTCTCTGAGAACTTTCCAGAAAATCAAGTTTCACTTCATGAAAACCCTTATTTCTCCATAATTAATTCCTCAAAATTTAAACTGTTAGGAATTTTAACTGGAGAATCCTTTGGAGGAAAATCCTGAAATTTTGCTGGGATGTTCACCATAATGTCCCTGAACTACCATAAAAATTGCAGATCCATTTGAGCTCATTTGGTCCACCTAATGCTCTGATTAGTAAAACTGTTCCAGAGAAAATAGAAAATGTTCAGAAACATTTTCAGAATTTTCTCTGAAATTGTTTAGCTCCTATCTTTAGTTAGGAACCTTCAAATTAAGTGAGTCCAACTCCATTAGAACCCTCTGAAAATCTAGTTTTCAGAAAGTCATAGTTTGTTTCATGAAAATCCGTAGGACACCCTAAAAGCCTTCAAATAAGGTCAAGTGCATAATTAATTGTGGAGGGCTCAAATGAGTTTTGCTGCAACTAAAACTTGACCAAGTCTCTGTTTAGGTTGTAACCAAGCCACTGTAAAAGTTTCACAGTCATTGGGCTTGTCTAGTAAGAGTTATAAACTTCACGAGATTAAAAGTTAATACAACTGCATTTAAATTAATACATGTATTGCTTCTATCATGTAGTCGCTAAGGTCGAGGAGGAACCCGAAGTCCTAGACTTCGTTACTCCGGAGGAACAGCTAGCCTACGACCAAGAGCAGCAAGGCAAGCTCCGGTTTGCATTGACCTTTTTACAAATGTTTATTGTTTTGAGCACATCTTTGAATACTATTATTCTTTGCATTAGAGTCTTGTTTGGGAACCCAAATGCATAGCAAAAAAAAACCATGGGTTGGTTTTAGGATCGCAAACCCCGTTAGCTACTGCAATGCTAAGTTAGTGTAGGATTCGGTACAAGTCGAGTAGTTGGAACTACTCGCGAGCATAGGCTAGAGGCACTTGACTCGGGTAGTAATAGCACATGAAACACATGGTAAGAAAATGATACCAAGCGGAGAGTAAGGGCAACAGGACTTTGGGGCCTGTGTGCTGTAGCTCCGCTTGTGTCGATTGAGGACCGAGCCGTGTGCGGGCCTGTTGAACAAGCTAGAACAGTACCAAATACCTACCGGCTATATGGGAACCGGGAAACTGATGTAACTCGGGTAGCTGGGTGTTGAGGCATAGCTGGTCGTTCAGAGGGTAGGTTGAGAGCTCGAGGTGTAAATCGGCTGGCGGCACTGAGATGCGCGTGCAGAGACCTCTTGCTCGGGACGATTGGACCGGTTCAACATTTGGCTAACGGGTGAAAGGTAGTCATGTACGGCGTCCGTGATGGTTGTTGTAGGCAACATCGAGTACGGGCGTACGTGACGGGTTGTTCGGGTAACCCTGCAGGTGTAAATCGATTATAATCACCGTCCCTCGCGGTCAGTGAGTACCACTTGTTCATTGTACCGTGACGTAGAAAGAACAGGCTAGTTACATGTTAAAATGTTGCTGATTGAAAGATGGACTTGATTGTTAATGGTTTGCTGTAGTGTAGAGCTAATTAAAGTTCCGTTCAACTTTGGGCAAAGTACATGAGAGAAATGCGTTTCTTATTTGATTGCGGCTCTCTCATGTGCCTTATCGTAAGGTTCTCCACAACCTGCTGCTAAAACTTGAAAGTAAGGTTCTACTAATTAGGCAAGTCCTTGCAAATGATTTTTACCTCATGTAACCCATTACCCCTCATGTAGAAGTTCCATGTTTAGGTGAGACGGGTCAGACTTGCTGAGCCTTCGTGCTCACTGCTTGTGTTTGAAGCTTTTGCAGGGTTCTATGAGGAAGGGACTCCCGAAGAGGAGATGGAACCCCAGGAGGGGAACCCCGTCGAGTGGGAGTAGTGCACGCCGCAGAGTTAGTGTGCGTGTTTGCTAGCAAGGACACGTTCAAGGGCTGAACGTAAACTTGATGCGTAGTCTATGCCCGCGAGTGTAGACTGGACTTATTTTGATGTAAACATGTTCATAAACTTGTTTATGTAATAAAATTTCACTTCCGCTTTGTACCTTTGACGTGTGTTATACGGTGTTGTGCAACGCAGCACCCCTCAGAGTGATCCTGGCTCGACAAGACCGTGGGGTCGTGTCAGCGTTGGTATCAGAGCTCGCTTGAGGTTTAACGCACTAAAAAGGTCATCTTTTTCAAAATCCAGTGAGGAACGGGTTAGTAGCCCGTATAAGGATGTTATTAGCATATGGAAAGTGGCATACTAACCTATTTGTTTATGTCGGAAAATCGTGTATCTCGGGACGGATATGTCTTGGGGGTACACGTAAGCGCTGTCCACCAGTGCGCACAAGCTGAAGGGTGGAGCCCTACGGGTGGCAGGTAACCCAACCCGCTTTGATATCCTCTACGACTCTTCATGTCGTTTGGGGTATTCGAGCAACGTCTGTCCCTGGCGTGCGTGGTGCAACTTGGGAGACCCCGTCACGTGGTCTGAAACATGAACACGTAACTCAAGGCATGTTTGGCTTGAGAACATCCGGGCGAGTGATGACAGCCGGTTGTACTAACTGTATGGATTCCGGGCTCGGTGTGCAGCCGAGTCTGACGATTGTTTGAGTTTTTGCAGGTAGCCTGACCACGAAACGGTAGACGTATAGCATCCGTGTGCGAGTGACGTTTAGTGCCACTGAAATAACGAAGCCGGCTAAGTCCGGTATAGGTTTTTCCTTTGTGAGGACGTAGTACCGACATAATCTGGTGACGCATCGACGTCACACCCCATTAAATGAACAACTTCATTTAAAACTTGAAGGTTTTGATCCAAAGTAGTAAAACTTGATGTAACATCTTCCCTTGAACAGGATATTCAAAGTTAACAAGTTTTCAACTTATAGGTTGTTAAGGACAGAGTACTCTGGTTTCAGCTGAATTAGGGCTGAAGTTGATCAGAGGTTAGAGGTTGAGTTATTTCGAGGTTAGGGTCATATGATACATTTCTGGAAAGATTTGGAAGAGATTTACAACTCCTCTGTTTAGGTCCAGAGGTGTTTCATCCCTTAACCACTCGAAAAATGCAGTAGAGTTGAAACTGTCCAGAAAACAGGGCAGAGCAAACACTCTCTGTAAACTCTCTGTAAATTGAACATAACTTCCTGCATAAAAATCCAAAAATAGAAAGTGAGGTAGTTCTGGAAAGCTTATGAGATGGGTTACAACTTTGTAACAGAAAGTTTTGTCAGATTAGGAACATAATTAACTGGAATTCTTGGATCAAATCAGTACCTATAGCAGGGAGGTGCTGTCCAATTGTTTCCAGAAATTCTGCTAACTTTGATGTCTCATAACTTTTGAACCAGGACAGATATTAGGCCAATCAAATACTTTCTGGAAAGCTATTGAAGTTAACTTTAACTTTGATGTTGAGCTCCAGAATTGGTTTTGCTTTTAACATGGCCTAAATCAGGTTGAAATGGAAACTGGTCAGGGCTGTCATGGGAACAGCAGATCAGCAGTCAAATTTGTTTAAAATTTGAACTATGTTTCCAAGTTTTATGGGTTCAATAACATGTCTTATGTTATAACTCAGTGGTTTGCTGAAATATTTGACATTTATCAAATATATTTTTACAGATGACAGCAGATAAACAGTTGGAGAACGGGTGGGTGGTTTCCCACTGTTCTCACCGTAGCGGCTACCCGGAAGCATTGTGGCAAATGCTCCGATATTTCAGGTACAACCAGATGCCGCAGTACTTCGCCAAGGAAGAAGGCGAAGAGGGGAACAAGACGTGGACAATCCATGTCGAAGTCCCTGCAGGACCTACGCCACCCGGTTGGGTGTCGTTCACCATCAAGGTGAGAGGAAGACAACCGGAAGGGATGTGGCAAGTGGCAGCCCGTGACACTATGTCACGTTTCTGCCAACTACACGTGCAGGCTATGGAGGGCACTCCATACGCGCTTGTTCCGGTGGAGGGACGGGCTCAGCATGTGTGGGAAGAGAGGTACCTGGAGGCAATGGACCCGAGTTGCCCAAGGTACAACCCCGCGGAGGCAAACCTTAGCCTCCAGATGAGGGCGGGAAACGCCGTGATGGACAGCCAAGCTGTTCATACAGAGCATCTCGCCACAAAGCTCAAGGAGAGCACGAGCCATGGAGACCATTTCGAGAGTGCTCACAGCACACTCCGCAATGTGCTCCTTCTGACGATCAAGCGACTGAATGAACAGCACAATCAGTTGCATCGTCTGAAGAAGGCGAAGAGGAAAAGCCGTGTCGACATCGCGGCATTGCAAGAACTGGTACAGAATCTGACCCATCAGAACGAGGAACTTACTCAAGAGCGGGACGATGCTATTGAGGAAGGCCAAGGCTGGGAAGAGGACTACAACCAGGCTATGGACGAGGTGCATGCATTGCAGGACCTCGTACCTCCGGTGTTAGGTGTACCGGATGTCTTGGGCCTTCCAGCAATGGGAGAACCCGGGATGGGAGAAGAGGTGGTAGATCCGGAGCCACCAGCAGAGGTACCGGAGGAGGACGACCCACAGGAGGTCGAGTTCTACTCCGAGTAGGGGGTTACAGTTGCCATGTAGGGCAGCTAGGGTAGTGTAACCCAACTTTTGTAATCGGTGACATGTCGTATAGACAGTAGCGTATGTATAGGTAGTGACGACATGAGCACGACTTCTCGGAGACCCGAGAATAATGTATCTTGTATAAAGTTTATGCTTTATCAATATATGTGAATGTTGTGCAAACTAATCCTGTGTCACTTCAATACCTACTGTTGCATATGGAATTTTTAGTAAGACATGTGCTAATTGCTACTGTTTTGAATTTCAGAATGACGCGTACTCGTGCCAACCCGGACGTTGGGGGTACTAGCCAAGGGGGAGAGACCTCTCAACCACCTCCCGAGGACTCCCCGGGACAAAAACAGCAGCAACGGCAACAGCAAACACCGCCACCGCCACTGCCAACGGTTACATTGGCCGACATCGTCGCGGCAATGGCGGGTTCACATCAGCAGCACATGGAGTTGCTGCAGACTCTAATCGCAAATACGTCTCTCCCAGAGAGACGTCAAGACCGTGAGGAGCGTCAACAGAGCTCCAACTCCGACTTCCTGGCAACTCATCCCCGGTATTCTCAAGGACGGATGAACCTCTTGACGCGGACAACTGGCTCCGCGCGATAGAGATGAAGTTCCGGCTGCTCCAGATAAGCGAGCAGCGTAAGACTCAGTTCGTGGTCCAGCAGCTCCAAGGATCCGCGAGCGCGTGGTGGGCTAACTTATGTGCTTCACAGCCCACCGACCGAGTGATGACCTGGGCGGAGTTCCGGACGGCCTCCAGGGCCTATCATATACCGCCAGGTCTGATGAAAAGAAAGACGCAGGAGTTCCTGCACCTGCAGCAAGGGAGCCGGAACGCGCTGGAATACTTCAGGGCGTTCAATGATCTCGCGCTCTACGCGTCGTATCACGCAGATACTGACGAGAAGCGGCGGGACCATTTTTACCAGGGGCTTAACCCGCTCCTGAAGGACAAGTTGGCGATGTTCAATCGCGGCAGCCTCAACGACATCATTGATGCTGCAATTGTTCAGGAGGACTCCGGCAAGGAGTTGGCGGCGGCAGAGCGAAAGCGAAGCGTGCCGCAGAGCAGCGGAGAAGGAGGCAGTCCTTCTCAGAAGTTTCGGATAGTGAATCGCCCACCATCAGGTCCACGCTGGCAGCCACCACAGCGGTCGATGCCGTTCCGCAGTCAGCCGTACTCTTCACCGGCATTCAGGCCGGCACTGCCAGTACCACCTCCGCAACAACAGCAGCAGCGGGCGATGCCGCGTGCGTATGCACCTCAGCAGCGCATGCCGGGCTTTCGTCCCCCGAGCACTACACCAACAGCGGCCACATGTTACAAGTGTGGTCGTCCAGGACACTTCGTGAGCAGTTGCCCAGAGAGGCAAGGCGGTGGAGTGGCACCGCAGTTTCCGGGGAGGAATCAACCCCGGAACCCTACTAATGCGCGGCGGGCAAACCCTAGGCCCGGCACCGTCCACCAGCTTGCCATAGAGGACGTGCCGGAGGGCGAGCCAATCCTTGCGGGTATGTTCCAACTCCACCAGCATCCCGCTATAGTACTATTTGATTCAGGCGCCACACATAGCTTCGTTAGCCAAGCTTTCATTGATAAATATAGCTTGCAAATACTACCCACCGATAGTCCTTATGTGATCTGTTCACCGGGTGGGAAAATTTCAGCAAGCATGATGGTCCCAAAAGCGCCATTGTGCTTAGAGGGTAGAGTCTACCCTACGTTTCTCATAATCTTAGAGGGACAAAAGGTCGATATCATCTTAGGGATGTCGTGGTTAACCCACCACGACGCTGTTTTAGACACCGTCCTTCGAGTTGTGCACTTGAACTCAGAAGTGCACGAGTCTCACTCATTATTTCTGGACAGTCCAGAAATAAAACTTCCAAGTGTCTATCAAACCACAACCATCAGATTGGAAGATATTCCAGTAGTCATAGAGTTCCCTGACGTGTTCCCGGAAGATTTACCGGGGATGCCGCCTGATAGAGAGGTGGAGTTCAAGATTGAACTTGCACCGGGAACCATGCCAATATCCCGAAGGCCGTACAAGTTGGCGCCCAAGGAGTCGGCTGAACTGAAGACTCAGCTCACGGACCTTATGGAGAAGGGTTTTATTAGGCCGAGCTCCTCCCATGGGGCTGTTCGGCATTATTTGTCAAGAAGAAGGATGAGACACTGCGGCTTTGCGTGGACTATCGTCCATTAAATGCCGTAACCATCAAGAACAAGTACCCGTTGCCACGGATCGACATGTTGTTTGATCAGTTGGTCGAAGCAAAGATCTTTTCCAAAATGGACTTAAGATCCGGGTACCATCAGATTAAGATAAGGGCTGATGACATTCCGAAGACGGCTTTCTCGATGAGGTACGGACTTTATGAGTACCTGGTCATGTCCTTCGACCTCACCAATTCTCCAGCTCACTTCATGTACTTGATGAACTCGGTATTCATGCCGGAGCTGGACAAGTTTGTCGTGGTCTTCATCGACGACATCCTGGTATATTCCAAGTCAGAGGAAGATGACAAGAAGCATCTGCGTATAGTCTTCCAACGGCTGCGGGACCACAAGTTATACGCGAAATTCAGCAAATGCGAGTTTTGGATATCGCAAGTGCCTTTTCTCGGGCATATCATCTCAGCGGAGGGTATCGCTGTGGACCCGAGCAAGATCACTCAAGTGCTGAATTGGAAATCCCCGAGAACTGTTCACGAGGTACGGAGTTTCCTCGGACTCGCGGGATATTATCGGAGATTCATTCCGAACTTCTCGAAGATTGCCAAGCCATTGACAGAGCTGCTGAAGAAGGGTACCAAATATGTTTGGAGTCCAGCGTGTGAAGCAGTATTCAAGGCTTTAGTCAAGCACCTGACATCAGCACCGGTTTTGGTGCAGCCAGACACAACAAAACCGTTCGATGTGTACTGTGATGCATCCGGCATTGGGCTCCGATGTGTGCTGATGCAAGACCAAAGAGTGGTCGCGTATGGATCACGGCAGCTTAGAAACCATGAGCAGAATTATCCAACCCACAATTTGGAGCTCGCTGCTGTGGTACTTGCACTGAAAATGTGGAGGCACTACCTACTCGGTAACCTCGTACGTTTATATACCGACCACAAAAGCCTCAAGTACATATTCACTCAGAAGGAGATGAACATGAGGCAACGAAGATGGTTAGAACTGATAAAGGATTACGAAATAGAGATCCATTATCATCCGGGCAAGGCAAACATAGTGGCAGATGCGCTGAGCCGCAAGTCACACGTCAACAGTCTGACCATCACACCGTTGGAAGAGAGCGAACCACCACTACATGTGATTCCACACGGAGCTCTCTACAACCTAGCTTTGATCCCCACCATCCGTGAAGAGATAGCGGCAGCCCAGAAGAATGACAAGGGCATGTCACATTTGCGGAGACGTGTAGACAGTGGGGAGCTGAAATGTTTCCGGAAGGACGGAGACGGCGTCCTATGGTTCAAGTACCGGATCATCGTACCACGTAACCCGGAATTACGGAAGAAATTTTTTGATGAGGCTCACTTATCAAAATTTTCTATTCACCCCAGCAGCAAAAAAATGTATCAAGAACTCAGAAGCAAGTTTTGGTGAACATGGATGAAGCGTGAGACTGCAAAATACGTGTCCGAGTGTGATACATGTCGAAGGGTGAAGGCGGACCATATGCGGAAACCGGGACTGCTGCAACCATTGGGCATTCCTGCCTGGAAGTGGGAGGATGTGAGCATGGACTTCATCGTCGGTTTACCCACAACTCTTCAAAAGCATGATTCTGTGTGGGTGATCGTCGATCGGCTCACCAAAGTTGCCCATTTCATCCCGGTTAACACAAACTACAACGCCAAGAAGTACGCTGAACTATACATCTCACGGATCCTATGCTTGTACGGCGTACCCCGTACCATCATATCGGATCGGGGCACTTTATTTGTGTCCCGTTTTTGGGAGCAGCTGCACGCTGCCTTGGGGACGAAGCTGATCCGTAGTTCAGCATACCACCCACAGACGGATGGACAAACCGAGCGGGTAAATCAGATCCTAGAAGACATGCTACGAGATTGTGCTATCAACCACGGCAAGAATTGGGATGATCACTTGCCGTTAGCCGAGTTCTCGTACAATAATGGGTACCAAGCCAGCATCAAGATGGCACCTTACAAGGCGCTATACAGGAGAAAATGCCGCACACCATTGAATTGGTGTGAGTCTGGCGAAAGGGTTACCTTCGGGATTGACCTCATCAACAACGCGGAAGAGAAGGTTCGACTGATTCAAGCGAACCTAAAAGCCGCCCAGTCGCGTCAGAAACAGTATGCGGACCGGAGAAGGCGCCCATTACAATTCGAAGCTGGAGATCACGTATATCTACGGGTGTCTCCAATGAAGGGCGTAAACCGATTTGGGGTAAGAGGGAAGTTAGCACCCCGATTCATCGGTCCATTTCAGATTACCGAAAGATGTGGATCAGTGGCATACCGGCTGAAATTACCAGAAGCACTTTCCGGTGTGCACGACGTCTTTCACATTTCCCAGCTGAGGAAGTGTCTTAAGCTATCAACTACCGTTCAGCTGGAAGATATTGAAGAACTGCAACCGGATCTCACCTATCGGGAGGAACCGGTGCAGATTATCGATGAAAAGGCCCGAACCACACGCAACCGTACGTTGTGGTTCTACAAGTTTCTATGGAGTAATCACTCCGTGGACGAAGCGACATGGGAGAGCAAAGAATTTCTTCGCGCTAACTACCCCGACTTTTTTACGTCGCATATACGGTAATTTTCCACCGTCCTCTCTCTCATTTTCACCTTATAATCTCGGGACGAGATTCTTTTAAGGGGGTAGGAATGTAAGGGCCTCAGTTTTTGACACATAATTGAAGTGTTCATCACCACACACACACACCTCATTTGAGGTAAGTTGATGAACACAAATGAAGAGCAAGTAACCACCATCAACATGTTCATTAGAGAACAAACTCACATATTGCAAAAGTGGTATTTCCCACATGTGATATAGGTGGGCTGGACATATGAAAACTCCTACACATTGCTAAGGATGTCCATGCCAAATTTCACCCAAATTCAAAACCTTTTTGAGGTCATTTTGGGTATAGCTAGAAAGAGGGCAGTTTGAAACTATATTCAAATCCAAACTGTTTTTATCCCATGAATTTAAAAGTGGGAGGCATATTCTTATTCAGCATATTTTTATGAGCTCACACACCAATTTTCACTCCATTTGGAGTTGATCTTGACATGAGCTAAGTGGGACAAATTCAAACTTTATTTGAATTCAAAACTGAACTTGTGCTGAAATTCATTCAAATCAAACCCAATTTGAATTCTACTCAATTCAAATGGCTCATGGGTGAATAATTTGAATTACCAGGGGTAGTATGGGGCTCACTGTTTACAACAGTGATTAGGAGTAAATTTAAGAGGTTAAAATTGGAAGTGGGACCCACATGTCAGCCACTACTCCAACTCAAACCGACTGAAAACCCAGCTCGGGTTCTTGCGCCGGACTGAGCAGCCGCCACGGCGAAAAGGCGACCGGGACACCACCTGCTTGCCGCCCCGACGTGCTGAACCGCCTCACAGCCCCCTTATCTATGCCACCGCCCTGATCGGAGCGATCACCGCCCACTCTGCTGCCTCCTCGCATCAGAACCGCGCCATCACTGCCGATCACTCGGAGCTGATCAGGGAAGCTTGATCACCACCTCTCCGTCCCCTCCAGAGCCACGGCAAGGTACTAGAAACCTTCCTCCGTCTTCCCCGCTGCTAGAATTCAACTGAAACCGATTGATATCAGCTATGCCGAAAGATCACTTCGGTGACTTAAAACCACCGCACCTCGGGCTCCCGTGGACAGCCCAACCGGGGCGTTGTCACTCCCGAGCCAAGGCACCCTGGGACGCGCTGGTGACCGGTGCTGCTCACCCCCGACCACAGACCGAGTGTTTGCTCACCGGCGGCGAATTTCCAGTTTTCCCCTTTCGGTGTGCAGGACGACCTTCGGGTGCGTGTCACACCCAGTTTTTCCGAAGAACAACCGAGTGAATATCACATGTATGCCAGGATCATTTTCTCATACATGTGATGACAAATAGTGAAGCATCATTTATTACAAGCCAGGTGTCGAATATAAGTAGTCTTACATAGTAAATGTCTCGATGGACAATAATAAGTTCATCACAAGTAAATAAACTAGCAGCGGAATATTATTCTTGAGGGCTCCGTCACAGGCGTTGCCCGGGGGTCTCCATGAACCTAGAAACCTTCTTCGGGTCCAAAGTCTTGGTCATTATACACCACCTCATTATCTTGACCTGAGCAGCAATATAAACCAACAAATATGCAAGGTTGAGTACCAATGGTACTCAGCAAGTGTGGGGAAATTATATCATGCATGGCTAGAACAAGGAGAGGTTGAACTCATGGCTAAAGCACTACGCAATTAATGCCTATCACCTTAGCTTATTCAGCACCTACATTTCTACACAGGTGAAATGGACCCAATCTCCCATCCCATCATCATAACCAAATAACCATAACATCATTTCCAATGTTAAGCTCCCCGCTTAACATTCTCAACTTCCAAAACCATCATTCCTCTAATCATGAATAAGTCCAAGCCGCTCTTGACCGTGAGCACGGCTGTCATGACAGTTTTGACTCTGCAGAGTTTGTACCACTGTACCCACATGTAGTGATTTCATCCCCCGTTGCCGGGTGGACTAAAAGAACCTCCATTATGCCAGTGGCTACGAACCACATTCACACTTCCCAGGTGTGTAGCCAGGAGATCACTACGAAGCCTTTACAAAGGGATTCCCGATGAGCGTGGGCCCACTGAGGTTTCACCCCTAACAGCATACAAGAGGCTCCAACCCCGCTGCAGTGGCCCCCTCTTGAGCCTTGCGGTTCATATGGTAGTCCAGCTGACACCTATTCCCCGCACCATCCAACACACCCATACTACGCTGGGGATACACCTAATTAATTGGCCAAGCTGCCCCATCTCAGCATGTGGTTGACACTGTAAAGCCAGGTTACATGCTCCATGAACCGGTCCTTAGGATCCAGGCAAGTACTAAACACAAACCCGAGTCTCGTGCACCCAACACACAACCAAAACATCCAACTTGCCTTGATCCCTACCTCTACATAACTCACAATATCTCATTCAAGAGTATGGTAAAATAAACTGATGATCTCATATCCCAAATATCCCATTCTAAGCATGGCTAAGCATATGCATAATAATGAATAACATGATAAAATAAATCCCAACCCAAGCTACAAGGAAACAAGGTAATGCAATTCTAGGGAAACTTCCTATCATGGGTTTTATATTTCAATTGACAATGCAAATAATTCTAGCTACACATCCTAGCATAGGATCAAAGTGGTCAAGGACACTTGCCTCCTTCTTGCTGCTCTTGAAATGGATAGTCCTGATCTTGGAAAGGAATAACTTGCTCTTGAGCAGGTTCTACATCATACCATCACACATAGCAAAAGAAAAATAACAACCCATAAGACATAGTTCACACTTCTACTTCATACAAACCACACATTCACATTTATGAAAGTTCTTTACCATTATATGTGTTGTGGTTACTTTATGTGTGTTGAGTTGTGGCTTGCATGCACTTTTAACCATGTGTATATGATTCCTACTTTTGTGTTCACATTTATACTTACATACTATATATATGAGTTTCCAATAAATTTCTTATATTCAACTACTACACCTTTTCACTACCAAGTATGTATGAAAAGTATTTTTCTTCCCCATATGTGCCTTCATAATTTCTACCAACCCTAAACTGAACTCTTTGGATTTTAAAAACTCCATTTATCATTTACTAGTTGCTATATTTTCAGATTTATATTCCTATGCATAATTGTGTATTTTATTATGAAATTAGTAATACACATCATCTAAACAGAATAGGTTCTGGTCCTAAATAATTTAATAATATATTTTGACCTTTGCCTCTGATGTAAACTATTTCATAATTGTTTTCCCTATTTTCTAAACTATTTATTAATTAAAAATGTGTCCCTAATTGTGAATAATAAACTAAACAGATTCAATTCAGTCCAAAATATGTTTTTATCTCACTCCAAAATTTCCTAAACACTGAGAAAGTCTTTAACTTAATTTCGACAATATGTTTGTCCCACTTTTAATTGTTAAACACTAGTTACATATTCAATTTCCTAAATTAAATACTAAACTGGGCTAAAAAGATAAACTCACCCCATTACAGGGTCTATAATATTATTTTCAGAATTTCCAGGGGTCTAGCTACACTTATCAGAGGTGTTTTTCCTAATTTTTATTAAGTCCAGGGGCTAAAACTGATTTTTAAATGAATTTACATGATTTTCTGGAGTTCTAGGGGCTAGATCAGAA
Source organism: Neostapfia colusana (assembly GCA_030760725.1). NCBI lineage: Eukaryota > Viridiplantae > Streptophyta > Magnoliopsida > Poales > Poaceae > Neostapfia > Neostapfia colusana. The sequence continues at coordinate 50,519,357 of JASWHV010000014.1, read as the reverse complement.
GTTTCCGGGGCTAGCTCTTATTTCCCGAGAACCCCAGGGGGTAGCACGTAAGATTTCCAGTCTTTATAACGCGGGGCTGACGTGGACCGTCCGATTTTAAACCGACGGCCGAGATTATAACATCGAACCGGTACGCGGGGTTTTAAACCCTACCGTGCGATTTAAAATAAACGGCGCACAAGCGGCCACGTCGCTCTGATCGAGCGCGGGCGGCGCTGCCGGCGGCGCACGGCGGCGGGAAGCGGCGATCTCGCCGGAAACTTTCGGATCCTCGAGAATTCTGCCTAGAACTGTGATCTTATGGTATAGATCGGTAGAGGGGAGGTCGGGGATCTCACCTCGGGGGTTTTCTTGACCTCGGAGGTCCTGGAAGGTGATCGGCGGCGAGGTCCGAGGCAAAACCACGGCGAAGCTCGTCGGCGCTGTGTTTACACCGCAAGTCACCGAGTTTTCTGCACCTGCAAGGTTCCCTGGAGGCGGTGGATCAAGACCAGCGAGTTAGATCGGAGTTTCCGAGCTTAGATCGGCCAGAATTCACCGGAGAAGTCTCGGTTCTCACCGGAGTAAAAATCGGCGATCGCGTGGGAAAAACAGAACGAGGCCGGGGTTTTTATAGACGGGGGAGGGCGGCGGGGTGGTTTAGATCATGTCCGCGTCGCCTACGAACAGAATTCAGCGGGGATACACCGAAATCCCGATCGGTTTTGATTCGGGTGCGAGGGAGTCCGGCGCTGGCGCGAGGTAGACGACGATCGGGTGGGCCCCGCCTGTCAGTGTGAGGCAGCAGCGTGCGCGGCTGCGGGCTGGCGCGGGCGCTGGCTGGTGGATTTCGGCCCACTGGCCGGTTTTTTTCTGTTTTCTCTTTTTCTTTTTCTATTTCTTTTCTGATTTGAGTTTAATTTGAATTCCAGTTTGAATTTGAATTTTTGCAAAACATGCAACACATCCAAAAAATTTTAAATTCCCCTCTTAACATGATTTAGGGTCTTAACAATATTTTTGGGGTGTTACAGCTCTACCCCCCTTAAAAGAAATCTCGTCCTCAAGATTGGTGTTTCTAAGAAAACAATTCCAGAAATTGTGCCTTGAGCTCATCTTCCCGCTCCCAGGTGGCTTCCTCTTCTGAGTGATGCTTCCACTGCACCTTGCACATCCGGATTCTTTTATTTCTGGTGAGGCGTTCCATTGTCTCCAAAATCTTGTATGGTTGCTCGGCATAAGACAAATCCTCAGCTACATCCACTTCATTCATGGGTAACACCTCTTCAGGCGTCCTCAGGCATTTCTTGAGTTGTGACACATGGAACACATCGTGCACATCCGATAGACGAGACGGTAACTCTAGTTGATACGCCACTTCGCCTTTTCTCTCCAGAACATGAAATGGTCCGATGTATCGAGGTGACAACTTCCCTTTCACCTTGAACCGACAAAGTCCTCGGATAGGGGACACCTTGAGATAGACATAGTCTCCCACGTTGAAAATGAGCTCTCTTCTTTGTACATCGGCATAGCTCTTTTGGCGTGTCTGTGCTATCCTCAAGTTGTTGCGAATTTCCCTCACCTTCACCTCGGCTTCTTGTAGTACTTCTGGACCAAACACTTTACTTTCCCCTGTTTGGTTCCAAAATAGGGGAGTTCTGCACTTCCTCCCGTACAAAGCTCCAAACGGTGACATCTTCACACTAGCTTGATAGCTGTTGTTATAGGAAAACTCTGCATACGGTAAGTTCTTGTCCCAACTCCTATTGTTTTTGAGTGCACATGCCCTTAGCGTATCTTCAAGGATCTGATTGGTTCTTTCCGTCTGCCCATCAGTTTGGGGATGATAGGCAGAACTAAAGTTCAGATGGGTTCCCATGGTCTCATGCAACTTCTGCCAAAACCTTGAGGTGAACTATGTCCCTCGATCCGACACAATCTTCTTTGGCACTCCATGGTAACACACGATCCTTGACATGTACAACTCTGCCAATTTGGATCCGCTGTAGCTTTCTTTCACGGGGATTAAATGAGCTACCTTGGTTAGCCTATCAATGATGACCCATATTGAATCATATCCTGATTGGGTCCTAGGCAATCCCACGATGAAATCCATGCTGATTTCTTCCCATTTCCATTCAGGCACCTTGAGTGGTTGCAATAATCCCGCGGGTCGTTGATGTTCTGCTTTCACCAACTGACATGTGTCACATAGGGCAACATGTTCCGCGACATCTCGCTTCATGTCATACCACCAATACCTGCCCTTGAGGTCCTGGTACATCTTCGTACTCCTAGGATGAATGGAATAGTTAGAATCGTGAGCCTCCTTCAAAATCAATTCACGGATCTCCTTTATTTCAGGCACACAGATCCTTTTCCCGTGCCACACCGTACCTTGTTCATCCTCTCTGAAACCTGGAGCTTTATTTTCCTTGATGAGTTGTCTGGTCTCTTGTATCTTCTCATCATTCTTTTGGCCCTCGCGTATGTCTCGCTCGAGCGTGGAGTCCACTTCCATGGCGATGGCTTCACCACTATTTACTAGACATAGATTGAGCCCTATAACCTCGTCCTTCAATTCTGCAGGCATGTCCTTCAAGCTCAACTTATTGACCTGCACTTTCCGACTCAAAGCATCAGCCACGATGTTTGCTTTCCTAGGATGATAGTTGATGCCGACATCAAAGTCATTGATTAGCTCTAACCATCTCCTTTGTCTGAGGTTGAGATCTGGCTGTGTGAAAATGTACTTCAAACTCTTATGATCCGTATATATCTCTGTCCTCTTCCCCATCAAATAGTGTCACCAAATTTTCAACGCGTGTACCACTGCGGCTAGTTCTAGGTCATTTGTAGGATAGTTTTTCTCGTGCTTCCGAAGCTGCCGGGATGCATAAGCCACGACATGTCCTTCTTGCATGAGAACACATCCCAACCCGTTTCCAGAGGCATCGCAGTACACTGTGAAATTCTTCTGCATATCTGGCATAACCAACACTGGTGCTGTTGTCAATCTCTTCTTTAGCTCCTGAAAGCTCGTCTCGCACTGTGGCATCCAGGTGAATGTGATTCCCTTCTCCAACAGTTTGGTGAGAGGTCTCGAGATCTTGGAGAATCCCTCAATAAACCGTCGATAGTACCCAGCCAATCCCAAAAAGCTTCGAACTTCCCCGACATTTTCAGGGGTCTTCCACTTCTGGATATCCTCGATTTTGGCAGGATCTACAGAGATTCCTCCCTCCGAGATTATATGTCCTAAAAAGGGAACTCTCTTCAGCCAAAACTCACACTTGCTCAACTTGGCATATAGTTGGTGTTCTCTCAGCCTCTGCAACACCAACCTTAGATGTTTCTCATGTTCTTCTTCATCTTTGGAGAAGACGAGAATTTCATCTATGAAAACCACCACAAATTTGTCCAGATATTCCATGAATACCTTGTTCATGAGATACATGAAGTATGCCGGGGCATTAGTTAGCCCGGAAGGCATGACGGTGTATTCATACAGCCCGTACCGAGATACGAAAGCTGTCTTGGGAATATCAGATTGCCTTATCTTGAGTTGGTGGTATCCCAACCTGAGATCAATTTTCAAGAACACACAAGCTCCCCTCAACTGATCAAACAGGTCTTCAATGCGGGGTAATGGGTACTTGTTCTTGATGGTAACCTCATTCAAGGCACGGTAATCCACGCATAACCTTTGGGTTTCGTCTTTCTTGGGCACAAATATCACCGGAGCTCCCCATGATGAGGAACTAGGGCGAATATACCCCTTCTCCGTCAATTCTCTCAAATGATCCTTGAGTTCTTCTAGCTGCTTGGAGTCCATCCGATAAGGTCTCTTGTATATCGGGGCTGTTCCTGGTACTAGCTCAATTGCGAATTCCACTTCACGGTCGGGAGGCATACCTGGCAACTCCTCTGGAAAAACATCTGGATATTCCCTGATAGTCCTGATTTCCTCCACTTTCACCTCAACTTCATTTAATTTAATGTCCCTCCTAGGCTGTTGTATTGTTATAAACTTTACTCTTGTGCCACTAGGGTGAGTTAGTTCCACCGTTCTGGTCAAACAATGGATGATTCCTTTATGTTTGGTCAACCAATCCATGCCCAAAATAATATCGATCCCTTGGGAATCTATCACTATGAGGTTAGCAGTAAACACTACCCCATTAATGTCTAGATTCACCTTGGGACACACTTGTCTTGTCCTTATTTCTCCACTTGGAGAGTTTACGGCTAGCATATGATTCATTTGTGTTGTTGCTAGGTCATACTTCTTAACAAACTCTTGAGCAATAAACGAGTGGGTGGCACCAGAATCAAACAGCAGGGTTGCAAGGTGTAAATTGGCAGGAAACTTACCAACTACCACGTCGGGTGCATCTTGTGCTTCCTCCATAGTGACGTGGTTCACCCGTCCTCTCATTACATTCTGCTGTTGTGGCTGCACGGGCTTCTTCTTTGGGCACTTATGGGCATAGTGCCCCACTTCACCACAGCTAAAACATTGCACCCCAACCTTAGGTGCTTGGCCTTTGTTGTCTTGGGGTTGGTTCGGGGGTCCTTGCATTGCTGGTCGAGGTGGATATGCAGGGCGAGGCTGCTGTACAAACTGACGTGGTGGCTGTGCGGGTGCTGCCGGAGGCCTGTAGTTCGGGTTGTACCCTCTTGGTGCTGAGTAGGGTACCGCAGCACGGCTCGTCTGCCCCGTAGGTTGCTGCATCATACGGGGGCGAGTGTTGCTTCCCGAGGCTTGATGTGACCAACCGGCCTTCCTCTTATTCTCATTTTCCAAGGCCTTTAGCTTCCTTTCTACCACAAATGCTCTGTCCACCATCTTTTGGAAGCTTTCATACTCATTCGAGGACATTGCACATTGCATCTCTGCGGTAAGTCCTTCCACGAAACAATCCTGTTTCTGTTCATCAGTCTCTATGTCCCGTGGGGCATAGCGGGATAGTTGAGTAAATTTAGTGAGGTATTCCCTCACCGTCATGTTTCCCTGCTGCAGTCCCAAAAACTCCTTCCTCTTGTTTTTGAGTTCACCTCTTGGGATGTAATGGTTGCGGAAGCTACGCTTGAACTCTTCCCAAGTGATGTTCTTAGGGTCATGATGGGCAGCCACATAGGCGGTCCACCAATCAGCAGCAGGTCCATGCAATTGATGAGAGGCAAACAGCACCCTCTCATACCCTTGACACTGAATGATCCTCATCTTACTTTCAATGGTCTTCAGCCAATCATCTGCCTCCAGAGGTTCAGCAGCACTTGCGAACTTTGGAGGTTGAGTTCCTAGAAACTCACTCAACCTTGGTTGGCGTGGTGCAGCTTGTGGAGGTGGAACTTGATGCAAGTTGCCCACCACTTGAGTCAAGTTCTGGATGAGCTGATTCTGATTCTCCAGCATTTGGTGGAGGGGATCAACTCCTTCACGGCGACCACCCCGGTCCTGGCCTCCAGAAAGATGAGGGTTGCATGCCTCATCGTTGTTATTGGCGGGGTTGGCAGCACGTCCTTTTCCTCTTCCGGCCATCTGGCAGAATCAACCAATGTTAATAAGCATTTAGTATCATCTTACTACTTTCATTTGTTTGTACCTTGAAGTGTTGAGGCTTTGTTATACTTTTACGAGGGTTCATATCTCACACCAAATAAATGCACTATTATTTCATGTGGGTTCACACACCAAAGCAAAACAATCTGAAGACGAGGCTGTGGACAATTGCTCATGGCTTCCACAACTCGCGTCACACACCAAGCATTAACACACCATTAACTTAACGTAACGACTCGACTATTCGACATCTTGCTAACTAAGGGAAGGACTCTACACTACTCGTTTTCTTGAGCTGGCTCCTCGGGATCTTCCTCATCATTTCGGCTGCCTTCTGACTCTGCTTTGGGTGGGGAGGCTGCTGGTGGAGAAGTGCGACGACGCCTGATCGCTCGACGATCTGGGGAGTCAGGAGTCAATGTATCATTCATGGTGACACACAGTTCATTCCCATCTCCTTTTTCTCTCGCCCTCAAGCAGGCTCGCAGCAATGCTTCCGTTTCCTTCAGGGTGTCCCGGACATCCTGAAGCTCTTGTTGACACTCCTGCAGTCGAGTGCTGAGCATAGCAGCATCCTCCAAGCACAAGTCCATGTGCTCATGAGAAGTCCCTTGCTGCACCGGCGGGTACTTGTATTCCGTGGTACCACTCTCTCGCTGGAGGACATACATGTACTCAGTCTTGTCCAGGTGGCGACGATAGATGTGACTCTGGCAGGTGATGGCCTCCCAGGTGACATCCTTCTCCGCATCGACCTGTGTCGCTCTACAAGCTGGAGAGTGGTGGATCTTAAGCAGCTGATTTTCGTGTATTATCCTCATCTCTGAACTCCATTCTTCCCTCTTCTCACGGATGGTCCTGGTGGAGTTATAGTGGATGATTAGCTTGCCCGTATTGCTGGCGGCTTCGAGCATACGCCGAAGACGGCGCAATAAGCCTCCTACTGCCAATCCGTAGGAAAGGTACGTCACCGGACGGCTCTCCTCCCTCTCGGCAAGGGCAACTACGGGAACTCTCCCTCCTGTGGACTTGCGAGCGGTGCGAATCATGCGAACCATCTAAAACAAAAGGATTTAAAATTAGGTTAGATAAACTCTCAAACAAAAATCCTATTTTGAATGAAAGTTGAGGTAAGATGAAGGAAGTGACTCCATTAAATAACACTTTTCAATCCACACCTTTGTAAAATAGTTTTTAAGAAAATAGGGTCCTTAAATATGTCCATTTCCACCTAGGTCCACGTTCCTACGGGCAACCTTGGCTCTGATACCACCTCTGTCACACCTAGTTTTTCCGAAGAACAACCGAGTGAATATCACATGTATGCTAGGATCATTTTCTCATACATGTGATGACAAATAGTGAAGGATCATTTATTACAAGCCAGGTGTCGAATATAAGTAGTCTTACATAGTAAATGTCTCGATGGACAATAATAAGTTCATCACAAGTAAATAAACTAGCAGCGGAATATTATTCTTGAGGGCTCCGTCACAGGCGTTGCCCGAGGGTCTCCATGAACCTAGAAACCTTCTTCGGGTCCAAAGTTTTGGTCATTATACACCACCTCATTATCTTGACCTGAGCAGCAATATAAACCAACAAATATGCAAGGTTGAGTACCAATGGTACTCAGCAAGTGTGGGGAAATTATATCATGCATGGCTAGAATAAGGAGAGGTTGAACTCATGGCTAAAGCACTACGCAATTAATGCCTATCACCTTAGCTTATTAAGCACCTACATTTCTACACAGGTGAAATGGACCCAATCTCCCATCCCATCATCATAACCAAATAACCATAACATCATTTCCAATGTTAAGCTCCCCGCTTAACATTCTCAACTTCCAAAACCATCATTCCTCTAATCATGAATAAGTCCAAGCCGCTCTTGACCGTGAGCACGGCTGTCATGACAATTTTGACTATGCAGAGTTTGTACCACTGTACCCACATGTAGTGATTTCATCCCCCGTTGCCGGGTGGACTAAAAGAACCTCCATTATGCCAGCGGCTACGAACCACATTCACACTTCCCAGGTGTGTAGCCAGGAGATCACTACGAAGCCTTTACAAAGGGATTCCCGACGAGCGTGGACCCACTGAGGTTTCACCTCTAACAGCATACAAGAGGCTCCAACCCCGCTGCAGTGGCCCCCTCTTGAGCCTTGCGATTCATATGGTAGTCCAGCTGACACCTATTCCCCGCACCATCCAACACACCCATACTACGCCGGGAATACACCTAATTAATTGGCCAAGCTGCCCCATCTCAGCATGTGGTTGGCACTGTAAAGCCAGGTTACATGCTCCATGAACCGATCCTTAGGATCCAGGCAAGTACTAAACACAAACCCGAGTCTCGTGCACCCAGCACACAACCAAAACATCCAACTTGCCTTGATCCCTACCTCTACATAACTCACAATATCTCATTCAAGAGTATGGTAAAATAAACTGATGATCTCATATCCCAAATATCTCATTCTAAGCATGGCTAAGCATATGCATAATAATGAATAACATGATAAAATAAATCCCAACCCAAGCTACAAGGAAACAAGGTAATGCAATTCTAGGGAAACTTCCTATCATGGGTTTCATATTTCAATTGACAATGCAAATAATTCTAGCTACACATCCTAGCATAGGATCAAAGTGGTCAAGGACACTTGCCTCCTTCTTGCTGCTCTTGAAATGGATAGTCCTGATCTTGGAAAGGAATAACTTGCTCTTGAGCAGGTTCTACATCATACCATCACACATAGCAAAAGAAAAATAACAACCCATAAGACATAGTTCACACTTCTACTTCATACAAACCACACATTCACATTTATGAAAGTTCTTTACCATTATATGTGTTGTGGTTACTTTATGTGTGTTGAGTTGTGGCTTGCATGCACTTTTAACCATGTGTATATGATTCCTACTTTTGTGTTCACATTTATACTTACATGCTATATATATGAGTTTCCAATAAATTTCTTATATTCAACTACTACACCTTTTTACTACCAAGTATGTATGAAAAGTATTTTTCTTCCCCATATGTGCCTTCATAATTTCTACCAACCCTAAACTGAACTCTTTGGATTTTAAAAACTCCATTTATCATTTACTAGTTGCTATATTTTCAGATTTATATTCCTATGCATAATTGTGTATTTTATTATGAAATTAGTAATACACATCATCTAAACAGAATAGGTTCTGGTCCTAAATAATTTAATAATATATTTTGACCTTTGCCTCTGATGTAAACTATTTCATAATTGTTTTCCCTATTTTCTAAAACTATTTATTACTTAAAAATGTGTCCCTAATTGTGAATAATAAACTGAACAGATTCAATTCAGTCCAAAATATGTTTTTATCTCACTCCAAAATTTCCTAAACACTGAGAAAGTCTTTAACTTAATTTTGACAATATGTTTGTCCCACTTTTAATTGTTAAACACTAGTTACATATTCAATTTCCTAAATTAAATACTAAACAGGGCTAAAAAGATAAACTCACACCATTACAGGGTCTATAATATTATTTTCAGAATTTCCAGGGGTCTACCTACACTTATCAGAGGTGTTTTTCCTAATTTTTATTAAGTCCAGGGGCTAAAACTGATTTTTAAATGAATTTACATGATTTTCTGGAGTTCCAGGGGCTAGATCAGAAGTTTCCGGGGCTAGCTCTTATTTCCCGAGAACCCCAGGGGGTAGCACGTAAGATTTCCAGTCTTTATAACGCGGGGCTGATGTGGACCGTCCGATTTTAAACCGACGGCCGAGATTATAACATCGAACCGGTACGTGGGGGTTTAAACCCTACCGTGCGATTTAAAATAAACGGCGCACAAGCGGCCACGTCGCTCTGATCGAGCGCGGGCGGTGCTGCCGGCGGCGCACAGCGGCGGGAAGCGGCGATTTCGCTGGAAACTTTCGGATCCTCGAGAATTCTGCCTAGAACTGTGATCTTATGGCATAGATCGGTAGAGGGGAGGTCGGGGATCTCACCTCGGGGGTTTTCTTGAGCTCGGAGGTCCTGGAAGGTTATCGGCGGCGAGGTCCGAGGCAAAACCACGGCGAAGCTCGTCGGCGCTGTGTTTACACCGCAAGTCACCGAGTTTTCTTGCACCTGCAAGGTTCCCCGGAGGCGGTGGATCAAGACCAGCGAGTTAGATCGGAGTTTCCGAGCTTAGATCGGCCAGAATTCACCAGAGAAGTCTCGGTTCTCACCGGAGTAAAAATCGGCGATCGCGTGGGAAAAACAGAACGAGGCCGGGGTTTTTATAGACGGGGGAGGGCAGCGGGGTGGTTTAGATCTTGTCCGCGTCGCCTACGAACAGAATTCAGCGGGGATACGCCGAAATCCCGATCGGTTTTGATTCGGGCGCGAGGGAGTCCGGCGCTGGCGCGAGGTAGACGACGATCGGGTGGGCCCCGCCTGTCAGTGTGAGGCAGCAGCGTGCGCGGCTGCGGGCTGGCGCGGGCGCTGGCTGGTGGGTTTCGGCCCACTGGCCGGTTTTTTTCTGTTTTCTCTTTTTCTTTTTCTATTTCTTTTCTGATTTGAGTTTAATTTGAATTCCAGTTTGAATTTGAATTTTTGCAAAACATGCAACACATCCAAAAAATTTTAAATTCCCCTCTTAACATGATTTAGGGTCTTAACAATATTTTTGGGGTGTTACAGTGCGGGTCCGTCGAATTCGTACTCTAGAAAGGATTAGAGGGCCTCAATCAGCTCTCACATAAACTAGACACGGTAACGCACAAGTTGCCTTCACAACCTTTGGCCGGAGAACCTCTGCAACCGGCGTATTTCGAAGTTTATTAACGGCGGAACAAACGGGAGGCGTTGGGCGCACGGTGAGGACCTACTTTGGGTCTTCCCCGAGCTGCCTCAAGCTCATGTCGACCTTTCCTGAGATCCCCTGATGCTTCCCGACCGGTTGCTCGAGTAGTTGAGGTGCTAGGGAAGTCAGCCGACATGGCCGAAGTCTTTCCGAGGCGGCGGCTCGTCGCCGACCATGCACCGGCCGTTGTCATGACGAGATGACCCCAGAATCCTGTTCCCCGAGTGAAAATAGGCAGGGACGGCCAAAATCGTGAAGTTTGGAGCTTTACAGAAGCTGGCGGCGAGCTCTCTGGCGAAGTCCCCTGGCGGCAGAGCGCGGGCGTCGCGAGGTAGAAGAAGGGGGTGGACCCCAGCTGTCAGCCACAGATATTTTAAATATAGGATCGGGATGTGGCCGGGATCCGGTGTGCTGGCGCGCAAAGATCCTGTGGGCCGCAGTGTGCGGTCGCCTCGGCGTGCGACGCGTGTCCCCGGGGCCCACTCGCAAGTTTAAACTTTTCCCTGATTTTCAGAATTCTTCCAAACTTCAAATCCTCATAACTTTGGCTAGAAAGCTCCAAATCGAGTGAACCAAATTTTGTTGGATTCAGCTCTCTGAGCACTTTCCAGCAAATGAAGGTTCACTTCATGAAAACCCTTATTTCTCCAGAATTAGTTCCTCAAAGTTTAAACTGTTAGGAATTTTAACTGGAGAATCCTTTGGAGGAAAATCCTGAAATTTTGCTGGGACGTTCACCAAAATGTCCCTGAACTACCATAAAAATTTCAGATCCATTTGAGCTCATTTGATCCACCTAATGGTGTGATTAGTGAAACTGTTGCAGAGAAAATAGAAAATGTTCAGAAACATTTTCAGAATTCTCTGAAATTGTTTAGCTAATATCTTTAGTTAGGAACCTTCAAATTAAGTGAGGCCAACTCCATTAGAACCCTCTGAAAATCTAGTTTTCAGAAAGTCATAGTTTGTTTCATGAAAATCCGTAGGACACCCTAAAAGCCTTCAATTAAGGTCAAGTGCATAATTAATTGTGGAGGGCTCAAATGAGCTTTGCTGCAACTAAAACTTGACCAAGTCTCTGTTTAGTTTGTATCCAAGCCACAGTAAAAGTTTCACAGTCATTGGGCTTGTCTAGTAAGAGTTATAAACTTCACGAGATTAAAAGTTAATACAACTGCATTTAAATTAATACATGTATTGCTTCTATCATGTAGTCGCTAAGGTCGAGGAGGAACCCGAAGTCCTAGACTTCGTTACTCCGGAGGAACAGCTAGCCTACGACCAAGAGCATCAAGGCAAGCTCCGGTTTGCATTAACCTTTTTACAAATGTTTATTGTTTTGAGCACATCTTTGAATACTATTATTCTTTGCATTAGAGTCTTGTTTGGGAACCCAAATGCATAGCCAAAAAAAAAACCATGGGTTGGGTTTAGGATCGCAAACCCCGTTAGCTACTGCAATGCTAAGTTAGTGTAGGATTCAGTACAAGTCGAGTAGTTGAAACTACTCGCGAGCATAGGCTAGAGGCACTCGACTCGGGTAGTAATAGCACATGAAACACATGGCAAGAAAATGAGACCAAGTGGAGAGTAAGGGCAACAGGACTTTGGGGCCTGTGTGCTGTAGCTCCGCTTGTGTCAATTGAGGACCGAGCCGTGTGCGGGCCTGTTGAACAAGCTAGAACAGTACCGAAGACCTACCGGCTTTATGGGAACCGGGAAACTGATGTAACTCGGGTAGCTGGGTGTTGAGGCATCGCTGGTCGTTCAGAGGGTAGGTTGAGAGCTCGAGGTGTAAATCGGCTTGCGGCACTGAGATGCGCGTGCAAAGACCTCTTGCTCGGGACGATTGGACCGGTTCAACATTTGGCTAACGGGTGAAAGGTAGTCGCGTACGGCATCCGTGATGGTTGTTGTAGGCAACATCGAGTACGGGCGTACGTGACGGGTTGTTCGGGTAACCCTGCAGGTGTAAATCGATTATAATCGCCGTCCCTCACGGTCAGTGAGTACCACTTGTTCACTGTACCGTGACGTAGAAAAAACAGGCTAGTTACATGTTAAAATGTTGCTGATTGAAAGATGGACTTGATTGTTAATGGTTTGCTGTAGTGTAGAGCTAATTAAAGTTCTGTTCAACTTTGGGCAAAGTACATGAGAGAAATGCGTTTCTTGTTTGATTGCGGCTCTCTCATGTGCCTTAGCGTAAGGTTCTCCACAACCTGCTGCTAAAACTTGAAAGTAAGGTTCTACTAATTAGGCGAGTCCTTGCAAATGATTTTTACCTCATGTAACTCATTACCCCTCATGTAGAAGTTCCATGTTTAGGTGAGACGGGTCAGACTTGCTGAGCCTTCGTGCTCACTGCTTGTGTTTGAAGCTTTTGCAGGGTTCTATGAGGAAGGGACTCCCGAAGAGGAGACGGAACCCCAGGAGGGGAACCCCGTCGAGTGGGAGTCGTGCACGCCGCAGAGTTAGTGTGCGTGTGTGCTAGCAAGGACACGTTCAAGGGCTGAACGTGAACTTGATGCGTAGTCTACGCCCGCGAGTGTAGACTGGACTTATTTTGATGTGAACATGTTCATAAACTTGTTTATGTAATAAAATTTTGCTTCCGCTTTGTACCTTTGACGTGTGTTATACGGTGCTGTGCAACGCAGCACCCCTCAGCGTGATCCTGGCTCGACAAGACCGTGGGGTCATGTCACCGTGGGTCAGTATGAAGTCAAGGGGGAAGTGCACTGTCAGGCTTCACATTCAAGCCTCGCGCCTTCCCCAGAAGCATGGCGCACAGCGCAGGCCTCCGTCCCTTGCCCGTTTACCATAACGGTGACAAGACAGGACGGCGAGGCGTGACAGCGGAACAATGTCGCCCCACGGCACGCAGCCGCCCAAGCTGGGCGAGGAGACGCGGCGGCAAGATGTTGTCTTCATCATCACCTGACACACGGTCAGGGGCGCTCAGCGCGCCGGATGGACGAACATAACTCCCTCGTCTGTGACTCTACTCAGAGGAGGAAGCCCTAGATCGTGTATAGAACACCCAAAGCTTTGGGGCCAACCGTTGGGCCCCAGGCCTCATTGTGACCACCCTGGCCTTGAGCTATAAAAGGACTGGGGTGACCACCCTGCAAAGGGTCCCGCTTCTCCACACTCAAGATCACACATCGCACAAGCGCTCGCGCTCAAGCAAAAGAACAAGCACACCAGTGGATGTATGGTATTACGCTCCGGCGGCCCGAACCACGTAAATCCTCGTGTTCATCCGCTCCCTCGAGCCCAGGTTGGGAAGGGCGCCAAGCCCCCTCCGGAAAAAAGAACCTCGCGGGCTGCTTTCAAGCAGGCCGGGAGGAGTGTCACAGCTCACACTCTGACATTTGGTACGCCAGGTAGGAGGGTTTTACGCGCTCTCCTCGCGACCATGGTGAACATCACTTCCCATGGTGAGCCTTCTCGCCCACCTCGCCGTCGCCTTCAGACGGGAGACGACGAAGCAACCTCCCGCTCCAGGGTGGGGAGTTCTGGTCAGGCCGGTGGTCAGATGACTGGCGTGCCACCAGCGGCCCCAGCGCGTAGATCCGGCCGAACCGTTGACCTGAACACTGGCACCCCTGAGGCACCCAGGTCGCCCAGGTTCAGGACGGACTGGCAACCGTGCGGATGGTGCGCCGTCGGTGTTCACACAGCAAGTGGTTGTTTCCTCTCGGCCACCCTCTTCCCCAGTGGTGGTGACATCACCGCCACGGCCGAGCCTGGAAAGTGTGTTGGCTATAGCACATTCTCTGCTCCACAACCCTCTGGGTGAGGGTGCCAGCCCCAAGGCGGCGGAGCAATGGCGGCATGACGTCGACCATCTCGTCACTGCCGCCATGAACTCTCCTGCCTATAGAAGACAGCCGGCTGAACCCTCACTGGCCCAGTCGCGTACACCGACGGTGGCCCATGGAGTAGCAGTCCTGCGCACGATGGCCACGCCCGACCTCAGGGTCGAGTTAAACCGTCGTCTCGCAAGCAAGGATGGTCACACCACCATCAAGCGACGCTTCGAGAGGCGTCGCAATCTCGAAGAAGGGTACCACTCTCCAAGCTATGTACCGGCAGGCTGCACTCCCCCTGCCCCTGCCTCTCTGGGAGCAGTAGGAGGCTGCATGGTGCTTGCGCCACATCTTCGTATGGTGGTCTAGCGAACCAAGTTCTGGCCCCACCTGCCGGAAAAATATGACGGGACAGTCAGTCCCGCTGAATTCTTGCTGATCTACTCCACCTCCATCCTATCTGTAGGAGGGGATGGGCCATCATGGTCAACTACTTCCCCGTGGCTCTGACCGGCATAGTCTGGTCATGGCTTATGAACCTTTCCCCGGGATCCATCTTGTCCTGGGAAGAGTTGTGCTGGAGATTCACAGCCATCCTTGGGAGTTCCTACACGCGATCCGGCACCGAGCTTGACCTCCACACCGTGTGACAGCGTGATGGGGAGTCAGTGCAATCCTTCATCCAGTGATTCTTCCAGGTTAGGAACACCATCCCCCGCATCTCCAACGCCTCCGTCGTCGTCGCCTTCCAGCAAGGCGTCCATGACAAGAACATGCTCGAGAAGTTAGCCACGCATGATTTGCAAGACGTCTCCAAGCTCTTCATCCTGGCCGAAAAATGTGCCGGGGCGGCGGAAGGCCGAGACTGGCATTCACGGCCCGCCTCCGCGGCGGGGAGTACCGGAGAGGCTTCTGCATCTGTAATACCCGAGTTTTTCACAAAACAAGCAAACCCCCTCCCTCTCTGCCACCGAGGCCCGGCCGTCAGTCCCCTTCTCTCCAAAACCGCCGCCCCTCTCTCTCTCTCTCTCCCTCTCTTTCCCGTTCTATTATCGCATGTGGAGAAAAACCGCCGGCACATGGCCGATTTTGCGCGCCTCTTCACCAACCGACGCCCCAGCAACCGCCACCTCACTCCCCTCTATAAAACCAGACCAGCGCCGACCATTTTCCCCACCGGAGTCGCTCTCAATTTCTCCGATCGGAAAAACCACCCCAAACTCGAATTATACGAAAACACTCGGAGATCCTCGGTTCTAGCAGTCCCTACACCCTTCCACGGCCTCCAGAACGAGTTCCCGACGAAATTCTCCGAAGGAACACGGTTAGGAAACGCTGTCGACGAAGATCGCCGAAAATCCTCCACAGTTGCCGTCGATCACCCCTCTCTGGCCATTTCTGATCCCCGAGGACCCCCTAGGTGAGTTCCCCATCCTCCCCTCTTCCTTCTGGTACAAATAGATCAAGAAATGGTGTAGAATTCGTGAAAACCGAGAGTTCCAGCCACCGCCGCCGCTCGCCGGCGACTGCGCGGCCGCCGGACGCGAGGGAGAAGGCTCTGGGGCGACGTGGCGCAATCGGGAGCGTCCATTTAGCGTGAACGGTTAAGATCAACGGCCCACATTCAATGCAGTTATAAACGTTAGAAACTTTCTGGTTAGGTCCCTGGAGATTTAAATAACTAGGAAATAGCCCCTGTGATTTACAGAATCAACCCTAGGCTTATAGAAAATTGGAAATTCACTGTGAATTAGCCAATTAGCTCCTGTACATTTTAAAAATTGGTAAAACAGTTCTGTAAATTCAATTTGAACCCTAGAAAGTTTGAAAATATTACAAATTGGCCCAAATCAGTTTAAAAGTTTGTTTTAATTCTGTAATTAATCAAAATAGGCTAAATGATTTCTAAAAAATGTGAGAAATTCATTAAAAGCACTGTTGAAACATTCTGAACAGAAAACAAATTCTGAAGTTAAAAATAATAATTTTCAGAAACTGAAATTATTTATTGGGTGTCAAATTAATTTTGAAAAATCAAAATAAAAACAATATAGGTATTAGAAAATTGTAGAAATTTATTAAATAACATAAGATTATTCTGTTTTTATACTTTTATGTATTTGAAGTTTCTGTAGTCCAGAATAATTATTTAAATGGCTGAAAATGCATTTTTAGTTATTAAGTAAATACTAAAATATAGATAAAAATATTATATAATAAAGAAAATCTTGAAAACTGTCCCAAATACATAAATAGGTTCTGAAATGTATAAAATAATAATATGAGTTCTGAAAATGATTATAGTAATAATTTAAATGACTTTTAGGATTTAATTAATTATAAAAACTAACATATATACACATAAAATTCTAGAAGTTATTAATATCCCTGTAAAACTAGAAAAAAGAGTATTCTTGCTGTAACAAAGATAACATAAAAGATATAGATGTCCATTTGAAACTTAATTTCATTTCAAACCACATAAAATGACATAAAATCAATAAGTGTATGAGTGTAATCAAATATGTATACTTGAAATGCATTGTTGAGACTCTTATGGCATGTTTGGCATTGTTTTGTGTGCATATGCATGGATAGAACAAAATCAAGAACTACTCCCCAATCTTCAAGAGCAAGAGTTTTTAGTGCATCACCCTTCATTCAAAGGCAAGTGTTCCTTGACCACTTTGCTCCTATTCTAGGATGAATAGTTAGATTATTTGCATGATGTCTTTAATATGAAACCCAGTGTAGGATGTTTCCATAGTTTCATTGCTTTATCTTTCCTTGCAAAACCATGGAGGAAATTAGATAGGACTTGATGGTTATCATTTTATGTGCTTAGTTATACTTAGAACTTTAGAAATGAATGAAACATAGTTGATACTAGTCTTGTGGATTATATGAAAGACACAAGTGTGTGGCATGTTGTTATGAATCTAGACATGCTGGATGTTTTGGTTGGTGCTTCGTGCACGAGACTCGGGAATGAGTTAGTGCCTGTCTTAGATTCTAAGGACCGGTTTATGGAACAGTTAACCCGGCTTTACAGTGCCACCACAAGACTGAGATGGGGCAGCTTGGCCAATTAATTAGGAGTTTGCCGGTATAGTATGAGTGTTTGGATGGTGCGGGGAATGGGAGTCCATTTTTGGCCGCCCTGGGAACTGCAAGGCTCAAGAGGGGGCTTCTGAAGGGGAGGGTTTACTCCCAGGAATTGCAGCGGTGAAACCTCAGTGGGCTTGTACTTGCCGGTAGACCCTTTGTAAAGGCCATGTAGTGATCTCCTGATCGCACACCAAAGGAAGTGTGTAATGTGGCTTGCAACCACGGATATCAGGGAGGTTTCTTAGTCCACCTAGCAACAGGAGATGAAATCACTACTTGTGGGTAAAGTGGTACAATCTCTGCAGAGAACCAAACTGTCATGACAGCCGTGCTCACGGTCAAGAGCGGCTTGGACTTGTCTATGATTAGAGAAACATGGATGTGAGTTGAAAGAGGTTGTTGGGTGGTGTAACCTAACATTAATGACTTAATTATGATGATGGTGGGATTATCACTTAGTAAGATAGGTTGCTAATCAAAGCTAAGGCTTAAGATTAATGCATAGTGCTTAACCATGTTAGCCTTTCCTTGCTATTAGCCCTCATACCATTCTTTCCTACACTTGCTGAGTACCTTCTGTACTCAAACTTGCTTTTGTTGGATATCATATGTTGGCTCAGGTGCAAATGAAGATATAGACTTTGATGAGGAGGACTTCGATCCGAGGAGTTGTTCTAGGTTGGCGAAACCCCCGGGCAACGCCGGTGGAATGGGAGCATCCACGCTGTAGTCTTCCGCTGTTGTGTTATATTGTAATGATACTCTTAGTTGATGTTTCATGTACTATAATGTAATACTATGTTGTACGTTGAACTTGGCTTGTAATAAAATGATATTACACTCTTGTCGGCACATGTATGAATCAACTGATCCTGGCATACATGTGATAATACGCTCGGGTGTTCCTTATGGAAAACCGGGTGTGACAAAGTGGTATCAGAGCCAAGGTTGCCCGTAGAACGCAAACCTAGTTAAAAATGGACGGGATAGACATCACTATTTTATTAAAAACTATTTTACTAGATATTTTGTTAGAAGGAGGATTATTTAAATTATATATATGTTGTCTAACCTCATCTATACTCAAAATTATATTATTGTTTATTTTCTAACACATTTTAATTTTTTCTTGAAACAGATGGCACGCACACGTCTTACGGCCCGTAAGTCCACCGGAGGACGAGTTCCTCGACACCAGCTGGCTGAACGCACTGTCGAGGATGTAGACAACCCCGCCACCTACCAGACCCACAGGGAGTCTACTAGAGGCATGGTGGATCGCCTTAGACACCTCCTTTGCTGTGCTGGTTACACCGGCAAGCTAGAGGTGCAGTACGACACCACTCGAGTTTCTCGCGCCGAACGTGAGGAATGGAAGTCGCAGGCGAGGATCTACTATGAGAACAAGCTGCTCAAGATCCACAATTCGCCAGCATGGAGGTCTACCATGGCAGAGGCTGAGAAGGACGCCACTTGGGAGGCAATCACTTGCCAGAGCTACACCAACCGTGGCCGCCTTGAGGGGACTCAATACTGTACACCCCTCGGCGACAAAGTGGAAGTGCAGTATTCAACTACGAGCCGATCCGTGAAGATTGCAACATAGTGCAGATGGATGTGAGCCTTGAGGTAGGAGTGGACGTCAGCACGAGGCTACAGAACTGCCAACAGGAGCTTCAGGACGTACGTGACCTTTTGAAGAAGACGGAGGCCATAATGCGTGGACTGATAAGGAGGAGGGATGGAGAAGTGAGTGATCTCTATGCTTCAGATGGAGACACTTGGACTCCAGATTCTCCAGACCGTAGGGCAGCCAAACGCCCTCATGCTTCACCACCACCTGAGGCCTCCACAGCTGAGTCAGAGGCTAGCACCCCTGATGATGATGGCGGGAACCCACAGGAGGATGCACAGAATCCAGGGGACAACTAGGATAGGTGTCCTTGCTCATGTAATGGCTCGTATAGTACGTATGTATGGTATTGTATTGACTAGTGTGTAATGGTTGATTAGTGTACTTGTTTAGGTTGATGATGTAATGTGTTGTTAGTGTATGAACGGGAGTTGTGAAAGCCGTAGGCTTATGTTCACAACCTCGTTAGTGTATGTACATATCCATTAAGGAATATAAATGCTTAGTTTGCTTCAACCCTGATCATTTAATGAAGGAAGTAGAAACTTTTGTAACTCTTGTGTAGAACTTATGAAATAAATACACAACATAATACACTTAAGAGAACATTTATACATTAAGTTTAAACGTAGTCTTCCACAATAGATGACAGGAAGAAGGAGACGCAACGAAGGGAACAACAACAATGAGGCTGCAGAGTTTCCTTTACCTGGATGGCAGCCACGAATTGCACGCAGAGCTGATGGAGAGGTGATACAACAGATGATGAACATGCAAAACCAACTCTTTCAAAACTTGACACAAGTGGTGGCCAACATGCAACAACCTCAACCACAAATTCAGAATGCACCACGTCAACCCAAGTTGAATGAATTCCTAAGCACCCAACCACCAAGGTTCGACAATGCTATAGAGCTATTAGAAGCTGATGATTTTCTTAAGAATATTGAGAACAAGCTGCAGATCATACAATGCCCAGGACGTGAGAGGGTACTCTTTGCTTCTCACCAACTATATGGATCTGCAGCGAACTGGTGGACGGCATACAAAGAAGCTCATGAGGATCCAGAAAGTATCTCATGGAATGAGTTCAAACTCGCCTTCCGCAATCACTATGTTACAGCAGGAGAAATCAAGAACAAGCGGAAGGAGTTCCTCAACCTGAAGCAAGGTAGCATGTCCGTGCGAGAATACCTTACTAAGTTCACACAGTTATCTCGCTATGCTCCGAGGGACATAGACACGGATGAAAAGAAACAAGACTGTTTCATTGAGGGCTTGAACTCAGAAATACAGTATGCCATGTCTTCAAGTGACTATGCAAGTTTTCAAAAGCTCATCAACAAGGCTTTCATAGTGCATAGAAAAAGACAGAAGTTAGTTGAGGAGCGAAAGAGGAAAATGAATTGGTAAGTACAGTCTTCTAGCAGCAACAGTCGGTCCCGTTTCTCATCACCGCCGACGGGAGCAATGAATCGACCTATAGCTCCCAATTAGTTTTAGAGGAGCTACAACCCTGCTGCTAGGAATCCAACTTTTCAACCACAACAGCAGCGACAACAAGTGCAGCAACAACGTCATGCCTTTCAACCTCGTCCTACAGGGACAAACCCTCCAAATGCACAACAAGGCAATAAGGCTCCACTAAACAAGGTCACAGGACAATGCTACAACTGTGGAGAAACGGGACACTATGCCAACCGGTGCCCCAACAAGAAGACACCTCAACCACAGAATCTTGTGCGTGGCAAGGTGAATCATGTGACCATGGAGGAAGCACAAGAGGCACCAGATGTGGTGATTGGTATGCTCTCTGCCAATACTTATCCTGCTACAATTTTGTTTGACTCTGGTGCAACACACTCATTCATAGCCAAGGAATTCATAACCAAGCACAAATTATCAATTGCATCTATGAATCGAGTGTTAGTAGTGAATTCTCCGGGAGGAGAAATAAAGACAAAACAAGTATGTCCCAAGGTAAAGCTAGGAGTTAATGGAGTAGAATTCCTTGCAAACCTCATTGTGATAGAATCATAAGGGATAGATATCATCTTGGGAATGGACTGGTTAACCAAATATAAAGGAGTTATACATTGTTCAACGAGAACAGTGGAACTAACACATACGGATGGAACAAAGGTTGAGTTCACATCTATTCAAGTACCTTCTGGAAATGTTCAACTCAACAAGACTGAAGTAGTCATTGAAGATATAAAGATTGTCAATAAATTTCCAGATGTGTTTCCCGAGGAGTTACCAGGTATGCCACCGGATCGAGAAGTAGAATTCATTATAAAATTAGTACCTGGTACTGCTCCCATATATAAAAGACCATATCGGATGGATACCCAACAGTTAGCAGAACTCAAGGATCATATCCGAGAGTTATCGGAGAAAGGGTATATCCGTCCTAGTTCCTCACCATGGGGAGCTCCGGTCATATTTGTACCGAAGAAGGATGGGACCAAGAGGTTGTGTGTAGATTACCGTGCCCTCAATGAGGTGACGATCAAAAACAAGTACCCTTTACCTCGTATTGAGGACTTGTTTGATCAATTAAGAGGTGCATGTGTATTCTCCAAGATTGACCTCCGTTCCGGATATCATCAACTAAAGATAAGAGAATCGAATATACCGAAGACAACATTTGTTTCTAGGTATGGACTGTATGAGTATACAGTTATGCCTTTTGGACTAACAAATGCTCCAGCATATTTCATGTACCTTATGAATAAGTTGTTCATGAAATACTTGGACAAGTTTATAGTAGTATTCATTGATGATATCCTCATATACTCAAAGAATGAGAAAGAACATGAAGAGCACCTGAGAATAGTATTACAAAAACTAAGAGAAAACCAACTTTATGCCAAATTCAGTAAGTGTGAATTTTGGCTTAAGAAAGTTGCTTTTCTAGGACATATTATCTCCGAAGGAGGAATCTCAGTAGACCCAGAAAAGATATCTGGTGTTCAAAAGTGGAAGACACCAGAGAATGTCGGTGAGAGCCGAAGCTTCTTAGGATTGGCAGGCTATTACCGAAGGTTCATTGAAGGATTTTCAAAAATAGCCAAGCCACTCACAAAGATGTTGGAAAAAGGAGTTGCTTTTGTATGGTCTCAAGAGTGCGAATCAAGCTTTCAAGAATTAAAGAAGAAATTAACAACTGCCCCAGTCTTGGTTATGCCCGATATGGAGAAATCATTCTCTGTCTATTGTGATGCTTCAGGACAAGGGTTAGGATGTGTGCTTATGAAAGAAGGGCATGTTATTGCCTATGCTTCTCGACAACTTCGGAAGCATGAGAAGAACTATCCTACCCATGATATAGAGTTGGCAGCAGTTGTACATGCATTGAAGTTATGGAGACATTACCTAATGGGTAAAAGAACGGAGATCTTTACCGATCATAAGAGTTTGAAGTATATCTTCACTCAGCCAGATCTCAACCTTCGGCAAAGGAGATGGTTGGAGTTCATTAACGATTTTGATGTGGGAATCAATTACCATCCTGGAAAAGCTAATGTGGTTGCAGATGCCTTGAGCAGAAAGACACATGTTAACATATTAACAATAAGAGATTTACAACCCCAACTTTGTGAAGAGTTCGCAAAACTCAACTTATGCTTGGTGAATCATACAGAAGCCATAGAAATGGAAGTTGACTCAACTCTAGAACAAGATATACGAAATGGTCAAAAGAACGATGAAAAGATCAAAGAGATCAAGGAGTTGATCAAAGAAAACAAAGCCCCGGGATTTAGAGAAGATGAGAATGGTATCATATGGCATGGTAAAAGAATATGTGTGCCAGACATCAAGGAAATAAAGAAGTTAATTTTAAAAGAGGCTCATGATTCTGATTATTCTATCCATCCTGGAAGTACAAAGATGTATCATGATCTTAAGACAAGGTATTGGTGGTACGGTATGAAAAGAGATGTTGCAGAGCATGTGGCATTGTGTGACACATGTCAGCTAGTCAAAGCAGAACACTAAAGACCCGCAGGACTATTACAACCACTAAAGATACCTGAATGGAAGTGGGAAGAAATTGGGATGGACTTTATAGTGGGTTTGCCCAGGACACAAACAGGGTATGATTCAATATGGGTGATAGTGGATAGATTGACCAAAGTTGCTCACTTCATTCCAGCGAAGGAAAATTATAACGGTTCCAAACTAGCGGAACTGTATATGTCGAGAATAGTCTGCCTACATGGTGTACCCAAAAAGATAGTGTCAGATAGAGGTACACAGTTCACCTCAAGATTTTGGCAGAAATTACATGAGTTCATGGGAACCCGATTGAATTTTAGTTCTGCATATCATCCACAAACTGATGGGCAAACAAAAAGGACCAATCAAATTCTTGAAGATATGCTCAGAGCTTGTGCTCTCAAAAATAGTAGGAGTTGGGATAAGAATTTGCCATATGCAGAATTCTCCTACAATAATAGCTACCAAGCAAGTATGAAAATGTCCCCATTTGAGGCTCTATATGGAAGAAGATGTAGAACTCCACTATTTTGGGACCAAATAGGTGAGAATAAGGTGTTTGGACCTGAAGTACTAAAAGATGCAGAAAAGAAAGTAAGAGAAATTCATAATAATATAAAAATAGCTCAAACAAGACAAAAGAGTTATGCGGACACCAGGCGAAGAGAACTAGTTTTCGAAGTGGGAGACTATGTGTATCTCAAAGTGTCACCCATGCATGGACTAAAGAGATTTGAAGTAAGAGGGAAGCTAGCACCTCGGTATATCAGGCCATTTAAGATACTGGAACACAAAGGAGAAGTAGCATATCAGTTGGAGTTACCCTCTCGATTGTCGAACGTACACGATGTGTTCCATGTATCACAACTCAAGAAGTGTTTGAGAACACCAGAAGAACATCTACCAATGGATGAGTTGGATATACAAGAAGATCTTTCATATACCGAGTACCCTGTAAAATTTTTTGACACAATGGAAAAGGTTACAAGAAACAAAATAGTTCATATGTGCAAGGTTCAATGGAAACATCATTCAGAAGCAGAAGCTACATGGGAAAGGGAAGATGAGTTAAATTCACAATTCCCTAATCTATTTCCTTTATAAACCCCAATCTCGAGGACGAGATTTTTCTAAGGGGGGGTAGAGTTGTAATACCCGAGTTTTTCACAAAACAAGCAAACCCCCTCCCTCTCTGCTACCGAGGCCCGACCGTCAGTCCCCTTCTCTCCAAAACCGCCACCCCTCTATCTCTCTCCCTCTCTTTCCCGTTCTACTATCGCATGTGGAGAAAAACCGCCGGCACATGGCCGATTTAGCGCGCCTCTTCACCAACCGACGCCCCAGCAACCGCCGCCTCACTCCCCTCTATAAAACCAGACCAGCACCGACCATTTTCCCCACCGGAGTCGCTCTCAATTTCCCCGATCGGAAAAACCACCCCAAACTCGAATTCTTCGAAAACACTCGGAGATCCTCGGTTCTAGCAGTCCCTACACCCTTCCACGGCCTCCAGAATGAGTTTCGGACAAAATTCTCCAAAGGAACACGGCTGGGAAACGCTGCCGACGAAGATCGCCAGAAATCCTCCACTGTTGCCGTCGATCACCCCTCTCCGGCCGTTTCTGATCCCCGAGGACCCCCTAGGTGAGTTCCCCATCCTCCCCTCTTCCTTCTGGTACAAATAGATCAAGAAATGGTGTAGAATTTGTGAAAACCGAGAGTTCTGGCCACCGCCGCCGCTCGCCGGCGACTGCGCGGCCGCCGGACGCGAGGGAGAAGGCTATGGGGCGACTTGCGCAATCGGGAGCGTCCATTTAGCGTGAATGGTTAAGATTAGAAGTTGCATACCGGTTCGGTTATTTAAAATCCGGGACGTTGATCTCAGATCCGACAGCCCACATTCAAAGCAGTTATAAACGTTAGAAACTTTCTGGTTAGGTCCCTAGAGATTTAAATAACTAGGAAATAGCCCCTGTGATTTACATAATCAACCCTAGGCTTATAGAAAAATGGAAATTCACTATGAATTAGCCAATTAGCCCCTGTACATTTTAGAAATTGGTAAAACAGTTCTGTAAATTCAATTTGAACCCTAGAAAGTTTGAAAATATTACAAATTGGCCAAAATCAGTTTAAAAGTTTGTTTTTAATTCTGTAATTAATCAAAATAGGCTAAATGATTTCTAAAAAAATGTGAGAAATTCATTAAAAGCACTGTTGAACCATTCTGAACAGAAAACAAATTCTGAAGTTAAAAATAATAATTTTCAGAAACTGAAATTATTTATTTGGTGTCAAATTAATTCTGAAAAATCAAAATAAAAACAATATAGGTATTAAAAAATTGTAGAAATTTATTAAATAACATAAGATTATTCTGTTTTTATACTTTTATGTATTTGAAGTTTCTGTAGTCCAGAATAATTATTTAAATGGCTGAAAATGCATTTTTAATTATTAAGTAAATACTGAAATAGAGATGAAAATATTATATAATAAAGAAAATCTTGAAAACTGTCCCAAATACATAAATAGGTTCTGAAATGTATAAAATAATAATATGAGTTCTGAAAATGATTATAGTAATAATTTAAATGACTTTTAGGATTTAATTAATTATAAAATTTAACATATATACACATAAAATTCTAGAAGTTATTAATATCCCTGTAAAACTAGAAAAATGAGTATTCTTGCTGTAACAAAGATAACATAAAAGATATAGATGTCCATTTGAAACTTAATTTCATTTCAAACCACATAAAATGACATAAAATCAATAGGTTGTTATCATTTTATGTGCTTAGTTATGCTTAGAATTTTAGAAATGAATGAAACATAGTTGATACTAGTCTTGTGGATTATATGAAAGACACAAGTGTGTGTCATGTTGTTATGAATCTAGACAGGCTGGTTGTTTTGGTTGGTGCTTCGTGCACGAGACTCGGGAATGAGTTAGTGCCTGTCTTAGATTCTAAGGACTGGTTCATGTAACAGTTAACCCGTCTTTACAGTGCCACCACAAGACTGAGATGGGGCAGCTTGGCCAATTAATTAGGAGTTTGCCGGTATAGTATGGGTGTTTGGATGGTGCGGGGAATGTGAGTCCATTTTTGACTGCCCTGGGAACTGCAAGGTTCAAGAGGGGGCTTCTGCAGGGGAGGGTTTACTCCCAGGAACTGCAGCGGTGAAACCTCAGTGGTCTTGTACTTGCCGGTAGACCCTTTGTAAAGGCCATGTAGTGGTCTCCTGATCGCACACCAAAGGAAGTATGTAATGTGGCTTGCAACCACGGATATCAGAGAGGTTTCTTAGTCCACCTAGCAACAGGGGATGAAATCACTACTTGTGGGTAAAGTGGTACAATCTCTGCAGAGAACCAAACTGTCATGACAGCCGTGCTCACGGTCAAGAGCGGCTTGGACTTGTCCATGATTAGAGAAACATGGATGTGAGTTGAAAGAGGTTGTTGGGTGGTGTAACCTAACATTAATGACTTAATTATGATGATGGTGGGATTATCACTTAGTAAGATAGGTTGCTAATCAAAGCTAAGGCTTAGGATTAATGCATAGTGCTTAACCATGTTAGCCTTTCCTCGCTATTAGCTCTCATACCATTCTTTCCTACACTTGCTGAGTACCTTCGGTACTCAAACTTGCTTTTGTTGGATATCATATGTTGGCTCAGGTGCAAATGAAGATATAGACTTTGATGAGGAGGACTTCGGTCCCGAGGAGTTGTTCTAGGTTGGCGAAACCCCCGGGCAACGCCTGTGGAACGGGAGCATCCACGCTGTAGTCTTCCGCTGTTGTGTTATAGTGTAATGATACTCTTAGTTGATGTTTCATGTACTATGATGTAATACTATGTTGTACGTTGAACTTGGCTTGTAATATAATGATATTACACTCTTGTCGGCATATGTATGAATCAACTGATCCTAGCATACATGTGATAATACGCTCGGGTGTTCCTTATGGAAAACCAGGTGTGACAACATCACACAGTGGCTAGAAGAATAAGACCGGAGGCAGGAACAAGCCTCTGGCTGGGGCAACCACGGCTGCTCTAGCATCGGCCGGTGGGGGCCGAGCCCCGCACCTAGACAAGCGCCCGCGACCGTCGACTGCTGGCGACAACAGTCAGGGGTGCCCGTTGCACAACACCGACAGCAATGGCACTAATGGCTGCCACGAGTTCAAGAAGCTCGCGGAACGCTTCCGCGAGTTGCAACACCAGCAGCCGTGTCAAGATGGTGCACCCTCCCGCCAGAGGGAGGATAAACAAAAGGAAGAACCTGAGGCTGACGCAGAGTAGGGTATGGAGTACCAAGATATCGAGAGGGAGCTGAAAGCCGTATACGACCACTCCGACTATGACTCCAGTGATCACAGCGAGCGAGGCAAGACGCTCCACGCCTAACCAGGCGTCCCCCCCCCCCCCTCCGTCGTGCGACAAGGGAAAATGCCCTCTTACACTGGTGTAGGGGATCGAGGCTGCCCTCCCCGCAGAACACACCAAGGGCTCACCCAACGTACGGACATACAGCGAAGCCACGCAAGATCAGCTCCTACATGAAGAAATCGACCTCGTCGACGAGGCAACATGGCTAGAGGCTGCTAGAAATGCGCTACAGCGCAAAACGCTCCAGTGATGGTACACGCAGAGTAGGTAGCCCAAGGTAGGGTCACCTGGTGCCTCGGCCAATGCTTTCTCGAGGAGGGGTGACAAACCCTCCCCCCAGCTGGGAGGGTCCCTACCAACCAGTACAAGTATGCCGCTCTAGGTGCGCCCGCTGGCTACAGGGGATGGATATCCCTACCCAGACCACAGGACATAGAACACCTTTGTATGTTTTACCCTTAGCGCAATGGTAGGATATTTTTTTCTTTTTTCTCTTTGTTGTAAGGGTGTCATAGTGTCTAGAAACAGCGCTTAGAACAGCTAAGTCCCAGAGGGGTCCAGCTACTCTTGTCATCCGCAGTGAGTCGCTACCTTCTTACATGGCATGTTGCCTCCTATTACCCAAAGGAAGCCAGGAATAAGAAAAGTTTATCCTACCCTGTGCACTTTATTTACAGTTTGTGCTAGCTCATGCATATCAACTGTAAACGGCATGCCTAGATCCTGTCCTACACACTTGTCCTAGGACCCGTGCCACTAGAAGGTCTCCTCGCTGAAAGGTTAACGCCCGCAGGAGGTCCCAGGTGTGTAGCCTACTAAGCCTGGTTCCATACCCTTAGCGTGCACATCCTGCCTCCCCAGCGCTACAACTGAGTACTTGGGGGCTAGAAAGAACATGCCTATGGACAAGAGAAGTAACCGGACCCCGGACATTGCCCACATACCTTTCATGCTTTCTTTCCATATCGCTCCGGCCATGTGGCCAGTCACTTTTTCTTGTGTCCAACCATAGCAAGAGCTGTGCTATCCTTGTACTGGCGGGTTTGCTTGAGGTACCTGTGGCATACCCGGGGATCCTGCAATTGTCTCGTTGCTTGGTGGCCTTATGGCGCCAAATGGTCCCTCCCCCAAAAAGCTTACACCAGCGGGAGGTCTAGGGCCGTAGCCTGCTCTGCCTGGTTCCATACCCTTAGCGTGCGTACCCTGCCTCTCCAGCGCTACAACTCGGTACCGGGGAGTCGGACGGCTCATACCCCCAAGCAAAGTCTTTACCGTAACTTAAGGGATCTTTGGTTATCTCGTTGCCTGGGGGGCCCTATGGCACCTAACGGCCCTTCCCCAAAAAGCTTACGGCCGAGGGAGGTCCAGGGGCGTAGCCTGCTATGTCTGGTTCCATACCCTTAGCGTGCGTACTCTGCCTCTCTAGCGCTATGGCTCGGTACCGGGGAACCGGCAGCTCATACATCTGGGAAAGGCTTTAACCATAACTCGGGCGACCTGCATTGAATTACCCAAGCCCCGCAGCTTAACTAAGCCACAACAAAGCTACCAAACAAGGAAGAGTGAATAGAGAGCAGAACTACCCCATTTTCCTGCCATGACTGCAGGTCCGCACAGGTCCTTGGTGATTCGGACCTCTCAGGGGGCCCGATGCCGACGTCCCGCCTCATCCAGTGGTAGGTGCGCCCCAACACAAGGGCCACACCTACCAGGGGGCCATCACGATGAATCACGCGGGCTGATCGTTGGACCACTGCAGCAGCAAGCAGAAGGCTCGGAGTACCAGCTATGACAAGCTGAAACAGGGGCCGAACTTCCATCAGATCCTTGCACCGACGAGGATCTGGAAGGAGTGGTAGCCACACTGCCGGAGTGCCCTGGGTCTTTACGCTGCTAAGGATCTAGAGGAACAAGCTTGGAGAACCGGCAAAGAGCTACTCACGTCAGCTAAGTTATTCCTGACTTTTGCGTTGCCAAGGGTCCGAAGTCTACATCAACAACTCAAGGTAACATAAGACTTGAAGCAAAAAGTCTTTGATAACAGTAGAGCTCTGGCATACATAGGAGGATACAAAGTAGGCGGGAGACCTAGGAGCTACCCGAGCTAGAACCTAGCAGCTACGAGTCGAGAGGCTTCCTCCACGGAAGATTTCGCTGCCTCCGACAGCTCCACACTGTGGCCCTGCACCACAGGTCCCACAGAGATGTCGGGGTCGGAGCTCCGAAGGCAGGTGAACACATGCCTGGCCACCATCTGAGGCAGAACATTGCCTTCAGCCTCCAGATGCTCCCCCACGACATTCTCCAGCGTCAGGAGTTTCTCTCCGGCTGAGTCCAAGGCGGGGAGCCCCTGGCTCACCTCCTGGACCTGCCCTCTGGGGCACAAGGGGCCGAAGCCAAAGGGTTCCAGGGCCACCTCAGCGCGGCCGAGAAAGTCCCAGACCTTCTCTACCTCAGCAGCACGATAAGCCTGGAGATCTTCGACCTCCTTGATGGAAGAAGCTAGCTCCCCCGCTGAACTCCTCCTTGCCAGCTACTTTTCCCGAGCGGCTAGCCCCTGCTTCAGAGCAACCAGGGCCTGCTCCTTGGTGGCCAGCCGTGCAGCCCGCTCCTCCAGGTCAGACTCTCTGGATGCAGCGGAGGCCTCCCGTCCGTGGACGTCCTGAAGTTGCTCCTCCAGGCGCATCAGCCCCGCTTCATAGGCAGCCAGAAGGTCGAAGAGCTCCCTCTCCTTTGCCCCCATCGCCTCCTCCCGATGAACGAGTGTCTCTCGGAGCTCCGCCAGGGCTGCGAGACATGCATTGGTGGAGGAATGGAGGCTCACGGACTCGGCATGGAAGCTCTCGCATACCTCTGAAGGGCCGCGACGGCGGCCTCTTTCTCCTCTAGCACCTCCTCCCGAGCATCAAGCTGCTCACCCCGAGCCTGAGCCTTCGCCCTGGCATACTGGACTCACGCCTTCATCAGGTCGTCCCAGTCCTGGAGGAGCTCCCGATTGGACCTCAGTTTGGCTCACTCTTGCTCAAGTGCGTCTTGCATCTAGTCTAGACTAGAGCGAATGGCCCTTGTGGCCTTGGGGATCGGGACAACCTTCGGTATCGTCAGGCGAGGCAACGCCTCAATACCCTTTGCCTTTTTTGACACCAGTGGGGTTGCCACCATGGCAACTCGCGAAAGGAGAGGAGGACGGCTAGCGAGCCATCCAGTAGGAGCCGCACTGCCATCAGAGCCATCCGCGTCCACCGGTTGGTTACCCTCGGGGGCCCAGGTGTCGACATCCGGAGCAACTTCAGGCACAGGCTCCGGCACCTCCACCGGTATTGGAGCCTCGGTGGATAGGGAGCCCCGGCTCCCGGGCTGCTGCGGTGGAGGAGGAGCAGAGGTGCCCTGCTGGGAAGTCCTACAAAAAGGAGCACCAAGCATCAACAACAGCGTTTAGCTGTTCAGTACACAGCCTCGTAAGGTTGAGCCATACCTGGAGGCTCGGAAGTTCCACTCCGCGCGGATCTTCTTACGCGGGAGGCTCGAGCCACTCGCTCCCACTGATGTCGAGGTTGCCTCTGATGGCTTTGGAGCTGGCGGAGCCTCGGGGGTCTTCGTCGATGAAGACACCACTTCAGGAGCCTTCCCTGCCGAGGACCCTGACATCGAAGATGCACCCTCAGTTGGGGTGGCCCTCGATTGCTGAGAAGCGGATGACATTGCTGGGGTCTGCTTGGAGCCCCAGCAGCACCAGACGCCCTTCCTGTGGCCGCCGGGACTGCTCCAGCAGTGGCGGCTCCAGAGCTGCCACCGGCGCCAGCCGTCGGGCTCAGTGCAGGACCACGGGAAGCCTGGGAACCCCTCGCGTGGGGGCCGTAGATGAAGCTTCTGTCAGCACGGTCCAGTTTCGTCTTCGTCGCCCTGCTGCTCTCTGGGGCATCCTTGGGTGGCGAACGCGGGTGCGCCGCAGACTCGGGTCTCCCTGCCGACTCCCTCCCCATTCCTGGGAGTGAGTCCGGTGCCGGTCCTGACGAACCACCGACGCCATCTGTTCCGGGGATCTCGATGCCCCGCGAGGGATCCCCAATCTGCCGCACAGCGACATCAATGTCGTCCAGTGTAAGCATGGTATGGAACGCCACCGAAAGCGGTTCAATTTTGGTTAGCTCCCCCTGACGAGGAATGTGGTTCAGGGATAGGTCTCACAGCTTGGTGTGAGACGTCAATATGAAACTCTTGAACTCTTTATGTTCCTGAGTTCATATGAAACGCTGGTCCCTGGCGTGCATTAGGCAAGAAAGTGGAAACCCCATCGTGTGGTTGGTAACGCGATAGTGTGTTTCTTCTAGAAATAGCCTAGGAGGACATACCCAGCGCTTACCATCAGCGTGCCCTGCAGGGCAGTAGGTGGTATCTGTTGGGTTGATAAAATTCCCAACCGTGACGACCCGTTCGCGTTCTACTCGGGTTCCCCGTCGTGGTGTGAAAACACGATCACGTACCTTGAGACGTGGCTTAACTCAAGGACGGCCGTATGACAATGATACGGGCGTATGTATTTACTTTCAAATCTGGACCTGCCTGTAATGTCAAAAACCTTTGAGTGCATCACTATTGAGTGTTCTTCGGCAGGTGCTAACCACGTACGTATCCCGTGTAGTACACGTTTGTGAGAGGCCATTTTTAGTGCCACAATTGAGACGTATATGCCGGTATAATCCGGTTAGGATTTTCCTTTTTGTGAGGAACGTAGTACCGACATGTAATAAGCATTTGCATTAAAGATAATGTTAACAAAGAAACTAAAATAACCAATTTTAAATCTTTAGGGCCCTGTTTGGGTAGAAAAATTCAAAAGTTGATTAGTTTAGATCAAAGGAATTGAAAAACAGAGTGCTCTGTTTTGGCAGCAAGTTTGCTGAACCTTAACAGAGCATAACTCACAGGTTGCTTAGCCAATGGAGGTGTGTGATATAGATCTGGAAAGGTGTCTAAGTGCTCTACAACTTTGTTGTAGACTTCCAGAGCAGAATCACAACTCAAACTGGTTTAAATTCCAGATGATGTTAAACTGTCCAGAACCAGGACAGATTTAAAACACTCTCTGGACTGTGCTATTTTTCAAGCATAACTTCCTGTATAAAAATCTAAAATTTTCATATGATACATTTTTGGAAAGTTTAAGAGATGTGTTACATCTTTGTAATTCAAAGTTGTTGCAGTAGCAGCACGTAATTCAGTGGAATCTTGAGTTGAAACAGCAACTTCCAAAGGAGGTGCTGTTGAAATTCTTCCAGAAATTCTGTAGATTTTGAATTATCATAACTTTTTACTCAGGGCTGATCTGGGGGAAAATAAATTCTCGTTTGAAATATACTGAAGTTAACTTTAACTTTGGTATTCAACTTGAGCCATTAAAATGCCAATTATCAGGTCAAAATCTAGGATAAGTAGAAACTGGTCATTCTGGGCAGAGGAATGAACAGTGGAACTCATTTGAGAGATTGTTGTACCTATTGGGGTTTTATTACTTCCAATGGGGTAGAACATACTCATGAGTGTTATCTTCAACTAGTGAAAGATTTGAGTATAATTACTCAAGTTCTTTTTGCTAGAGACCATGTTTGTATCATGTAGAAGATAAAAGGGTAGTATACGTGACGACAAAGCGAATATTAACGTCTTGTGGTGACCAAATCTAGTTGAGATGAACTTCCAAAGAGGACGTCCATCAATTTGGATTTCACTAGTTTGTATTTGGTCTGGTAATGGTGTATCTTGTGCAGAGTTATTACATTATCCATGTACAAGATGTATCGCATGTTTACCGTCATTATGTTTTACTCCTATTTTATGGACTGCATGGAGTATGCTGTGGGACTGATTTTATTGTCGTATGGTTGCAGATGGTTCGCACTCGGGCCACTCACGAGGTCGGGGGCTCTAGTCAGCAAGGGGGTGATGGCTCCCATCCACCTGCTTACGACAATACCCCTCAGCAACAACATCCACCGCCGCCGCCTCCGCTTACACTAGAGGATGTGATATCGGTGCTGGTGGGCTCTCGTGGGGAGCAGACCGACCTGCTGCACACGATTGTGCAGAATACATCCCAGGCGCGGGGGGGGGGGGGGGGGGCGTCAAGAGAAGGGGCCCTGTGAGCCCCACATCACGACGTACTTGGATTTCATGAGTACGCATCCTCCGGTGTTCACCGAAGCGGCAGAACCACTGGACGTCGACAACTGGCTGCGGACGATCGAGTCCAAGTTCGGACTGCTCCAATGCACGTAGCGGCAGAAGTCCTTCTTCGTGGCGCAGCAGCTTCACGGTGCCGCTGGTGCATGGTGGGCAAATTATGTCGCCTCACCACCTGCTGGCCACGCCGTCGAATGGAATGAGTTCCGGGAGGCGTTCCACGCCTATCACATACCTCCCGGGACGATGAAGAGGAAGTTCGAAGAGTTCTTGGAACTGAAGCAAGGCGGGAGGAGTTCCCATGACTACTCCCGTGCGTTCAACCATCTGGCGCAGTATGCGTCGGATTATATCTCCACCGAGGAGAAGCGTGAGCAGTTTTATCAGGGTTTAAACCCCGAGATGAAGACTCACCTCTTGCAATGCAATCGCGGCACCTTCAACGACCTCGTCAATGCCACAATTATGCAAGAGGATGCTCAGTGGCAATTGGCGGATGAGCAGCGGAAGAGAAGCGCTCCACCGAGCAGCAGGGGTGGAGCTCCTCAAAAATACCGCATGGTGTATCGGACACCATCCGGTCAGCAGTGGCATCCACCGGCACGACCTAGACAGTTTGGGGGTCGTTCTTTTCAGCCACCCCCATTCTGACCGCCGATGCCACCACCGCAACAGCAGCAGCAGAAGATGGTACCCCGGGTGGTTCCACCGCCACAACTGTAAAGGTCCCAAAATTTTGAATACAAATGAACTGAAGTTGGAACACCATTTGGTTTCAAGCTTGTAAAAATTGGGACTTGTTTAAGTTTTTCCACATGTGATGACACACATGAGTGTCCCACCACTCGAGCCTAGGATCAAGTGAGTGTTTGGGGGACAAAGTTAAGTTAAAACCCATGTGTAAGCTCTCATGTGCAAGGGGGAATAAAAATTCAGAGTGTGAACTCAAATTGTTCAATTCAAATTTCAAATGAGGGCAACAAATAGGAATGCAAACTGTTGTGCTCAAAACCTCATTTGCAGCAGCCAAAACAAAAATCAGATTTCATATTTGAATTCCTTAGGTACAAATTAGGGGGCAGTCAAAGTTTCATGAATTTTGGAAATGTTTGCTACCCATTTTTCAAATGGACTTTAAATTGCATAGGAATTCAAATTCAAATGTGTTTTGGATGAAACTTGTCCAATTCTTCCAAATCATTTTGGATTAAAACTCTCCACAATTGAATGGAGTCATTGTCCAACTTTGAGAAAAATTGTGGGGATAAGGGGACAGTGGGGCCCACATGTCATTGAGCAAAAATTTTGACTTGCACCCTAAGCATCTCTTCTCTGTTCCACTGAAGCAACCGACGTTCTCTGTTCAGACTCGAGCAGCCAAACGCTCATCAGGCGCCACCGAGGGCTGCTGCCGAGCCACCTCCCATGAGTGTTCCCTCGCGCTGGCGACCCGGTTGGCTGTGTCATCCCCCTCTCCACGTGATCTTCTCCCCACTGACCGAAGAAAACGCACTTTGCTTCCTCCTCCTCGCGAGCAAAGCACGAACAGAGCCTCCCCCAGACCGCCGCTCCTCGGTGCTCAATCAGAACCTGGAAAAATCCGTACATAGATCCTCTCCGAGCTGCTGAACAGCACCGCGTGCTCGCTCGTCACTTCCCCGACACAAGAACAGCCGAGTTCCGGCCTCCCTAAACTCTAGAATGGTTTCCTGTGCGGCGACCTAAAACAAGCCGGTGATCGGGCGCCCATGGACATCCCATACCGGACGTTCACGCCGGAGCAAGCACGGCAACGGGAGCGCCCTACCTTGGTGCTGCTTCCATACAAAACTTGGATCAAGCCGTGAACCCTAGCGGCTGAATTTGCCGTTCTTCTCCCGGAGCACCTCCATGGACCTTTCGGTATGAAATTCCAAAATTCACACTCAATTCTCACTTAGAGTTCATCAAATCGTGCACAAAGTAGCTAGAGTAGTCAGCGACCAACTTCTCTTCACAATCCTAGCCTTAAACGCCATATCGACCGAAAATTTCCATCTTTTCCGAGCTCAACCATGGCGGCATCGATCAGGCGCACGATGAGAACCCATTTGGAGTTGTTTTCACGCGCTGGTTCTTACTTGCCATGCTTCCCTAGCATACACTGGTGCTTTAGAGTGGATTGGCCGAGCTTTTGGCGGGTTAGGTTGGCCGGCCGACAGTGGCAAAGTGCTCCTGAGGCCGCCACACGTTGCCGACAGTATTCCGGCCACCGGCAGCCCGAGCCAACCCCGCAGACATGTTTCCAAGCCTTCCAAACTCACAGGCGACGAGTCTCTGGCCGGCAGATGGCCGGAAATGCCGGTCCGGCGAGCTCCGGTTGGGGCCGGCGAGGGAGCAGCGAGGGAGCGGGAAATAGCCCGAGGAAGAAGACCCGGGCGGGTCCCACGTGTCAGCGACCAAAATTTTAAAAATCTGATCAGCTGTGGCTCTGGCATCCCTTGTGGCCGCGCGCCAAAATGGTGTGGCCCGGTGTGGCTGGAATCCTAGTGGCTGAAGTTTAAACCGTGGGCCCAATTTATTTCCAAGAGAAAAACAATTCCAGGTTTAGCTCCAACTTTAGAAATTTATATCTCTGTGTAAAAACTCCAAATTGGGTGATTCAAATTGGGTTAGATTCATTTTACAAATATCTATCCAAATATGAACCCCAATTTGTATGAAAGTCAATAATAATTTCTGGAAAAGTCTTTGAAGTTTTTCTGAAAAAGAATTATTGAGGGAGTTTGGTTCATCCAAAAATCCTCAAATTTTGCCAGAATATTCCTTAGGATGTTATTGAACTTATAGCAAAATCTCAGCTCATTTGGAGTTAATATGAGTAGGAATTTCGAGAGTACAATCTGCTGTGCTCCAAATTGTCCAGAAACTTTTTCAGAAAATGATATTGCTTTGTAAAATCAGTTCTGGGCAATCATTAGCTCCAAAACTCATAGGAAAATTCAGACATTCTCTATGAGCCATACATGAAATATTAGTTCACTTGTTTGGGCATTAAAATGCACATTACTTCAGAATTAATTCCTTGTAGCATAACTGTTTATAAAATTATTCTGGAGGAACTACTCAATGAAAAGTCTTAAATTTTGGACCAAATTACTTTCATGTGACCAGGAACTCACATGTAAAGTTTCAGCTCAAATTGAGCTTTATATCTCCCTTTTCTTGTTCTCCATGCTTATGTATGTGAGCAACACATAGAGAATTATGGGAGACACAATTTCTACCCACATTAGCTGCAATTTGGCAAACTAAGTCTCTGTGTAGTGTATGACTTCATGTAAAAATTTCGAAGTCATTGGAGATCAGGACCTTTAGTTCCTTACAAACCATTTCAACTCATGTCACAGGTCCATTAGGAACCATAGAACATGTTAATTGAAATCCTTATGGAAAGGTAGTTTTTCCTCTAATTCCTCTGCACAACAGGGACAAGAAGTTCATTCTTAGTACTCCCACACAGTTCCCTGTTATTAACGAGTCGAGTCTTTACTTCTTTAAATTGCATTATAAGAACATGTGCATATACATATCAATAGGACTTACGACGGAGGCAATCAATGGAGAAGTTCGACGGAGTGATTCCATCGAAGTGGATCAGTTGGTCAATCCTCAAGGGAGACAAGACTCTAACTGGATTATATACTATTAGACCCTGCAAAACAGGCAAGCCCCGGTTTGCATTTAACTACCACTAAGTTTTTACTTTGTATACAATACGTTGGTTAGGATGAATTGTGCATTAAGTCTAGATGTTTTATACTACTCTTGCATGATCAGAAAACCTATGGAGTATTTGGGTAGATGTCCTTCCACCGTGTAGAAACTGCCATGCTTAAGTAGAACTCGGAAGAAGTCGAGTGGTTGGATACTACTCGCGAGTATTGGAAATTGGGAGCACCAAAGGATTGGTTCAATAAGATGTTAGTAAGTTCAAATGAGACCGTACAAGGTGTAGGGCAACAGGACATGGGGTCCTGGGTGCTTATACCTGTCCGTGTCGATTGAGGACTGATCCGTATGTGGCCCCACTGAGCAAGTTTGAATGTACCGAAGGCATATCGGGTATATGGGGTCTGATAAACCGATGTAACCTATACCTCCGGGCTTCGAGGCATAACGCACCGATTTATAGGTGTAGGTTGATGGCAGCAAGGTGGAAATCCGCTAACGGGCATAGAGAGATGCTCTGTGTAGGGAAACTCCTGTCCGTTTGGGTGCGACCGGTTTGACGTTTGGCTGTTTGGTGAAAGGTTGTCCTTATGACATTGAGTGAGTGTGCTATGCAACTCCACAGGTGGGCGTACGTGACGTGCTATTCAGGTATCCCTGCAGGTGTATATCGAGTCGATTAGCCGTCCCTCACGGTGATGAGTATCACTTGGTCACTGAGTTGTGACGTAGAGGTAACTTGCACAGAGATAAGAATAAATCACTATTGGTTGAAGTTGATACTAGTAATGGAATGTCGTCTTGTATGAATAGGTTAGTGCAAATTTGATTCTTTTCCACCATCAGCAAGTTACATCGGGAGAAAGTATTTCTTGTTTTATTGTGCACTCCCGATGTGAGGTGCCCACGGTTATGTTTAATTTGATGCTAATAATACCTGAAAGTAAGGATCCATATTTAGGCGAGTTCATATGCAATGTACTATACTATGTTATGTCTTTACCATCATGTAGAGTTTCATGATTAGAGTCGACAGTTAAGTCTTGCTGAGCGTTATGCTCACGGATACTATACGAGTTGTTTTGCAGGTAATAACACTATGCTGATGAGTACGGTTGTCCAATGAGACTGGGAACTCTCCGAGTGGCAGACTCATGGAAACCCCTGCCGCTGCTATTGTCATCGTGATGCTAGTGAGAAGGATCCGCGGGCTGGACGTCTTCTCTGTTGCTTAGCATAGATATGAGACGTGAGTTGTATTAGTCTTCCGCTGTAGATTATTTTGAGATGTATTTGTAAAAATTTCACACTTTGTAAGCTTCCGCTTGATTTATGTAATATGATGCTTTATTATGTGTGCTGTTGGGTGCCGCATCGCACGGCACCACCCAATGCGATTCCCGGGCGAGCAGCACGTTCCCGTGATCGGGCCGGGGCCCTCACAGCGTGGTATCAGAGCCGCATTGGTAATAGTGCACAGAATAAGGATCGTATTACGATAAAAACTTAGGATACAGTGAGGAAACGGTATTAGGCCCACATAAGGACTACTATATTAGCATATACCGATGGTGGAAACCTAACTTACTTGCTTATGTCGGAAAATCGTGCATCTCGGCACTTCATATGTCTTGGGGGGGGGGGTGCACGTAAGCGCTTTCCACCAATGCGCACAAGCTGAAGGGTGGAGCCTCACGGGTGGCAGGTAACCCGGCCTGCTTTAGTATCCTCTACGACTATTTATGTCGTTTGGGGTATTCGAGCAATGCCCTTCCCTAGCGTGCTACGGGCAAGTATGGGAGACCCCGTCACATGGTTAGTAACATGAATGTAAGGGCCTCAGTTTTTGACACACATTTGCAGTGTTCATCACCACACCACACACACCATTTGAGGAAGGATGATGAACACAAATGAAGAGCAAGTAACAATTATCAACATGCTCATTAGAAAACAAACCCACACATTGCCAAAGTGGTATTTCACATATGTAATATAAGGGGGGGCTGGACATATGGAAACTCCTACACATTGCTAAGGATGTCCATGCCAAGTTTCACCCAAATTCAAAACCTTTTTGAGGTCATTTTGGGTATAATTAGGAAGAGGGCAGTTTGAAACCATATTTAAATTCAAACTGTTTTTATCCCATGAATTTAAAAGTGGGAGGCATATTCTTACTCAGCACATTTTTGTGAGCCCACACACCAATTTTCACTCCATTTGGAGTTGATCTTGACATGAACTAAGTGGGGCAAATTCAAACTTCATTTGAATTCAAAACTGCACTTGTGCTGAAATTCACTCAAACCAAACCCAATTCGAATCCTATTCAATTCGAATGGCTCAAGGGTGAATAATCTGAATCACCAGGGGTATTATGGGGTTCACTGTTCACTACAGTGAACAGGAGTAAATTTCAGAGGTTAAAACCCCGGGTGGGACCCATATGTCATAGAGGGAAGAAGGAGAAACTTGCAACCAAAGTCAGAGTCTCGGTGGGAAATTCCACCGAGCAGCTGTCGGCTGTGCCACCGAGCAGCTACCGGCGCCACCAGCTGCTTCCCCCCTCCGCGCGCTGGTGCCCAGGGTGGCTTGCTCGCCCCCACGCGACCGGCACCGCCTCAGCCGAGCAGGAGTCGGCCGGCTTTATCTTCTCGCGGGCAAACCCGAGCAGCGGCATTGTCTCTCGCCGCAGCTCTCTGCTCAATCGGGAAAATCAGCAAAACCATCTCCTCCTTCGTCCTTGAGCTGCTAGACAGCCACCTGAGGTCGCACTTCACCTCCCCAACACCAGAAACCCCGAGTTCCGACCTCCTTTGCCCAAGAGCGATCGCCACCGCGGCGACCTAGCCTCAGCCGAGAGTCAGGCGCCCGTGGACAGCGTTCCACAGGCGTTTACACGGTCCAGCAAGAGAGGCAACAGGAGCGCGCGACCACCGTGCTGCTCTCCTCCAAGTTTAGAAGCCAACCGTGAAGAATCCGCAGAGAATTTCTAGTTTTTGCTCCGGCGACCGTAACCCGAGCTTCCGGTACGGTTTCTTTAAATTCTCGCTCTATGATCTTTCGGAGGTCATCAAATCTTGCACGTAGACGCTGGACTAGCCGGTGATCAAGTTCTTTTCTGCATCCGTGGCGTGAAACTGTCTAGGAGTAACGAATTTCGAGCTCGATCAAGGGCGGTCATGGCGGACACGATCGGTCACACGGTGCCGATCGACTTTCCGCCATCCCTGAACCCTTTCGACACCTTGTCGAGCTTCCTAGAGGTACACTGATGATGTAGGACCGTTTGTTTGGGGTGTTGGCGGGTTAGGACCCACGGTCGACAGCGCCGAACCTCAACCGAGGCCGCGGCACGTCGCCGAGCTATTTCCGGTCACCCCCAGCACGACCTGACACCACCGACGTGTTCCTCGACGTCGACAACCCCCTGGCGGCGAGTTTCAGACCATGGGAGGTCCGGCAGCGGCGAGCCGGCGAGCTCCGGGTCTGCTCCGGCGAGGTCGGCGGCGCGGGCGCGAGAGAACGACGGGAGGAAGACGAAGCCGGCTGGCCCACGTGTCAGCGGCTGCAGAATTTAAATCGGGATCGGGTGTGGCCAGGGATCGGTTGTGCTGGCGCGCAAATACCCTGTGAGCTCCGGTGTGCCGGACACCTCCGCGCTCGACACGTGTGGTATCTCCGGTGTGCCGGACACCTCCGCGCTCGACACGTGTCCCCGCGAGCCCGAGAATTTAAACTTTTCCCCGATTTTCAGATTTCCTTCAAACTTCAAATCCTCATAACTTTGGCTAGAAAGCTCCAAATTGAGTGAACCATATTTTGCTGGATTCAGCTCTCTGAGTACTTTCCAGCAAATCAAGTTTAACTTCATGAAAACCCTTAATTCTCCAGAATTAATTCCTCAAATTTAAACTGTTAGGAATTTTAACTGGAGAATCCTTTGGGGGAAAATACTGAAATTTTGCTGGGATGTTCACCAAAATATCCCTGAACTACCATAAAAATTTCAGATCCATTTGAGCTCATCTGATCCACCTAATGGTGTGATTAGTGAAACTGTTCCAGAGAAAATAGAAAATGTTCAGAAACATTTTCAGAATTTTCTCTGAAATTGTTTAGCTCATAACCTTAGCTAGGAACCTTCAAATTAAGTGAGACCAACTCCATTAGAACCCTCTGAAAATCTAGTTTTCAGAAAGTCATAGTTGGCTTCATGAAAATTCCTAGAACACCCTAAGAGTTCCAATTAAGGTCAAGGACATAATTAATTGTGGAGGGCTCAAATGAGCTTTGCTGCAAATAAAACTTGACCAATTCTTTGTTTAGGTTGTAACCAAGTCACAATAAAAGTTTCACAGTCATTAGGTCTGTCTAGCAAAAGTTATAGACTTCACAACTTCAAACTTAAGACAAAATGCATTTAAATTGATACATACATTGTTTCTATCATGTAGTCGCTAAGGTCGAGGAGGAACCCGAAGTCCTAGACTTTGTAACTCCGGAGGAGCAGCTAGCCTACGACAGCAGCAAGGCAAGCCCCGGTTTGCATTAACCTTTTTACAAATTTTTATTGTTTTGAGCACATACTTGTTTCCTTTATTCTGTGCATTAGAGTCTTGTTTGGAAGCCCCACTGCATAGCCAAGAGAACCATGGGTTGGGTTTAGGATTGCAAACCTCGTTAGCTACTGCATTGCTAGGATAGAGTAGGATTCGGTACAAGTCGAGTAGTTGGAACTACTCGCGAGCATAGGCTAGAGGCACTCGACTCGGGTAGTGATAGCACATGAAACAAATGGCAAGAAAATGAGACCAAGCGGAGGGTAAGGGCAGCAGGACTTTGGGGCCTG
Organism: Neostapfia colusana; assembly: GCA_030760725.1. Classification (NCBI taxonomy): domain Eukaryota; kingdom Viridiplantae; phylum Streptophyta; class Magnoliopsida; order Poales; family Poaceae; genus Neostapfia; species Neostapfia colusana. Next base: position 50,477,243 of record JASWHV010000014.1, on the reverse strand, counting down.
TGTGCTGTAGCTCCACTTGTGTCGATTGAGGACCGAGCCGTGTGCGGGCCTGTTGAACAAGCTAGAAAAGTACCGAAGACCTACCGGCTATATTGGAACCGGGAAACTGATGTAACTCGGGTAGCTGGGTATTGAGGCATTGCCCATCGTTCAGAGGGTAGGTTGAGAGCTCGAGGTGTAAATCGGCTGGTGGCACAGAGATGCGCGTGCAGAGACCTCTTGCTCGGGGCGATGGGACCGGTTCAATATTGGCTGACGGGCGAAAGGTGGTTGCGTACGGTGTCCGTGATGGTTGTTGTAGGCAACATCGAGTACAGGCGTACATGACGGGTTGTTCGGGTAACCCTGCAGGTGTAAATCGATTATAATCACCGTCCCTCACGGTCAGTGAGTACCACTTGTTCACTGTACCGTGACGTAGAAAGAACAGGCTAGTTACATGTTAAAATGTTGCTGATTGAAAGATGGACTTGATTGCTAATGACTTGCTGTAGTTTAGAGCTAACTAAAGTTCATTTCAACTTTGGGCAAAGTACATGACAGAAATGCGTTTCTTGTTTGATTGCGGCTCTCTCATGTGCCTTAGCGTAAGGTTCTCCACAACCTGCTGCTAAAACTTGAAAGTAAGGTTCTACTAATTAGGCGAGTTCTTGCAAATGATTTTTTTACTCATGCAACCCATTACCCTCATGTAGAAGTTCTATGTTTAGGTGAGACGGGTCAGACTTGCTGAGCCTTCGTGCTCACTGCCTGTGTTTGAAGCTTTTGCAGGGTTCCATGAGGAATGGACTCCCGAAGAGGAGACGAAACCCCAGGAGGGGAACCCCGTCGAGTGGGAGTCGTGCACGCCGCAGAGTTAGTGTGCGTGCGTGCTAGCAAGGACACGTTCAAGGGCTGAACGTGGACTTGATGCTTAGTCTACGCCCGTGAGTGTAGACTAAACTTATTTTGATGTAAACATGTTCATAACTTGTTTATGTAATAAAATTTCTGCTTCTGCTTTGTACCTTTGACGTGTGTTATACGGTGCTGTGCAACGCAGCACCCCTCAGCGTGATCCTAGCTCGACAGGACCAATGGAGTCGTGTCAGCGTTGGTATCAGAGCTCGCTTGAGGTTTAACACAGTACAAAGGTCTTTTTTTTCAAAAATCCAGTGAGAAACGAGTTAGTAGCCCGTATAAGGATGTTATTAGCATATAGAAAGTGGCATATTAACCTATTTGTTATGTCGGAAAATCGTGCATCTCGGGACGTTTATGTCTTGGGGGGTGCACGTAAGCGCTGTCCACCAGTGCGCACAAGCTGAAGGGTGGAGCCCCACGGGTGGCAGGTAACCTGACCCGCTTTGATATCCTCTACGACTCTTCATGTCGTTTGGGGTATTCGAGCAACGTCTGTCCCTAGCGTGCGTGGTGCAACTTGGGAGACCCCGTCACGTGGTCTGAAACTTGAACACGTAACTCAAGGCGTGTTTGGCTTGAGAACATCCGGGCGAGTGACGACGGCCGAGTGTACTAACTGTATGGATTCCGGGCTCGGTGTGCAGCTGAGTCTGATGATTGTTTGAGTTTCTGCAGGTAGCCTGACCACGAAACGGTAGACATGTAACATCCTTGTGCGAGTGACGAGTAGTGCCACTGAACTAACGAAGCCGGCTAAGTCCAGTATAGGTTTTTCTTTGTGAGGACGTAGTACCGACATAATCTGGTGACGCATCGACGTCACACCCCATTAAATAAACAACTTCATTTAAAAACTTGAAGGTTTTGATCCAAAGTAGTAAAACTTGATGTAACTCCTTCCCTTGAACAGGATATTCAAAGTTAACAAGTTTTCAACTTATAGGTTGTTAAGGACAGAGCACTCTGTTTTCAGCTGAATCAAGGCTGAAGTTAATCAGAGGTTAGAGGTTGAGTTCTTTCGAGGTTGGGGTCATATGATACATTTCTGGAAAGCTTTGGAAGAGATTTACAACTTTCCTGTTGAGTTCCAGAGGTGTTTCATCCCTTAAACAATCGAAAAATGCAGTAGAGTTGAAACTGTCCAGAAAACAGGGCAGAGCAAAGACTCTCTGTAAACTCTCTGTAAAGTAAGCATAACATCCTGCTTAAAAATCTAAAAATAGAAAATGAGGTAGGTCTGGAAAGTTTATGAGATGGGTTACAACTTTGTAACAGAAAGTTTTGTCAGATTAGGAACAGAATTAACTGGGATTCTTGGATCAAATCAGTACCTAAAGCAGGGAGGTGCTGTCCAATTGTTTCCAGAAATTCTGTTAACTTTGATATCTCCTAAATTTTGAACCAGGACAGATCGTAGGCCAAGCAAATACTTTCTGGAAAGCTATTGAAGTTAGCTTTAACTTTTATGTTGAGCTCCAGAATTAGTTTTGCCTTTAACATGGCCTAAATCAGGTTGAAATGGAAACTGGTCAGGGCTGTCATAGGAACAGCAGATCATCAGTCAAATTTGTTTAAAATTTGAACTATGTTTCCAAATTTTATGGGTTCAATGACATGTTTTATGTTATAACTCAGCGGTTTACTGTTCAAATAAATATTTGATATTTCTCAAATATATTTTTACAGATGACAGCAGATAAGCAACTGGAGAACAGGTGGGTGATGTCCCACTGTTCTCACCGTAGCGGCTACCCGGAAGCATTGTGGCAGATGCTCCAATATTTTGGGTACAACCAGATGCCGCAATACTTTGACAAGGAAGAAGGCGAAGAGGGGAACAAGACGTGGACAATCCATGTCGAGGTTCCTGCAGGACCTACGCCACCCGGTTGGGTGCCATTCACCGTCACGGTGAGAGGAAGACAACCGGAAGAGATGTGGCAAGTGGCAGCCCGTGACACTATGTCACGTTTCTGCCAACTACACGTGCAGGCTATGGAGGGCACTCCATACGCACTCGTTCCGGTGGAGGGACGAGCTCAGCATGTGTGGGAAGAGAGGTACCTGGAGGCAACGGACCCGAGTTGCCCGAGGTACAACCCCGCGGAGGCAAATCTCAGCCTCTAGATGAGGGCGGGAAACGCCGTGATGGACAGCCAAGCTGTTCATACGGAGCATCTCGCCACAAAGCTCAAGGAGAGCACAAGCCATGGAGATCATTTCGAGAGTGCTCATAGCGCACTCCGCAATGTGCTCCTTCCGACGATCAAGCGACTGAATGAACAACACAATCAGTTGCGTCGTCTGAAGAAGGCAAAGAAGAAGAGCCGTGTTGACATCGCGGCGTTGCAAGAGCTAGTGCAGACCCTAACCCAGCAGAATGAGGACCTTGCTCAGGAGCGGGACGACGCTATTGAGGAAGGACAAGGCTGGGAAGAGGACTACAACCAAGCTATGGACGAGGTGCATGCTTTGCAGGACCTCGTGCCCCCGGTGTTAGGCGTACCGGTGGTCTTGGGTCTTCCAGCAATGGGAGAACCAGGAATGGGAGAAGAGGTGGTAGATCCAGAACCACCAGCAGAGGTACCGGAGGAGGACGATCCACAGGAGGTCGAGTTCTTGTAAGTGCATCTAGGATATCCCTTGTGGGTTTTGGCTAATTGATGACGAACATATGAGATCCTAATGAAACTATTAAGATGATTGCAGGATAAACAAAGTGAACTGGCTCGGCACACACACAAAAAGGTGAAAAATAGAGTGGTGCCCGAAAAATAAGAAGTTAGTGAAATTTAGAGAAGCAAAGTAGAGATAAATGTATAGGTGGTGTGTGAGAGAGACACATCCCAAGAGCTCATGACTTTGCGTAGGGGTAAGGGGTTTAAAAATCAAATAAAATCCACTAAAAACCGGACTAGTCCGTTCATGGACCGGACTAGTCCGTTTAACTTTCTAAAAGACGCAAACATAGTGCACCGGACTAGTCCGCCTTGTAAACCGGACTAGTCCGGTCAGGTCACTGGAACGCAACCGGACAAGTCCGGTTTTAGACCGGACTAGTCCGGTCATGTCTCTGTTGTCCTCCTTAGAGGACTACGGACTAGTCCATCCAGCAACAGGACTAGTCCGCTAAAGTTTCTGAAAACCCATCTCACATAGTACCGGACAAGTCCGGTTTGTGGACCGGACTAGTCCGGTTAACCCACTGGAAGTAGGCCGGACAAGTCCGATCATATACCGGACTAGTCCGGTAGTAGGTTTAACAACGGAAACTTTTTGGAAAAGCCTATAGAAAGAGGTCCTTCGGCTTTTCCCCAAGAAGACACGACTCATACTGTCAAAACTTGAAACCCTAGCGCCGCCACCTGTCCCAAGAGCCCAAAAACACATCTCCCCACACATCTAAGGTGCAAAAAGGTGAAGATCAATAAAATACTTGGATTTGGGATTGGGAGATCGTCGTTCCTTCGTTGTGAGCTCTTGGGGTTTGATCTCTCTACACTCATATTCTGAATTGTAATCTTTTTTAGTGTATTTGATCAACTTCTCATTGTAATTCTTGTGGGAGCCCTCAACGTGTGAGGTAGCCCCATAAAAACGGTGATTACACTTGATAGTGAAGTCAAGTCAGCCTGTGTGGTGACTTGAAGAGGAAAAAGGTTGAGAACCCGGCTCTGTGTGAGCTTCCTCAACGAGGACATAGATCTCTTGGTGAGATCGAACCTCGGTAAAAATTCGTGTCTTTTGTCTCTCATTTGGTTTACATCTTGACACATTAGATTACTAGTTTGCTAGTCATCGTTTGAGTTCTTTACAAGTTTGCACGTGCATCCATACTATAAATTTAAGTTATAAAAACTGTTGTTCTTATTCCGCTGCTATAAGATAAAACTTGTGAGACACACTTAATCAACTCAAACAATTCAGCACACCGGACTAGTCCGCCCACACAACCGGACTAGTCCGGTCAGTCAAATTTCTAACAACTTTATTAAGTGTGCAGGAATTCTTTAAAGGCCTATTCACCCCCCTCTAGGCCACATTCAATTGGTATCAGAGCCAAGTTCTCCAACAACGAGACTCACATCTCGGAGAGATCAATGGCCTTTGAGAAGAACAATGATATCCCGAAGACGAGCAACAACGATGAGGAGCAAGAAGCCAAAGCCTTCGATGTGCTGAAAGAAAACCCACATGACGATGAAGTGAGGCAGTTAAAAGCACTCCTGAGAAAGAAACTGCTGGCACAAAAAGGAAAAGAGGAAGAAAAGACGATGGGGAGTGGTCATCACGACTACTCCCGGTATCCTTACAACTACAACTGCGGAGAGTATGGTCACTTCATGGTGGACTGTACTTATGAGGAAAACAAAAAGAAGAAGGAAACAAGATCTCAAGAAAAGAAAAATTTCAGAAAAAGAAGACAAGCCCATCAAGCTCACATTGGGAAGGAGTGGGACTCAAACGACGAGTCCTCCTCCGATGAAGAAGAAGAGGTGGCCACAATCGCAGTCAAGAAACCAACTACGAGAGCCACACTCTTTCCGAACATGGGAGGACGGGACATGAACATCCACACTTGTCTTATGGCTAAGGAAGGCAAGAAAAAGGTTAGACTTACTCCTCCTATACTAAATTCCTCCATTGATGACTTTGATAGCTCTAGTGATAATGAAGAATTATTTAGAGGGCTAAGTAAAATTGCTTTAAAGAAAATGGAAATGTTGTCGAACGAAATCTTTGAAAAGGAGGAACTTGTCAACCGACAAGAAGATATGCTCATCCGTGAGAGGAAGAGATATCAAGAAGTTGAAAAGCTTCTTGAGCTTGAAAGAGAGAAGAATGAGTCACTTGAGTTAGAGCTAACTTTGAGTAAGGAAACTTACTCAAAGTTAGAGAACTCGCACATTGCAATCAAGGAAGAACTTGCTAACTTGTCAAAAGTTAACAAAATCCTTGAGGTGCAAGTTGAGTCCCTCAAACAAAGTGACTCCTCTTCCTCCAAGAGCTCTTCCTCCAAAGATATGCGCTCGACAACAGTAAGAACCTGCACTTGCTCTAGTAAGAAGAATGTAATTTCTAATGCTTTAACCCCACATGACATGCATTCTTCTCAAAACGGCATCTTTGATAAGGAGAAGATCAAATATGCAAGAAGTGCATATATGATCACTAGACCTTCCAATGTCAAAGATGGACTTGGCTTCGACAGGAATAGACACATGTCTACCTCTAATCATGCTAAGAATAGAATCATTTTTGTTAAAGAAAAATCCCATGAATCTGAGCTACAAACATTATTCCATACATTTGATGCTTCTTATGTTCTCATGAAAAACAAGTATGGAAAAGTCATTGCTAAATATACAGGGCCACGCCACAAGAACTTAAAAACTTGTGTGTGGGTGCCCAAGACTCTTGTGACTAACCTGAGAGGACCCAAGCAAGCTTGGGTACCTAAAACCCAGAAATAATTCTGTTTTGCAGGCTTACTCCTCCGGTGGATCTAAGTGGGTGCTAGACAGCGGATGCACAAATCATATGACCGGAGAGAGAAGTATGTTTGTGGAATACGAGTGCAACAAGGATCCAAGTGAAGGAATATACTTTGGAGATAACAGCCAAGGAAAGGTCCTTGGTAGTGGTAACATTGAAATATCCTCTCAACACACCTTATCTAATGTTTTACATGTAGATTCTCTAGATTATAATCTTTTATCAATATCTCAACTATGCGACAAAGGTTACAACTGTTTATTCACTAATGAGGGTGTGACCGTCTTTAGAAGAAGCGATGGCTCGATTGCATTCAAGGGATTGTTGAAGGGAAAGCTTTATCTTGTTGAGTTCAACAAAGATAAAGCCGAACTCAACACTTGCTTGGTTGCTAAGACCAACATGGGATGGCTGTGGCATAGACGGCTAGCCCATGTTGGAATGAGAAATCTGCAGAAACTTCAGGTGGTCACATCCGTGGTCTTAAGGATGTGGTTTTTGAAAAAGACAGGCCGTGCAGCGCTTGTCAAGCAGGAAAACAGGTTGGAGCACCACACCCCGCCAAGAATGTGATGACCACCGCTAAACCGCTGGAACTTCTCCACATGGATCCCTTTGGTCCAATTGCGTACATCAGCATCGGCGGTAACAAATACGGTTTAGTAATTGTTGATGATTTTTCAAGATTTACCTGGGTATTTTTCTTGTATGATAAATCAGAAACTCAAGGAATCCTCAAGAAGTTCTTGAAAAGAGCTCAAAATGAATTCTCATCAACAGTAAAGAATATCAGAAGTGACAATGGGACAGAATTCAAGAACACCCAAGTTGAAGAATATCTCAATGAAGAAGGTATAAAGCATGAATTCTCGGCACCCTATTGTCCTCAACAGAATGGGGTGGCCGAAAGGAAGAACCGAACATTGATCGAAATGGCGAGAACAATGTTGGATGAATACAAGACGTCAGACCGGTTTTGGGCAGAAGCGGTGAATACCGCTTGTCATGCCACAAATCGGTTGTACCTTCATCGACTTCTGAAGAAAACTCCATATGAGCTTCTCACGGGTAAAAAGCCTAACGTTTCTTATTTCAAAGTTTTTGGTTGCAAATGTTTTATTCTGAACAAGAAACCAAGGGCCTCGAAGTTTGCTTCGAAGTCCGATGAAGGATTCTTGCTCGGATATGAATCGAACGCCTACGCCTATCGTGTCTTCAACAAAGTGTCCGGCCTTGTTGAAGTAGCGCGTAACGTAGTGTTCGATGAAACTAACGGCTCACAAGTGGAGCAAGTCGATAAGTCTATGCTAGATAAGGATGAAGCTCCATGTGAAGCCCTGAAGAAAATGGCAGTTGGTGATATCCTACCACGAGAGGAGACACAAGATGAATTTCATCAAGGAAGCAATGATCAAGGGGGAGCTCCTACACAAGATCAAGTTGAGGAAGATCAAGAAAATCAAGATGATCATGGAAGCAATGATCTAGGGGGAGACATGACACATGAAGACAATGAAGAACAAACAACTATACAAAATCCACACCCAAGAGTACATCAGTGTGTGCAAAGGGACCATCCTATCAAAAATATCATTGGAGATATTGCTAAGGGAGTAACTACTAGATCTCAAATTGCAAATTTTTGTGAACATTATTCTTTTGTGTCTTTTCTGGAGACATACAGGGTAGAAGAAGCCTTAAGGGATCCAGACTGGGTGATTGCGATGCAAGAGGAACTGAACAACTTCAAAAGAAATGAAGTGTGGGAGCTGGTGGAAAGACCAAGGGCGAACATCGTTGGAACCAAATGGGTCTTTCGGAACAAACAAGATGAACATGGAGTAGTGACAAGAAATAAAGCAAGGTTGGTGGCCAAAGGTTATTCTCAAGTGGAAGGTTTGGATTTCGATGAAACCTTCGCTCCTGTAGCTAGACTTGAGTCCATTCGCATTTTATTGGCATATGCTACTCACCATAATTTTAAGTTGTATCAAATGGACGTCAAGAGTGCCTTTCTGAATGGTCCGATAAAGGAGGAAGTCTATGTGGAGCAGCCACCGGGGTTCGAAGATCAGAAGTATCCCAACCATGTCTATAAACTGCGTAAGGCTCTCTATGGCCTCAAACAGGCTCCTCGAGCCTGGTATGAGTGCCTTAGAGATTTTCTGATTCAAAATGGATTCAAAATTGGTAAAGCTGACTATACACTCTTTACTAAACATTTTGATGATCATTTATTCGTATGTCAAATTTATGTTGATGACATTATCTTTGGATCCACTAACAAGTCCTTCTGTGAAGAATTTAGCAAAATAATAACAGACAGGTTCGAGATGTCAATGATGGGTGAATTGAAGTTCTTCTTGGGATTTCAAGTGAAGCAACTGAGAGAAGGTACATTTATAAGCCAAACTAAATATACACAAGACATTCTCAAGAAATTCAATATGGACAAAGCCAAGCCCATCAAGATACCCATGGCCATCAACGGACATCTCGACCTCAATGAAGATGGTCCAAATGTGGACCAAAAGGTATACGGTCCATGATTGGTTCCTTACTATACTTATGTGCATCTAGGCCAGATATTATGCTTAGTGTTTGCATGTGTGCAAGGTTTCAAGCCGCACCCAAAGAGTGTCACTTAATTGCTGTAAAAAGAATCCTAAGGTATCTTGTGCACACACCCAACTTGGGCCTTTGGTATCCCAAAGGATCCAAGTTTAACTTGATAGGGTACTCCGACGCTGACTATGCGGGATGCAAAGTCGATAGAAAGAGCACGTCAGGGACTTGTCAATTTCTTGGTAGGTCCCTAGTTTCTTGGTCATCTAAAAAGAAAAACTCCATTGCTCTTTCCACAGCGGAAGCAGAGTATGTTGCAGCCGGTAGTTGCTGTGCGCAACTGCTCTGGATGCAACAAACTCTTAGGGACTACGGCTACAATCTAAGTCATATCCCGCTTCTATGCGATAATGAAAGTGCTATAAAAATTGCACACAACCCGGTAGAGCACTCAAGAACTAAGCACATAGACATCCGTCATCACTTTCTTAGAGATCATTCATTAAAAGGTGACATAGCTATTTCACATGTTAGGACTGGAAAACAACTTGCAGATATTTTTACCAAACCATTAGATGAGAAAAGGTTCTGTGAACTAAGAAATGAGCTAAACATTCTTGACTCTCGAAATGTGGCTTGAAACATTGCATACCTGGTTGCAACTAAAATTGTTCCTCCGTACTGTCAAAAATGCTCCTCCTCTCCTTTGTACTCAGAAAACTATTCTTAATGAATAAATCTTGTGGATTATGACCATTGTTTGATTGTTGATTGTATACTGGTTGTAATCACCAAGACTACTTGCAAAATTGTTGTCCTTGGATCACTATTAGTTATCTATATATATATCAAGTCTGTTGAAAACGGACTAGTCCGATTCCCAACCGGACTAGTCCGGACAGACAACAATTAGGTTAAACTCAGGGGTACCGGACTAGTCCGCTACCAGGACCGGACTAGTCCGGTCAGTCGGATATAGAAGCAGTCAGCCGGACCAAACGCCTCCCTCTCCACTCATAATCACTTTGCAACACCCTCTCTCCTAAACCCTAGCTCTCAAAGTGATTTTCGAGTTGAGCCCTCAAACTCAGAGTTTTCTCCGAGAAAAAGCCTCTTCTCGACGAGGGGATCCTACTTTCCGGACACACCCGGATTGATTTCCACTCCTTCAACGCGATTCTTCAAATCTTGGTAAATCCCCCCAAAACCCAAAATCTCAATTTTTCTAGCTCTAGCTAGTTTCCTTTGATTTCAAAAGGATGTACATTGCATAAATAGATGTATTTCTACCACTTTCCTACCCTTGTATCCATAGATAGGAGATTTGCTTCAAATAAAACACTCAAGTTAGGGTTCTTATGCTAGGCCGGACTAGTCCGGCGTCCAGATGCGGACAAGTCCGGTCCACCGGACTAGTCCGCACTCTGAAACCGGACAAGTCCGGTCTCTGACACCTGAACTCCTACATTCCCATTTGAAGTCGATAAGGTGTCCGTTTGCATCTAATCCTTAAACTCCTTGTCAGGCATCATGTCTTCAGGATCAGATGACAGCTCTTTTCACATTGACGAAGAAGTTCAACGTGAAAGAGTGAGGAGAGCTAAGGAGGGAGTGATGAAGAAGAGACATGACGTCAATGCTCACTCTCCACCCTCCGACGACAATCTTCCTAAGAAGAGAAAAGTCATTATCAAAAGGCCTCAAAGGAAAGATGCTGCTGAGGGCTCATCAGGGCCAAGAAGAGTTCTCAATAAAGGGAAGGGACTTGCTAGTGGCCCCATTGGGCCCTTGAAATTGAAAAATCCCGTTCATCGCAACAGGCAGCCTTCAAGTGAAGATTTCACTGGAAAAGGGAATGAGCTAGCTGATAACTTCAGAAAGATTGAAGTGTATGGACGACCTAAACAATGTTCTGATCCTAGGTTCTGGAGCAACTTCCATGCAGACTACTACGAGCACGTGTACATGAAGATGAAGAATCCCGTAGTAGAGAGTCAATGGCTGAATGTTGACTACCTGAAGTCGAAGAAGTATCCCGCATTTTGTGAGATGGTGGAGGCCTTAGAGAGGCACGGTCTGACGGACCTGCTATCCTTTGAGTATGACTGGAACAATGAAGTCATTACTCAGTTTTACTCCACTCTCTACTTTGCTCGGGATGATGGAGACAGTCTTACTTGGATGACTCATGGTTCAAGGTACAGTGTCACTTATGATGAATTTGCTAGGATTCTTCACCTCCAAAATACTTTGGATCATGAACTGGTCATTCATAATCTGAAACCCCTGGAGAAGGAGGAACTTGAATTTCTCTATGACACAAGGATGCCATATGTCCCTCCAACCATCAAATATCTAAAGCCCTTCTTTGTGGTTCTAAATAGAGTCTTGAGAAAGACGATAGCTCCGAAGGATGGAGATGCAGGAACTATACAAGGAACCTTGAGAACTCTCATGAAAGTCATTAGTGGGAGGAGACCATTCAATGTCTTTGAGTATATCTACAATGACATTGTGAACATCTCAATTACCCCCAATAGGTCCTGTGGATACGCACCGTATATCATGTACATGATTGAGAAGGTGACAGGACTCGAGTTTGTCAAGGATGTCAAGCATACGGGGTTGAAGCCGCAAAAACCCACCGAGTACACTCTCCCTCCGGCTCCAGCTGCCCCGTCCTCTCCACCAGTGGAGAGGAGATCAAAGCAAGCTCATGATGACACTAGGTCTGCAGCTGCTCCTCCTGGCTCTCCACCTGCCCAAGAATCATCTAGCGGCATCCTCAAGATGCTCTCCTCTATCTTTGCCTGCTGCCGTAAGATCGAAGACAGGCAACACAAAGAAAAGCTTGCAAGGAAGAGACATCAACAGTACGTCAATGCAAATATCAAGTCTATCTGTGCAAAGCTTGAGATTGAGCCTGTTGGATCACCGCCTGCCTCCGAGGACTCAGAGGAAGATCCTGCTCCCGTGGATGATGAAGATGAAGATCAGACTGAGACTGACGGAGGAGGCAGCGATGAGTGACTTCCCTCAATTTTTCTCTTTTTGGTGTCTTGATGCCAAAGGGGGAGAGATTGAGATGGAAGATTGAGATTAGACTTGGACTATTTTTCTATCTAGTATTAGTCATTAAGACCTTGTGTGATCAAGGACATGTACCTAATCTTGTAATGCCAAAGGGGGAGAGATTGAGATGGAAGATTGAGATTAGACTTGGACTATTTTTCTATCTAGTATTAGTCATTAAGACCTTGTGTGTTCATGGACATGTACCTAATCTTGTAATGCACTATTTCTTTTCCTATGTGTGAAGTACTATGCTCTAATGCCCACTTACATGTTCACTACTGGTTGTCTTTAATTTAGCACATTTTGTTTATCACACACCTGTGAGGCACCCCACCATAAGGTGTGTACATATGTGAGAAGTTTTTTTTTGTGAATTCTTTATTGTTCTCATGTGTACGCACCTTATGAAAATCAACCTTTTATTCTCAATTGTGATATCTCAAATGGTTGTCATCAATCAACAAAAAGGGGGAGATTGTAAGTGCATCTAGGATATCCCTTGTGGGTTTTGGCTAATTGATGACGAACATATGAGATCCTAAGATGATTGCAGGATAAACAAAGTGAACTGGCTCGGCACACACACAAAAAGGTGAAAAATAGAGTGGTGCCCGAAAAGGAAGAAGTTAGTGAAATTTAGAGAAGCAATGTAGATATAAATGTATAGGTGGTGTGTGAGAGAGACACATCCCAAGAGCTCATGACTTTGCGTAGGGGTAAGGGGTTTAAAAATCAACTAAAATCCACTGAAAACCGGACTAGTCCGTTCATGGACCGGACTAGTCCGTTTAACTTTCTGAAAGACGCAAACATATTGCACCGGACTAGTCCGCCTTGTAAACCGGACTAGTCCGGTCAGGTCACTGGAACGCAACCGGACAAGTCCGGTTTTAGACCGGACTAGTCCGGTCATGTCTCTGTTGTCCACCTTAGAGGACTACGGACTAGTCCATCCAGCAACAGGACTAGTCCGCTAAAGTTTCTGAAAACCCATCTCACATAGTACCGGACAAGTCCGGTTTGTGGACCGGACTAGTCTGGTTAACCCACTGGAAGTAGGCCGGACAAGTCCGATCATATACCGGACTAGTCCGGTAGTAGGTTTAACAACGGAAACTTTTTGGAAAAGCCTATAAAAAGAGGTCCTTCGGCTTTTCCCCAAGAAGACACGACTCATACTGTCAAAACTTGAAACCCTAGCGCCGCCACCTGTCCCAAGAGCCCCAAAACACATCTCCCCACACATCTAAGGTGCAAAAAGGTGAAGATCAATAAAATACTTGGATTTGGGATTGGGAGATCGTCGTTCCGTCGTTGTGAGCTCTTGGGGTTTGATCTCTCTACACTCATATTCTGAATTGTAATCTTTTTGAGTGTATTTGATCAACTTCTCATTGTAATTCTTGTGGGAGCCCTCAACGTGTGAGATAGCCCCATAAAAACGGTGATTACACTTGATAGTGAAGTCAAGTCGGCCTGTGTGGTGACTTGAAGAGGAAAAGGGTTGAGAACCCGGCTCTGTGTGAGCTTCCTCAACGAGGACGTAGATCTCTTGGTGAGATTGAACCTCGGTAAAAATTCGTGTCTTTTGTCTCTCATTTGGTTTACATCTTGACACATTAGATTACTAGTTTGCTAGTCATCGTTTGAGTTCTTTACAAGTTTGCACGTGCATCCATACTATAAATTTAAGTTATAAAAACTGTTGTTCTTATTCCGCTGCTATAAGATAAAACTTGTGAGACACACTTAATCAACTCAAACAATTCAGCACACCGGACTAGTCCGCCCACACAACCGGACTAGTCCGGTCAGTCAAATTTCTAACAACTTTATTAAGTGTGCAGGAATTCTTTAAAGGCCTATTCACCCCCCCCTCTAGGCCACATTCAGTTCTACTCCGAGTAGAGGGTTACAGTTGCCATGTAGGGCAGCCAGGGTAGCGTAACCCAACTTTTGTAATCGGTGACATGTCACGTAGACAGTAGCGTATGTATAGGTAGTGACGACATGAGCACGACTTCTCGGAGATCCGGGAATAATGTATCTTGTATAAAGTTTATGCTTTATCAATATATGTGAATGTTGTGCAAATTAGTCATGTGTCGCTTCAATACCTACTGTTGCTTATGGATTTTTAAGTAAGACATGTGCTAATTGCTGCTGTTTTGAATTTCAGAATGACGCGTACTCGTGCCAACCCTGACGTTGGGGGTACCAGTCAAGGGGGAGAGACCTCCCAACCACCTCCCGAGGACTCCTCGGGACAACAACAGAAACAGCAGCAACAGCAACAGCAAACACCGCCACCGCCACTGCCAACGGTTACATTGGCCGACATCGTCGCGGCAATGGCGGGCTCGCATCAGCAACACACAGAGTTGCTGCAGACTCTTATTGTGAATACGTCTCACCCAGAGAGACGTCAAGACCGTGAGGAGCATCAACAGAGCTCCTACTCCGACTTCCTGGCAACTCATCCCCCGGTATTCTCAAGGGCGGATGAACCACTTGACACGGACAACTGGCTCCGCGCCATAGAGATGAAGTTCGGGCTGCTCCAGCTCAGCGAGCAGCGCAAGACTCAGTTCGCGGTCCAGCAGCTCCAAGGATCCGCGAGCGCGTGGTGGGCCAACTTCTGTGCTTCACAGCCCACCGACCGAGTGATGACCTGGACGGAGTTTCGGACGGCCTTCAGGGCCTATCATATACCGCCAGGTTTAATGAAGAGGAAGATGCAGGAGTTCTTACACCTGCAGCAAGGGAGCCGGAACGCGCTGGAATACTCCAGGGCGTTCAACGATCTCGCGCTTTATGCGTCGTATCACGCAGATACCGACGAGAAGCGGCGGGACCACTTTTACCAGGTGCTTAACCCGCTCCTGAAGGACAAGTTGGCGATGTTCAATCGCGGCAGCCTCAACGACATTATTGATGCTGCGATTGTTCAGGAGGAATCCAGCAAGGAGTTAGCGGCGGCGGAGAGAAAGCGAAGCGCGCCGCAGAGCAGTGGAGAAGGAGGCGGTCCTTCTCAGAAGTTTCGGATGGTGAATCGCCCACCATCAGGTCCACACTGGCAACCACCACAGCGGTTGATGCCGTTCCGCAGTCGGCCGTACTCTTCACCGGTATTCCGGCCGGCACTGCCAGCACCACCGCAACCACAATAGCACCAGCGGGCGATGCCGCGTGCGTTTGCACCTCAGCAACGCATGCCGGGCTTTCGTCCACCGAGCACTCCACCAGCAGCGGCCACATGTTACAAGTGTGGTCGTCCAGGACACTTCGCGAGCAGTTGCCCGGAGAGGCAAGGCGGCGGAGTGGCACCACAGTTTCCGGGGAAGAATCAACCCCGGAACCCTACTAATGCGCGGCGGGCAAACCCTAGGCCCGGCACTGTCCACCAACTTGCCATTGAGGACGTGCCGGAGGGCGAGCCAATCCTTGCGGGTATGTTCCAACTCTACCAGCATCCCGCTATAGTACTGTTTGATTCAGGCGCCACGCATAATTTTATTAGCCAAGGTTTCATTGCTAAACACAGTTTGCCAATACTACCCACCGATAGTCCATATTTAATTTGTTCACCGGGTGGGAAAATTTCAGCAAGCGTAATGGTCTCCAAAGCACCATTATGCTTAGCGGGTAGAGTGTACCCCATGTCTCTCATTATCTTAGAGGGACAGAAGGTCGATGTCATCCTAGGGATGTCGTGGTTAACCTGCCACGGCGCTGTTTTAGACACCGTCCTTCGAGTCGTGCACTTAAACTCAGAGGTGCACGGTTCTCACTCATTATTTTGTTCAGAAAGAAAACTTCCAAGTGTTTATCAAGCCACAACTATCAGATTGGAAGATATTCCAGTGGTCCGAGAGTTCCCTGATGTATTCCCGGATGATTTGCCGGGGATGCCACCCAATAGAGAGGTGGAGTTCAAGATTGAACTTTCACCGGGAACCATGCCAATATCCCGAAGGCCGTACAAGATGGCGCCCAAGGAGTTGGCTGAACTGAAGACTCAGCTCACGGACCTTCTGGAGAAGGGTTTTATTAGGCCGAGCTCCTCGCCATGGGGCTGTTCGACATTATTTGTCAAGAAGAAGGATGAGACGTTGCGGCTTTGCGTGGACTATCGTCCATTGAATGCCGTAACCATCAAGAACAAGTACCCGTTGCCACGGATCGACATGTTGTTTGATCAGTTGGTCGAAGCAAAGATCTTTTCCAAGATGGATTTACGATCCGGGTACCATCAGATTAAGATAAGGGCTGAGGACATTCCGAAGACGGCTTTCTCGACGAGGTACGGACTTTATGAGTACCTGGTCATGTCCTTCGGCCTCACCAATGCTCCAGCTCACTTCATGTACTTAATGAACTCGGTATTCATGCCGGAGCTGGACAAGTTTGTCGTGGTCTTCATCAACGACATACTGGTATATTCCAAGTCGGAGGAAGATCACAAGAAACATCTGCGTATAGTCTTGCAACGGCTGCGGGATCACAAGTTATATGCAAAATTCAGCAAATGCGAGTTTTGGATATCGCAAGTGCCTTTCCTCGGGCATATCATCTCAGCGGAGGGTATCGCTGTGGACCCGAGCAAGATCACTCAAGTGCTGAATTGGAAATCCCCGAGAACTGTTCACGAGGTACGGAGTTTCCTCGGACTCGCGGGATATTATCGGAGGTTCATCCCGAACTTCTCGAAGATTGCCAAGCCAATGACAGAGCTGCTGAAGAAGGCTACCAAATATGTTTGGAGTCCAGCATGTGAAGCAGCATTCAAGGCTTTAGTCAAGCACCTGACATCAGCACCGGTTTTGGCGCAGCCAGACACAACAAAACCGTTAGATGTGTACTGCGATGCATCCGGCATTGGGCTCGGATGTGTGCTGATGCAAGACCGAAGGGTGGTCGCGTATGGGTCACGGCAGCTTAGAAACCATGAGCAAAATTATCCAACTCACGACTTGGAGCTAGCTGCCGTGGTACTTGCACTAAAAATGTGGAGGCACTACCTACTCGGTAACCTCGTACATTTATATACCGACCACAAAAGCCTCAAGTACATATTCACTCAGAAGGAGCTGAACATGAGGCAAAGAAGATGGTTAGAACTGGTAAAGGATTACGAGATAGAGATCCATTATCATCCGGGCAAGGCAAACGTAGTGGCAGATGCGCTAAGCCGCAAGTCACACGTCAACAATCTGACCATCACACCGTTGGAAGAGAGCGAACCACCACTACATGTGATTCCACACGGAGCTCTCTACAACCTAGCTTTGATCCCCACCATCCGTGAAGAGATAGCGGCAGCCCAGAAGAATGACAAGGGCATGTCACATCCGCGGAGACGTGTAGACAGTGGGGAGTTGAAATGTTTCCGGAAGGACGGAGACGGCGTCCTATGGTTCAAGGACCGGATCATCGTACCCCGTAACCCGGAATTACGGAAGAAAATCTTTCATGAGGCCCACTTGTCAAAGTTTTCTATTCACCCCGGCAGCAACAAAATGTATCAAGAACTCAGAAGCAAGTTTTGGTGGACACGGATGAAGCGCGAGGTTGCAAAATACGTGTCCGAGTGTGATACATGTCGAAGGGTGAAAGTAGATCATATGCGGAAACCGGGACTGCTGCAACCACTGGGCATTCCTGCCTGGAAGTGGGAGGATGTGAGCATGGACTTCATCGTCGGTTTACCCACCACCTTGCGGAAACATGATTCCATGTGGGTGATCGTCGATCGGCTCACCAAAGTTGCCCATTTCATCCCGGTCAACACAAATTACAACGCCAAGAAGTACGCTGAACTGTACATCTCACGGATCCTATGCTTGTACGGCGTACCCCGTACTATCATATCGGATCGGGGCACTTTATTTGTGTCCCGTTTTTGGGAGCAGCTACACGCTGCCTTGGGGACGAAGCTGATCCGTAGTTCGGCATACCACCCGCAGACGGATGGGCAGACGGAGCGGGTAAATCAAATCTTAGAAGACATTTTACGAGCTTGTGCTATCAATCACGGCAAGAATTGGGATGATCACTTGCCGTTAGCTGAGTTCTCGTACAATAATGGGTACCAAGCCAGCATCAAGATGGCACCTTACGAGGCGCTATACGGGCGGAAATGTCGCACACCACTGAATTGGTGTGAATCTGGCGAAAGGGTTACCTTCGGGATTGACCTTGTCAACAACGCGGAAGAAAAGGTTCGACTGATTCCAGCAAACCTAAAAGCCGCTAAATCCCGTCAGAAACAATATGCGGAACGGAGAAGGCGCCCATTACAATTCGAAGTTGTAGATCACGTATATCTACGGGTGTCTCCAATGAAGGGCGTAAACAGATTTGGGGTGAAAAGAAAGTTGACACCCTGATTCATCGTTCCATTTCAGATTACCGAAAGATGTGGATCAGTGGCATACCGGCTGAAATTACCAGAAGCACTTTCCGGTGTGCGGGACGTCTTTCACATTTCCCAGCTGAGGAAGTGTCTCAAGCTATCAACTACCGTTCAGCTGGAAGACATTGAAGAACTGCAACCGGATCTCGCCTATCGGGAGGAACCGGTGCAGATTATTGATGAAAAGGCCCGAACCACACGCAACCGTACATTGTGGTTCTACAAGGTTCTATGGAGTAATCACTCCATGGACGAAGCGACATGGGAGAGCAAAGAGTTCCTTCGCACTAACTACCCCGAATTTTTCACGTCGCATATCCAGTAATTTTCTACCGTCCTCTCTCTCGTTTTCAACTTATAATCTCGGGACGAGATTCTTTTAAGGGGGGAGGAATGTAAGGGCCTCAGTTTTTGACACACATTTGCAGTGTTCATCACCACACCACACACACCATTTGAGGAAGGATGATGAACACAAATGAAGAGCAAGTAACAATTATCAACATGCTCATTAGAAAACAAACCCACACATTGCCAAAGTGGTATTTCACATATGTAATATAAGGGGGGGCTGGACATATGAAAACTCCTACACATTGCTAAGGATGTCCATGCCAAGTTTCACCCAAATTCAAAAACTTTTTGAGGTCATTTTGGGTATAATTAGGAAGAGGGCAGTTTGAAACCATATTCAAATTCAAACTGTTTTTATCCCATGAATTTAAAAGTGGGAGGCATATTCTTACTCAGCACATTTTTGTGAGCCCACACACCAATTTTCACTCCATTTGGAGTTGATCTTGAAATGAACTAAGTGGGGCAATTTCAAACTTCATTTGAATTCAAAACTGCACTTGTGCTGAAATTCACTCAAACCAAACCCAATTCGAATCCTATTCAATTCGAATGGCTCAAGGGTGAATAATATGAATCACCAGGGGTATTATGGGGTTCACTGTTCACTACAGTGATCAGGAGTAAATTTCAGAGGTTAAAACCACGGGTGGGACCCACATGTCATAGAGGGAAGAAGGAGAAACTTGCAACCAAAGTCAGAGTCTCGGTGGAAAATTCCACCGAGCAGCTGTTGGCTGTGCCACCGAGCAGCTACCGGCGCCACCAGCTGCTTCCCCCTCCGCGCGCTGGCGCCCAGGGCGGCTTGCTCGCGCCCCCACGCGACCGGCACCGCCTCAGCCGAGGAGGAGTCGGCCGGCTTTATCTTCTCGCGGGCAAACCCGAGCAGCGGCATTGTCTCTCGCCGCAGCTCTCTGCTCAATCGGGAAAATCAGCAAAACCATCTCCTCCTTCGTCCTTGAGCTGCTAGACAGCCACCTGAGGTCGCACTTCACCTCCCCAACACCAGAAACCCCAAGTTCCGACCTCCTTTGCCCAAGAGCGATCGCCACCGCGGCGACCTAGCCTCAGCCGAGAGTCAGGCGCCCGTGGACAGCGTTCCACAGGCGTTTACACGGTCCAGCAAGAGAGGCAACAGGAGCGCGTGACCATTGTGCTGCTCTCCTCCAAGTTTGGAAGCCAACCGTGAAGAATCCGCAGAGAATTTCTAGTTTTTGCTCCGGCAACCGTAACCCGAGCTTCCGGTACGGTTTCTTTAAATTCTCGCTCTATGATCTTTCGGAGGTCATCAAATCTTGCACGTAGACGCTGGACTAGCCGGCGATCAAGTTCTTTTCTGCGTCCGTGGCGTGAAACTGTCTAGGAGTAATGAATTTCGAGCTCGATCAAGGGCGGTCATGGCGGACACGATCGGTCACACGGTGCCGATTGACTTGCTGCCAACACTGAACCCTTTTGACACCTTGTCGAGCTTCCTAGAGGTACACTGATGCTGTAGGACCGTTTGTTCGGGGTGTTGGCGGGTTAGGACCCACGGTCGACAGCGCCGAACCTCAACCGAGGCCGCGGCACGTCGTCGAGCTATTTCCGGTCACCCCCAGCCCGACCTGACACCACCGACGTGTTCCTCGACATCGACAACCCCCTGGCGGCGAGTTTCAGACCATGGGAGGTCCGGCAGCGGCGAGCCGGCGAGCTCCAGGTCTGCTCCGGCGAGGTCGGCGGCGCGGGCGTGAGAGAACGACGGGAGGAAGACGAAGCCGGCTGGCCCACGTGTCAGCGGCTGCAGAATTTAAATCGGGATCGGGTGTGGCCGGGGATCGGTTGTGCTGGCGCGTAAATACCCTGTGAGCTCCGGTGTGCCGGACACCTCCGCGCTCGACACGTGTGGTATCTACGGTGTGCCGGACACCTCCGCGCTCGACACGTGTCCCCGCGAGCCCCGAGAGTTTAAACTTTTCCCCGATTTTCATATTTCCTTCAACCTTCAAATCCTCATAACTTTGGCTAGAAAGCTCCAAATTGAGTGAACCAAATTTTGCTGGATTCAGCTCTCTGAGTACTTTCCAGCAAATCAAGTTTCACTTCATGAAAACCCTTAATTGTCCAGAATTAATTCCTCAAAATTTAAACTGTTAGGAATTTTAACTGGAGAATCCTTTGGGGGAAAATCCTGACATTTTGCTGGGATGTTCACCAAAATATCCCTGAACTACCATAAAATTTTCAGATCCATTTGAGCTCATTTGATCCACCTAATGGTGTGATTAGTGAAACTGTTCCAGAGAAAATAGAAAATGTTCAGAAACATTTTCAGAATTTTCTCTGAAATTGTTTAGCTCATAACCTGAGCTAGGAACCTTCAAATTAAGTGAGACCAACTCCATTAGAACGCTCTGAAAATCTAGTTTTCAGAAAGTCATAGTTGGCTTCATGAAAATTCCTAGAACACCCTAAGAGTTCCAATTAAGGTCAAGGACATAATTAATTGTGGAGGGCTCAAATGAGCTTTGCTGCAAATAAAACTTGACCAATTCTTTGTTTTGGTTGTAACCAAGCCACAATAAAAGTTTCACAGTCATTAGGTCTTTCTAGCAAAAGTTATAGACTTCACAACTTCAAACTTAAGACAAAATGCATTTAAATTGATACATACATTGTTTCTATCATGTAGTCGCTAAGGTCGAGGAGGAACCCGAAGTCCTAGACTTCGTAACTCCGGAGGAGCAGCTAGCCTACGACCAAGAGCAGCAAGGCAAGCCCCGGTTTGCATTAACCTTTTTACAAATTTTTATTGTTTTGAGCACATACTTGTTTCCTTTATTCTGTGCATTAGAGTCTTGTTTGGAAGCCCCACTGCATAGCCAAGAGAACCATGGGTTGGGTTTAGGATTGCAAACCTCGTTAGCTACTGCATTGCTAGGATAGAGTAGGATTCGGTACAAGTCGAGTAGTTAGAACTACTCGCGAGCATAGGCTAGAGGCACTCGACTCGGGTAGTGATAGCACATAAAACACATGGCAAGAAAATGAGACCAAGCGGAGGGTAAGGGCAGCAGGACTTTGGGGCCTATGTGCTTTAGCTCCACTTGTGTTGATTGAGGACCGAGCCGTGTGCGGGCCTGTTGAACAAGCTAGAACAGTACCGAAGACCTACCGGCTATATGGGAACCGGGAAACTGATGTAACTCGGGTAGCTGGGTATTGAGGCATTGCCCGTCGTTCAGAGGGTAGGTTGAGAGCTCGAGGTGTAAATCGGCTGGCGGCACAGAGATGCGCGTGCAGAGACCTCTTGCTCGGGACGATGGGACCGGTTCAATATTTGGCTGACGGGCGAAAGGTGGTTGCGTACGGCGTCCGTGATGGTTGTTGTAGGCAACATCGAGTACGGGCGTACGTGACGGGTTGTTCGGGTAACCCTGCAGGTGTAAATCGATTATAATCACCGTCCCTCGCGGTCAGTGAGTACCACTTGTTCACTGTACCGTGACGTAGAAAGAACAGGCTAGTTACATGTTAAAATGTTGCTGATTGAAAGATGGACTTGATTGCTAATCACTTGCTGTAGTTTAGAGCTAACTAAAGTTCATTTCAACTTTGGGCAAAGTACATGAGAGAAATGCGTTTCTTGTTTGATTGCGGCTCTCTCATGTGCCTTAGTGTAAGGTTCTCCACAACCTGCTGCTAAAACTTGAAAGTAAGGTTCTACTAATTAGGCGAGTCCTTGCAAATGATTTTTTTTACTCATGCAACCCATTACCCTCATGTAGAAGTTCCATGTTTAGGTGAGACGGGTCAGACTTGCTGAGCCTTCGTGCTCACTGCTTGTGTTTGAAGCTTTTGCAGGGTTCTATGAGGAAGGGACTCCCAAAGAGGAGACGGAACCCCAGGAGGGGAACCCCGTCGAGTGGGAGTCATGCACGCCGCAGAGTTAGTGTGCGTGCGTGCTAGCAAGGACACGTTCGAGTGCTGAACATGGACTTGATGCTTAGTCTACGCCCGCGAGTGTAGACTAAACTTATTTTGATGTAAACATGTTCATAACTTGTTTATGTAATAAAATTTCTGCTTCCGCTTTGTACCTTTGACGTGTGTTATACGGTGCTGTGCAACGCAGCACCCCTCAGCGTGATCCTGGCTCGACAGGACCAATGGGGTCGTGTCAATGAACATGTAGCTCAAGGCGTGTTTGGCTTGAGAACACCTGTGTGAGCGATGACGGACGGGTGTACGAACTGTATTGGGACCGGGTTAGGTGTGCAGCCAAACCTGACGATTGAGTGCTACTTATGCAGGTTTAACCATGAAACCATAGTCCGATTAGAACACATTTGCGAGTGATCGTCTTAGTGCCACCTATGGATACATATAGGCTGGTGTAAGACAGTTAGGATTTCCTTTTGGTGAGGCTACGTAGTACCGACATGATTCTTACGGTGCATCGACACCGTACTACACTTAATAATCTCTTCCCTATGAAGAAATGATTCATGAACTAACTTTCAACTAAAAATGGAAGTTGGAAACAAATATTAGTTACTGAACTCTTATTTTGAGCTAAGATTAAAATGAGAGAATGTCTAGGTTCCAAATATTTCAAAATTAGAGTGCTCTGTTCCTGGCAGGAATTCTTGCTGGAATTTGAAAGAGCATAACTCTGAGTAGCTTTACCCAATTAAGGTGTATGATACAGTTCTGGAAATATTTTGAAGTGCTCTACAACTTATCTGTAGACATCCAGAGCAAAATCACACGTTGAGTTGGTGAAAAGTTCAGTTGAAGGCAAACTGCCCAGAACCAGGACAGCAGAAAAACCTCTCTGTACCTTTCTGTTTTTAAGCCATAACTTTTCATAGAAAAATCCCTAAGGAGCCTATGATACACCATTGGAAAGGTTATGAGATATGCAACATTGTTGTATTTCAAAGTTGGTTCAGATTCATATTGTATTTGTATATACAACTGTGATAAAATCAGCCACATACAAAGGAGATGCTGGCAAATTTTATCCAGAAATTCTGTCAACTTTGAGCAATCATAACTTTTGATCCAGAGGTTATATGGAAGCATTTGAGCACTCCTTGAAAAGATACTGAAGTTAACTTTAACTTTGGTATTCAACTCGAGTTATGAAAATGCTATTAAATGGATCAAAATCTGGGTTAGGACAGACGGGTCTGTGCTGTACATCAAAGAGGTCTAGTTAGGTCTACCACACGGAAGTGACTAAACCCGAGGATATTCCGGTGGTACGTGAATAACGATGTGTTTCCGATGAGTTACTAGGCATGCCGGCCAATGGGACGTCAAGTTCAAGATCAAACTGGCGCCAGAAACAACACCGATTTCACGGGGGCCGTACGAGATGACACCCAATGAACTGGCGAAGTTGAAGGAGCAACTAAGTGACTCATTAGCAAAGGTTTTATACGACCAAGCTCATCACCTTAGGGTTGCTCTGCGCTGTTTGTTAAGAAGAACGATGATACACTAAGAGTAAGTGTTGATTATCATTCGCTCAATGCCATCACTATAAAGAACAAGTACCATGCCCCGCATCAATAGTTTACTCGACCAACTAGTTGGTGCAAGGGTATTCTCGAAGATGGTTGGAGCTCATAAGAGTATATAACATCAAGATCCGTTACCATCTGGGAAAAGCGAACGTGGTTGCCGACGCGCTTAGTCAGAAAACCCACGTTCACAACTTGGCGATTGCTGAGTTGGAAGAAGAGTAACCAAGTCTCTGTGTCATTCCGTATGGAGCACTCTATAACATTGCTCTCCTTACAACAATCTGAGGAGAGATTGCTGAGGTTCAAAGGAGAGACAAGGGTATGTCTCGCATACGGAGAAGAATAGACAACAGAGAGATGTGGTGTTTCAGGAAGGAAAATGAGGGTACTATACGGTTTAAAGACCGTATAGTTATACCTCATAATATGAATCTCTCTACTTCCGGAAATGTCACACACCGCTGAAGTGGTGTGAGTACGGCGGAAGGGTACTGTTCAGGGTCGATTAGTCAACAAAGCCGATGACCGAGTTCGGACAATAGAAGCAAACTTTAAGGCTGAATAATCCCGACAGAAAAGCTACGATGATCAAATGCGTAGACCGTTGTATTTCGACGTTGGAGAACACGTTTATCTTCGTGTGTCTCCGATGAAAGGAATTCAACGGTTTGATGTAAAGGGGAGATTTTGCTCCCTGAGCTTTAGATCAATTTGCTATCACGGAGAAGGGCGGACCCGTAGCCTACCGGCTGGAACTACTGGCATGTCTTGCAGGTGTCCACGACATAGTCATGTGTCACAGCTGCGGAGGTGCCTCAAACTTACCGCTGCTGTCCGCACCGAAGAAATCGACGAGTTGAAGCCGGGTCGTGCCTACACCAAGCGACCGGTTCAGACTATCGATGGAAGGATCCGGAACACCTGGAACCGGACATTAATATTTTACAAGGTGCTGTGGAGTAAACATACCACGGAAGAAACAATGTGGGAAGCAAAGATTACCTCCGCATGAACTATCCGGAACTTTTATCATCGTACCACTTGGCATTACCTCTCCTGTGTTGTTTTTCTTTTGGAATCTCAGGACGAGATTCTTTTAAGGGGGGGGGGGGAATGTAAAGGTCCCAAAATTTTGAATACAAATGAACTGAAGTTGGAACACCATTTGGTTTCAATCTTGTAAAAACTGGGACTTGTTTAAATTTTTCCACATGTGATGACACACATGAGTGTCCCACCACTCTAGCCTAGGATCAAGAGAGTGTTTGGGGGACAAAGTTAAGTTAAAACCCATGTGTAAGCTCTCATATGCAAGGGGGAATAAAAATTCAAAGTGTGAACTCAAATTGTTCAATTCAAATTTAAAATGAGGGCAACAAATAGGAATGCAAACTTTTGTGCTCAAAACCTCATTCGCAGCAGCCAAAACAAAAATCAGATTTCATATTTGAATTCCTTAGGTCCAAATTAGGGGGTAGGCAAAGTTTCATGAATTTTGGAAATGTTTCCTACCCATTTTTTTCAAATGGGCTTTAAATTGCATAGGAATTCAAATTCAAATGTGAATTTGGATGAAACTTGTCCAATTATTCAAATTCAGTTTGGATTCAAACATTCCACAATTGAATGGAGTCATTATCCAACTTTGAGAAAAATTGAAGGGATAAGGGGGACAATGGGGCCCACATGTCATTGAGCAAAAATTTTGACTTGTACCCTAAGCAACTCTTCTCTGTTCCACTGAAGCAACCGACGTTCTCTGTTCAGACTCGAGCAGCCGAACGCTCAACAGGCGCCACCGAGGGCTGCTGCTGAGCCACCTCCGGTGAGTGTTCCCTCGCGCTGGCGACCCGGTTGTCTGTGTCATCCCCCTCTCCACGTGATCTTCTCTTCACCGACCGAAGCAAACACACTTTGCTTCCTCCTCCTCGCAAGCAAAGCACGAACAGAGCCTAACCCACACCGCCGCTCCTCGGTGCTCAATCGGAACCCGGAGAAACCCGTACACAGCTCCTCTCTGAGCTGCTGAACAGCACTGCGTGCTCGCTCTTCACTTCCCCGACACAAAAACAGACAAGTTCCGGCCTCCCTAAACCCTAGAACGGTTCCCCGCGCGGCGACCTAAAACAAGCCGGCGATCGGGCGCCTGTGGACAGCACACACCGGAGGTTT
This sequence comes from Neostapfia colusana, assembly GCA_030760725.1. Classification (NCBI taxonomy): domain Eukaryota; kingdom Viridiplantae; phylum Streptophyta; class Magnoliopsida; order Poales; family Poaceae; genus Neostapfia; species Neostapfia colusana. Next base: position 50,450,747 of record JASWHV010000014.1, on the reverse strand, counting down.
TCATGCCCGAGCAATCACGGCCATGGGAGCGCCCTACCTTGGTGCTGCTTCCGTCCAAAACTTGGATCAAGCCGTGAACCCTAGTGGCTGAATTTTCCGTTCTTCTCCTGGAGCACCTCCACGGACATTTTGGTATGAAATTCCAAAATTCGCACTCAATTCTCACTTAGAGTTCATCAAATCATGCACAAAGGAGCTAGAGTAGTCAGCAACCAACTTCTCTTCACAACCCTAGCCTTAAACGCCATATAGACCAAAAATTTCCATCTTTTCCGAGCTCAACCATGGCGGCATCGATCGGGCGCACGATGAAAACCCATTTGGAGGTGTTTTCATGCGCTGGTTCTTACTTGCCATGCTTCCCTAGCATCCACTGGTGCTTTAGAGTGGATTGGCTGAGCTTTTGGCAGGTTAGGTTGGCCGGTCGACGGTGCCGAAGTGCTCCCGAGGCCGCCACACGTTGCCGACGGTATTCTGGCCACCGGAAGCCCGAGCCAACCCCGCAGACATGTTCCCCGGCCTTCCAAACTCACAGGCGGCGAGTCTCCGGCCGGGAGAATGCCAGAAATGCCGGTCCGGCGAGCTCCGGTTGAGGGCCGGCGAGGGAGCAGCGCGGGAGCGGGAAATAGCCTGAGGAGGAAGAAGACCCGGACAGGTCCCACATGTCAGTGACCGAAATTTTAAAAATCTGATCAGCTGTAGCTCTGGGATCCCTTGTGGCCGCGCGCCAAAATGGTGTGGCCCGGTGTGGCTGGAATCCCAGTGGCTGGAGTTTAAACCGTGGGCCCAATTCATTTCCAATAGAAAAACAATTCCAGGTTTAGCTCCAACTTTAGAAATTCATATCTCTGTGTAGGAAACTCCAAATTGGGTGATTCAAATTGGGTTAGATTAAGTTTACAAAGATCTATCCAAATATGAACCCCAATTTGTAGGAAAGTCAATAATAAATTCTGGAAAATTCTTTGAAGTTTTTCTGAGAAAGAATTATTGAGGGAGTTTGGTTCATCCAAAAATCCTCAAGTTTTGCCAGAATATTCCTTAGGATGTTATTGAACTTCTAACAAAATCTCAGCTCATTTGGAGTTAATATGAGTAGGAATTTCCAGAGTACAATCTTCTGTGCTCAAAATTGCCCAGAAACTTTTTCAGAAAATGATCTTCCTTTGTAAAATCAGTTCTGGGCAATCTTTAGCTCCAAAAATCGTAGGAAACTTCAGACATGCTCTATGAGCCATACTGTAAATGGTAGTTCTCTTGCTTGGGCATGAAAATGCACATTACTTCAGAATTAATTTCTTGTAGCATAACTGTTTATAAAATTATTCTGGAGGAACTACTCAATGAAAATCGTAAATTTTGGACCAAATTACTTTCATGTGACCAGGAACTCACATGTAAAGTTTCAGCTCAAACTGAGCTTTAGATCTCCCTGTTCTTGTTCTCCATGCTTATGTATGTGAGCAACACATAGAGAATTATGCTGGGCATTATGGGAGACACAATTTCCACCCACATTAGCTGCAATTTGGCAAACTAAGTCTCTGTGTAGTGTATGACTTCATGTAAAAATTTAGAAGTCATTGGAGATCAGGACCTTTATGTCCTTTCAAACCATTTCAACTCATGTCACAGGTCCATTAGGAACCATAGAACATGTTAATGGAAATCCTTATGGACAGGTGGTTTTTCCTCTAATTCCTCTGCACAACAGGGACAAGAACTTCATTCTTAGTACTCACACACAGTTCCCTGTTATTAACGAGTCGAGTCTTTACTTCTTTAAATTGCATTATAAGAACATGTGCATATACATATCAATAGGACTTACGACGGAGGCAATCAATGGAGAAGTTCGACGGAGTGATTCCATTGAAGTGGATCAGTTGATCAAGCCTCAAGAGAGACAAGACTCTAACTGAACTATATACTATTAGACCCTACAAAACAGGCAAGCCCTGGTTTGCATTTAACTACCACTAAGTTTTTACTTTGTATACAATACGTTGGTTAGGATGAATTGTGCATTAAGTCTACATGTTTGATACTACTCTTGCATGACCAGAAAACCTATGGAGTATTTGGGTAGATGTCCTTCCACCGTTTAAAAACTGCCATGCTTAAGTAGGACTCGGTAGAAGTCGAGTGGTTGGATACTAGTCGCGAGTATTGGAAATTGGGAGCACCAGAGGATTGGTTCAATAAGATGTTAGTAAGTTGAAATGAGACCGGACAAGGTGTAGGGGCATACAATAGGACATGGGGGCCTGGGTGCTTAGACCTGTCCGTATCGGTTGAGGACCGATCCTTATGCGGCCCCTGAGCAAGTTTGAGTGTACCAAAGGCATATCGGATATATAGGGTCCGATAAACCGATGTAACCTATACATCTGGGCGTCAAGGCATAACACACCAATTTATAGGTGTAGGTTGAGGGCAGCAAGGTGGAAATCCGCTAACGGGCATAGCGAGGTGCTCCGTGTAGGGAACCTCCAGTCCATTTGGGTTCGACCGCTTCGACGTTTGGGCTGTTTGGTGAAAGGTTGTCCTGTACGACATCGAGTGAGCATGCTGTGCAGCTCTATGGGTGGGCATTCGTGACGTGCTATTCGGGTATCCCTGCAGGTGTATATCGACTCGATTCGCCGTCCCTCACGGTGATGAGTACCACTTGGTCACTGAGTCATGATGTAGAGGTAACTTGCACAGAGATAAGAATAAATCACTATTGGTTGAAGTTGATACTAGTAATGGAATGTCGTCTTGTATGAATAGGTTATTGCAAATTCGATTCTTTTCCACCATGAGCAAGTTACATCGGGACAAAGCGTTTCTTGTTTGATTGTGGACTCCCGATGTGAGGTGCCCAAGATTATGTTTAATATGATGCTAATAATATCTGAAAGTAAGGATCCATATTTAGGCGAGTTCATATGCAATGTACTATCCTATGTTATGTCTTTACCATCATGTAGAGTTTCATGATTAGGGTCGACGGTTAAGTCTTGCTGGGCGTTATGCTCACGGATACTATATGAGTTGTTTTGCAGGTAATAACACTACGCTGATGAGTACAGTTGTCCGATGAGACTCGGAACTCTCCGAGTGGTAAACCCATGGAAACCCATGCCACTGCTATTGTCATCGTGATGCTAGTGAGAAGGGTCTGCGGGCTGGACGTCTTCTCTGTTGCTTAGCATAGATATGAGACATGAGTTGTATTAGTCTTCCGCTGTAGGTTATTTTGAGAAGTATTTGTAAAAATTTCACACTTTGTAAGCTTCCGCTTGATTTATGTAATATGATGCTTTATTATGTGTGCTGTTGGGTGCCGCATCGCACGGCACAACCCAATGCGATTCCCGGGCGAGCGGTACGGCCCCGTGATCAGGCCGGGGCCCTCACAACAACACACCCTGGGATTCTGTCTGCCGGGCAGCGGAGGACCGCCTCACTACACATGCTGCATGTGTGGCCAGGCGGGTCATTTTTCGAAGGACTGTCCACAAGGGCAGCAAAGCAGCGGGCAAGCCCAATATCAGGGCGGTGGTCGAAGCTGACCACCAGTCAAGAAGGAGAGAACGTTCTGGCGGTTACGTTCACTCTCAACGACCGTGCAATCATCATTTTATTTGATTCTGGTGCAACCCAAAACTTCATAAGTGCATCCTATGTGGTTAATCATCAACTGGAAGTCTTTCCAACCGAGTGCTCATATATGATCTGCTCACCGGGAGGGAAGATTTCAGCAAATGTGATGATTCCAAAAGCACCACTGTGCTTAGTTGGGAGGATATATCCCACTACTATGATTATTCTTGAGGGACAGAAGATTGATGTAATCTTAGGAATGTCATGGCTACGTTACCATGGCGCTGTCCTAGAAACCTTATTATGGACGGTTCACCTCAACTCTCCACTCCACCGTCCTCATTCCCTCATATTAGATAACCCCATCCCGGAAGTTTCAGCCGCATATCGTACTGAAGCTCCCAAGTTAGAGGACATCCCGGTGGTCCAAGAATACCCCGACGTGTTTCTAGATGATCTTCCGGGCATGCCACCTGAACAGGATGTGGAGTTCAAGATTGAACTTGCACCCGGGACTACACCCATATCGCAGAGACCGTACAAGATGGCTCCGAACAAGCTGGCTGAGTTGAAAGAACAGCTCAATGACTTGTTGAGCAAGGGTTTCATTAGGCCGAGTTCCTCGCCTTAGGGATACTCGGCGCTGTTCTTCAAGAAGAAGGATGAAACCTTAAGGTTGTGTGGATTACCGACCGCTCAACGCCGTCACCATCAAGAACAAATATCGACTGCCCCGCATTGACATCTTTTTTTATCAACTTGTGGGTGCAAGTGTGTTTTCAAAGATGGACCTTCGCTCCGGGTATCATCAAATAAAGATCCGGGCGGAGGATATTCCAAAGACGACATTCTCGACGAGATATGGACTATATGAATATATCATCATGTATTTTGGTCTCACCAACGCCCCGGCATATTTCATGTACCTCATGAACTCAGTGTTCATGCCGGAGTTGGACAAGTTCGTGGTGGTGTTCATTGATGATATCTTGGTCTACTCCAAATCAGAAGCAGAACACGCCGAACAATTGTGAATCGTCCTTCAACGATTGCGGGACCATAAACTCTATGCCAAGTTCAGCAAATGTGAGTTTTGGATCAGCCAAGTGCCATTTTTGAGACATATCATCTCAGCGGAAGGCATTGCGGTTGACCAAAGTAAAATTGAACAAGTGCTGAATGGAAAGCCCCCACTTCTGTCCATGAAGTCAGAAGCTTCCTATGTTTAGTGGATATTACCGGAGATTCAGCCCGAGCTTCTCCAAGCTTGCTAAGCCGATGACAGAATTATTGAACAAGGGGACGAAATATGTTTGGAACTCAGCTTGTGAAGCAGTGTTCCAAGCATTGGTGAAGCATCTCACAAAAGCCCCGGTCTTAGCTCAACCGGATACGACCAAGCCTTTCGACGTGTATTGTGATGCTCCGGCATCGGGCTTGGCTGCATGTTGATGCAAGAAGGACGTGTGGTCGCGTATGGCTCACGCCAACTGCGAAACCACGAGCAGCACTATCCAACTCAAGATCTTGAGCTCGCTACTGTGGTTTTGGCGCTAAAAATGTGGAGGCACTATCTCCTGGGGAATTTGGTGCATATTTACACCGGCCACAAGAGCTTAAAATATATCTTCACCCAGAAGGAGCTGAATATGAGGCAAAGGAGGTGGTTAGAATTAATCAAAGACTATGAAATTGAGATTCATTATGTGAGACCTATGTGTGCTGAATACATTGGCTATGACGATAAAAGTTTTGAATTCTGCCAAAACACTCTTTTTGTCAAGGTCTGACTCTAGGTCCAAGCTCCGACAAGATCTGACGTAAGGTCCGACTTGCTATGACTAGGTCCAACATGTGTTTGGACAGCTCCGGCGGTAGGTCCGACTAGCTTTGATAAGTTCCGGTGCTAGGTTCTGCTAGCTTTGGTAAGCTCCGGCTCAAGGTCTGGTTAGCTTTGGCATGGTCCGGAGCTAAATCGCAATGGTTCTGTTTTTACCATGCAAATGTTTCGAACTTGCTTTACATATATGGAAAGTTTGCTTAGTATTCTTTTACTAAGTTTTTGAAGTGTTATTGCTGTTTACAGTGGTTAAAATTTTGCTATGGTTTGCAACATGCTTATGTGAGGTGTTCACGTAAGGTGTTGTTGTTTTCGGAACTAATGTGAGTCAAGTCGCGAACTTGTGCTCAAAAGTATTGGTTGTTTATTCATGTGCAGGTGTTGTTTGAGTTCAAGATATGGCTGGTGACGGGATCCATTGAACTAGTCTTAGGGAGAAGATGAGGTTCAACAACCATGTTCGGGAGGAATTGTGGTTGAGTTGATCGGGAGGTCGCGCAGCATGTTTGGATCAAGAACAATGCATATGAAGGTATCATGGACGTTGTTGGAAGATGTTTGCACGTGTGCAAGGAGTGCATGGACGTGTCAACATGGTTCCAAGGCATGATGAAGATATGTGGACGTAAAAAATTGGTAGGGAAGGTCCAACCGGCTTGATTATGGACTCAGGCTGCGGTTGAGTCGGTTATGGCTCAAATATGGAAAGATTTGAGGTGGTTATGACAGGATTTCGTGTGGTACATGAAGTAGAGATGTTTTAGGAATGTTTGGGACGTTACTAAGGTGTTTGGAAGTCTTACGATTGCTTCTATCTGCGTATAGAAGAGTCTTGAGCAGTTTTGGAAAGATACAGTTTGAATCCAAGTAGGAGTAGGAGTCCTAGTTTGAATTGGGTTGGCCTTAGGACTGATTATATAAGCAAGGTAGGCCAAGGCTCATGGAGAGCACGACTTTGGGCTGTTCCTCTTATGTTTTGATCAATAAAATTCATAATTTAGAGTAGCTTTTGTGCCTTGTTCGTCCGACTTGTTTTTGTCAAGTCTTTCTCGTTCAATTTCTGGACAGCACGACATTCCTTCGGTGTTTTGATCATAACTCGAATTTTGCAGATCCAATTGACGTGATTCATTTTGGGTTATCTTCACAACTTAATTATCTATCATATGTGAAAATTTCACGGTCATTGGATTTGTAGTTTATGATCTACATGAGTTTCTTTGCAGTGTTGCAGATCTGGTTTTTACTCGAGTACAACACATTGACCCTCGTTTGATCTTTCAATCATAACTTAAGTCTTTTTTGATGGATTTCCGTGATTCTTGTTGTCTGGTCTTTGTGACTTGATTCTCTATAATATATACCACTTTTGTCATGGATGAACGCATTTAGATCAGTCGCATACACGGTTTCTTTAACAGATCAATTTTCTGCCGAGAGGGTTTTCGTTTAGCCGCTAAAAAGTTTAAATCTACCATTCACCCCCTCTAGTAGCTTTTCACGTGCTCTTTGATCCTACAATTGGTATCAGAGCCACGGTGCTCTAATATTTGTGATTTGCACGTGTTTTGACTAATCATCATGGAGAAATACTACGCAAAACCTGTGTGTTAAGTGGCATTAATTTTTAGGTTTGGAAGGCACATATGGAGGCTTTCATCCAGGCGCAAGGCTTTGCAATATGGGAAAAGGTGTACAAGCCTTATGATGTGCCGCCAAACGATCAAGTCACGGCTACGAACATGAGAGATGTCGACAACAAGAACATAGCACGGAACTTGATCATACAAGAATTAACTCAAAGTGACTTCGACCGTGTTGCACACCTCCGATCTACATACGATGTGTGGAAAGCACTTTGTGACTACCACTAAGGATCCAACACGATCAAGGAGGTAAGACAAGATATGTTCAAGAAAGAATACATGCGCTTCGAGATGCAACCCGGTGAGTCAATCGATGACCTCTTTGCTCGCTTTCAACAAAATTCTTAGCAACTTGCATAGTGTCAACGTTAATTTTTCAGATGCTGAAAATGCTAGGTAATTACTAAGTGCATTAGACATGTCAATTTGGGAGATGAAAGTTACATCTATTCGTGAATCTACTATCATGAGTACACTTACATTAGATGTGCTATATTCTAAGTTAAAAAGTCATGAAATTGATATAATATCACGTAAGAACCCCAACAAGTCTCTCGCATTTGTTTCACAACGTGACATGACTAGCTCTAGTCAATCTTCATCTTGTGGTACACTTTCTTTGTTGCCCTCTCTAACTCTTGAACATATTGAAGAGTTTCTAGAGGAAGAACTCGCACTCATCTCTACTCGGTTCTCAAAAGCATTGCAAAATGTGAGAACTAGAAGGAGAGGAAGTGCCGGACCTCAACAATGCTTCGAATGTGGTAAGACAGGACATTTTCGTACGGATTGCCCTAACCTTTCAGGTCCTACTTCCCATGATGAAAAGCAAACTAGGACGAAGCATTCCTCTGCAAACGATAAGACAAAGAAGGGTTTTATAGGACGCCAATTGGTAAATAGTTTTATCTCCGCACTCCAAGAACTTGGCTTGAGCGATGTGGACATCGGAAGTGACGAAGATGAAGATGATTTGGCAAACTTATGCTTCATGGCGGGCAAATCAAGTTCAAGTATGGAGGAGGGAGAACACAACAGCGACAATGAAGAGGTATGCCCTACTTGCGAAGAAATGTGTGATGCTATTTCTCGTGCCACTGTTATAGTTAAGAAAAAGGACAAAAAGCTTAGGGACAATGCTGTTAAAATTGAGTCACTAGAATCTGAAATTAATCATTTGAAATCTTTTATTCCTAGTGATGATTCTTGTTCCTCATGTGATTTATTATATAAACAATTGTCCTCTCTAAGAAGTGCACATACCTCCACACTTGATAAACTTGAGTTAGAGATTGAAAAGAATATAGAGCTTGCTGCACTTAATGATAAAAACTTGAAAGATGCTTGTTGTTCTACAATTGATTTGCATTGTTCTACTTGTGATGATCTTAATAAGAAACTACAAGATGCTATGAATGAAATTTCTATATTGAACAATGCTTTACGTTCTCATGAAGTTAAGTATTGTTCCAATTGCAAACTAAAAGGAAAAACGTCATGTCAAAACTGCCTAGACTTGTCTAAGAAACTTGATGACATGAATAAGACACTAGAGCGGTTTTATAATGGGAATAAAAATCTGAACTTGCTGTTGAATTATTCTAAATCTTGAAATGATAAAACTGGTTTAGGTTTTGATTCCCATGCTAATGCTAAAGCACATCCACCTAAAGTTCTAAAGTCATTAGGAAGTGGTTTGATTAAAACAGTTCCTAAACAGGAAGAAGTGGTTTTTAAATCTGCAGGAGTGTTGTCTCATTCAGTTTCAAATAAACATGTTGTCTGCTCATCTAGACATGAACATAAAGTTAAATTTCATCGTACCTACTGTGGTAGAGATGGTCATGTCATAGATTTTTGTTATAGACTAGCTAAGCAACATAAAAAGGAAAGAACGATTGCTAGATCACATAACAACTGAGCAAAACCTGTTGTGTGTGCTGAAATGAATGTTAGGAATATGCAACCTGCTGTAATGAGTCAAAAACATGCAAAGTTTGCTTCCGGACCTACTGTTTTTAGTGCTACTCATGTAACACCTCGTAGGTCAGTAGTTGGGTACAAAAATCCTCAAACTTTGGCTCATAAACCTGCTGTTTTATCTCAGCCTTTGTGTGTTACTTCTGCTGAAAATCGTGTGACTCGGTACTGGATTCCTAAATGCCTTTTGACTAACCCTATTGTTGAGTCATTAACATATTGTACTTCTATGTAGGTTACACGCTTGAGGAAGGAGAACATTTGGATTGTGGATTCAGGATGCTCATGCCACATGACTGGTAACAAAGAATGGTTCTCCTTCCTCTATTTTGTGTCACATGTAGAAAATGTTACTTTTGCCGATAATTATTCAACTCCTATAGTTGATAAGGGTTTGGTTAGAGTAAATAATCACTACACTTTAAAAGATGTGGCACTTGTTAAAAATTTGAAATACAACTTGTTTTCTGTTTCACAACTGCTAGATGAAAATCTAGAAATTATTTTCACTAAAAATTGTTGCAAGGTTGTAGATTCAAATAGTAAGCTCATTTTTAATATGTCTTGGTTTGGAAGAGTTTTTAAAGCTGATTTTGATATGTCATCCTCTAAGCATAGTTGTCTAGTTGCTAATGATTCAAAATACTTATATTTTTGGCATCGTAGACTTAGTCACGTAGGCTTTCATCATCTCACACGTGTTAGTGCTCTTGATTGCATACGTGGGCTGCCTAAGCTTAAAAGGGACAAAGAAACTGTGTGCTCTTCTTGTAGACATGCTAAGATGGTTTCAGGTTCACATGCTACTCTCACAATGACCATGAGAACTGAACTGGGTCAACTTTTGCACCTTGACACCGTAGGACCTTCACATGTTCAATCCTTCGGAGCTAAATGGTATGTTCTTGTGATTGTTGATGACTATTCAAGATACTCTTGGGTTTATTTTATGGCATCTAAGAATGAAACTATTAGTCACTTTAGAACCGTATTTCTTAGATTATCAATTGATCACCCAGGATCTTTAAAAGCAATTAGAAGTGATAATGGAATCGAATTTAAAAATAAATCGTTAGATCACTTTTGTGCTGAAAATGGAATGGATCATCAATTTTATTCACCATATGTACCTCAACAAAACGGTGTTATAGAGAGAAAGAACAGAACCTTAGTTGAGATGGCTAGGACTATGCTTGATGAATATCAAACTCCTAGAAAATTTTGGGCTGATGCAATTGCAACTGCTTGTTATGTCTCAAATCGTGTTTTCTTGCATGCTAAGCTAGGTAAAACACCATATGAACTTATGTTTGGACATAGGCCTAGTGTCACACACTTTCGAGTCTTTGGTTGCAAATACTTTGTTAAGAAATATGGTAATCTTGATAAATTTGAACCTAGATCCATTGATGGCATGTTTCTTGGTTACCCATCTCATACTAGAGGCTACCGTGTGCTTTTACATGACACTAACAAAATTGTGGAGACTTTTGAGGTTTCTTTTGATGAAGCTAGCCCAGGTACTAGCTCTAGTATTGCAGGATCAGACCCATATCTGCAGGGGGAGAGTATTTTCATCGAAGAAGATGAAGAAGTGATGCCGCTGCACGAAAATTCAGGAGCTAAAGACATTGTTCCAGCTCCTGATTTTGATTCACAACCAGCACCAACGACCACCATTGCTGGTCCAGATCGTCCTCAAGTCACAAGTTCTTCAATTTGTGATGAACATGAGGAAGAGGATCTTGTGAATTGTCTACTCCCCTCCGGGTCCTTAAAAGTCACCCTCCACAACAAATGATTGGAAGCTTGCACGAACGAATCACACGGTCCAGGTTTTGTGATCCAAACTCTCACGCTCATTCTGCATTTGTTGCTTCTTTTGAACCCAAAGATATATCACACGCACTCAATAATGAATCTTGGATTATTGCCATGTAAGAAGAGTTAGAAAATTTTGAAAGAAATAGTGTTTGGAAACTTGTACCTCCACCTCAAGGTCCCACTCTAATTATAACTAAATGGGTGTTTAAAAATAAACAAAGTGAGGATGGGGTTGTGGTGGTTAGGAATAAGGCTAGGTTGGATGCTTAAGGTTTCATACAAGTTGAAGGACTAAATTTTGATGAAACTTTTGCTCCTGTTGCTAGATTAGAAGCCATAAGAATTTTGTTAGAATTTTCTGCATCTAAAGGTTTCAAGTTATATCAAATGGATGTTAAAAGTGTTTTTCTTAATGGCTACATAGATGAGGAGGTTTGTGTCAAGCAACCACCGGGTTTTGAAAATCCAAATTTTCCTAATCTTGTTTACAAACTGTCCAAACCCTTGTACGGTCTTAAACAAGCCCCTAGAGCATGGTATGATAGGTTAAAAACATTCTTACTTGAAAAGGGGTTTACCATGGGCAAGGTTGATAAAACTCTTTTTGTGCTTAAGCATGGCAATGACTCATTATTCGTTCAAGTGTATATGGATGATATTATCTTTGGTTGTGCTTATCATGATCTTGTGTCCAAGTTTTCAGCTATGATGAGTTCAGAATTTGAGATGAGTATGATGGGAGAACTCACATACTTTTTGGGGCTGCAAATCAAGCAAACCAAGGAGGGTACTTTTGTGCACCAAACAAAGTATACAAGAGACCTTCTTAAGCGCTTCAACATGGACAAAAGCAAGTCTTTTTGGACACCAATGGGTACAGCAACGACACTTGAACTTGATGAAGATGGTGAACCCGTGGATCAAAAAGAATATAGAAGTATGATTGGATCACTTTTGTACCTCATGGCATCAAGACCGGACATACAATTCAGCATGTCTTTGTGCATGATTTCAAGCTTCCCCACGTGCTTCACATCGTCAAGCCGTCAAAAGAATTCTCAGGTACTTACATGGAACTCAAGAATTTGTGATTTTTCTTCCTTCTTCCTCAACCATTACTTTGAAAGTTTTTTCAGATGCTTATTTTGGGGGTTCTAGAATTGATAGGAAAAGTAATTCGGGTGCTTGTCATTTTCTTGGAAATTCACTTGTTGCTTAGTCCTCTAGAAACAAAATTCAGTTGCACAATCCACAGCCGAATCTGAATATGTAGCTGCTGCTAGAGCTTGCTCACAATATCTTTGGATTGTTCAAACACTTAAGGACTATGGGGTTGATCTAGATAGTGTTCCACTATTTTGTGATAACACTAGTGCCATTTGCATTGCTAAAAACCCCATGCAACATTCGAGAACAAAGCACATTGACATTAGGTATCACTTTCTCCGTGATAATGTTGAAAAAGGAAACATTGTGCTTTATCATGTAGATACCAAACAACAATTGGCTGACATTTTTACAAAACCTTTGGATTTCACTTGTTTTTGTTTCATTCGTAGTGAAATAGGGGTTATGCATCCCCATGGCTTCAATTGAGGGGGAGTTTTGAAACTTGGGAAGTCTATGTGTGAATTTGAATTTAAAATAATATGAGCATAGTATTTTATACATATATGACTTTGTGATTCCTTTTATATGCTGAAAGTTCTTACTACATTACTCATGTTATACATTTTGTAGTTTTTGCCATGACTAGTAATTGGAATAATTATTTACACTAAATCTGGTCAGGATCGAACTTTCTTGCTGTTTTAAACTTGTTGCATGCTCATAAGTGCTTTTAATAATGAAAAAATAGTCAATCAACTATTCACATGTTGAGATTTTATGTTCAAATAAAAAATTGAGAAAAAAATTAAGAGAATATGCATGCATCGCACTTCTTATTTTGAGATGGCTTATCAATGCACTTAGATATGAACTTGGAAGAAGTTGTGTATGACTAAAACCATGTCCTTAAGCTTCCGATTGTCAAATGACATAGGCTTGGCTTGGTTAGTTAGAATAAGGCTGATGCAGCATATAATCTCTTGCAAATGTCATATGATCCGAATTTGTGCTTTGAAAAATAATTAAAGTGCAGCAATAAGTGTCATGCTTTCAGGTCTTGACATAGTTAAGTTTGTGAGATCATGACTTGCTTAAATTGAAAATTACAGTTGATCTCTAGCATGGCTTACACTACTTTATGTATCTCATTGATGTGATAGTGTAAGTTACTTGATAGTATGGCTTGGATGAGCTTTGTTTTATATGTATATGTTATAAATATGCTCATAACAATTAAAATTTCACTTTTGAACCTTGCTGAATACATTGTCGAAGGGGGAGAAATTGATCACACATTTCACGATTCACATGTGTTTTGGCACGATTCTTCTCAGGGGGAGAATTTTTGTTTTTCTTCTCATTTTATTTCTGATTTACAAAGGGGGAGAAATATGTATAGGGGGAGAAATTTTTGTTTCAAAATTTCTTTCTCATTTGATTGTTTTCAAAACTTTTCTAGTGAATAATCCAATGTCTGGATTTTAAGTGGTGTTGCCAATCCATTCATCAAGGGGGAGATTGTGAGACCTATGTGTGCTGAATACATTGGCTATGACGATAAAAGTTTTGAATTCTGCCAAAACACTCTTTTTGTCAAGGTCCGACTCTTGGTCCAAGCTCTGACAAGATCCGACGTAAGGTACGACTTGCTATGGCTAGGTCCGACATGTGTTTGGTTAGCTCCGGCGGTAGGTCCAACTAGCTTTGATAAGTCCCGGTGCTAGGTTCTGCTAGCTTTGATAAGCTCCGGCTCAAGGTCCGATTAGCTTTGGCAAGGTCTAGAGCTAAATTGCAATGGTTCTATTTTTACCATACAAATGTTTTGAACTTGCTTTACATCTATGGAAAGTTTGCTTAGTATTCTTTTACTAAGTTTTTGAAGTGTTATTGCTGTTTACGGTGGTTAACATTTTGCTATGGTTTGCAACATGCTTATATGAGGTGTTCACGTAAGGTGTTGTTGTTTTCGGAACTAATGTGAGTCAAGTCGCGGACTTGTGCTCGAAAGTATTGGTTGTTTATTCATGTGCAGGTGTTTCTTGAGTTCAAGATATGGCTGGTGACGGGATCCATTGAACTAGCCTTAGCGAGAAGATGAGGTTCAACAACCAAGTTTGGGAGGAATTGTGGTTGAGTTGATCGGGAGGTCGCACAACATGTTTGGATCAAGAACAATGCATATGAAGGTATCATGGACGTTGTTGGAAGATGTTTGCACGTGTGCAAGGAGTGCATGGACGTGGCAACATGGTTCCAAGGCATGATGAAGATATGTGGACGTAAAAAATTGGTAGGGAAGGTCCAACCGGCTGGATTATGGACTTAGGTTGCGGCTGAGTCCGTTATGGCTCAAATATGTAAAGATTTGAGTTTGTTATGATAGGATTTCGTATGGGACACAAAGTAGAGATGCTTTAGGAATGTTTGGGACGTTGCTAAGGTGGTTGGAAGTCTTTAGATTGCTTCTATCTGCGTATAGAAGAGTCTTGAGCAATTTTGGAAAGTTACAGTTTGAATCCAAGAAGGAGTAGGAGTCCTAGTTTGAATTGGGTTGGCTTTAGGGCTAGTTATATAAGCAAGGTAGGCCAAGGCTCATGGAGTGAACGACTTTGGGCTGTTCCTCTTATGTTTTGATGAATAAAATTTGTAATTTAGAGGAGCTTTTGTGACTTGTTCGTCTGACTTGTTTTTGTCAAGTCTTTCTCGTCGAGTTTCTGGACAGCACGACAGTGCTTCGGTGTTTTGATCATAACTCGATTTCTACAAATCCAATTGACGTGATTCTTTTTGAGTTGTCTTCACAACTTGATTTTCTATCATCTATGAAAATTTCACGGTCATTGGATTGGTATTTTCGTATATACACGAGTTTCTTTGCAGTGTTACAGATCTGGTTTTTACTCGAGTAGAACAGATTGACCCTCGTTTGATCTTTCGATCATAACTTGAGTTTTTCTTGACGGATTTTCGTGATTCTTGTTGTCGTTTATTCATGACTTGATTATATATAATATATACCACTTTTTTCATGGTTGAACACATTTAGATCAGTCGCATACACAGTTTCTTTAACAGATCAATTTTCTACCGAGGGGGTTTTTGTTGCTTCCGCTAAAAAGTTTAAATCTACCATTCACCCCCCTCTGTTAGCTTTTCACATGCTCTTCGATCCTACACATTACTACCCCGGCAAGGTGAATGTTGTTGCCGACGCGCTGAGTCAGAAATCACATGTCCATAACTCACCATTACACCGATGGAAGAGGAAGAGCCGAGTTTATACTTGATTCCATATGGATCACTCTACAACCTTGCTCTCATCGCTACCAATAGGGAGGATATCATTGCAGCTAAGAAGGTTGACAAGGGCATGGCACATCTCCGGAGATGGATAGAGAGCGGGGATATCAAATGTTTTCGGAATGATGATGAGGGGACTTTATGGTTCAATGACCGCATAGTCGTACCCCGGAATATGGAGCTGAGAAAGAAGATCCTTCATGAAGCTCACTTGTCTATGTTCTCCATTCATCCGGGTAGCAACAAAATGTACCAAGATTTGAAGAGTAAATTTTGGTGGACACGGATGAAGCGGGTGTGAGGACCCACCGTCCCGATCATTCACGGGGACGGGGAACCTCGCCCGGGAATCGCATTGGGTGGTGCCGTGCGATGCGGCACCCAACAGCACACATAATGAAGCATCATATTACATACATCAGGCGGAAGCTTACAAAGTGTAAATTTTACACATACTTCTCAAAATGAACTACAGCGGAAGACTATTACAACTCACGTCTCATACCTATGCTAAGCAACAGAGAAGGTGTCCAGCCCGCGGACCCTTCTCGCTAGCAACACTGTCATAATAGCAGCGGCAGGGGTTACCCTGAGTTCATCCCTCGGAGAGCTCCGAGTCTCATCAGGTACCCGTACATCTCAGCGTACAGTTATTACCTGCAAAACAACTTATGCAGTATCTGTGAGCACGAAGCTCAGCAAGACTGACCCGTCACCCTAGTCATGAAACTCTACATGATGGAAATAGAGGGATGATTATAGCATTTTGCATAAACGATGAACTTGAGCTAAAGGGGAGTCCTTACTTCAAGTTTTAAGCAACTTTTATAGCCCTCGCGCAATTTACATCGAGACTCCACAATCAAACAAGAAACGCTTCATCTCGATGTCACTTGCCCGAGGTGAAAGTAACTTTAGTGAGCTACCCTAGACTCATACTGACCTTGTGCCATCAACGTCGAGACTCCACAATCAAACAAGAAACGCTTTGCCTCGACGCTTCTAGCCCAAGGTGGAAATTAAATTTAGTGAAGTGTTGATCATTCCTCATCTCCATTATGAGGATTACCTACGAAGCATGTTAAATGTTTCCCGGTTTATTACTACGTCACGACGCAGAGGAAAAGTATGCTCACTACCGCGAGCGACGGTGATTGCAATCAAAAACACCCGGCTGACACGACACGTACGCCCGTACTCAACGTTGCACACAGCAACCGTCACTGACGTCGTACGTAGCCACCTTTCACACGACACCCAAATGTCGAACCGGTCCCACCGACTGGGATTAAGTCCCTCTACGGCAAACCCTCGTAGAGCAGACTTCTCTATCCTTTCAGCATCGGCATCAGACGGTGAGGTATGCCTCGACACCCAGGTTAACATGTTACATCGGTTTTCTGGGTCCCATATAGCCAGTATGCATCCGGTACACAACTCAAACTTGCCCAACGGGCCGCACACGAGAACGGGGCTTAATCGACTCAGACATAGACTAGGCTCATAGGACCACATCCTTGACCTTCCATCCACTGCCCGGTCTCCATTCCCAACTATGAGGATCAATTCCCAATTCTTCCGATTGATCCCCCTAAATCCCCGTTCACGAGTAGGAATCTGCCCACTCGAGTTCTGCTTCTTTTAATCCATTTTTGTTGAGATCAGCAGTTATAATTAATTGATAACATATCCTACATTAAACTCCAGGATTTTCTAGGTCATGCATTTGGAGTGTCATACCACCTAGACTTAATGCAATAAACAAAATGCTAGACATAATAAGTGAATACAAATAGAAACTTGTAATGTTTTGATGCAAACCGGGGCTTTCCTTTGTTTTGCAGGTGACTTATATATATATGCAGTTAGTGAAGATCACTTGGTGCTTGATCAACCTCTTTCCTCCTTCCTTGATTTCTACTCCGATGATTTCAACTCCTCCACGTAGATACTACACGTGAAGAATATGCATATTGTTTAATTGTAAAGACTTTGCTACAAGTCCTAATAACAAGTTTTCAAAAACTGGAACTCTGTTTAAGAATTTAAAATAACACTGGTGCTAGTGGTTTAGGTTTGGATCTAAACAGATGATTAAATGCTAAATGGTTTTCCCCTCTTCTATATTGATCACCTAAAGAGGTTAAAAGCACAGGGGTGATCCAGGGCTCCAATGGAGCTGATAATTTTCATGTGAGTTCCTTGTCACAAGAAAGTCCTCTGGACAAAAAATTAGCACTTTTCATTGAGTGGTTTGTTCAGAATAATTTTCTAAGCAATTAAGCAACGAAGAATTAATTCTGAGATCCCACCCATGTTCATGCAAAAATTAGTGAACCACAATTTCAATTATAGCTCATAGAGTTTGCATGAATTTTCCTAGCATTTTTGGAGCTAAGATCTGCCCAGAATTGAATTTCCAAGTTTTGGAAATTCTCTGAAAATGTTTCTGTATTATTTGAATACAGCATCTTCAAATCTAAATTTCCCTGCTCAAATCAGCTCCAATTGAGATGAAACTTTTACAGGGGTTCACTAATACCCTAAAGACTATTATGGCAAAATTTGAGGATTTTTGGATTAACGAAACTCCCTCTAAAATTCTTTTGCTAAAAAGCTTTAAAGTATTTTACAGAATTAAATAAAGGGTTTCATACAAATTGGGTTCTTCATTTGGATAGTACTCTATTAGAGGAATCCAACAAAATTTGTTTTACAATTTTTGGAGCTTCTTACACCAAGTTATGCATTTTACAAGTTTGAACAACTCTCTGTTTGATTTTAAACAGCACAGTCACACGTGGGGCCCACGGGTCAGGTGCTTCTTCAACCTCCCGCCAGAGCCCGCGGTGCACACCAGCAGAAAACTTGGCATGGCTCGTTCTCTCTCATTTCTCCACCAAATGAGCTCCGGTTTCGCCCTACATGCTCCTGGGAACGTGGCGCAGCTGCCGGGCAAGGTTTCCCCGCGTGAAAACGGCTGTAGGTGGGTCGACACCGGCGGGGCGGCTCGGGAGCTCGACATGGATGCGTTCCCGCGTGTCCAAGGCATCTCCCGGCGAGCTACGATGTCCTACAGCATCCTTATGGTCCTAGGAACATGGAACGGAGATCAAATCGTGCAGAAAATGGCTGCAACCTAGTCGTCACCGTGGACCGTGGCAGTTTTGGCCACCGCCGGTGATTTCTCGTCGCCCGGGGCATAGGAGGGCCGGTTTTCTTTGGTTCTTGGCGTGGGAGGGCGCTAGGGCATCTAGTTGCTGTGGTTTGAATTGTAGGAGGGATGATCAATCGGTTTGGGCGAATTTCAAGATTTACCAATGGTCTGTTTTATACGTGCGCCGGTGCCAAAATTCAAATTCCGGCGAGCCGGCGTCGGGGGAGAGCATGGAGACGACGGGATGATGATCAGTACCTCCTGGCGCACCTCTGTGGCCTCTTGATCACGGCGGAGAAGCGCTGGACTGGCCAGTCGATGTGTAGCAGCGAGCTTGTGTCGTTGCTCGGTTCTGCCGGCAGAAACTGGCTCGGTCACAGCAGAGGAAGGCCGGAGAGGAGCTGGCGATCGGTGTAACACGTCGAGGAGAGATGGGCGCAGCTTCTTGGTGCTTCAGCCGGGCATCCAACTTGTGGGAAGTGCACAGCGTGATCAGCCGAGGGTGGAAGACGTGGTGGCTCTGTTCACTGCGTTTTGTGAGCGAGGATGAAGAAAACTTTGTTTGCTTCAGTCTGGGAGGGAGGGTAACGTCGAGAGGAGGCTTACGCCCTAAAGCCAGCGCGTGGTGAGGAGCAGGAGGTGGCTTGCGGTGCCCCTCGGTGGCGCCTGGGTACAGAACCCCGTGGATGAGAAGAACAGAGAATTACTTAGGGGTTAAGGCACACCTTTAAGCTCAATGACATGTGGGCCCCACCACAGCTCCCTCTTATCCCCTCTCATTCTTCTCACAAATATCTCCCAAGTTTGACAATTATCCAACCCAAATGTTTGAAAGTTGGAAACTGAGCTCATTTGAATAGTTTGGACAAATTCCATCCAAATTCAAATGTTTATTTGAATTCTTTGCACATTTGACTCCGTTTATAAAAATGGGTAGCAAACCTTTTCAAAAATTAATGAAACTTTGCCTCCCCACTAATTTGGACCTAAGGAATCCAAATATGCCACTTAATTCTTGTGTTAGCTGCTGCAAACAATAGTTTGTACACAACAGTTTTGAATTTCCATTGTGTCCTCCCCTCACTTGAAGTTTGAATCTACATTTAGTTCATCACTGATTTTTAAACCCTTCCATTGCACTTGAGCTCTTCATTTCTGTGGTTTTAATCCACATGAGGTCCATCCATGCAATAGCCCTAAGTTCGTTTAGAAGAATCTCACCTATGTTATCATATGTGGGAAAAAGTTTCAACTAAGCCCCTTTTTCGTACACATGACTCCAACATTTGTGCAAACTCATGTTTCTTTGTATTCACATTTTTTGGACCTTTACAATCCTCTCCCCTTAAAAGAATCTCGTCCCGAGATTACAAAAGAAAGATGAGGCGGAAGGTAATTACAACAACTACGACAAAAGTTCCGGATAGTTCTTGTGGAGGTAATCTTCACTTTCCCACGTCGCTTCTTCCGGTGTGTGATTACTCCACAGGACTTTGTAAAATTTCAAAGCCCGATTTCGAGTGATCCGGCTCTTTTCGTCGATAATCTTGATGGGCTTCTCGGTGTAGGTGAGGTCCGGTTGCAATATTTCCATGTCTTCCGAAAGGATATCCGTCGGCTTCTTCAAACACTTTCTCAAGTGCGAGACATGGAAGATGTCGTGGATGCCCGATAAGGATGGCGGCAGCTCCAAACGGTAGGCTACCGGCCCACACCGTTCTGTAATAAGGAACGGACCCACAAAGCGTGGCGCTAGCTTTCCCTTGACCCCAAATCGATGAATTCCCTTCATCGGTGATACTCGGAGATAGACGTGATCTCCGACTTCAAAACACAAGAGTCGGCGTCGCTGGTCCGCATAGCTCTTCTGGCGAGATTGAGCGGCTCTAAGGTTCTCTTGAATCAGCTGGACCCGTTCTTCGGCATCTTTTACAAGATCAATGCCGAAAATCACTCTCTCGCCCGATTCACACCAATTGAGTGGTGTGTGGCACTTCCTGCCATAAAGCACTTCGTATGGTGCCATTTTAATACTGGATTGGTAACCATTGTTGTAAGAGAACTCAGCTAATGGCAAATGGTTATCCCAGTTCTTTCCATGATCTATGGCACATGCCCTCAGCATATCTTCTAAAATTTGATTCACCCTCTCTGTTTGACCGTCGGTCTGAGGATGGTATGCTGAGCTTCTGATTAATTTTGTTCCCAGAGATTCATGTAGTTGCTCCTAGAAACGAGCAACAAATATTGAACCTCGGTCCGATATGATGGTCATGGGGACTCCGTGTAAGCACACAATCCTTGAAAGATACAACTCTGCATATTGCTTAGTTGAAAATCTTGTACTCACTGGGATGAAGTGGGCTGATTTTGTTAAGCGATCAACAATCACCCAAATGGAGTCATGCCTTCTGGACGTGAGAGGTAGTCCAACAGTAAAGTCCATGCTGATGTCCTCCCACTTCCATGCCGGAATACTTAATGGTTGTAGCATTCCTGCCTTCTTTATGTGGTCAGCTTTGACTCGCCGACATGTATCACACTCGGATATATACTTGGCAATTTCTCGCTTCATCCGAGTCCACCAAAATTTTGTCTTCAGGTCTTGATACATCTTATTGCTCCCTGGATGTATCGAGTACTTGGACATATGAGCTTCATCGAGGATTTTCTTCCTTAGCTTCAGGTTCCGGGGTACCACAATACGGTTGTTAAACCATAACACACCTTGTTCATCTTCCCGGAAACACTTCATTTTATCCTCATTGATTCTTGCCCGGATTTTCCGCATTCCTTTATCCCTCTTCTGGGCTTGTACAATCTCTTCTCTAATGGTAGGAACCAGAGCAAGATTATACAACACTCCATACGGAATCACCCGCAAGCTTGGTTCTTCATTCTCATCCGAAACAACTGACACGTTATTCACGTGGGATTTACGACTGAGTGCATCAGCCACCACGTTAGCTTTGCCCGGATGATAATGGATCTCGAGCTCATAGTCTTTAATTAATTCCAGCCATCTCCGCTGCCTCATATTAATATCCTTCTGAGTGAATATATATTTGAGGCTCTTGTGGTCGGTGTAGAGGTGCACTAAATTTCCAAGTAAATAGTGCCTCCACATCTTCAACGCAAGCACCACCACAGCAAGCTCTAGGTCATGAGTGGGGTAGTGCTGCTCATGGTTGCGGAGTTGACGAGACCCATACGCGATCACGCGTCTATCTTGCATCAAGACGCAGCCAAGTCCAATGCCTGAGGCATCACAATAAACATCAAATGGCTTTGTTGTATCCGGTTGGGCTAACACCGGTGCCGTTGTGAGATGTTTCTTCAATGTTTGAAATGCCTCTTCACAGGCCTCTGTCCACACATACTTGCTGCTCTTCTTCAGCAACTCTGTCATTGGTTTATCCACCTTCAAGAAGCTGGGAATAAATCTCCGATAGTAACCCGCTAGCCCCAGAAAACTGCGGATTTGATGAACAGATGTTGGAGACTCCCACTTCAAGACTTGCTCAATTTTAGTTGGATCCACGGCCACACCCTCTGCTGAAATAATGTGGCCTAAGAATGGTACTTTGCTGATCCAAAATTCACACTTGCTGAATTTGGCATACAGCTTATGTTCTCGTAGGCGTTGGAGCACAATATGGAGATGTTTGGTGTGCTCCTCCTCCGATTTGGAGTATACGAGAATGTCATCGATGAAAACCACGACGAACTGATCCAACTCTGGCATGAATACAGAATTCATGAGATACATGAAATGTGCGGGTGCATTTGTTAGCCCGAAAGACATGACTAGATACTCATAGAGCCCGTATCTAGTCGAGAAGGCCGTCTTCGGTATATCCTCTGCTCTGATCTTTATCTGATGATAACCAGACCGTAAGTCCATCTTGGAGAATACCTTGGCACCAACTAACTGATCAAATAATATATCGATCCGGGGCAACGGATATTTATTTTTGATCGTCACTGCATTCAGCGGCCGATAATCCACACATAATCGAAGTGACTCATCCTTTTTCTTCACAAAGAGGGCTGAACAGCCCCATGGCGATGAGCTTGGTCGGATGAACCCTTTGCCCATTAAGTCCTTTAGCTGTCCTTTCAGTTCAGCTAATTCCTTCGGAGACATTTTGTACGGCCTCCGAGCTATTGGTGTGGTTCCCGGTGCTAACTCGATCTTGAATACCACATCCCTCTCAGGCGGCATCCCTGGAAGATCGTCGGGAAACACATCTGGGTACTCACGGACCACTGGAATATCCTCCAGTTTTGTGGTCACACTGTGGTATACCACTGGATTTTTAGAATCCACGGCTTCAAGTATGAGCGTTTGGAGACCGTAGATTGGAGAGTCCAAACTAACAATCCGTGGACCAATATCAAGAACAGCCCCGTGGTAGTTCATCCATGCCATTCCTAGAATCACGTCGATCTTCTGTCCCTCTAATACAATGAGGGTTGTGGGGTATAAGTTTCCACCTAAGCACAAGGGTGCTTTGATCACTACTTCATTAGCAGCTATATTCCCACCCGGTGAGCGAATAAGGTAGTGATCCTTCGGTGTAGAGGTGGAGAGCTCAGCTTTGCACACAAACAACCTGCTGATGAAATTGTGTGTAGCTCCAGAGTCAAATAATATTAACACGGGCAGTCCATTGAGGGTGAACATTCCCGCTAGCACAGGTGCCCCATCTTGCACATCCTCTAGAGCTGTATGATAAATGCACCCGGATTTTGGTGCCATTCCCTGAAGCTGAGCACGGGGTTGATTTATACCCTGCTTTGGTGTAGTTTCTTTGTGGCGTATCCTTTCTGGACACTTCCTGCTGATGTGACCCAAATAACCGCACGTGAAGCACGGTTTCTCAGTCGGTTCCTGGTTGCTCTGTGCATGGACATTAGTGGTATTCTGCTGCGGCAAGAACACTTGAGGAGCAGAATAACGTGGCTGTCTATACCGTTGTTGCAGCTGTCCGAATTCAGAGTATTGGGACGAACGAACGGAATATTGCTGGAGTCGTCGAGCCGGCTGCATCAGCTGACAGTTCAAGGTACTGTCTACCACCCTGTATTTCTGCGGAGCACTACTGCTACTCTCCGGTGGTACATGGTTCTTTCTTTTCTCAGCCTGAACTTCCCGCTGAGCATCTTCAACCATGATGGCAGCACTCATCAATTTGTTGAAGTTCTTTCGATCAGCTAAAATGAGTCTCTCCTTTAGCTTGGGATTGAGGCTGCGGAAGAACCATTCACACTTTTGTGCTTCGGTGTTCACATGTTGAGGCGCGTACTGTGCCAGCTTGTTGAACACTCGCGAATGCTCGTATGCACCCCTCCCTCCTTGTTTTAAGGCCAGAAACTCCTCGAGTTTCCGCTGAATTATTCCGGAAGGAACATGATACGCGAGAAATGCCTTCCGAAATTCTGCCCATGAAACGTCATGTCCATCTGGTAAGGAGGCGAGTTGATTTGCCCACCATGCACTGGCGGACCCGTGAAGTTGTTGCGCTGCGTATAAAACCTTCTGCTGTTCGGTGCATTGAAGCAACCCGAACTTAGATTCAATGGTACGGATCCAGCTATCCGCCACCAGAGGATCCTCAGATTCAATGAAAACCGGTGGTTGAGTTGCCAAGAACTCAACATAGGAATTTAGTTGCGGTTGGCGCAAGTCTTCGTTTTGACATCCCCCTTGACGGGATGTATTTATCACCAGGGTGCGGAGCAAGTCGGTTCGCTCATTGCTTGCACCCGTCATGGCAGCCAGAATGTCCACCATTGTGACCGTGGGTGAAGGCCCTGGTGGAGGCTGCTGTTGCGGAGCTCGCTGCTCCCGCTGTAGAGAGTTATTACCACGACCACCACTGGAACCACCCACCTCACTCATGGAACGAGTTCGCACCATTCTGCAAATGCAAGAGTTCATTATCAGTTCAACACTATCACTTGATTTATTCCATAAACAAAGTAGTGTAACACTGATAATGAAACCTCAACATGTAAGCAAAAATGATTTAGGCGCAAACTGATGTATCTAACAGCAAGGATTTACAAGCCGACTGATTGGCCCTCAAACAGATCAGATTCTGATCCAGTTAAAAGCACTTTCGCAACTCAAGTTGAATATCAAAGTTAAAGTTAACTTTAATATCTTTCCAACGAGTATCCAAAGGCCTCCATATCTCTTCTGGATCAAAAATTATGAGTTCGCAAAATTGACAGACTTTCTGGATAAAATTTGCCTGCATCTCCTGTGTATGTGGCTGACTTTATCACTGTTGTATATGAAAATACGACAAGAATCTTAACAACCCTTGAACTACAACAATGTTTTATATTTCATAACCTTTCCAACGGTATATCATAGGCTCCTTAAGGATTTTTCTACAGGAAGTTATGGCTTAAAAACAGAAAGGTCCAGAGAGACTTTTGGTACTGTCCTGGTTCTGAACAGTTTGCCTTCAACTGGACTTTTCACGAACTAAACCTGTGATCTTGCTCTGGAGGTCTACAAGAAAGTTGTAGAACACTTGAAACTCTTTCCAGAACCGTATCATACACCTTAATTGGTTAAAACTACTCAGAGTTATGCTCTGTAAAATTCCAGCAAGAATTTCTGCTAGAAACAGAGCACTCTGTTTTTGAAATCTTTGAAACCTAGACACTCTCTCATTTGAATCTTAGTTCAAAATAAGAGTTCAATAACTAATATTTGTTTCAAACTTCCATTTTTAGTTGAAAGTTAGCTCATGACTCATTTCTTCATAGGGAAGGAGTTATCAAGTGTAGTACGGTGTCGATGCACCGTAAGAAGTATGTCGGTACTACGTTCCTCACCAAAAGAGAATCCTAAACCGGCTTATACCGGCATATACGTATGATCAGTGGCACTAAGACGGTCTCCCGCACACGTGTACTACCCGGGATACTACGTGGTTGGTACCTGCAGAAGAACACTCAATAGTGGTGCACTCAAAGGTTGTTTCATTTCAGGCAGTTCCATATTTGAAAGTAAATACAAACGCCCGTATCATTGTCATACGGCCGTCCTTGAGTTAAGTCACGTCTCAAGTTACGTGATCGTGTTTCAACACCACACGACGGGGAACCCGAGTATGTCATGAACGGGTCGTCACGGTTGGGAATGTTATCAACCCAACGGATACCACCTACTGCCCTGCAGGGCACGCCGATGGCAAGCGCTGCGTATGTCCTCCTGCCCTATTTCCAGACGAACACACTATCGCGTTACTGACCACGCGATGGGGTCTCCACTTACTTGCCTAATGCACGCTAGGGATCAGCGTTTCATATGAGCTCAGGAACATGAAGAGTCCAAGAGTTCATATTAACGTCTCACAGGAACCACTTTCCTCGTCAGGGGAGCTAACCGAAATTGAACCGCTTTCGGTGGCGTTCCTTACCATTCTTACCAGAACGTAGGTGCGTCGTTACATAATCAAAATTCAGAATTATAACAAGTAAGTTAGTTCTGCCACTTTAAGTAACTATACTACTATAGTCCTTATGTGGGCCTAATACCGTTTCCTCACCGTATCCTAAGTTTTTGTCGTAATACGATCCTTATTCCGTG
Source organism: Neostapfia colusana (assembly GCA_030760725.1). Classification (NCBI taxonomy): domain Eukaryota; kingdom Viridiplantae; phylum Streptophyta; class Magnoliopsida; order Poales; family Poaceae; genus Neostapfia; species Neostapfia colusana. The sequence continues at coordinate 50,424,687 of JASWHV010000014.1, read as the reverse complement.
TGCCATTACCAATGCGGCTCTGATACCACGCTGTGAGGACCCACCGTCCCGATCATTCACGGGGACGGGGCACCTCGCCCGGGAATCGCATTGGGTGGTGCCGTGCGATGCGGCACCCAACGGCACACATAATAAAGCATCATATTACATACATCAGGTGGAAGCTTACAAAGTGTAAATCTTACACATACTTCTCAAAATGAACTACAGCGGAAGACTATTACAACTCACGTCTCATACCTATGCTAAGCAACAGAGAAGGTGTCCAGCCCGTGGACCCTTCAAGCTAGCAACACTGTCATAATAGCAGCGGCAGGGGTTACCCTGAGTTCATCCCTCGGAGAGCTCCGAGTCTCATCAGGTACCCGTACATCTCAGCGTACAGTTATTACCTGCAAAACAACTTATGCAGTATCTGTGAGCACGAAGCTCAGCAAGACTGACCCGTCACCCTAGTCATGAAACTCTACATGATGGAAATAGAGGGCTGATTATAGCATTTGGCATAAACGATGAACTTGAGCTAAAGGGGAGTCCTTACTTCAAGTTTTAAGCAACTTTTATAGCCCTCGCGCAATTTACATCGAGACTCCACAATCAAACAAGAAACACTTCATCTCGATGTCACTTGCCCGAGGTGAAAGTAACTTTAGTGAGCTACCCTAGACTCATACTGACCTTGTGCCATCAACGTCAAGACTCCACAATCAAACAAGAAACGCTTTGCCTCGACGCTTCTAGCCCAAGGTGGAAATTAAATTTAGTGAAGTGTTGATCATTCCTCATCTCCATTATGAGGATTACCCACGAAGCATGTTAAATGTTTCCCGGTTTATTACTACGTCACGACGCAGAGGAAAAGTATGCTCACTACCGCGAGCGACGGTGATTGCAATCAAAAACACCTGGCTGACACGACACGTACGCCCGTACTCGACGTTGCACACAGCAACCGTCACTGACGTCGTACATAGCCACCCTTCACACGACACCCAAATGTCGAACCGGTCCCACCGACTGGGATTAAGTCTCTCTACGGCAAACCCTCGTAGAGCAGACTTCTCTATCCTTTCAGCATCGGCATCAGACGGTGAGGTATGCCTCAACACCCAGGTTAACATGTTACATCGGTTTCCTGGGTCCCATATAGCCAGTATGCATCCGGTACACAACTCAAACTTGCCCAACAGGCCGCACACGAGAACGGGGCTTAATCGACTCAGACATAGACTAGGCTCACAGGACCACGTCCTTGACCTTCCATCCACTGCCCGGTCTCCATTCCCAACTATGAGGATCAATTCCCAATTCTTCCGATTGATCCCCCTAAATCCCCGTTCACGAGTAGGAATCTGCCCACTCGAGTTCTGCTTCTTTTAATCCATTTTTGTTGAGATCAGCAGTTATAATTAATTGATAACATATCCTACATTAAACTCCAGGATTTTCTGGATCATGCATTTGGAGTGTCATACCACCTAGACTTAATGCAATAAACAAAATGCTAGACATAATAAGTGAATACAAATAGAAACTTGTAATGTTTTGATGCAAACCGGGGCTTGCCTTTGTTTTGCAGGTGACTTATATATATATGCAGTTAGTGAAGATCACTTGGTGCTTGATCAACCTCTTTCCTCCTTCCTTGATTTCTACTCCGATGATTTCAACTCCTCCACGTAGATACTACACGTGAAGAATATGCATATTGTTTAATTGTAAAGACTTTGCTACAAGTCCTAATAACAAGTTTTCAAAAACTGGAACTCTGTTTAAGAATTTAAAATAACACTGGTGCTAGTGGTTTAGGTTTGGATCTAAACAGATGATTAAATGCTAAATGGTTTTCCCCCTCTTCTATATTGATCACCTAAAGAGGTTAAAAGCACAGGGGTGATCCAGGGCTTCAATGGAGCTGATAATTTTCATGTGAGTTCCTTGTCACAAGAAAGTCCTCTGGACCAAAAATTAGCACTTTTCATTGAGTGGTTTGTTCAGAATAATTTTCTAAGCAATTAAGCAACGAAGAATTAATTCTGAGATCCCACCCATGTTCATGCAAAAATTAGTGAACCACAATTTCAATTATAGCTCATAGAGTTTGCATGAATTTTCCTAGCATTTTTGGAGCTAAGATCTGCCCAGAATTGAATTTCCAAGTTTTGGAAATTCTCTGAAAATGTTTCTGTATTATTTGAATACAGCATCTTCAAATCTAAATTTCCCTGCCCAAATCAGCTCCAATTGAGATGAAACTTTTACAGGGGTTCACTAATACCCTAAAGACTATTCTGGCAAAATTTGAGGATTTTTGGATTAACCAAACTCCCTCTAAAATTCTTTTGCTAAAAAAGCTTTAAATAATTTTACAGAATTAAATAAAGGGTTTCATACAAATTGGGTTCTACATTTGGATAGTACTCTATCAGAGAAATCCAACAAAATTTGTTTTACAATTTTTGGAGCTTCCTACACCAAGTTATGCATTTTACAAGTTTGAACAACTCTCTGTTTGATTTTAAACAGCACAGTCACACGTGGGGCCCATGGGTCAGGTGCTTCTTCAACCTCCCGCCAGAGCCCGCGGTGCACACCAGCAGAAAACTTGGCATGGCTCGTTCTCTCTCATTTCTCCACCAAATGAGCTCCGGTTTCCCCCTACATGCTCCTGGGAACGTGGCGCAGCTGACGGGCAAGGTTTCCCCGCGTGAAAACGGCTGTAGGTGGGTCGACACCAGCGGGGCAGCTCGGGAGCTCGACATGGATGCGTTCCCGCGTGTCCAAGGCATCTCCCGGCGAGCTACGATGTCCTACAGCATCCTTATGGTCCTAGGAACATGGAACGGGGATCAAATCGTGCAGAAAATGGCTGCAACCTAGTCGTCACCGTGGACCGTGGCAGTTTTGGCCACCGCCAGCGATTTCTCGTCGCCCGGGGCATAGGAGGGTTGGTTTTCTTTGGTTCTTGGCGTGGGAGGGCGCTAGGGCATCTAGTTGCTGTGGTTTGAATTGTAGGAGGGATGATCAATCGGTTTGGGCGAATTTCAAGATTTACCAATGGTCTGTTTTATACGTGCGCCGGTGCCAAAATTTAAATTCCGGCGAGCCGGCGTCGGGGGAGAGCATGGGGACGACGGGATGATGATCAGTACCTCCTGGCGCACCTCTGTGGCCTCTTGATCATGGCGGAGAAGCGCTGGACTGGCCAGTCGATGTGTAGCAGCGAGCTTGTGTCGTTGCTCGGTTCTGCCGGCAGAAACTGGCTCGGTCACAGCAGAGGAAGGCCGGAGAGGAGCTGGGGATCGGTGTAACACGTCGAGGAGAGATGGGCGCGGCTTCTTGGTGCCTCAGCCGGGCGTCCAACTTGTGGGAAGTGCACAGCGTGATCAGCCGAGGGTGGAAGACATGGTGGCTCTGTTCACTGCGTTTTGTGAGCGAGGATGAAGAAAACTTCGTTTGCTTCAGTCTGGGAGGGAGGGTAACGTCGAGAGGAGGCTTACGCCCTAAAGCCAGCGCGTGGTGAGGAGCAGGAGGTGGCTTGCGGTGCCCCTCGGTGGCGCCTGGGTACAGAACCCCGTGGATGAGAAGAACAGAGAATTACTTAGGGGTTAAGGCACACCTTTCAGCTCAATGACATGTGGGCCCCACCACAGCTCCCTCTTATCCCCTCTCATTCTTCTCACAAATATCTCCCAAGTTTGACAATTATCCAACCCAAATGTTTGAAAGTTGGAAACTGAGCTCATTTGAATAGTTTGGACAAATTCCATCCAAATTCAAATGTTTATTTGAATTCTTTGCACATTTGACTCCATTTATAAAAATGGGTAGCAAACCTTTTCAAAAATTAATGAAACTTTGCCTCCCCACTAATTTGGACCTAAGGAATCCAAATATGCCACTTGATTCTTGTGTTAGCTGCTGCAAACAATAGTTTGGACACAACAGTTTTGAATTTCCATTGTGTCCTCCCCTCACTTGAAGTTTGAATCTACATTTAGTTCATCACTGATTTTTAAACCCTTCCATTGCACATGAGCTCTTCATTTCTGTGGTTTTAATCCACATGAGGTCCATCCATGCAATAGCCCTAAGTTTGTTTAGAAGAATCTCACCTATGTTATCATATGTGGGAAAAAGTTTCAACTAAGCCCCTTTTTCGTACACATGACTCCAACATTTGTGCAAACTCATGTTTCTTTGTATTCACATTTTTTGGACCTTTACAGCGGGAAGTTGCAAAGTACGTATCCGAGTGCGATATGTATAGACGAGTGAAGGTGGATCACATGAAGAAATCAGGGCTGTTGCAACCTATGAAAATTCCAGCATGGAAGTGGGAAGATGTGAGCATGGACTTCATTGTGGGATTACCCCTGACTTCCAACAAGCATGATTCCATTTGGGTAATTGCTGACCGGTTAACCAAGTCGGCTCATTTCATTCCCGTGCATACACGTTGACATGCCAGCAGGTATGCGGAGTTGTACATTGCAAGAATCTTATGCTTGCATGTGGTACCCAAGACCATAATCTCAGATTGAGGGGCACTGTTCATGACCCGTTTCTGGGAGCAGTTGCACGCTGCTTTGGGTACCAAACTGATTAGAAGCTCCGCCTATCACCGTCAGACAGATGGGCAAATTAAGAGGGTGAATCAAGTGTTAGAAGACGTGTTGAGAGCATGTGCCATCCACCACGGTAGAAATTGGGATGATCATCTACCGTTGGCGGAATTCTCATACAACAATGGCTATCAAGCGAGTATCAAGATGGCACCATATGAGGCTCTCTATGGTCGCAAATGCCGCACCCCATTGAACTGGTGCGAGTCCGGTGAAAGGGTCACGTTCAGGATTGATTTGGTGAACAACACTGAAGAGCGCGTTCGAATGATTCAAGCAAACTTGAAGGCCGGCCAATCCCGACAGAAATGTTACGCTGATAAGAGGCATAGGACGCTGCACTTCGACGTCGGGGAACACGTGTACCTTCGTGTGTCTCCGACGAAAGGCGTGCACCGATTCGACGTGAAGGGGAAACTTGCTCCCCGATTTATTGGACCCTATGCCATCACCGAGAAGTGCGGACCAGTGGCGTATCGACTGGAACTACCGGCATCTCTCGCTGATATTCATGACGTTTTACATGTTTCACAACTCCAGAAATGTCTGAAGTATACGGCTACTGTTCCCGCCAAATACATTGGTGAGCTACAAGTGGATTTGACTTATGCTGAATATCCGGTGGAGATTATTGATGAGAAGGCTCTGACCTTGCGTAACCGAACGCTGTGGTTCTACAAGATATTGTGTAGCAACCACACCGCTGAGGAAGCAACATGGGAGAGCGAGGAGTTACTTCGCTCAAATTACCCGGACTTCATGGCATCTTATCACGGGTAATTCCTCTTACATCTTCGTCTCTTCTTTTCTAATCTCGGAACGAGATTCTTTTAAGGGTGGAGGGATGTGAAAGCCCAATAATTTACTTGCTAAAGTGTTCATCACATCACCACACCAGCTCATTTTGTTGAAGTCTTATGAACATTTATGAAGAGCAAGTAAACACCATCAAGAGGAGGATTAGAGGAAAAACCCATAACTCCAAAAAGTAGGAGCTCACACATATAAACATGAGAGGCTGAGATCACACTGAGGCCCCAAATATTTTTAGGAGTGCTCATGTCAAGTTTCATGCAAATCCAAACCCTTTTGAGCCACTTTTGGATACAATTGCAAAAAGAGCTAATTTGAATGCAAATTCAAATTTCAGCTACTTTCATCACTTGGATTCAAAAGATGACTTCACATTCAAACTTAGCACATTTTCCTGAGTTAGTCCACAAATTTTCATCCTGATTGGAGCTCATCTTGTCGGGAGCTAAATTTGCATTAATTCAAAACTGAATTTGAAATTCAAGTTCAAATATGAATCAAATTTAGCAAAATTAACTTCAATTTTAGGAAATCAAATTCCACTCAGGACTTGAGGATGAAATCTACACTTCAATTTCTAGTAGCTGGGATATTTGCAGCAAACAAATGAAAAAGAAATAAGGGGAAGAGAGGGCCCACAGGTCAGTCTGATCAACAGAGGGAACCGCCTCTTTTTTCTTCGGGCTGCTGCCTAGAGCGCGCCAGCGCGTGGCCGTCTCACCCATCGAACCCACGCTGGCGCCAGCACTTGCTTCCGATCAGCTTGCGCTCCCTCTTATCACCCATGTACGCTGCACAACCGAAGATTTCTTCCTCTCCCAGTTCGTGCCGCTCTATTCAGCTCCCGTGCGCGAAGCAGCCGCCGACAACCGCGCCTCTGATCTTCCAGCAAACACCGGTGCCGATCACCGGTTGCTCGCGTGCTATACAGCAAAAAGAAGCGCCAAGACGTGCTCTAGCTAGTCCCCGTGCTACACCGAAGCTTTTGCGCTCTGTTGCTTGCAATCCAACCGTTGCCGCCGAGGACCGAGAAGAAACCGGTGAAAGCTTGCTTCGGCTCACCATCGACAGCCCCTTACAGCCACTCTCTCCTTCAACTTGCTACACAAGAAAGGTGCATGGGGATCCCTACATGGTGTAGCCGCAAACCATTCGGCAAACGGTCCACCGTGTAGCAAGAATTTTAGAAATTTCCAAACCCTAGTGCAACGTACCGAGTTCGGCCAAAACCAAGAATTCGGTTTACACGTTGAATCAATGATCAAGCTAGCTTGCATGTAGCTTCTACACCTCCTAGCGTCCCTCCTCGAGGAAGAATCAAGTACAACCATTAAGAAATGACCGAGTTCTAGCCATTTTCATAGCCGCCGGTGCAAAAACGTCTCGGGTCACCGTCGAGAGTGGATTTGCAAGCGTTGTTAGCTTCTGAGGCTGCTCATTTCGGGTTCCTCGTGATCCAATGGTGCTGCATGAGCAAACTGTGACCATTCTTGTGCCTCAAAGAGTGAGAACTACATCGCCAAAACCCTAGCCGCCGCGGTTGCCGTTGCACGGACGTTTCCGGTCACTGCCGGTGAGCTCCGACCCCCGAGGCGAGTTCCACGTTGCGAGATAGGGCTAGGCGACCATTTTCATCCCTGGGGGCGACCGGGAAATCACTTCCGGTGATCCTCACCGGAGTGCGCTGCCGCCGAATGCTCTGGCGCGAGGAAGAAGAAAGTGCCGCATGGTGGGGCCTGCGGGCAGAGTATTAAACTTTTCCTCGAATTTCAGAGTTTAGTTCAAACTTCAAATGCCTATAACTTTTGCTAGGAAGCTCCAAATTTAGTGAACCAAATTTTGATGGATTCAGCTTTTCGAGTACTATCCAGAAAAACAAGTTTCAGCTCACGAAACTAAAGCTTTTTCAAGAATTAATTCCCTAAAATTTAAAATGTTGGGGAATTTTATCTGGAGAATTCTTTTATGGAAAATTATGAAATTTGTCTAGGAGGTTCATTTGAAAATCCTTGAATCATAGGAAAAATTTCAGATCCATCTGAGTTCATTTAGTCCCCCTAATGATGTGATTAAATGAACTTCCCTGAGAAAATAGAAAAATGTATAGAAACATTTTTCAGAATTTGCTCAAATCTTGATCAGGGCATAACTTTCTCTAGGATTCTTCAAATTACATGAAACCAACTCCATTAGAACCATCTCAAATACTAGTTTACAGAAAGTAATGGTTTGATCCATGAAAATCCCTGAAACTCCTTAGAAGCTCTAGTAATAACCATTTAGACATTTATTTGGGCAGAGTTCATTTTGGCTTTGATTCAAATGAAATTTGGTAAAGTTTCTGGTTAGGTCCTTACCAAGAAACCATAAAAATTTCAGAGCCAAAGGGGATGCCTAGCTATAGTTATGGTCTTTATATACTAAATTCCACAAATTTGCATTTAAATTGATATATCGATTAAATTGCTTATGTGTAGTCGCTGAAGGCGAAGAGACCCCTGAAATTTTGGACTTCCTTCTTTTGGAGGAGACACTAACATCTGCCCAGCAGCAACAAGGCAAGCCCCGGTTTGCATTTAACATTTTTTACAGAGTTTTGCTTTATATACACTTAGCTTGAAGTATGTGTGTGCATTAAGTATAGGAATTAGATGAAACCCCAAATGCATAACCAGATGGTTCCAAAAAGAGAGAGGGTAGTGTCTAAGTCATCAAGTAGATCATGCTTTGCTTAATGTTAATAGGCCTTGGTACAATTCGAGTAGTTGGAATCTACTCGCGAGTATAGGGTTGGTCATACTGGATTGGTTCGAGTGATGTGAGATCACATTAGTAAGAAAATGAGACTAGGCGGGGGCTAGGACGCAGCAAGAAGAAGTCTTGTGTGCGTAGCCCTGTCCGTGTCGATTGAGGACCGATCCGTGTGCGACCCCACTGAGCAAGTTTTAAATGTACCGAAGGCATATCGGATATATGGGCCCCGATAAACTGATGTAACCTATACCTCCGGGCGTCGAGGCATAATGCACCGATTTATAGGTGTAGGTTGAGGGCAGCAAGGTGGAAATCCTCTAACGGGCATAGAGAGATGCTATGTCACTACAAGAATCCCGATAATAGACGACGGCCAAAAACCGTCGTTAATAAGCACGGTACCGTATTGACGACGGTAAACTGTTATAGACGACGGTTTATGGCTGTCGTTAATTATTAGTCGTCAATAAGCTTATTGACGACGGTAACCGTCGTCAATAAGCTTATTGATGACAGCTAAATTTGGCTGCATCAATAAGCTACAACAGCTTATTGACGACGGCCAGGGTTTGGCTGTCGTCAATAAGCCAACTTATTGACGACGGTACGTTTATACCGTCGTCAATAACAATGGCTTATTGCCGACGGTTTCTGGTACCTGTCCGTCGTCAATACTAATGGCTTATTGACGACGGCCAAGTACTAGAAACCGTCGTCAATAAGCTTTGCAATTTTTTTTAAAAAATAGAAAATCCTGCCCTGGCTTCGAGGCCAGCCCTGGCTCGATGGCCAGATCACAGGCAATCAAAACATACATCACAGGCAGGCACAAAAACACTATACGCATGCCACACTACCCTACGCTACTCCGACCGCTGCCACCAGAGTCCAGGAAGTCGTCGAGCGCTCGTCCAAACGCCGGATGCTGAGGGTATGGAGTTTTCTGAGCCTACATCGCCGATCCCTGTGATGTACATGTATAGTTAGACAAATTAAAAGTTCACAAATGTGTATATGACTAAATAAACTCATTACAAGTTAGAATTGAGCAAGTTAGCTAGATTTGGTTATGTTTGAGTAAGTTGCTCATATTTTACTAAGTTTGAGAAGTATGGACTAGTAGTGTTTATGTTTGAGCTAGTTCAACTAGTTTTGGCTATGTTTGAGTAAGTTTGCTCGTATTTGACTATGGTTGAGTAAGTTGTACCATATTTTACTCAGTTTGAGGATGTTTAACTAGTTTTCCCTAAGTTTGAGTAAGTTTGATCAAATTCAACTAAACTTGAGCAAGTTTAACTAGTTGCAGCTATTATGAGAAATTTTGTACCTGTGCTCCTGACGTGGGCCCCTGGGGTAGCTGTATCGGTGGCAGCGCCCACTGAGGAAAGACAGCCGGTTGTCCTGCGGCCATAGCCTGCAAATATGAAGTAAATTATTATACATGTCATTCATATATTAGAAACGTTGAGTACAACCATCTGAACTTACCTGCATGGCAGCTTGCAACTGTAGCATGTACGAGTGTTGATACTCGTCCCTAGCCCGGAGCTCGGCCGCCTGCCTCTCGTTCGTGAGCCTCAGCGCTTCCTGCATCCTCTGGAGCTCCTCCTGGACACTCTGGAGCTCCAGATCTCGGCTGCCACGCCTGCTGGATCCACCTGCGATGAAGAGGCCCTCAAGGAAGACCGCGCCTCCCTCGAGTCGACTACTCCATCGAAGATGGCCAACCTACACAACGAAGTAAGAGTATTAAAGTTTCGTGTCTCGAAGTTCATGAAAGTAAATGAAAAAAACAGAACTCACCGGCCGTGAGGTTTACCGTCATCGCTTGTATAGGCAGCTTCAGGTACGATCGGCGAGTTCTGCCAATCGTAATCGTCGCCTCGGAGCCTCCGCACCTCCTCCCCATACTTTTCCTGAAAATACAGAAAATTAAAGTCATTAGAAGTTTTAAAGAGAATACAATTAAGTTAACTAAAGTACTCACCAACGTCTCCGTCGCCGTCTGAGAAGACAGCTGATCAGGCTGCGAGGGTTCACTTCCCATATGACCCCTCCTCCACACCTGGATAGCGGTCGGCTCCTGACCGATCTCGCGCTCCTATCGATACGTGTTAGCACAATGATAGCGATAGAAATTAACTAGAATAAAATTCGAGTATCACTTACCATCCGTTTAGCAAGGCGTACGTAGCCGTCCCCGCCAAGACGGTGTTTCCCGTCCGTCCCTCAACTCTGTCGGTGGGTCATCGACATGCCTTGGAAGCCCTGGCTCACCCAACGAGCACACATGGAACTGAAGGCGTACGGACAGGACTCAAGCCATGGTACACTGACCTGCACACATTTGTTATTGGATGAAAACATTGATCAAAATTGGATAATGAAGCAAAGTAAAATAAAGATTTTACCTCTGCGTACTGTGCCTCCGTCAAGTACTTGTCCGCCACATCCCTAAACTGCCCTGGCTCAACCTCGTTCGGATGCAACTTATAGTACGCCTTCGTATACTGAATGCGAGCCGTTGATATCGACTGCGTCAAGAGCTTCCTAGCGTTGTTGTTGAAGACCAGGCGAGCGTGATCCAGCTGGGCCTCGTCCTCCAAACGGTAATATTTCTACAAGAAGAAATATACAAGTTAATGTATTTAACATATAATAGGTTTGCATTTAACGAATAGACGATTTAATTACCATGAATTCATGCCACACATGCTCCTGGTGGTTGCCGTAGGTAATGTCCTGGGCCGTAGAGTAATCATCCCAAGACGTAGCAGCCCATCCGTTCACTAGATCGGGGTAGTGACAACAGATGAGCTGGCCCAGGACAGCGTTGACCTGGCGGTGGCGTCCTTGACCCGTGAACGAGTCATCGACCCAAGACCTAATACAAGATTCTCAATTAGTACATATATAAGTGTTAAAATATCTAAATTGATTTGTTATAGATTTACTTACCTATCGCCAACCGGACGAATAACGACCCGATCTTCTGGTCATGCAGGAACCGGAGAAGGAGCCACATAGTGGCTCCTCCTTTAACGCCGCTGTAGAGCCGGCTCCACATCAGGCTCTGTGGAAGGCTCCGAAGCAGGGTCTGAAGCCTGTGGTGCCGGAACCTGAAGAGGATCCGATGCAGGATCCGAAACAGGCTCCGAAACCTGTGGTGTCTGACGAGGACCTCTGGCCTCTGTCTCCTCAAACGTAGAGTCGTCCTAAATTGAACAGGGCCTCGGTTTCAGACATCTGAGTGCTCTTTCAATGTGGTACATCCACCTATATTGAACAGGGCCGCCAACTTTAGCTTCACATGGAAGATGGATTAGAAGGTGTTGCATTGGATTGAAGAACCCTAGAGGAAATACTTTTTCCATGTTACATAAAAGCACAGGTATCTCTTTTTCCAACTTCTCCATCATCTCCCTTTTGATTTCTTTAGCACAAAGTTGTCTATAAAAATAGCTAAGCTCGGCTAACACCTTCCACACCTCATCTTCAAGATAGCCTCGAAACATAACCGGCAGAAGTCTTTCCATGATTATGTGATAATCATGACTCTTCAAACCAGTGAGATTTCCAGTCTTAACATTAACGGCTCTTCTCAGGCTAGCAGCATAACCGTCTGGGAACTTCAACTGTTTCAACCACTTGAAGACTTCTTTCTTTTTTTTTGGTCGAAGGCAGAAAGAAGCTCGTGGTTTGCCACCAGCTTCGGAGAGCTCAAGACTTGGTCGGTTACAAACCTCTGCCAAATCCTTCCGAGCTTTTATATTGTCTTTTGTTTTGCCCGTCATATCCAAGCACATGCTTATGATGCATTCGCCCATGTTACGTTCCTGGTACATGACATCAATGTTATGCATTAGAATTAAAGACTTCATATACGGTAACTCCCATAGTGCACATATATGAGTCCAATTGTGATCATCTCCGTAACCAACAAAATATCCAGGACGACCTTCATCTGGCACTAGATTGTTGAGCTGTTCAACAATTTCCGACCCGTTCAGACGTTGTGGTGGTCCCTTTTTTACAATGGTACCCTTCCTGAAGGCATTTCTCTGTTGCCTAAACACGTGATTTGGCGGTAACCAACGTCTATGACAATCAAAGTAGCATATTTTGCCGCCATGACTTAGGCAAAAACAATCCGTGTCCGAAGTACATATTGGACATGTCAATCGACCATGAGTGCTCCAGCCAGAAAACATGCCATAAGATGGAAAATCATGAACAGAACACAAGTACGCAGCTCGAAGGTTGAATTTCTGTTTTCTATAACAGTCGTACGCTTCGACTCCTGTCCATAACATTTTCAACTCGTCAATCAATGGCTGCATCATCACGTTCAGTCGTGAACCAGGATGATCCGGTCCAGGTACAATAAGGCATAGGAACATGAACTCATACTTCATACAAAGAGATGGTGGTAAGTTGTACGGAATAGCGAACACGGGCCAACAAGAGTATGGTGTGGCGTTTGTATTAAAAGGTGAGAAGCCATCTGTCACCAACCCAAAGCGAATATTTCTCGCGTCATTGGCGAAATCTGGATCGAAGCGGTCAAGCTCCTTCCATGCCTCACTGTCCGACGGGTGCACCATCGTGCCGTTGTTCTCACGTACACCTTCTTTATGCCACCTCATGTGTCTAGCTGTTTTTTATATAGAAACAAACGCTTGAACCTAGGTGTGACAGGCAAGTAGCGAAGCTGCTTCTGTGCGACTTGAGTCATTACTTTTGAATCGTCGTCATTAACAACTTCGACAAATCTCGCTTTACCACATTTTAAGCACTTGTTCTCGTTGGCATGCTCTCTCCAAAAAAGCATGCAATTGTCTAGACACATATCAATCTTCTCATATTTCATACCCAGACCAGAAATCAACTTCTTAGACTGATACATATCTTTAGGCACTTTATGTGGCTGTGGAAGGATATCGCTGATCAATTTGATGAGATCGTTGTAGCAGTTATTGGAGAAGAAATACTTAGACTTAATGGCCATAAATCTAGTCATGAAAGTAAGGAGCGTCACTTCGGTGTGTTCATGCAACGGCTCTTCTGAAGCTTTGAGAAGAGTGAAAAACGCTTCAACCTCCGTTGTAGGAGGATCCTCCATCAATTAAGGATTTATGGCATCAAGCATCTCGTCCATCCTATCGACCCCCGTGTTGTCATCCTCATCTGAAACATGTAAGGGTTGATAAGATATCTCACCGTGAAAGATCCACACCTCATAATCTTGCGCGAAACCGTATCGACACAAGTGAAACGCCAAATTCACTTTGTCCCAACACTTTGCACCCTGACATTTCGTACATGAGCACCGCACCTTATCGATCATTGACAATGAAAAATCTCAATCTAACAAAGCATCTGTCTTGGCGAACCACTCATCCGAGTGACCACCAGAACTGTTCTTCCAACCGGTATACATCCAACTACGGTTCTCACCTATGTTTGAATCTGCAGTTTAATGTCAAGGGAATTATAGTTACTTTATAATTTATTTATGCCACGACCCTACATCTATTGGAAAGGATAGGTCCTAAACCCACCCAAGAGTGACCGAGCGGAGCGTGCTCATGACGAGACGCGTGGTCTGGATCTGAACGAAATTTTGGCAGCATAACCCCACTGTTCTCCACTGCACGCCCGAAAATGGTGCAGCAGAGAACAACAGGGTTATGCCATCGAAATCTCGTCTAGATCTAAACCCGCGTCTCATCACAAGCCACGCCCCCTCGGTCACTCCCAGGCTGTCCAAAAAGGGACAATTCTGAACGTACACGCCTCACATGCGTAACACATGTGAGACGGGCCGGTTCTAAACGGGTGACGCATGTTGTATAGGTTTACGTCAATCTTTCATTTTTGAGTCATTTAAAAGAGAGAGAGGAAAGAACAAGAGAGATCTAAAGAAGTGGGTCAGCCTTCCTAAGTTATGCCCCACTGGGGCCTGCCATTATCTTACGACGCCTTTAGGGTTAGCCGTCGTACGTTATGCCCCGTCGTAAGTGGGTCAAATATGAAATCGCACCGTCGGGGCCCGCCGTCCACGCGTGGGAGCTTGCCGTCCTCCGTGCCTGTCTCGACTAATACATTACCACTAAATGGGCCGTGACAGACCCTAAATGTGCCGTGTCAGGCCGGACCGGGCCGAAACCCATTTATTTACATATAGTAACTAATCACGCAATCAATCAAAGTATTAATTAAACAATAATCAATTACAATACTAATTAAACAATTAATCAACTAAGGTTGGGCGGCGCGGCAGGGCGGCACAGCAGGGCGGGGCTTGGGGCGGGGCGCGGTGAGCGGCGGCGGCCGAGGCATGGCCGGGGCTCGGCGCGAGCAGGGGCGGCCGGGCGGGGCTTGAGGCGGGACGGCAGCGGCTGCGGCAGGGCGGGGCGGGGGGGGGGGCACGGGACGGCGGTGCGTGGTGGGGTGGGGCGCGGGACGGTGGTGCGCGGCGGCAGGGTGGGGCGTGGCGGCGGAGGCGGCGCGGCTCGGCGAGGCGGAGCGGTGCGGCGGCAGTCGGCGGGTCACGCACGTGAGCAGGGAGGGGGAGGGGGACTTACCATGGGCCGGGGATGGGTGGCGGCAGCGGCGAGGACGGGCGGCAGCAACGGGGACAGCCGGCGCGAGTCAGGAGGCGGCACTGGCCGCCTCCCGGCTCGCGCACGGGTTATATGTGCCGTTATTGACGACGGTGCTAGGTGACCGTCGTCTATAAGGAACTTGTTGACGACGGTGCTAGGTCACCGTCGTCAATAACTCATCGGGTGGGCCCGGATTAAGTTAAAGACGATGGCCCCCGTCGTCAATAATTTATTGGGGTGGCGGCGGAGGTCAGCTTGGGGCAAGGCTGAGAGTCTGGCTCGGGCTGAGCAGCCCAAGTGCCCACGACCGTCGGATCTAATCCGAAGATCCATGCGTTCTATGAGGGTCATGAAAAACGGCCCTCAACCCTAATACACTCATTTTCATCCCCCTCCCTCTCTCCTCTCCAAAGCACAGGAGGCGGTGGCGCGAGGAATCGGCAGTGTGAGGCATTGGTGGTGGCAGCGCGAGGGGCCGGCGGCGCCTTGCAGCGACGGCGGCACGCGGAGGCGGCGCCGGCATCGGCGACGCTCGGCCAAGCGAGGCGAGCCGCCCTGGCATCCCCCCGCCACCGACTGGACGCGTAGGCGTCAGTACGCTGTCGGCGACGGCGGGGGCTGGTGGCAGCGGGGCCGGGGGTAAAGCAAAAATAATGTGCTTAAACAACTAATCAATCAATTAACTAAATTAAATAACTAAAATCAGAAATAATTTATAATTTAAACCAAGTAATTAACAATTAAACTAATTATCTACTAAATACATACAAATTGATTAAGTATTTAAAATTTTATCTAATCTAACAGAGGCGGGGGACAGAGGCGGGGGACAGAGTGGGGAGGGGGCGGGACAGAGGCGGCCGGGCGGCCGGCGGCCGAGGGGGGGAGCGGGGGGAGGGCCGGAGGGGGAGGGGCCAGTCTGGAGTGGGACGGGGGAGGGGCCGGAGAGGCTGGACGGGGGGAGGACAGCGAGGCCGGCCGGCCGGTGGCTGGCGTTGCGGACGGGGGCGAGGAAAGCGGGGGAGAGGCCGGAGGGGGAGGGGGAGGGGGACTTACCTCGCGCCGGGGACGGGCGGCAGCGGCGGGGACAGCGGCGGCGACAGGGACGGCCAGCGCGAGTTGGGAGGTGACACTGGCCGCCTTCCGGCTCGCGCACGGGTTATATGTGCCGTTATTGACGATGGTGCTAGGTGACCGTTGTCTATAAGGAACTTGTTGACGATGGTGCTAGGTCACCGTCGTTAATAACTCATCGGGTGGGCCCGGATTAAGTTAAAGACGACGGCCCCCATCGTCAATATTTTATTGACGACGGTGCTCGTCTAGCCGTCGTCAATAACTACGTTTTGACGACGGCTAGATAAAGCCGTCGTCAATAATATTAAAGACGACGGCCCCGTCATCAATAAATTTAGCCGTCGTCAATGATCGTTCTTCCTGTAGTGTGTGTAGGGAACCTCCTGTCCGTTTGGGTGCGACCGGTTCGACGTTTGGGCTGTTTGGTGAAAGGTTGTCCCGTACAACATGGTGTGAGCATGCTGTGTGCAGCGCCGCGTGTGGGCGTACGTGACGTGCTATTCGGGTATCCCTGCAGGTGTATATTGAGTCGATTCACCGTCCCTCACAGTTATGAGTACCGCTTGTTCACTGCGTCGTGACGTAGGTTAACACATGGAATGTTATGATTCAATATTGCTGATATGAAGAATTTGTTTTGCTACATGGGTGCCAGAAAATAATGCTCACTAAATTTTAGATTCATGAACTGTCAACTTGTGGCTAAAAGATGAAATAAGGATGAACTTGTAGGAGTGTCCTTTGCTGCAAATTACCATCCTATCTTTGTTATGACCTGCATGTAGAGTTTCATGTGTAGGAGAGTCGGTTAAGACTTGCTGAGCCATCGTGCTCACGGTTCCTGCTATGAGTGTTTATAGGTGAGGAGTACCCCACGGACTTGGAGTACGAGTCTACCAGCAAGGTCTGCCCTCCGTCGGGGACTACAGCTGAGTGGGAGCCGCACACGCCGTGTAGAGGCTGAGTGCAGCTAGTGTGGGTTGTCCGTACGGTCGGACAACCAACTTTTGCTAGTTAGGTGGGCGTGAGTTGTATAAATTATCTTCCGCTATAGTAAACTCTGTAATTAGCTGTAAACTGGAGGTTTGTACTACATTTTGTACATATTCAGTTTGTTTTCAATGTAATACCATGTTTCCTTATGATGTGTGCTATCGGGTGTCGCATCGTGCGGCACCACCCTCTGAGGTCCTGGACGTACGGGTTTTGGTCCGTCACACTTCGGAGCCAAGTCTTTCACCGGAGATAGCTCCGGAGCCGCCACTTGTCCGATGGTGCTGGACCCGATCTCCCACCAGAGAGGGCTACGGCACTGCCACGTGTCCGGAACCTCCAAGCCACATCTTTTGCCAGAGGGAGCTCTGGCATTGCCACGTGTCCTACAGCTCCGGGCCTGACCTCCAGCATGGGAGGGCTCCGGTGCTGCCACGTAGGCAACAACTGCAGGCGTCCCTTCCCGCCAAGAAGGGCTCCGGTGCGGCCACGTGCATGACAGCTCCGGACCTCCCCTCCTGCCAAGGAGAGCTCCGGCATTGCCATGTGTCCAACGACTCCGGACCCCTCGCTACTCTGCAAGATAGCTCCGATGACGACGCGTGTCCCGGGGGCAAGCCACCAAGACGCCACGCCGACAAGCAACAGGCAGATAGCCAAGGAGTAAAGAGGAAGGTGTGCTGTCCTATCGCACATTTTAAGTTCGCATGTTTCCCAGTCAAGCAATCCAGTGTATCCTGGTACAGGCGTGCCTGGCAGCAGAGACTAACCGCGCGGCGCTCTGACGACAGCAACATTGCAGCACCGCGGGACAAGACGTATTCCTACTGCCTTCGTCAGGTTGCACTTAAGGATGGCGATTCGACAAGGCGACACACCCTACGTCTTCATCAAGTACGCTACTACTAGCAATGGGCGTTCTAGCCGTAGTAGGAGTTGCTGCCCATAACGGGGCCGCCTGTCAGGTCCCGGGCTCACTTGTAAGGCTGTCTGGCCTAAAGCAATAAAAGAACCAGACAGCCAACTGGTAAAAGAACTGCCAATCTCGATTCTGACCTCTAGATCCCGATTCCAACCGAACACCATTGTAAGCTCGCAAGCTCGAGCCACCCTCAAACTCAGGCAACAAAGAACAACTAATGCTCCATGGACGTAGGGTATTACACTCAGGCGGCCTGAACCACGTAAATCTTCGTGTTCATCTCGCCATCGTGCTACGACGCTCAAAACCACTAAGCCCCTCCTAAAGAAGAATCTACGAGGGCTGCTCCAGAGTGGACCGGGGGAAGTGTCACAGAAAACAGTTTGACATTTGGCGCGCCAGGTAGGGGGCTTCTGGTTTTTGAAGTTGTTCGTGTAGCTCACAATAGTGAATGCCCAGTCTCTCAGATGCTCTTCCTGCCCCTCACGCCGCCAGCAGCAGAGGGAGCAAGAAGCATCATCCCGTTATAGAGCGGGACTGATTGCGTCGGTGGCAGTCCCTACAGCGACGGTGCCCGCTGCCACCTGGTGGCCTCAGGTGCACCCGCCTAGCCGCAGGGGATGGGTATCTCTACCCAGACCACAGGACATAGTACATACCTGTAAGTTCTACTCTTAGCGCAGTGGTAGGATATTTTTTCTTTTTCTCTTTCTTGTAAGGGTGCCATAGTGTCTAGGAACAGCGCTTAGAAAAGCCAAGCCCTGAGGGAGTCCAGCTACTCTTGTCATCCGGGGCGGGTCGCTGCCTTCTTACACATCCTGTTTCATCCTATCACTCGAAGGAAGATGGAAATAAGAAAGATTTATCCTACCCTGCATGCTTCATTTACAGTTTGTGCTAGCTCATGCATATCAAATGTAAACGGCATGTCTGGAGCCTGTCCTACACACTTGTCCTAGGTCCCGTGCCGCTGGAAGGTCTCCTCGCTAAAAGGTTAACACCTACGGGAGGTCCAGGGCGTGTAGCCTGATCTGCCTGGTTCCATACCCTTAGCGTGCACATCCTGCCTCCCCAGCGCTCGGGGGCCAGAAAGGACAAGCCTATGGGCAAGAGAAGTAACCGGACCCAAACATTGCCCCCATATATTTTGTTCTTTCTCTCCATACTGCTCCTTCCGTGTGGCCAGTCACTTTGTCCTGTGTTCAACCATAGGAAGAGATGTGCTATCCTTTTGCAGGCAGGTCTGCTTGAGGTACCTGTGGCGTACCTGGGGTCCTATGGTTGTTTCATTGCCTGGGGGCCCTATGCTGCCTAACGGCCCTCCCCCGAAAAGCCAACGCCAGAGGGAGGTCCAGGGGCGTAGCCTGCTATGCCTGGTTCCGTACCCTTAACGTGCGTACTCTGCCTGTCCAACGCTACGGCTTAGTACCGGGGAACCGGATGGCTCATACCTCTAGGCAAGGCTTTAACCATAGCCTGAACGACTCACACTGAATTACCCAAGCCTCGTAGCTTAGCTGAGGACTGTAAGCCACAGCAAAGCTAACAAACAGGAGAGAGTGGCGAGAGAGCATGACTACTCCTCTTCTCTGCTATGCTTGCAGGTCCGAACAGGTCCCTAGCATCAAGGACCTCCCAGGAAGCCCGATGCTGACGTCCTACCTCATCCAGTGGTAGGTGTGCCCCAACACAAGTGCAGGTTCAAAACCACCACGCGGAGAGATGGAGGCCCCACCTGCAGGCTCGCTGACTGCCCCGAGATGGGCCCCAGGGCCACTGTTGGTACCCTCAAGACCGGGTACCCCCATGTGTAAGAGCAAAAGAAGACATACGTCAGCATGTATGCAGACGACAGTGACCCAGCCAGTAGGCTGGGTCCAACCGCCAGCTAGGGAACACTCATGAGAAGGCGTGTCTCCTAGGCCTCGGGTCCGGCACTGTCGCGTGTCCGGAACTTCCGAGCCACGTCTTTCGCCTGAGAGAGCACCGGAGCCGCCATGTGTCTGATGTTGCCGGACCCGATCTCCCGCCAGGGAGGGCTCCAGCACTGCCACGTGTCTGGAACCTCAGAGCCATGTCTTTCGCTAGAGAGATCTCTGGCGTTGCCACGTGTCCTACGGCTCCGGGCCCGACCTCCAGCATGGGAGGGCTCCGGTGCTGCCACTTAGGCAACAACTCTAGGCATCCCTTCCTACCAAGGAGGGCTCTGGTGTGGCCACGTGCATGACAGCCGCGGACCTCCCCTCCTGACAGGGAGAGCTCCGGCGTTGCCACGTGTCCAATGACTCCGGACCCTTCTCTACTTCGCAAGACAGCTCCGGTGATGACGCATGTCACGGTGGCCAGCCACCAGGACGCCATGCCGACAAGCAACGGGCAGATATCCAAGGAGTAAAGAGGAAAGTGTGTTTTCTATCACGCATTTAAAGTTCGCATGTTCCCTAGGCAAGCAATCCAGCGTATCCCGATACAAGCGTGCCTAGCAGCAGAGACCAACTGCATGGCGCTCTGACGGCAGCAACAGTGCAGCGCCACGGGACAAGACGTATTCCTACCGCCTTCGTCAGGCAGCACTTAAGGATGGCGATGCGACAAGGCGACACGCCCTACGGCTTCATCAAGTACGCTACAACTAGCAATGGGCGTTCTGGCCGTAGTAGGGGTTGCTGCCCATACTGGGGCCGCTTGTCAGGCCCCGGACCCACTTGTAAGGCTATCCGGCCTTGAGCTATAACAGGACCAGACAGCCAGTGGGCAAAAGGACCTCCGTACCCCAGATTTTCGATACCGATTCCAATCCTCGAACACCATTGTAAGATCGCAAGCTCGAGCCACCCACAAACTCAGGCAACAAAGAACAACCAACACTCCGTGGACGTAGGGTATTACGCTCAGGCGGCCTGAACCACGTAAATCTTCATGTTCATCTCTCCATCGTGCTATGAAGCTCAAAACCACTAAGCCCCTCCTAAAGAAGAACCTCTACGGCCTGCTCCAGAGTGGACCAGGGGATGTGTCGCAGAAAACACTTCGACATTTGTGCGGGAGGTCCAGGGTATGTAGTCTGCTTTGCCTTGTTCCGTACCCTTAGCATGCACATCCTGCCTCCCCAGCGCTACAACTGAGTACTTGGGGGCCAGAAAGGACACGCCTACGGGCAAGAGACGTAACCGGACCCCGAACATTGCCCCCATACATTTCGTGCTTTCTCTCCATACTGCTCCGGCCGTGTGGGCAGTCACTTTGTCCTGTGTTCAACCATAGCAAGAGCTATGCTATCCTTCTGCAGGTGGGTCTGCTTGAGGTACCTGTGGCGTATCTGGGGTCCTATGGTTGTCTCATTGCCTGGAGGCCCTATGTGCCTAACGGGCCTCCCCCGAGAAGCCAACGCCAGAGGGAGGTCCAGGGGCGTAGCCTGCTATGCCTGGTTCCGTACCCTTAGCGTTTGTACCGTGCCTCTCCAACGCTATGTAAGGGCCCAAGTTTTTCATTTATTCAAAGTGTTCATCACACCACACACACCTCATTTGAGAAATCTTATGAACACATTTGAAGAGCAAGTAAACACCATCAACATAGTCATTAGAGGATAAACTCACAAAATGCAAAAGTGGTATTTCCCACATGCATCATGTAGGGGCTGAGCATAGGAAAAACTCCTAAACTTAGCTAGGAATGCTCATGCCACATTGGACCCAAATCCAAAACCTTTTTAAGGTATTTTTGGCTATAATTAGAAAGATGCTAGTTTGAGCTTAAATTCAAATTCAAACTCCTTTCATCCCATGAATTCAAAAGTGGGATTCATATTCACATTCAGCACATTTTTGTGAGCTCACACACCAATTTTCACTCCATTTGGAGTTGATCTTGACATGAGCTAATTTAAGCAAATTCAAATCCAATTTGAATTTCAAACTGCATATGTGCTGTAAATACATTTCAAACACTGCACAATTTGAATTATTCAAATCCAAATGGACAAGGGCATTAGGGTCCTCAAAATTCAGAGCAGTAGGAACCTAAGTTTGGAGGTTAAAATCTAGAAGTGAGGCCCTCTTGTCAGTCACTCATCTGATCAACCGACTAAACACACTGGGTACTCGGGGTTAATGCGCGCGTTGCTGAGGATGCCATGGCGATGCAGCCGCGCCAGCAGCTGCTTCCAGTGCAGTGACCGACAGCCGACGTCTCCAGCGTGTTATCTTCAAGTCCCGGGCGTCACAAAGCGATTTCTCTACTGTCCCAACGCCTCCTTGCACTGAAAACTTGAAGAGAGCCGCCGCACACCCGAAACTCTCACCTTCGCCGTCGACACGCCAAAGCCCACCCTTCCATCTCGAGCTGAGGCCATAAATGGCACCGCCGATCTTCACTCGACGTGCTCTATCCATGAGTTGCTCGTGATCAGCTCCCCTCGAGCTTTCCCGAGATGATTTTCCACTCCCCTGTTCACCCCGAAGCGCCTCCGACTTGACACCGTCGCCCGGACAGCTCCGAGCTTCTACGGCACTTCCAACTGCTCTCTGAGGTTAGCATCGAGGTCTAGTGGCTTCCCCCGAACTCCCTAGCTCCCTCTTAGCGCCGGATAGCCAGAATTTTAGGTTTTCCGAGGATGGCTGTATATAAACGAAGCCCACAAGAACTTAAAATTCCTTTCGCATGGTTGATCACCCCCAAAACTGGTCGAAATAGAGCAACTAGGGTCCATCATGACCACCCTGACCAAAAACCATGAAGAGACATCGATCCAATGGACTGAGCAACGCAAACTCGCCGCCGGCGGCCGAAATGGCTCGGGTCGCCGTTGAGCTCATAGCTCCGGTCATTTTCCGTGCGGTTTGAGTGCACCATCACCTTCCTCGAGCTCCAGTGGTGCTTTGCGGACGCTTCGAACATCGAGATAAGCATGGGACGCGTTGGTCATCATCGGCACCGCACCACCAATCGCCGCCATCGATGCCGACATCGATGCCGACCGGTTTTCCTTTGATGGCATGCTGCACAACCTTGTCCGGCCGCTAGGGCATGATCTAAGGAACGTGTAGCGCAAGATATCACCGGAAATGGTCCACCGTAGCCGGAGAACGGACCGTGCCACGGTCTCTGTTCGTCGCGCGCTCGGGCGCCGGCGGGAGGTTGAAGACGACGCTGTGCGGTGGGCCCGGTTGTCAGCCGTTTAAACTTTTACCCGATTTTCAGTTTCTAGTTCAAACTTTAAACCCACAAAACTTTGGCTAGGAACCAAATTTTTTTGGATTCATCTCTCTGAGTATGTTCCACAAAATTAGTTTCACTTCATGAAAACCTTTATTTATCCAGAATTAATTCTTTAAATTTTAAGATGTTTAGAATTTTAACTGGAGAACCCTTTGGTGGAAAATTTTGAATATTGGCCAGGATGTTCATCATAATATCCCGGAGCTACCATAAAAATTTCAGATCCATTTGAGCTCATTTGATCCACCTAATGGTGTGATCAAATGAACTGTTCCTGAGAAAATGAAAAATGTCCAGAAACATTTTTCAAAATTTCTCTAAACTTGTTTAGCTCATATCTTTGTCTAGGATCTTCAAATTAGGTAAAACCAATTCCATTAGAACCCTCTGAAAATGTAATTTCCATAAAGTCATGGCTTGCTCCATGAAAATCCCTAGAACACTCTAAGAGTTCCAATTAAGGCCAAATACACATTTATGAGGGCTCAAATGAGATTTGCTACAAATGAAATTTGGCCAAGTCTCCGTTTAGGTTGTATCCAAACCACAGTAAAAATTTCAGAGTCATTGTGCCTGTCTAGCAGTACCTATAGTCTTAATAATATTAACTCCAAACTCATATGCATTTAAATTGACATATACATGTAATTGTCTCATGTAGTCGCTAAGGTTGCGGAGGAGCCAAAAGTTTTAGACTGTATAACTCCGGAGGAACAGCTAGCCTACGACCAACATAAGCAAGGCAAGCTCTGGTTTGCATTAGCCGTTTTATAACTTTTACTGTTTTGAGAACATACTTTGAGTATCCACTTCGTTTATGCATTGGAGTCTTGTTTGAAAACCCAAATGCATAGCCAAGAAAACCCTGGTTTTGGGCTTAGTTTTTAAATCTCGATTAGCTACTGCAAAGCTAAGATAGTATAGGATTCGGTACAAGTCGAGTAGTTGGAACTGCTCGTGAGAATAGGCTAGAGGCACACCACTCAGTTAGAAATAGCAAATGGAACACATGGCAAGAAAAATGAGACCGAGCAGAGAGTAAGGGCAGAAGGACTTTGGGGCATGGGTACCATAGCTCCGCTTGTGTCGATTGAGGACCGAGTCGTGTGCGGGCCTGTTAAACAAGCTAGAACAGTACCGAAGACCTACCGGATATATTGGAACCGGGAAGCCAATGTAATTCGGTTAGCTAGGTGTTGAGGCATTGCTTGTCGTCCAGAGGGTAGGTTGAGAGCTTGAGGTGTAAATCGCCTGGCGGCACTGCAGATGTGCGCGCAGAGACCTCTTGCTCGGGATGATATGACAGGTTCAACATTTGGCTGATGGATGAAATGTGGTTGCGTACAACGTCCGTGATGTTTGCTGTAGGCAACATCGAGTACGGGCGTACGTGACGGGTTATTCAGGTAACCCTGCAGGTGTAAATCGATTATAATCGCCGTCCCTCGTGGTCAGTGAGTATCACTTGTTCACTGTGCCATGACGTACAAAGAACAGGCTAGAGTCATGTTAAAAGTTGCTGATTAAAAGCTATACCTTTATTGCTAATGATCTGTTGTAGTTTAGCGCAAATTAAAGTTCTTTTCAACCTTGTGCAAAGCACATGAGAGAAATGTGTTTCTTGTTTGATTGCGGCTCTTTTATTTGTCTTAGCGTGAGGTTCTCGACAACTTGCTGCTAAAACTTGAAAGTAAGGTTAAACTATTTAGGCGTGTCCTTTGCATCTTACATTCCCATTTACACTGTAACCCAGCATGTAGAAGTTTCATGCATAGGAAAGACCGGTGAGTCTTGCTGAGCCATCGTGCTCACTGCTTGTGTTTGAAGCTTTTGCAGGGTGTTATGAGGAGGAGACTCCTGAGGAGGAGACGGACACCCAAGAGGGCAACCCCATCGAATGGGAGTCGTGCACGCCGCCATGTTAGTGTGTGTGCATGCTAGTGGGGACACGTTCACGGGCTGAACGTGAACTCTGTTGCCTAGTCATTAGAGGATGAACTCACAAAATGCAAAAGTGGTATTTCCCACATGCATCATATAGGGGCTGAGCATATGAAAAACTCCTACACCTTGCTAGGAATGCTCATGCCAAATTTTACCCAAATCCAAAACCTTTTTGAGGTATTTTTGGGTATAATTAGAAAGAGGCTAGTTTGAATTCAAATTCAAACTCCATTTATCCCATGAATTCGAAAGTGGGATCCATATTCACACTCAGCACATTTTTGTGAGCTCATACACCAATTTTCACTCTATTTGGGGTTGATCTTGACATGAGCTATTTTTGGCTAAATTCAAATCAAATTTGAATTTCAACCAAACCTTTGCTGCAAATTTGATCAAGTCAAATTCCACTTTGAATTATTCAAATTCAACTGGCCATTTTGAAGTTTGATCAATTCACAAAGGGAACTATTGACTCTACTGTTTAGAGAAGCGGGGAAATTTAACTTTCAGAGGTTAAACAGTGTGTGGGGCCCTCCTGTCAGCCTACAAGTGATCAACTGACTGAAGACTGCCGGGGCTCGTTTTCTCGTGTCACTGCAGCGGTCGCCACCGAGCTTGACGCTGCTGCCAGCTCCTGCTCAGCCTGCGCTGCACTCAGCCGACGTCTTCTCCCTCTTATCCCCGAGGCCGAGCCGGCCAGAGGCATAGATGCTCAGTTCTCTGCTCCCTCGCGCAGAAAACTCTGCCCTCGTCGCCGCTCTCTCGGGTTCAATCGGAGAACCGGCAATCACCGCTCCCACACTCCCTCCGAGCTGCAAAACGGTACTAGAGCCTCTCCTCCTTCTCCAACCGAGTTCGGATGCTCTCGCCCCAGACTGGAAGTTTTCCTGGTGACCTAAGCTCTTCCGCACCTCGGACTTCCGTGGACAGCCTAAATGGGAAGGTGTCACACCCCAGCTAAGGCATCCCAGGACGTGTTAGAACTTGGTGTTGCTCACCCCCGAACCATAGCCTGAGTGGTCAATTACCGGCGACGAATTTCATTTTTTCCTTCCATTCTGCGCAGACCAATCTTTGGGTGCGGATTTGCCAAATTCTCGTTCCATAGTCGTTTAGAGATCCTCAAACTGCACCTACACGAGCTAGACTTGGTAGCAAACAACTTTCCTTCGCAGTCTTAGCAAGAAAACCTTGGTAGACCGCCCATTTCTAGTTTTGCTACCGGCGCTAATGGTGGAAGCCGTCGGGCGCACGGTGAGAGCTCACCTAGGACCTTTTCCGAGCTTCCTTGAGTCCATGACAATCTTCCCTAGGGTGCACTGATGCTCTATGACCGTTAGCTCAATCTTTTGAGGTGCTAGGAAGCCCGGCCAACACGGCCAAAGTTCTTCCGAAGTCGCTGCTCATCGCCGGCCATGTTCCATTGGTCATCATGTCAAGCTAAGTCCAGCACCGTGTTCCCCATGAGGGATTAGGCAGAGGCGGCGAAAATCTTGGAGTTTGGCACATGGCAAAGCCCCTCAGGCAAGCACTCCTTCGAGGGGGGCGGCGGTCGAGCGCGGGAGGTTGATGAAGCCCCCGGTCCCATGTGTCAGCGGCCAGATATTTAAACCGGGGATCAGCTGTGGCACTGGATCTAATGTGGCTGCACGCGAAAAACTCTGTAGCCCCGTGTGTCAGCCGCTGAGAAACTGACACGTAGCCCCGGTCCCACGCGCAGCGATTTAAACTTTTCCCCGATTTTCAGGTTTAGTTCAAATTTCAAACCCACATAACTTTGGATAGGAAACTCCAAATCGAGTAAAGCAAATTTTGTTGGATTCAGCTCTTGGAGTACTTTCCAATAAATCAAGTTTCACTTTATGAAAATCCTTATTTCTACAGAACTGATTATTCAAAATTTAAAGTGTTTAGAATTTTAACTGGATAACCCTTTGAAGAAAAATTCTGAAATTTGGCTAGGATGTTCACCAAAATATCCCTAAGCGACCATAAAAATTCCAGATCCATTTGAGATAATTTGATCCACCTAATTGTGTGATTAGTAAAACTGTTCCAGACTAAATGGAAAATGTCCAGAAACATTTTCAGATTTTCTCTGAAATTGTTTAGCTCATACCTTTGGCTAGGAGTATTAAAATTAAGTGAAACCCACTCCATTAGAACCATCTGAAAATCTAGTTTTCTGAAAGTCATGGCTTGCTCCATCAAAATCCCTAGAACACCCTAAGAGCTCCAATTAAGGCCAAGTACACAATTATTTGTGGAGAGCTCAAATGAGCTTTGCTGCAAATGAAACTTCGCCAAGTCTCTGTTTAGGTTGTATCCAAACCACAGTAAAAAATTCAGAGTCATTGGGCCTGTCTAGCAAGACTTATAATCTTCACAAATTCAACTTCAAATTTAATTGCATTCAAATTGATACATATATGTATTATCTCATGTAGTCACTAAGGTTGAGGAGGAGCCCAAAGTCTTAGACTTCATAACTCCAGAGGAGCAGCTAGCCTACGACCAACAGCAGCAAGGCAAGCTCCGGTTTGCATTAGCCTTTTTATAATGTTTACTGTTTTGAGAACTTACTTTGAGCACCCACTTCAATTTTTCATTAGAGTCTTGTTTGAAAACCCAAATGCATAGCCAAGAAAACCCTGGTTTGGGTTTAGGTTTTTAAACCTCTATTAGCTACTGCAATGCTAAGATAGTGTAGGATTCGGTACAAGTCGAGTAGATGGAACTGCTCGCGAGAATAGGCTAGAGGCACACTACTCGGGTAAAGATAGCAAATGGAACACATGAAGAATAAAAATGAGACCGAGCGGAGAGTAAGGGCAGCAGCACGTTGGTGCATGGGTGCCATAGTTCCGCTTGTGTCGATTGAGTACCGAGCCGTGTGCTGGCCTGTTGAACAAGCTAGAACAGTACCAAAAACCTACCAGATATATGGAAACCAGGAAACCGATGTAATTCGGGTAGCTGGGTGTTGAGGCATTGCTTGTCTTCCAGACGGTAGGTTGAGATCTTGAGGTGTAAATCGGCTGGCGGCACTGCAGATGTGCGCGCAGAGACCTCTTGCTTGGGACGATAGGATCGGTTCAACATTTGTCCGATGGATGAAAGGTGGTTGCGTACGACGTCCGTGATGGTTGCTCGGTGTTCATGCCGGAGCTGGACAAGTTCGTGGTAGTGTTCATCGACGATATCTTGGTTTACTCCAAGACAGAAGCCGAACATGCTGAACACTTGCGGATCGTTCCTCAACGATTGCGAGACAACAAGCTCTACGCCAAGTTCAGCAAATGCGAGTTTTGGATCAGCCAAGTGCCATTCTTGGGACATATCATCCGCGGAAGGCATTGCGGTTGACCCAAGCAAGATAGAGAACGTGCTGAAATGGAAAGCTCCCACTTCAGTTCATGAAGTCAGAAGCTTCCTTGGGTTAGCGGGATACTATCGGAGGTTCATTCCAAGCTTCTCCAAGCTCGCTAAGCCGATGACAGAATTGCTGAAGAAAGGGACGAAATATGTTTGGAACACGGCGTGTGAAGGAGCGTTCCAAGCATTGGTGAAGAATCTCACCACCGCCCCGGTCTTAGCTCAGCCGGATACAACAAAGCCCTTCGACGTATATTGTGACGCGTCCGGTATTGGGCTCAGCTGCGTGTTGATGCAGGAAGGACGTGTGGTCGCATATGGCTCCCGCCAACTTCGGAACCATGAGCAGCATTATCCTACTCATGATCTTGAGCTTGCTGCCGTGGTGTTGGCGCTAAAAATGTGGAGGCACTATCTCCTGGGGAATCTGGTGCATCTCTACACAAACCACAAGAGCTTGAAATACATTTTCACCCAGAAGAAGCTGAACATGAGGCAAAGGAGGTGGTTAGAATTGATCAAAGATTATGAAATTGAGATTCATTACCACCCTGGCAAGGCGAATGTGGTTGCCGACGCGCTGAGTCGGAAACCACATGTCCATCACCTCATCATTACACCGGTGGAGGAGGAAGAGCCGAGTTTATACTTGGTTCCTTATGGATCGCTTTACAACCTTGCCCTCATCCCTACTATTAGGGAGGATATCATTGCAGCTCAGAAGACTGATAAAGGCATGGCACATCTCCGGAGACGGATAGACAATGGGGAGATCAAGTGTTTCTGGAAGGATGATGAGGGGACGCTATGGTTCAATGACCGCATAGTCATACCCCGGGATATGGAGCTGAGGAAGAAGATCCTCGATGAAGCTCACTTGTCTAAGTACTCCATTCATCCGGGCAGCAACAAAATGTACCAGGATTTAAAAAAGAAATTTTGGTGGACATGGATGAAGCGGGAGGTAGCGAAGTACGTATCTGAGTGCGATACGTGCCGACGAGTGAAAGCTGATCACATGAAGAAATCAGGGCTGTTGCAACCCCTGAAGATCCCGGCATGGAAATGGGAAGATGTGAGCATGGATTTCATTGTGGGATTGTCCCAAACTTCCAACAAACATGACTCCATTTGGGTAATCGTTGATCGGTTAACCAAGACGGCTCACTTCATCCCGGTGAATACACGTTACAATGCCGGCAAATATGCGGAGCTGTACATAGCAAAGATTTTGTGCTTATACGGGGTACCCAAGACCATCGTCTCGGATCGAGGTGCATTATTTGTATCTCGCTTTTGGGAGCAGCTACACGCTGCATTGGGTACTAAGCTGATCAGGAGCTCCGCCTATCACCCTCAAACAGATGGGCAAACAGAGAGGGTGAACCAAGTATTAGAAGACATGTTGAGAGCATGTGCCATCCACCACGGTAGAAACTGGGATGATCACCTTCCGTTGGCGGAATTCTCGTACAACAACGGCTATCAGGCGAGTATCAAGATGGCACCCTATGAAGCTCTCTACGATCGAAAATGCCGCACCCCATTAAACTGGTGCGAGTCCGGTGAAAGGGTCACATTCGGGGTTGATGTGGTGAACGACGCCGAAGAGCGCGTTCCGATGATTCAAGCCAACTTGAAGGACGCTCAATCCCGGCAGAAAAGCTACGCTGATAAGAGGCGTAGACCGTTGCACTTTGACATCGGAGAGCACGTTTACCTCCGTGTATCTCCGATGAAGGGCGTGCACCGGTTCGGTGTGATGGGGAAACTCGCTCCCCGATTCATTGGACCCTATGCTATTACCGAGAAGTGTGGACCCGCGGCGTATAGACTGGAGCTACCGGCATCTCTTGCTGGTGTTCACGACGTTTTCCATGTTTCACAACTGCAAAAATGTCTGAAGCACACGGCTGCCGTTCCCACTGAAGATATCGGCGAGCTGCAACCGGATTTGACATATGATGAATATCCGGTGGCAATTATTGATGAGAAATCCCAGACCACGCGTAGCCGAACGTTGTGGTTCTACAAGATACTCTGGAGTAACCACACCGCCGATGAAGCGACGTGGGAGAGCGAGGAATTCCTTCGCTCAAATTACCCGGACTTCATGGCGTCTCAGCACGGAGTTCCTATTACATCACTGTCTCTTCTTTTGTAATCTCCGGATGAGATTCTTTTAAGGGGGAGGGATGTAAAAGCCCAAGAAAAGGGACTTAAAAAAATTTTCATCGCCCCACAACACCACAGCTTTTGTTGTGGATATCTTGTGAAGAATTGTGAAGAGCAAGTAACCTCCATAAAAAGGGTGATTAGAGGGGAAAGCCCTAACTTTCACAAAGTAGGATTTCTACACATGAACATGAGAGGTTGAGCTAACCCCTAGAACTTAAATAGTCTTGGGAAGGTTCAGGCCAAATTTCATGCCAATCCAACACTTTTTGAGGCACTTTTGGAGGCATTGGAAAAAGAGGCCGATTTGAATGTAAATTCAAATTACAGCAACTTTCATCACTTGAATTCAAAATTTGGCTTTATATTCAAACTCAGCACATTTTTCTGAGTTACTCCACCAATTTTCATCCCCACTGGAATTTATCTTGTCGGGAGCTAAATTTGGAATAATTCAAAACTGAATTTGAATTTCAAATTCAAATGGCCAGCAAATTTAGCCAAACCAGTTTCAAAATGAGGAAATCAAATTCAAACTGTGACTTGGTGCTTAAGTCTCTAATTTAATGGAGAGTAGCTGGGATATTTACAGAAGAATTTGGAAAAGGGGATTAGGGGGAGAGTTGGGCGCACAGGTCAGTGGGAGAGCGGCGGTACAACCGAGCGCTGCCTGTTTCTCACCGACGTCGACCAAGCGCAGCACGACAGCTCCTGCTCCCACGCCCGAGTGGAAGAGGACACCGCACGGTGAAACTCGCGAGTCAAAGCGCCAGCACGACAACCACTCGGTTATTTTTGCTGTGCTCCGGCCGAACCGACGTTCTCCCACCCCGCAGTTGCTCCCGCTCACGGGTGTTTCATCGCCGCTCTCTGATCACCGGTGACCGGCCGATCCCGGCTGCATCACGCGCCACCACCAGAGAAGAAAAGGTGCGTCCGCGTGTGAGGAAGCTGTAGGAGGAAACCTTTCACCGTTTCATGCAGGGTAGAGCGAGAATTCCGAGTTTTCTCCCACGGTGCACCTTAGGGTTAGAAATCGGTCGTCGGTGAAATTCGTTGCACAGAAGCAACCGCCGGTCGAGCTGCAGCTCACACACGTTCCAGACACCCGTGCGCATCTCTCCGAGCAGGAAACCGCAGGAACCACCATTCCAAACCCTAGTTTCACCGGTAACAGTCCAGCAGAAGGGAGGGTCTCGGGTGAGGTCCTAGCTCTGGCTGTTTCCAAGGCAAACCGAGCTCATTTTCATGCTCAGCATGCTACAGCGGAGCTGTAGGAGCAAACGTTCCGAAAATAAGGCACTGAGTAGCTCGGGCGACGTCGCCGGAGTAGGGATAGCCGCTGTCACTGTCGCGGGCATGGTTCCGGCCATCGCCGAGCTTCGGTGAGGGCACCAGCGTGTTCTCCTAGCCAAGTTAGGCACAGGCGGCGAAATCCGTCGGAGGTCGTGCAGTGAAATGGCCGGCGGCGAGAGCTCCGGCGAAGCGCCGCCGCGAAAGCCGCGGGAGGTCGCGAGGTAGACGAGGGGGGCTGGGTCCACCTGTCAGCCTCTGTTTGCTCGCGGGGATCCACTTTGCAGCCGGGTCCGGTGCGGCAGCGCAGGTAAAACCCCGTGGGCCGCGGTGTGGCCGCGTTCTCAGTGGGCCGGTTTAAAGAGTGGGCCCCACCCGCAGAGTTTAAACATTTTAGGATTTTCCAGTTTAGATCAAACTTCAAATGCATAGAACTTTTGCTAGGAAGCTCCAAATTCAGTGAACCAAATTTTGCTAAACTCAGATTTTTGAGTACTTTCCAGCAACACCAATTTCAGCTCATGAAACTTAATAGTGTTCCAGAATTAATTCCCTCAAGTTTAAAATGTTAGGAATTTTATCTGGAGAAAATCCTTGAGTCACAGTAAAATTTTCAGACCCAGCCAAGTTCATTTAGTCCCCTTAATGGTGTTATTAAGTGAACTGCCCTGAGAAAATAGAAAAATGCACAGAAACATTTTTCAGATTTTCTCAAATCTTGATTTGGGCATAGCTTCCTCTAGAATTCTTCAAATGACATGAAACCCATTTCCATTAGAACCATCTCAAATTCTAGTTTCCAGAAAGTAATGGTTGGAGCCATGAAAAACCCTGGAATTCCTTCGAGGCTCTAATATTGACCAAATAGGCTTTTGTTTGTACAAGGCTGAAATGAACCTTGTTTCAAATGGAACTTGGTCAAGACTCTGGTTGGGACCCTACCAAGCCACCATAAAAATTTCAAAACCAAAGGGGAGGGCTAGCTAGAGTTATAGTAATTACTTATTGAATTCTAAACATTGCATTTGAATTGACATGTAGTATCTTGTTAACGTGTAGTCGCTGAAGGCGAGGAGACTCCGGAAGTGCTCGACTTCCTTCTTCCGGAGGACGCTTTAACCACTGACCAGCAGCAACAAGGCAAGCCCCGATTTGCATTAACCCCTTTTATAATGTTTTGCTTTGTTCACCTGTGTAGTATGAGGTATGGATGTGCATTAGGTGTAGGATGGATGAAACCCACATGCATAACCAGATTTTCCTATAAGAGTGAGGGTAGTGTCTAAGACCTTGAGTAGACAGGCTAGGCTTAATGATTCCTAGAACTTCGGTACAAGTCGAGTAGTTGGAATCTACTTGCGAGTTAGGATTTGGGACACACAGGATTGGTTCGAGTGATGTGAGATCACTTTAGACATGAAAATGAGACTAGGCAGGGGTTAGGGCGCAGCAAGAGGAAGTCTTGTGTGCGCTGCCCTGTCCGTGTCGATTGAGGACCGATCCGTGTGCGGCCCTTCTGAACAAGTATTGAACATACCGAAGGCATATCGGATATATGGGCCCCGATAAACCGATGTAACCTAAACCTCCGGGCGTCGAGGCATAGCACACTGATTTATAGGTGTAGGTTGAGGGCAGCAAGGTGGAAATCTGCTAACGGGCATCGAGAGATGCTCCGTGTAGGGAACCTCCTGCTCGTTTCGGTGCGACCGGTTCGACGTTTGGGCTGTTGGGTGAAAGGTTGTCCCGTACAACATCGAGTGAGCGTGCTGTGCAGCTCCACGGGTGGGCGTACGTGACGTTCTCTTTGGGTATCCCTGCAGGTGTATATCGAGTCGATTCTCCGTCCCTCGCGGTGACGAGTACCGCTTGTTCACTCCGTCGTAACGTAGATAAATTATGGAATGCTATGATTCAATTCTGCTGTATGATAATATTGTATTGCTACATGTGTGCTACCAAATATTGCTTACTAAATTTCAGATTCATGAACTGTTAATTTGTGGCTAAAAGAGGAACTAAGGATGAACTTATAGCCGTATCCGTTTGCTGCAATTTTTCCATCCCATGTTCATTGTACACTACATGTAGAGTTTCATGCCTAGGCAAGTCGGTTAAGTCTTGTTGAGCCATCTTTGCTCATGGCTGCTGCTTAAGTGTTTTTCAGGTGAGGAGCTACCCACAGACTCGGGTTACGAGTCCACCGGCGAGGGTTACCCTCCGTCGGGGACCACGGCTGAGTGGGAGCCGTACACGCCGCACTAAGCTGAGGAGTGCAGCTAGTGTGGGTTGCCCTAGGGTTGGGAAACCGACTTTTGCTAGATAGGCGGGCGTGAGTTGTACAAATTTAACTTCTGCTGTGTAATGTATACATTAGTTTGTAACTGAACAGTGTACTACTTTGTACAGTTTCAGTTTGTTTTCTATGTAATACAATGTACCCTTATGATGTGTGCTGTCGGGTGTCGCATCGTGTGGCACCACCCTCTGCGATCCTCGGGCGTACGTGATGGGTTATTTGGGTAACCCTGCAGGTGTAAATCGATTATAATCGCTGTCCCTCGCGGTCAGTGAGTACCACTTGTTCACTGTACCGTGACATAGAATGAACAGGCTAGATACATGTTAAAAGTTTGCTGATTTGAAGAATGGACCTTGATTGTTAATGAAGTGCTAAAGTTTAGAGCTAATTAAAGTTCTTTTTAACCTTGGGCAAAGTACATTAGAGAAATGTGTTTCTTGTTTGATTGCGGCTCTCTCATGTGCCTTAGCGTGAAGTTCTCCACAACTTGCTGCTAAAACTTGAAAGTAAGGTTCAAATAACTAGGTGAGTCCTTTGCAACTTACATTCCCAACTACGCATGATCCAGCATGTAGAAGTTTCATGTATAGGAAAGACGGGTCAGACTTGCTGAGCCATCGTGCTCACTGCTTGTGTTTGAAGCTTTTGCAGGGTGTTATGAGGAAGAGACTCCCGAGGAGGAGACGGAACCCCAAGAGGGAAACCCCGTCGAGTGGGAGTCGTGCACGCCACCGTGTTAGTGTGCGTGTGTGCTAGAGGGAACATGTTCACGGGCTGAACGTGAACTCGGTGCGTAGTCTACGCCCGTGAGTGTAGACTGAACATATTTTGTTGTAAAAATGTTCATAAACTCGTTTATGTAATAAAACTTTGCTTCCGCTTTGTACCTTTTATGTGTGTTATCCGGTGATGTGCAACGCAGCACCCCTCAGCGTGATCCTGGCTCGACGAGGCCATGGGGCCGCGTCAGGTACAACCCCGCGGAGGCGAACCTCAGCCTCCAGTTGATGGCAGGAAAGACCGTGATGGACAGCCAAGCTGTCCATATGGATCTTCTTGTTGTGGAGCTCAAGGAGAGCACCAGCCGCCGAGACCATTTTGAGACTGCTCACAGTGCACTCTGTAATGTGCTCTTTCCGCTGATAATGTGACTGAACGAACAACACAATCAGTTGCATCGTCTGAAAAAGGCAAAGAAGAAAAGACGTGTCGGCATCACGGATTTACAACAGCAAGTACAGGCCTTGACCCAGCAGAATGAGGTCCTTAATCAAGAGTGTGATGACGCTATTAAGGAGGGCCAGGGCTGGGAAGAGGACTACAACCAGGCCATGGACGAGATGCATGCGTTGCAAGACCCCATGACTCCAGTAGTGGGCCTACCGATGGTAGGTGCCGTACCTGTGGTTTTGGGTATCCCGGCGATGTGGGAACCTGAACCAGAAGAGGAGGTCATGGACCCTGAGCCACGAGCAGAGGTAGCGGAGGAGGACGACCCACAGGAGGTCGAGTTCTACTACGAGTAGTGATTGTACCGTTGCCAATTAGGGCAGCGAGGGTGGTGTGTAGAAACTTTTGTAACCGGCGACATGTCGTGTAGACGGTAGTATGTGTATAGATAATGATGACATGAGCACGATGTGGGGAACCCCTTCTGGGATCCACACTCCAAGATACACATTGGGTTGTGCCGTGCGATGTGTCACCCAACAGCATATACGAAAAGAAACATTAAACATACAAAGTCTTTTATTTCTCAAGATGGTGTCATTTAGAACATAATGTACCACGAAGGTACACACAGCGGAATATACATAACACATACTCTCAGTCCTAACTGTGACACCCTCATTTTTTTGGTTTCTGCATGTATTCATGTTTCATGAAGAGAAAACATTTTACAAGAAGTGGGAACAGAGAAAGAATAAAAAAGATAGCAAAAAAGAGCAAAATCCAGTTCACCAGGAGCGCCGAAGACAACTCCCGCGGCCCGTTGGCCACGTGGTGCCTTTGGAGCTCATCTCCGCAAATGGGGAGGGGTCCACCGCTAAACTGGCTACGTGGCAGGCTCGGGACTCATCCCCGCAAAGGGGGAGAGGTCCGACCCCGTAGGACACGTGTTGCCCTCGGAGCTAGCCTCTGCGGAGAAGCAAGGCCAGCCTGCAGGACACGTGTCACCTTCGGAGCTAGTCAACGCGGAAATCAGAGGACCAGTCCTGCCGGATACGTGTCGATCTCGGAGCTCACCTCCTAGAGGTCCGGTTCTATTGGACACGTGTCGCCACCGGAGCTTATCTCCGGGAGGTCCGTCACTTTTGGACACGTGTCAACCTCGGAGCTCGTCTCTGAGAAGAAAGGAAGTCTGGCGCTGTTAGGACACATGGCACACCCGGAGCCACCTCTGAAGAGAGGAAAGGTCCGGCACTGACACGTGGCGTGCGCGGAGCCACCTACGAATAGAGAGGATGCCCCGACCGCCAGGATACGTGGCGCACGTGGAGCCCCCCTCTGAGAGAGAGGGAGGTCTCGCTCGCTTGACACGTGGCACAACCGGAGCTCGTCTTTTCAAAAAAGGGAGACCAGGCCCCCGATGGACGCGTGGAGCTTCCGGAGCTCATCACCGCGGAGGTAACGAATTCTGGAGCGGTTTTTGCTTCTGTACGCGTGGGAATATCTGTACGGGAGGAAACCGACATGAATTCCACAATGTTACCGCACCAAATCAACTAAAGATAAGTTGTTAAGATTCAACGACAATCTGAATAGGACTCCTATTCGAAATACAATCAGATTAGGACTCTTCTTCTCCCGATTATAAATAGAACCCAGGACCTTTGGCCAAAACCACGAACTTCTTTTCCAACTCCTGAGCCGACAACTTAGAGCCCTAGCCCCCAGCTCGCCAAATAAACCCTTCGCCGGAGTTCAGTTGAAGAGGATCACCGGAAGAGAGCCCCAACGATCTGTCTTGCTAAGAGAAGGACCCCGAGACCAAGAAGAACGAAAGGTAGGTCTCCAATACTACCTTACGACCATCATCGCATTTTCTTTGCATCTATTCTTCAATTCCTTTCGAACAGAAGCTTTTTCGTAGACAGATCACTTGTTGCTCGATTTGAAGACAAGATCATCGCTACGTCCACAATTGATCTCTACAACTCTGTTCATCATAAAACCCATACAAGCCATGCAAGAACACGTACAAACTAAACTGCATCATAGGAT
This sequence comes from Neostapfia colusana, assembly GCA_030760725.1. Taxonomy (NCBI): domain Eukaryota; kingdom Viridiplantae; phylum Streptophyta; class Magnoliopsida; order Poales; family Poaceae; genus Neostapfia; species Neostapfia colusana. The sequence continues at coordinate 50,387,358 of JASWHV010000014.1, read as the reverse complement.
TAACATGCATAAGCATCATCGCATCTAGTTAAAGTTTATGCATGATATTGATTGTTGTAAATCTTGTATGTGCGTGATCATGTATAGAAGGACAAGCTCAGGGAGCTACCTACGATGGACTACAACAACAAGATTTTGAGCAACCGGAACCGCCAGAACAAGGCAAGTGCCCCTTGACCATATTGATCCTATATTTTGGGAAACTGTTTTATTTTGCAAAAAGGTGTGTGTGCTGAGTCAAACATGATGGGAAACCCTTTTATAGGAGTTTACTAGTTTTGGTTAAACCACCCTTGTCGCAGGGATGTTTATGAGTCGGGTATGGTTTTAATTTTTATGCCTCGCTGAGTCCATGGGATTGGGAAGCGAGATGGATGTATCTAGCTAACTGCACTCGTAAGATTTATGAGAAACTGATGTTGTCAATGAACATGGATCGGAGGGAGATCTAGGCAAGCCTGGTTTTGTGAATGAGGTAGAAAGAGATGGTGGTTTACTTGCCATAGATCTAAGGACCGGTTCATGCGAGCACATGCCAGGATAACAGTGCCACCACAAGGCCAAGTATGGGTGCGGCTTAGCTGACTAATTAGGTAAGTTGCTAGATTGTTATGGACTGTGGAAGGCGCCGGGAATGGGAGTCGAGTGAGGACTGCCCTAGGAACGGCATGACACAAGAGGGGGCCCGTAGGTGGGAGAATTGGAGATTCTAGCCTGCCAGTGAAACCTTAGTGAGTCCATACATCTAGTAACCCTTTTGTAAAGGCTATTTTGTGATCTCTTGGCCATACACCGATGGTTGTGTACTGGTATAATGGAGGTTCTGCAGTCGCCGACGGGTGACAAAATCACAAACTTGTGGGTAAAGAGGTGCAAACTCTGCATAGTCTAAAACTATCATGATAGCCGAGCTTACGGTCACGAGCGTCTGGCCAATTTCCATGATTAGTTGGGATGGTTATTGGCTATGGTTTGGTTTTGGGTGGTTTGGTTTTGGTTTTGGTTTTGGTTTTGTTTTTGTTTTTGGGACTGTTGAGTCCGGGTGATAAAGATGGGTTGCATGACTGTTGAGTCATGACAACAAGGTTGGTCTCAGTTTGATACGAAATTGTTTATAAGATGAAATGGTAGCGAATACGAGATGGTATTCGTTAGATGGTAGCAAATACGAGAAGGTAAAGCGTGAGCAAGAATGAGATTGATTAATGTCTGATTGGGACATGGAAGGTAATGAACATAATGGAGGTATGATTGGTATTTTATTACATGTTGGGATTACATTCACTTAAAGATAAGTTGCTGTTTTATTGTGGTTTTTTTATAAATAAATTTGCTTTCTGCAATGAGCCTTTTTATACCTACCTTGTTGTGAGCTACATATCATATTTTCCCGCACTTGCTGAGTACATCATTGTACTCAAACTTGCATTATTATTTCATCATCAGCAACAAGAGAAGATTACTATGAAGACCAGGTGGAGCATTGAGCGTGTAATCTGTCCTCAACCTTGCCTGTGGGGATGGAGTAGAGATGGAGCTGCTGCTGCTTAGATTGCTTCTGCATTAGTTAGAAGACTTCCGCTGCTAGAATAAAGACTTCCGCTGTGAGCATGAGTCCAAGACTCATGAAACATTGTAATAAAGTCTTTTATTCATGGTCATATATATTCTGAAATTCAGTTTGTGGATGATGTGTATATGTGTGATGAACATCCTAGGCACACATATGCATCAGTCCTCGGTTTCTGTGGTTTTCCACAGAATTGAGGGCGTCACAGACTGGTATCAGAGCCACGGGTTGACGGTAGGTTACACGCTTAGATAGGTCACAGATTGGTATCAGACACAGATTGGTAGCTAAGCCATGCTGACCATAGGATGCAAGCCTAGGATGCGTAGATTGGCCTTGAAACTACCTTGACATAGGATACAAGCCTAGGAAAGGCCATAGTTGGATCACAGATTGGCAACACCCTAAGCCATATAGGACCCCCATTGAACAAGCCTTGATTAGGAGTTGTATGAGCCCTTGTTATGATTGTTTGTGATTATGTGCTTAGTGTGAGTTGTGGGACGTCTCAAAGCGTTGTCTATATCCACACATAAGTAGAAAGAGGTCTGAGATGCCTTGGCACTTGTTCAAATCCTCATATGGGCTAATATATATAGTCCAATCCACCTTGATGCATATAGTTAAGGGGATCTATCTAACCTTCTATTACATTTCGTTCTCTCTCACAGATGGTGAGAGGAAACGCCGGCCGAAGGAACGTCCGTGACAACCAAGAGGATGGCCATGATGAAGTTCCTGTTAACCCCGGAGCTGGTGAGAACAACCTGGACCGGTTGATGGCCATGCAGAATCAACTTATGCAAACCATGATCCAAACTTTGGGTCAGTTGCAGGCCAACAACAACAACCCCGTTCCGGCACCACCATCACCACCACCGCCGGCTCATAATAGACTGGGACAGTTCATGAGGACTCAACCACCCACCTTTGCTCAAGCTAACGACCCCATGGAGGTCGACGACTAGTTGAAATACATGGAGAAGAAGCTTGTCATAGTGCAGTGCAATGACCGAGAGAAGGTTCTTTTTGCGTCGCACCAACTCATGGGAGCTGCCACTGACTGGTGGGATGCCCTATGCAACGCTCATGTTGACCCGGAGACGATCACTTGGACTGAGTTCAAGGAGAGTTTCCACTCTCATTACATCCCTGCTGGTGTAATGATGCTCAAGAGACAGGAGTTCGAAGGTCTCCGCCAAGGACAGAGAAGCGTGAATGAGTATCTCAACAAGTTCACGCAACTGTCCCGGTATGCCCCCGAAGATGTCAACTCGGACGAACGGAAGCAGTATTTGTTCATGAGAGGGTTGAACAATGAGATCCAGGTTCAGCTCCTCAACAATGACTATGCGAGCTTCCAGAAGCTGGTTGACAAGGCTATAGTAGTTGAAAGCAAGATCCGAGAGATCGAGCGAGAGTGCAAGAGGAAGATGCCATACCAACCTCAAGGGAGCAACGTACGACCTCGGTACATGCCCCCAGCTGCACCGCAGTATGGATCGACCACTCCTGCATACCGCCCTAGTCAGCCACCACAGCAATGACCCATTGCACAAGCACCTCGTGTGCCTTTGCCTACTGTGCCCCGACCCAACATGGGTGCTCCTGTTCAAAACCCCCGCCCCAACGTACCTACTCCTGCTGCCGTAGGCAACAGGGCATGCTTTGCATGTGGGGAAACAGGAAACTTCACGAGCCAGTGCCCAAGGAGAGTTCCTGGACAGCAAGGCAACGTGCCCAAGAAAAACCCACGACCGAACAGAAGGGACAGTCAAGGGAACCGTGGACAGCAGAACTATGCTCGCGGTAATGTGAACCATGTCTCTACTGAGGAAGCACAATAGGCTGAGGACGTCGTAATTGGTATGTTCTTTGCCAATTCCAACCCAGCCACCATCTTATTTGATTCTGGAGCATCACATTCCTTCATATCATCCAAGTATGTTGCCAAGCATAATCTACCCATATCACACTTGAGTTGTACTATGTTGGTTAATTCTCCCGGTGGAGAGATGAGGACTAATATAGTATGTCCGAAAGTAAGCCTTAAAATAAAAGGTACTTCATTGCCGACCTCATTGTCTTGCATTCTCAAGGTCTTGATATAATACTCGGGATGGATTGGTTAAGCAAGCACAACGGAGTAATCCAATGTGCTGAGAGGAGCGTGCAGTTGACAAACGAGCACGGTATACGTATCGAGTTTGAGTCAGCCCAACAAACAACCAAGAAGGCAATTTTGAACCACGTTGAAGGAGCAACATTGGACAGCATTCCAGTGGTTCAAGAATTCTCAAACGTGTTTCCGGGAGAGCTTCCGGGTATGCCACCTGACCGGGACATTGAGTTTGCCATTGATTTGGTACCCGAAACTGCACCCATAGCAAAGAGACCCTATAGGATGCCCACCAATGAACTAGTGGAACTCAAGAAGCAAATTCAGGAGCAGTTGGAGAAAGGTTTTATACGTCCAAGCTCGTCACCATGGGGAGCTCCCGTGCTCTTCGTAGACAAGAAGGATGGAACCCAAAGGATGTGTGTGGACTATAGGTCTCTCAACGAGGTGACAATCAAGAACAAATACCCTCTGCCCCGTATAGAGGACCTATTCGACCAAATGAAAGGAGCCCGAGTGTTCTCTAAGATTGATCTACGGTCGGGATACTTCCAGCTGAAGATTAAGCCCTCCGATATACCCAAGACTGCCTTTCGAACACGGTATGGTTCGTATGAATATACCGTCATGTCTTTTGGGTTAACAAATGCACCCGCATACTTCATGTACCTTATGAACAAGGTTTTCATGAAGTACTTAGATAAGTTTGTCATGGTTTTCATCGATGACATTATGGTGTATTCAAAAAGTGAGGAGGAGCATGAAGAACATTTGAGATTGACCTTGCAGAAAATGCGCGAGCATCAATTGTATGCCAAACTTAACAAGTGTAAATTTTGGCTAAAGGAGATATCGTTCCTAGACCACATTATCTCCAAGGAAGGAGTATCGGTTGATCCCGGAAAAGTGGGAGATGTTCTGAAGTGGAACCAACCGCAAAACGTGAGGGATATTTGGAGTTTTCTTGGGATGGCTGGATACTACCGACGCTTCATCAAGGACTTCTCTAAGCTAACAAAACCTATGACGGAGTTGCTAACGAAGGGAAAAGCGTTCCAGTGGACATCAGCATGCCAAGAAAGTTTTGAGGAACTCAAGAAAAGGCTAACCACAGCACCGGTTTTGGTATTGCCATACTTGAAAAAGAGCTTTGACATATATTGTGACACATCCAGACAAGGGCTCGGATGTGTGCTCATGCAAGAAGGACAAGTGGTAGCCTATGCCTCACGACAATTAACGAAGCACGGGCTTAATTATCCTACACAACTTGGAGCTAGCACAGTAGTGCATGCATTGAAGATTTGGAGACATTATATCCTTGGTCATCGATGCGAGATCTATACGGATCATAAAAGCCTCAAGTACATATTTACACAAACGGACTTGAATTTGAGGCAACGTCGATGGTTGGAACTCATCAAGGATTACGATGTTGGAATCAACTACCACCCTGGGAGGGCCAATGTAGTAGCTGATGCATTGCGCAGGAAGGGAGCATGTCACCTACTCACGGTTCGGGAGATACCGCCCGAACTACACAAGGAGTTCGAACGATTACACTTCGGATTCTTGAACAAGATGGAAGTGATGGAGATCCACTCTTCATTGGAGCAAGAGATAAGAGATGGCCAAGCAACGGATGAGGAGATCAAGGAGATCAAGGAAAGAATCCGACAAGGAATAGATAAGGATTTCAAAGAAGATGAGAAGGGTACGCTTTTGCTAGTAAAAAGGATTTGTGTGCCTAAAGTGAAGCACATCCGCGACATGATATTAAAAGAGGCACATGATTCACCCTATTCCATACATCTCAGAAGTACCAAAATGTACAAGGACTTGAAGACTTGTTATTGGTGGGATGGTATGAAAAGGGACATAGCCGAATATGTTGCCCTATGCGACACATGCCAATGGGTGAAGGCCGAACATCAAAGACCCGCTGGATTGTTGCAACCCTTGAAGGTACCCGAGTGGAAGTGGGAAGACATCAGCATGGATTTCATCGTCGGATTGCCACGTACTCAGTCGAGTTATGACTCCATCTGGGTTATCATGGACCGATTAACGAAAACAGCCCATTTTCTCCCTGTAAGGGCCAAGTACAACGTTGCACAATTAGCCGAGTTGTACATAGAGCAGATCGTGTGCCGTCATGGGGTCCCGAGGAGGATAGTCTCAGATCGAGGTTCTCAGTTTACCTCTAGATTTTGGAGAAAGCTGCAGAAAGCTATGGGTACACGACTGGATTTTAGCTCCGCCTATCACCCACAAACCGATGGACAAACCGAAAGGATAAACCAAATTTTGGAAGACATGTTGAGAGCTTGCGCCTTGAAACGTGGGCGTAGTTGGGATAGGAGTTTACTCTACGCCGAATTCTCCTATAACAACAGCTATCAAGCTAGCTTGAAGATGTCACCTTTCAAAGCATTGTATGGTAGGCGGTGTAGAACACCGTTGTTCTGGAACGAGACTGGAGAAAACCAGGTGTTTGGACCCGAAGTGCTACAAGAAGCTGAAAAGCAAGTCCAAACGATACGGGAGAACTTAAAGGTTGCTCAGTCATGACAGAAAGGATATGCGGACAATAGGCGAAGGAAGTTGACTTTCGAAGTAGGAGACTTCATATACCTTAAGATATCGCCTATCCGTGGCCAACGATGTTTCAACATCAAAGGCAAGCTAGCACCTCGCTACATCGGACCATTTAAGATTTTGGACAAGTGAGGAGAAGTAGCCTATCAACTAGAGCTCCCAACATATCTCTCCGACGTACATGACGTATTTCATGTATCCCAGCTTAAGAAGTGCTTGAGAGTACCAGAGGAGCAAGTACCAATGGAAGAGCTTGAACTTCAAGAGGACCTGACTTATGCGGAGCACACTGTCTGAATTTTGGACATAAGGGAAAGGGTCACAAGGAACAAAGTGATCCGGTGGTGCAAGGTACAATGGAGCCATCACACCGAAGCTGAAGCCACATGGGAGCGTGAAGAAGGCATCAAGGCAGAATTCCCTCATCTATTCTCTACTAACGAATCTCGAGGGCGAGATTCAATTTAAGGGGGGTAGATTTGTGACACCCTCATTTTTTTTGGTTTCTGCATGTATTCATGTTTCATGAAGAGAAAACATTTTAAAAGAAGTGGGAACAGAGAAAGAATAATAAAGATAGCCAAAAAGAGCAAAATCCAGTTCACCAGGAGCGCCGAAGACAACTCCCGCGGCCCGCTGGCCACGTGGTGCTTTCGGAGCTCATCTCCACAAATGGGAAGAGGTACACCGCTAAACTTGCTACGTGGCAGGCTCGGGGCTCATCCCCGCAAAGGGGGAGAGGTCCGACCCCGTGGGACACGTGTTGCCCCCGGAGCTAGCCTCTGCGGAGAAGCAAGGCTAGCCCGGAGGACATGTGTCACCTTCGGAGCTAGTCACCGCGGAAATCAAAGGACCAGTCGCGTGGGATACGTGTCGATCTCGGAGCTCACCTCCGAGAGGTCCGGTTCTATTGGACACGTGTCGCCACCGGAGCTTATCTCCAGGAGGTCCGTCACTGTTGGACACGTGTCAACCTCGGAGCTCGTCTCTGAGAAGAAAAGAAGTCTGGCGCTGTTAGGACACGTGGCACACCCGGAGCCACCTCCGAAGAGAGGGAAGGTCCGGCACTGACACGTGGCGTGCGCGTTGCCACCTCCGAATAGAGAGAAGGTCCCGACCGCCAGGATACGTGGCGCACGGGGAGCCCGCCTCTGAGAGAGAGGGAGATCTCGCTCGCTTGACAACCGGAGCTCGTCCCTTCGAAAAAGGGAGACCAGGCCCCCGATGGACACGTGGAGCTTCCGGAGCTCATCACCGCGGAGGTAACAAATTCTGGAGCGTTTTTTGCTTCTGTACGCGTGGGAGTATCGGTACGGGAGGAAACCGACATGAATTCCACAATGTTACCGCACCAAATCAACTAAAGATAAGTTGTTAAGATTCAACGACAATCTGAATAGGACTCATATTCGAAATACAATCAGATTAGGACTCTTCTTCTACCGATTATAAATAGAACCCAGAACCTTTGGCTGAAACCACGAACTTCTTTTCCAACTCCTAAGCCGACAACTTAGAGCCCTAGCCCCCAACTCGCCGAATAAACCCTTCGCCGGAGTTCAGTCGAAGAAGATCGCCGGAAGAGAGCCCCAACGATCTGTCTTGCTAATAGAACGACCCCGAGACCAAGAAGAACGTAAGGTAGGTCTCCAATACTACCTTACGACCATCATCGCGTTTTCTTTGCATCTGTTCTTCGATTCCTTTCGAACAGAAGCTTTTTCGTGGACAGATCATTTGTTGATCGATTTAAAGACAAGATCATCGCTACGTCCACAATTGATCTCTACAACTCTGTTCATCATAAAACCCATACAAGCCATGCAAGAACACGTACAAACTAAACTCCATCATAGGATTAACATGCATAAGCATCATCGCATCTAGTTAAAGTTTGTACATGATATTGATTGTTGTAAATCTTGATGTGTGTAATCATGTATAGAAGGACAAGCCCAGGGAGCTACCTACGACGGACTACAACAACAAGATTTTGAGCAACCGGAACCGCCAGAACAAGGCAAGTGCCCCTTGACCATATTGATCCTATGTTTTGGGAAACTGTTTTGTTTTGCGAAAAGGTGTGTGTGCTGAGTCAAACATGATGGGAAACCCTTTTATAGGAGTTTACTAGTTTTGGTTAAACCACCCTTGTCGCCAGGGATGTTTATGAGTCGGGTATGGTTTTAATTTTTATGCTTCGCCGAGTCCATGGGATTGGGAAGCAAGATGGATGTGTCTAGCTAACTGCACTCGTAAGATTTATGAGAAACTGATGTTGTTAATGAACATGGATCAGAGGGAGATCTAGGCAAGCCTGGGTTTGTGAATGAGGTAGAAAGGGATGGTGGTTTACTTGCCGTAGATCTAAGGACCGGTTCGTGCGAGCACATGCCAGGATAACAGTGCCACCACAAGGCCCAGTATGGGTGCGGCTTAGCTGACTAATTAGGTAAGTTGCTAGATTGTTATGGACCGTGGAAGGTGTGGGGAATGGGAGTCGAGTGAGGACTTCCCTAGGAACTGCATGGCACAAGAGGGTGCCCGTGGGTGGGAGAATTGGAGATTCTAGCCAGCCGGTGAAACCTTAGTGAGTCCATACATCTAGTAACCCCTTTGTAAAGGCTATTTTGTGACCTCTTGGCCATACACTGACGGTTGTGTACTGGTATAATGGAGGTTCTGCAGTCGCCGACGGGTGACGAAATCACAAACTTGTGGGTAAAGAGGTGCAAACTCTGCAGAGTCTAAAACTATCATGATAGCCGAGCTTACGGTCACGAGCGCCTGGCCAACTTCCATGATTAGTTGGGATGGTTATTGGCTATGGTTATTGATTATGGTTTTGGATAGTTTGGTTTTGGTTTTGTTTTCGGGACTGTTGTCCGGGTGATAAAGATAGGTTGCATGACTGTTGAGTCATGACAACAAGGTTGGTCTCGGTGTGAGACGAAATTGTTTATAAGATGAAATCGTAGCGAATACGAGATGGTATTCGTGAGATGGTAGCGAATACGAGAAGGTATTCGTGAGCAAGAATGAGGTTGATTAATGTCTGATTGGGACATGGAAGGTAATGAACATAATGGAGGTATGATTGGTATTTTATTACATGTTGGGATTACATTCACTTAAAGATAAGTTGCTGTTTTATCGTGGTTTTCTTTGATAAATAACTTTGCTTTCTGCAATGAGCCTTTTTATACCTACCTTGTTGTGAGCTACATATCATATTTTCCCGCACTTGCTGAGTACATCATAGTACTCAAACTTGCATTATTATTTCATCATCAGCAACAGGAGAAGATTACTATGAAGACCAGGTGGAGCATTAGGCGCGTAATCTGAACTCAACCTTGCCTGTGGGGATGGAGTAGAGATGGAGCTGCTGCTGCTTAGATTGCTTCCGCATTAGTTAGAAGACTTCTGCTGCTAGAATAAAGACTTCCGCTGTGAGCATGAGTCCTAGACTCATGAAACATTGTAATAAACTCTTTTATTCGTGGTCATATTTATTCTGAAATTCAGTTTGTGGATGATGTGTATATGTGTGATGAACATCCTGGGCACACATATGCATCAGTCCTAGGTTTCCGTGGTTTTCCACAGAATTGAGGGCGTCACACTAACTATGCAAAAGCTTGACGCCCGGTCCCGTAAAACTCGGAACCCAGCTAATGCATATGTGTGCCCAGGATGTTCATCACACATACACATGTAATCCATAAACTAAATTTAGAATATAACCACGAATAATAGGGTTTAAATACTTTTCTACATCAATCTCTAACTTATTCTTGCAGCGGAAGTCTCTAACTTATTCCAGCAGCAGAAGTCTCTAAACGATAGCGGAAGCAAACTAAACACGGCAGAGGCTCCATCTCCAACTCCAAGGGCAAGTTGACGGTAGTTCACACGCATAGTACTCCACATGATCTTCGAAATACTCTTCTCCTGTTGCTGATGTTCAAGTAATAATGCAAGGTTGAGTACATGACGTACTCAGCAAGTGCAGGAAAATATGATATGTAGCTTACAACAAGGTAGGAATAAAAGACTCATTGCAGAAAGCAAAGTTTATTTCACAAACATTATGAAAACAGCAACTATCATTGAGTGAATTTAATCCCAGCATATATTTAAGTAAAATGGCAACATACCTCCTTCATAATTAACCACTTTCCATGTCTCAACCAGTCATTTATCTTTCTCAATTTCATCTCATGCTCAGAATAACCATCTCATGTTCATATCCATCTCATCATCCGAAAACCAATCTCATTACCAAGACTCAACAGTACCGAAACCAATCCCAATAACCATACCATAACCATAACCAAATAACCATCCCATAACCATCCCGATAACCATCCCATAACCATCCCATCTAATCATGTGAGTTGGCCATGCGCTTGTGACCGTAAGCACGACTATCATGATAGTTTTACACTCTTACGAGGTTGCACCACTTTACCCACAAGTTTGTGATTTCGTCACCCGTCGGCGACTGCAGAACCTCCATTATACCAGTACAGAACCGTCGGTGTATGGCCAAGAGATCACTAAATAGCCTTTACAAAGGGGCTACTAGATGTATGGACTCACTAAGGTTTTACCAGCAGGCTCGAATCACCATTCTCCCACCTACGGGCCCCCTCTTGAGCCATGCAGTTCCCAGGGCAGTCCTCTCTCGACAACCATTCCCCGCGCCTTCCATGGTCCATAATAATCTAGCAACTTACTTAAGATGCAATGGTGCATATGCATGCTAACCTATGGTGCCGTTTCATTAGATCAGTTTGTACATGTTCTTGCATGTTTTAATGGGCTTGCATGAGGTTTTACTATGAACAAGGGTGTAAAGATCAAGTGCGGACGTGGTGATGATCTTGACTCAAGATCTAGATCAATTTCACCATCATAAACTGATCAGCACGTGACCTGTCCACACGAAAAAGCTTCTGTTCGAAGAAAACAGATGCAAATAAAACCACGATGATGTCGTAAGGTGGTAACGAAGACCTACCTCACTTTTCCCTGGTGGCAGGGCCTCCCTCGTAGCAATGGCAGAAGGACAGTTCGTCATCTCTCCTCCGGCGATGGCGAACGTGTCGGGGCTCGTCGGCGGTCTCAACGGTGGTTGAACTCCGGCGAAGGGGGTTAACTCGGCGAGTTGGGGGCTAGGGCCTCTAAGTCGTCGACATGAAAAGGTGTTACGGCCAAGGGGTGTTTCGGGTTCTATTTATAAGGGGTGAAAGAAGAGTCCTACTCCGATTGAAATTCAAATAAGAGCCCTATTCAATTTGTTTTTGGATCTTAACAACTTATCTTCGATCGATTCGGTGTGGTAGCAACGTAGAAATCATGTCAGTTTCCTCAGTATCGGGTATTCCCACGCGTACGGGAAAAAACCACTTAGGATCTCGTCACCTCCGCATTGATGAGCTCCGGAGGCTCCACGGGTCCAGCGGGGGCCGGGCTTCCCTTCTCCGCAGAGGCGGGCTCCGATTGTGCCGCGTGTCAGGCGGGCGGGACCTCCCTCTCCTCATAGGCGAGCTTCGCATGCACCACATGTCTTGGCGGGTGGGACCTCCCCTCTCCCTCAAAGGTGAGCTCCGCGTGTGCCACGTGTCAGTGCCGGACCTTCCCTCCTCTTCAGAGGCGAGCTCTGAGAGTGCCACGTGTCAGTTCCGGACCTCCCCTCTCTTCAGAGGCGAGCTCCAAGAGTGCCACGTGTCAAGCAGCACCGAACTTCCTTTCTTCTCCTCGGAAACAAGCTCCGAAGTCAACACGTGTCCAACAGCGTCGGACCTCTATTCTCCTTGGAGACAAGCTCCGAGGTCGACACATGTCTAGCAGTGTCGGACCTCCCGGAGACGAGCTCCGAGGGTGAGACGTGTCCAGCAGGGTCAGACCACTCGGAGGCGAGCCCCGAGGGTGACACGTGTCCCGCAGTGTCTTCTCCTCGGAGGTGAGCTCCGAGTACGACACGTGTCCAGTAGGACCGGACCTCACCCCTTCCGCAGGGATGAGCTCCAAAAACGCCACGTGGCCAGCAGGCCGCGGGAAGTGTCGACAGTGCTCCTCGGCGAACTGGAATTGGCTCTTTTCAGCTATATTTCTGATTCTTTCTCCGTTTCTACTTGTTTTAAAATGTTTCTTTATATGAAATATGCATGCATGCGTGAATATGAAATTGAGGGTGTTACAAACCTACCCGCTTAAACTGAATCTCGCCCTCGAGATTCGATAGAGTGGAGAATAGATGAGGGAATTCTGCCTTGAGGTCTTGCTCATGTTCCCTTGTAGCTTCGTCTTCCGTGTGATGGCTCCATTGTACCTTGCACCAACGGATCACTTTGTTCCTCGTGACCCTTTCCTTCACGTCCAAAATTTGTACAGGGTGCTCTACATAGGTCAGATCCTCTTGAAGCTCGAGCTCATCCATCGGTACTTGTTCTTCCGGTACTCTCAAGCACTTTTTGAGTTGGGATACGTGAAACACGTCATGCACGTCGGAGAGGTGCATCGGGAGTTCTAGTTGATAGGCTACCTCTCCTCGCTTGCCCAAAATCTTGAATGGTCCGATGTAGCGAGGTGCTAGCTTGCCTTTGACGTTGAAACGTCGTTGGCCTCGGATAGGTGATACCTTAAGGTACACGAAGTCTCCTACTTTGAAAGTCAGCTTTCTTCGCCTGTTGTCTGCATAACCTTTTTGTCGTGACTGAGCAGCCTTCAAGTTCTCCCGTATCATTTGGACTTGCTTCTCAGCTTCTTGCAGCACTTCGGGTCCAAACACTTGGTTCTCTCCAGTCTGGTTCCAAAACAGCGGCGTCCTACATCGTCTTCCATACAATGCTTTGAAGGGTGACATCTTCAATCTGTCCTGATAGCTGTTATTGTATGAGAACTCGGCATACGGCAAGCTCCTTTCCCAACTATGTCCATGTTTCAAAGCGCAGGCTCTCAACATGTTTTCTAAAATTTGGTTTGTCCTCTCAGTTTGCCCGTCGGTTTGCGGGTGATAAGCGGAGCTGAAATTTAGCCGTGTACCCATGGCTTCATGCAGCTTCCTCCAGAACCTAGAGGTAAACTGAGAACCCTGATCTGAAACGATCCTCTTCGGGACTCCATGGCGGCACACGATTTGCTCCATGTACAGCTCGGCTAGTTGTGCAACGTTGTACTTGGTTTTAAGAGGAAGGAAATGAGCTGTTTTCGTCAATCGGTCCACAATAACCCATATGGAGTCGTAACCTGACTGAGTTCGTGGCAATCCGACGATTAAATCTATACTGATGTCTTCCCACTTCCACTCGGGTACTTTCAATGGTTGCAACAGTCCAGCGGGTCTTTGATGTTCGGCCTTAACCCGTTGGCACGTGTCGCATAGGGCAACATACTCAGCTATGTCCCTTTTCATACCATCCCATCAATAGCAAGTTTTCAGGTCCTTGTACATCTTTGTACTGCCGGGATGTATGGAATAAGGTGAGTCATGTGCCTCTTTAATATCGTGTCGCGGATGTGCTTCACGTTAGGCACACAAATCCTTTTCCCTAACCAAAGCGTACCCTTCTCGTCTTCCTTGAAGTCCTTTTCTATGCCTTGTTGGATTCTTTCCATGATCTCCTTGATTTCCTCATCCGTTGCTTGGCCATCTCGTATCTCTTGTTCCAACGAAGAATGTAGTTCCATCACTTCCATCTCGTTCAAGAACCTGAGATGTAACCGTTCGAACTCCTTGCGCAGCTCGGGTGGTAGCTCCCGAACCGTGAGTTGGTGACATGCTCCCTTTCGGCTCAATGCATCAGCTACTACATTGGCCTTTCCGGGGTGATAATTGATTCCAACATCATAATCCTTGATGAGTTCCAACCATTGACGTTGCCTCAAATTCAGATCCGTTTGGGTGAATATATACTTGAGGCTTTTGTGATCCGTATAGATCTCACATCGATGACCAAGGATATAATGCCTCCAAATCTTCAAGGCATGTACCACGGCTGCTAGCTCCAAGTCATGTGTGGGGTAATTCATCTCGTGTTTCTTTAGTTGTCTCGATGCATAGGCTCCCACTTGTCCTTCTTGAATGAGCACACATCCAAGACCTTGTCTTGATGCGTCGCAATATATGTCGAAGCTCTTGCTCACGTCCGGCAATACCAAAACCCGCGATGTGGTTAGCCTTTTCTTGAGCTCCTTGAAGCTTTCTTGACACGCTGGTGTCCACTAAAATGCTTTTCCCTTCATTAGCAATTCAGTCATAGGCTTCGCTATTTTTTGGAGAAATCCTTGATGAACCAGCGATAGTATCCGGCCATCCCAAGGAAACTCAGAATATCCCTCACGTTCTGCGGTTGGTTCCACTTCAGAACATCTCCCACTTTTCTGGGATCAACCGGCACTCCTTCCTCGGAGATGATGTGGCCTAGGAACGATATCTCCTTTAGCCAAAATTGACACTTGCTGAGCTTGGCATACAATTGATGCTCTCGCAGCTTCTGCAATGTCAATCTTAAATGTTGTTCATGTTCTTCCTCACTTTTTGAATACGCTATGATATCGTCGATGAAAACCATGATGAACTTGTCCAAGTCCTCCATGAAGACCTTATTCATGAGGTACATGAAATATGCGGGTGCATTCGTTAACCCAAAAGACATAACGGTATATTCACACGAACCATACCGTGTTCGAAAGGCAGTCTTGGGTCTGTCGGAGGGCTTAATCTTCAGCTGGAAGTATCCCGACCGAAGATCAATCTTAGAGAAAACTCGGGCACCTTTCATATGGTTGAACAGGTCCTCTATATAGGGCAGAGGGTACATGTTCTTGATCGTCACCTCATTGAGAGACCTATAGTCCACACACATCCTTTGGGTCCCATCCTTCTTGTCTGCGAAGAGCATGGGGGCTCCCCATGGTGACGAGCTTGGGCGTATAAAACCCTTTTCTAACTGCTCCTGAATTTGCTTCTTAAGCTCCACTAGTTCATTAACGGGCATCCTATATGGCCTCTTTGCTATAGGTGCAGTTCCGGGTACCAGATCAATGGAAAACTCAATGTCCCGGTCAGGTGGCATACCTGGAAGTTCTTCTGGGAACACGTCCAAAAATTCTTGAACCACCGGAACGCATTCCAATGTTGCTTCTTCGACGTGGTTCAACGTTGCCTTCTCGGTTGCCGGTTGGGCTGATTCAAACTCGATACGAGTAGCATGATCATTTGTCAACTATACGCTCCTCTCAGCACATTGGATTACTCCGTTGTGCTTGCTTAGCCAATCCATTCCAAGTATTATATCAAGCCCTTGGGAATCCAAGACAATAAGGTTGCAAGGAAGTCTACCCCCTTATTTTAAGGTTTACTTTCGGGCATACTATATTAGTCCTCATCTCTCCACCAGGAGAATTAACTAACATAGTATATTTCATGTGTGATATGGGCAGATTATACTTGGCAACATATTTGGATGATATGAATGAATGCGATGCTCCGGAGTCAAATAAAACAGTGGCTGGGTTGGAGTTGGCAAGGAACATACCAATCCCGACGTCCTCAGCCTGTTGCGCTTCCTCAGCGAAGACATGATTCACGTTGCCACGAGCATAGTTCTGCTGTCCACGGTTACCTTGATTAGCTCCTACGTTCGGCCATGGGTTCTGCTTGCGCGCGTTGCTTGGCTGTCCAAGGCCTTTCCTCAGGCACTGACTTGCAAAGTGTCCCGCTTCTCCGCATGCAAAACATGCCTTGTTGCCCAAGACAGCAGGTACGTTAGGGCGAGGGTGGTTTTGAGCATAGGCGCCCATGTTTGGACGGGGCGCAGATGGCAAAGGCACACGAGGTGCTTGCATGACAGGACGTTGCTGCGGTGGTTGATTAGGCCAAAAAGTAGAAGCGGACGAGCCATACTGTGGTCCAGCTGGGGGCATGAAATGGGGACGTACATTGCTCCCTTGTGGCTGGTATGGCATCTTTCTCTTGCCCCCTTGCTCGATCTCACAGATCTTGCTTTCAACCACTATAGCTTTGCATAGTCATTGTTGAGCAGCTGAACTTGGATCTCATTGTTCAACCCTCTCATGAACAAGTACTGCTTCCTTTGGTCCGAGTTGACATCCTCGGGGGCATACCTTGATAGCTGTGTAAACTTGCTGAGGTACTCATTCACGCTCTTGTTTCCTTGGCGGATACCTTCAAACTCTTGCCTTTTTAGCATCATGACTCCAGCGGGGACGTAATGAGAGCGGAAACTCTCCTTGAACTCAGTCCAAGTGATAGTCTCCTGGTTGTCATGAGCATTGCAAAGAGCGTCCCACCAGTCAGTGGCTTCTCCCATAAGTTGGTGCGATGCGAAGAGAACTTTCTCCCGATCATTGCACTGAACAATGGCAAACTTCTTCTCCATGGATTTCAACCAATCATCAGCCTCCATGGGATCATTAGCTTGTGCAAAAGTGGGTGGTCGAGTCCTCATGAACTCTCCCAGTCTGTTGTGAGCCGGCGGTGGTGGTGGTGGTGTTGGTGGTGGCGCAGGAATAGGGTTAGGATTGTGGTTGTTGTTGGCTTGCAGCTGACCCAAAGTTTGGATCATAGTTTGCATGAGCTGATTCTGCATAGCCATCAACCTTTCAAGGTTGTTTGCACCAGCCCCGGGGTTAACATTCTCAGGAACTTCATCATGGCCATCCTCTGGTGGTTCCTGGTTGCCACGAACGTTCCTTCTTTGGCGGCCGGCGTTTTCTCTCACCATCTGTGTGTGTGTGTGAGAGAGAGAGTTGAGTGGAATAGTTTAGATTGATCCCCCCAACTATATGCATCAAGGGTTATGAACTAAATAACTTCTTTTATTAATGAGGATGTGAACAAGTGCCGAAACACCTCACATCTCTCTACTATGTGTGGATTTGGACAACGCTGAAGCGTCCCACAACTCACACTAAGCACTCAAACACAAGCAATCATCACAAAAGTTCACACCACTCCTATTCAAGTTATTCAATGGGAGTCCTAAACTTAATCATGTGAACTGGTTTAGTTCCCGCCATGTGACGGGGGTGGTCCATGCATGGGCGCACGCCACAGTGAGTTGGCAGTCCATGTATGGTCAGATGGCGTTGAGAAAACTTTGAGAAGGAAGAAATAACTCCATAACATCAGAAGTTATGGAGCAAGAAAGCAAGTGTGTCGTTGTCCAAAAGAAGAGACAAGGTGGGGTTGAAAATAGCACCTTGCGGTGGCTGAATTGACAAGGAAGTGCAGCAGCAAGCAACTTTCAAAAATAGAAGTTTAGAGGGGTATGCCTATGTGTTTTTAGAGTGTCCTTTCTACCTAGGCTTGCATCCTATGGTCAATGTGGTTCTGTTGCCAATCTGTGCATTCTACCTTGGCTTGCATCCTACGGCCAACGTGGCTTCTAATGCCAATCTGTGACTAGGCTTGCGTCCTAGAGTCAACGTGCCTCTGATACCAATCTGTGACGCCCGGTCCCGTAAAACACGTAACCCAGCTAACGCATATGTGTGCCCAGGATGTTCATCACACATACACATGTAATCCACAAACTAAATTCAGAATATAACTGTAAGGGCCTAAGTTTTTGGCACATATTCAAAGTGCTCATCACACCACACACACACACACACTTCATTTGAAGAAAATTGATGAACACATTTGAAGAGCAAGTAACCACCATCAACATGATCATTAGAGAACCAACTCACACAATGCAGAAGTGGCATTTCCCACATGCATCATCTAAGGGCTGGGCATATGAAAACTCCTACACCTTGCTAGGAATATCCATGCCAAGTTTCACCCAAATTCAAAACCTTTTTGAAGCCCTTTTGGGTATAGCTAGAAAGATGGTGGTTTGAACTAAAATTCAAATTCAAACTACTTCCATCCCATGAATTCAAAAGTGGGAGGCATATTCTTACTCAGCACATTTTTGTGAGCTCACACACCAATTTTCACTCCATTTGGAGTTGATCTTGACATGAGCTAAGTTTAGCAAATTCAAACTTTATTTGAATTTCAAACTGAATATGTGCTGAAATCTAGTCAAACCAAACCCAATTTGAATTCTAACCAATTCAAAAGGCTCAGGGGTAGATAATTCAAATCACCATGGGTATAAGAGGGATTACTGTTTACAATAGTAAGAGGTAGTTAAGTTCAGAGGTTAAAAGGGAGACGGGACCCACATGTCAGCCACTGGAGAGAATTCAACCGACTGAAGACTGATATCGGTTTCTTGCGCCCGACCGATCTGCCGCCACGGCGAGGAAACGGCGAGGACAGCAGCTGCTTGCCGCCCTCGGCCGCTGAACCGCCTCTCGGGGCCTTTATCTACGCGCCCGAGCGGTCTCCGGTGCTTCTCACCGCTGTCCCGACGCGTTCCCACCCAGAAAACTGAAACTCCTCGCCGCTCGGTTGAACCCCTCGGTCCCTCGTCGCCCAGAAGATCCTGTGGCTTCCACGGCGATCTGAGACCAGCACCGGGTGCGCCATGTCTTCCTTGACGCCCTCACGCCGGTTCCAGGCCCTGAGCAGTCCTTCCCGAGCTCCACTGCGACGATCTTTCATTTCCCGGTTCAGCTCGAGCCGCCATCACGGGAACGATCCGTCCGGCCACCACAGCCTGCCGTTCGCCGAGCTGTGAACAGCAAAAAGGTTCCCTTCAGACCCTCTTTCATTACCGCAAGCTCCGGCGGCATGACATAGACTGCTCATGCCGGAATTTCATGATTTCGCGACGGTATGCAAAAGGGGAGCCCGAACTGATTCACAAAATTCGTAGTCCACACCGCACCACTCATCCTATCACGGGGGGAAGCACTTCTTGGTGCCCGCACGAGTCCATAGGAGCAGGAACCACGAAGAACCATTGAGGGAAGCTACTGTTCTTCGAGTTTTAGGAGAATTCCTGATTTCCGGCCTAGGTCGCACGGTGACAGCCCAGTACAGTCATCTACGGGCTCCGTGGAGCTCATGTCGATCCTTCCTAGGGTCCCTTGGTGCTCGACGACCTTTTGTTCGATCAGATGAGGTGCTAGGAAGGCCGGCCGACACGGCCGAAGTTCTTCCGAAGTTACCACTCGTCGCCAACCATGTGCCAGCCATTTTCATGACAAGCTGAGCCCAGAATCATGTTCCCCGAGTGGATTTAGGCAGGGGCGGCCAGAATCATGAAGTTTGGAGCACCACAGAGGCCGCCGGCAAGCTCTCCGGCGAGGTGCCGCGGCAGCAGAGCGCGGGAGGCGAGAGGAAGACGAAGGGGGTGGGTCCCGGCTGTCAGCGGCAGATATTTTAAAACCAGGATCTGCTGTGGCACGGATCAGGTGCGGCTGCGTGCGAAGGAATCTGTAGCCGCGTGTGTCATCCGATGAGGAGCTGACACGTAGCCCCGGGTCCCACGCGCAGTGATTTGAACTTTTCCCGATTTTCAGATTTCATTCCAAACTTCAAATCCTCATAACTTTGGCTAGGAAACTCCAAATAGAGTGAACCAAAATTTGTTGGATTCAGCTCTCCGAGTACTTTCCAGCAAATCAAGGTTCACTTCATGAAAATCCTTATTTCTCCAGAATTAATTCTTCAAATTTTAAACTGTTTAGAATTTTAACTGGAGAACCCTTTGGAGGACAATTCTGAATTTTTGCTCGGATGTTCACCAAAATATCCATGAGCTACCATAAAAATTTCAGATCCATTTGAGCTCATTTGATCCATCTAATGGTGTGATTAATAAAACTGTTCCAGAGAAAATAAAAAATGTCCAGAAACATTTTCAGAATTTCTCTGAAGTTGTTTAGCTCATATCTTTAGCTAGGAGCCTTCAAATTAAGTGAGACCAACTCCATTAGAACCCTCTGAAAATCTAGTTTTCAGAAAGTCATGGGTTACTCCATGAAAATCCCTAGAACACCCTAAGAGCTCCAATTGAGATCAAGTACATAATTATTTGTGGAGAGCTCAAATGAGCTTTGCTGCAACTAAAACTTGGTCAAGTCTCTGTTTAGGTTGTATCCAAACAATAGTGAAAATTTCAGAGTCATTGAGTCTTGCTAGTGACACTTATAGCCTTCACAAGTTTAAATTCAATTCAAATGCATTTAAATTAATACATGTACTTGTTATCTCATGTAGTCGCTAAGGTCGAGGAGGAACCCGAAGTCTTAGACTTCATTACTCCGGAAGAGCAGCTAGCCTACGACCAAGAGCAGCAAGGCAAGCTCCGGTTTGCATTAACCCTTTTACAAATTTTTACTGTTTTGAGAACTTACTTTGAGTACCATTACTGCTTGCATTAGAGTCTTGTTTGAAAATCCAAATGCATAGCCAAGAAAACCATGGGTTGGGATTAAGATTGAAAACCTCGTTAGCCACTGCAATACTAAGATAGAGTAGGATTCGGTACAAGTCGAGTAGTTGGAACTACTCGCGAGGATAGGCTAGAGGCACTCGACTCGGGTAGAGATAGCACATGAAACACATGGCAAGAAAATGAGAGCGAGTGGAGAGTAAGGGCAGCAGGACTTTGGGGCCTGAGTGCTATAGCTCCGCTTGTGTCGATTAAGGACAGAGCCGTGTGCAGGCCTATTGAATAAGCTAGAACAGTACCGAAGACCTACCGGCTATATGGGAACCAGGAAACCGATGTAACTCGGGTAGCTGGGTGTTGAGGCATAGCTGGTCGTTCAGAGGGTAGGTTGAGAGCTTGAGGTGTAAATCGGCTGGCGGCACTGAGATGCGCCGTGCAGAGACCTCTTCCTCGGGACGATTGGACCGGTTCAACATTTGGCTGACGGGTGAAAGGTAGTTGCGTACGACGTCCGTGATGGTTTTTGTAGGCAACATCGAGTACGGGCATACGTGACGGGTTATTCCGGTAGCCCTGCAGGTGTAAATCGATTATAATCGCCGTCCCTTGTGGTCAGTGAGTACCACTTGTTCACTGTACCGTGACGTAGACAGAATAGGCTAGTTACATGTTAAAATGTTGCTGATTGAAAGATGGACTTTGATTGTTAATGAGTTGTTGTAGTCTAGAGCTAACTAAAGTTCTTTTCCACTTTGGGTAAAGTACATGAGAGAAATGTGTTTCTTGTTTGATTGCGGCTCTCTCATGTGTCTTAGCGTAAAGTCTCCACAACCTGTTGCTAAAACTTGAAAGTAAGGTTCCACTAATTAGGTGAGTCCTTTGCAACTTGTTTTACCTCATGTAACCTATCATACAGCATGTAGAAGTTCCATGTATAGGAGAGACAGGTCAGTCTTGTTGAGCCTTCATGCTCACTGCTTGTGTTTGAAGCTTTTGCAGGGTTCTATGAGGAAGGGACTCCCGAGGAGGAGACGGGACCCCAGCAGGGGAACCCCGTCGAGTGGGAGTCGTGCACGTCGCCGTGTTAGTGTGCGTGCGTGCTAGCAAGGACACGTTCACGGGCTGAACGTGAACTTGATGCGTAGTCTACGCCCGTGAGTGTAGACTGAACCTATTTTGTTGTAAAAATGTTCATAACCCGTTTATGTAATAAAACTTTGCTTCCGCTTTGTACCTTTGATGTGTGTTATTCGGTGCTGTGCAACGCAGCACCCCTCAGCGTGATCCTGGCTCGACAAGACCGTGGGGTCGTGTCAGTGTGGTATCAGAGCTCGCTTGAGGTTTAACGCACTGAAAAGGTCATCTTTTTCAAAAATTTGGTGAGGAACGAGTTAGTAGCCCATATAAGGATGTTATTAGTATATAGAAATTGGCAAATTAAACTTTTTGTTTATGTCAAAAAATCGTGCATCTCGGGACGCTTTATGTCTTGTGGGGTTCACGTAAGCGCTGTCCACCAGTGCGCACAAGCTGAAGGGTGGAGCCCCACGGGTGGCAGGTAACCCGACCCGCTTTGGTATCCTCTACGACTCTTCATGTCGTTTGGGGTATTCGAGCAACGTCATTCCCTGGCATGCGTGGTGCAATTTGGGAGACCCCGTCACGTGGTCAGTAACGTGAACACGTAGCTCATGGCGTGTTTGGCTTGAGAACATCCGGGCGAGTGATGACGGCCGGGTGTATGAACTGTATGGATGCCGGGCTCGGTGTGCAGCAGAGTCTGACGATTGTGTGAGTTATCTGCAGGTAGTCTAACCATGAAACGGTAGACGTGTAGCATCCGTGTGCGAGTGACATTTAGTGCCACTGAACTAACGAAGCCGGCTAAGTCCGGTATAGGTTTTTCTTTGTGAGGACGTAGTACCGACATGCTCTGGTGACGCATCGACGTCACACCCCACTAAATGAGCAACTGCATTGTTAAACTTGAAAGTTTTGATCCAGCGCACTAAAACTTTATGTAACTCCTTCCCTTAATCAGGATATTCAAAGTAAACAAGTTTTCAACTTATAGGATACTAAGGACAGAGTCCCCTGTTTTCAGCTGATAGAAGGCTGAAGTTAATCAGAGGCTAGAGGTTGAGTTCTTTCGAGGATGGGGTCATATGATACATTTCTGGAAAGCTTTGGAAGATCTTTACAACTTTTATGTTGAGGTCCAGAGGTGTTTCATCCCTTAACCAATCGAAAAATGCAGTAGAGTTGAAACTTTCCAGAAAACAGGGCAGACCAAACACTCTCTGTAAATTGAGCATAACTTCCTGCATAACAATCTAAAAATAGAACATGAGGTAGTTCTGGAAATCTTATGAGATGGGTTACAACTTTGTAACAGAAAGTTTTGTCAGATTGGGTGTAGAATTAACTGGAATTCTTGGATCAAATCAGTACCTAAAGCAGGGAGGTGCTGTCCAAACTTTTCCTGAAATCCTGCCAACTTTGAAAATCTCATAACTTTTGAACCAGGATTGATCTTAGGCCAAGAAAATACTTTCTGGAAATCTATTAAAGTTAGCTTTAACTTTGACATTGAGCTCCAGAATTGGTTTTGCCTTTAGCATGGCCTAAATCAGGTTAAAATGGAAACTGGTCAGGGCTGTCATGTTGGACAGCAGATCAGCAGTCAAATTTGTTTAAATTTGAACTAGATTTCCAAGTTTTATGAGTTCAATGTCTTATGTTATAACTCAATGGTTTACTATTCAAATAAATATTTGACATTTCTCAAATATGTTTTTACAGATGACAGCGGATAGACAGTTGGAGAACGGGTGGGTGATGTCCCACTGTTCTCACCACAGCGGCTATCCGGAAGCATTGAGGCAAATGCTTCAATATTTCGGGTACAGCGAGATGCCGCACTACCTGCCAAGGAAGAAGGCGAGGAGGGGAACCAGACATGGACGATCCATGTCGAAGTTCCTGCAGGGCCTACGCCACCCGGTTGGGCGCCGTTCACCGTCACGGTAAGAGGTAGACAACCGGAGGGAATGTGGCAAGTGGCAGCCCGCAACACCATGTCTCGTTTCTGCCGACTACACGTGAGAGCTATGGAGGGCACTCCATACACGCTCGTTATGGTGGAGAGACGGGCTAATCATTTGTGGGAAGGGAGGTATATGGAGGCAACCAATCCAGGTTGCCCAAGGTACAACCCTGCGGAGGCGAACCTCAGCCTCCAGTTGAGGGCGGGAAAGGCCGTGATGGACAGCCAAGCTGTTCATACGGAGTGTCTCGCCGCAAAGCTCAAGGAAAGCACCAGCCGTGGAGACCATTTCGAGAGTGCTCACAGCGCACTCCGCAATGTGCTCCTTCCGACGATCAAGCGACTGAACGAACAGCATAATCAGTTGCATCGTCTGAAGAAGGCGAAGAAGAAAAGCCGCGTCAATATCACGGCTTTGCAAGAGCAAGTGCAGGCTCTGACCCAGCAGAACGAGGTCCTTACTCAAGAGCGGGACGACGCTATTGAAGAAGGGCAAGGCTGGGAAGAAGACTACAACCAGGCCATGGACGAAGTGCATGCGTTGCAGGACCTCGTACCTCCGGTATTGGGCATACCGGTGGTCTTGGGTCTTCCGGCAATGGGAGAACCTGAGATGGGAGAGGAGGTTGTAGATCCAGAGCCACCAGCAGAGTTACCGGAGGAGGACGACCCACAGGAGGTCGAGTTCTACTCCGAGTAGGAGGATACCGTTGCCAAGTAGGGCAACTAGAGTAGTGTAACCCAAACTTTTGTAACCAGTGACATGTCGTGTAGGCAGTAGCGTATGTATAGGTAGTGACGACATGAGCACGACTTCTCAGAGACCCGAGAATAATGTATCTTGTATAAAGTTTATGATTTATCAATATATGTGAATGTTGTGCAAATTATTCATGCGTCACTTCAATACCTACTGTTTCTTATGGAAGTTTAAGTATGACATGTGCTCATCGCTGCTGTTTTGAATTTCAGAATGACTCGTACTCGTGCCAACCCGGATGTTGGGGGTTCTAGTCAAGGGGGAGAAACCTCCCAACAGACTCCCGAGGACTCCTCGGGACAGCAACAGCAAACACCACCACCGCCAACGGTTACATTGGCCTATATCGTTGCAGCAATGGCGGGTTCTCATCAGCAGCACACGGAGTTGCTGCAAACTCTCATCGCAAATACGTGTCGACCAGAGAGGCGTCAAGATCGTGAGCAGCGTCAACAGAGCTCCTACACCGACTTTCTAGTGACTCATCCCCCGGTATTCTCAAGGGCGGATGAACCCCTCGATGCGGACAACTGGCTCCGCACGATGGAGATGAAGTTCGGGCTGCTCCAAGTGAGAGAGCAGCGCAAGACTCAGTTCGCGGTCCAACAGCTCCAGGGATCCGCGAGCGCGTGGTGGGCGAACTACTGTGCTTCACAGCCCACCGACCGAGTTATGACCTGGGCGGAGTTCCGGACGGCCTTCAGGGCCTATCACATACCGCCGGGTCTCATGAAAAGGAAGATGCAGGAGTTATTACGCCTGCAACAAGGGAGCAGGAACGTGCTGGAATACTCCAGGGCGTTCAACGATCTTGCGCTTTATGCGTCGTATCACGCCGATACTGACGAGAAGAGGCGGGATCACTTCTACCAGGGGCTTAATCCGCTCCTGGAGGACAAACTGGCGATGTTCAATCGCGGCAGCCTCAACGACATAATTGATGCTGCGATTTTCCAGGAGGACTCCGGCAAGGAGTTAGCGGCGGCGGAAAGGAAGCGAAGCGTGCCGCAGAGCAGTGGAGAAGTTAGTGGTCCTTCTCAGAAATATCGGATGGTGAATCTCCCACCATCAGGTCCACGCTGGCAGCCACCACAGAGGCCGATGCCATTCCGCAGTCGGCCATATTCTTCACTGGCATTCAGGCCGGCACTGCCAGCACCACCTCCGCAACAACAACAGCAGCAGCGGACGATGCCGCGTGCGTATGCACCTCAGCAGCCATGCCGGGCTTTCGTCCCCCAGGCACCGGACAAGCAGCGGCCACATGCTACAAATGTGGTCGTCCAGGACACTTCGCCAGCAGTTGTCCTGAGAGGCAAGGCGGCGGAGTTGCACCGCAACTTCCGGGGAGGAATCAGCCCCGGAATCCTACTAATGCGCGGCGGGCAAACCCTAGGCCCGGCACCGTCCACCAACTTGCTATAGAGGATGTGCCGGAGGGAGAGCCGATCCTTGCGGGTATGTTCCAACTCCACCAGCATCCCGCCATAGTATTATTTGATTCAGGCGCCACGCATAGCTTTATTAGCCAAGCTTTCATTGCTAAATACAGCTTGCCAATACTACCCACCGATAGTCCATATTTGATTTGTTCACCGGGTGGGAAAATTTCAGCAAGCATGATGGTTCTAAAAGCGCCATTATGCTTAGAGGGTAGAGTATACCCTACGTCTCTCATAATTTTAGAGGGACAGAAGGTCGATGTCATCTTAGGGATGTCGTGGTTAACCCGCCACGGCGCTGTTTTAGACACCGTCTTCCGAATTGTGCACTTGAACTCAGAAGTGCATGAATCTCATTCCTTATTTCTAGACAGTCCAGAAATAAAACTTCCAAGCGTCTATCAATCCACAACCATCAGATTGGAAGATATTCCAGTGGTCCGAGAGTTCCCTGATGTGTTCCCGGATGATTTACCGGGGATGCCGCCCGATAGAGAGGTGGAGTTCAAGATTGAACTTGCACCGGGAACCATGCCAATATCCCGAAGGCCGTACAAGATGGCACCCAAGGAGTTGGCTGAACTGAAGACTCAGCTGACGGACCTCCTGGAGAAGGATTTTATTAGGCCAAGCTCCTCGCCATGGGGCTGTTCAGCATTATTCGTAAAGAATAAAGACGAGACGTTGCGGCTTTGCGTGGACTATCGTCCACTAAACACCGTAACCATCAGGAACAAGTACCCGTTGCCACGGTCGACATGTTGTTTGATCAGTTGGTCAAAGCAAAGATCTTTTCCAAAATGGATTTAAGATCTGGGTACCACCAGATTAAAATACGGTCTGAGGATATTCCGAAGACGGCTTTCTCGACGAGGTACGGACTTTATGAGTACCTAGTCATGTGCTTCGGCCTCACCAATGCTCCATCTTACTTCATGTATTTGATGAACTCGGTATTCATGCCGGAGCTGGACAAGTTTGTCGTGGTCTTCATCGATGACATACTGGTATATTCCAAGTCGGAGGAAGATCACAAGAAGCATCTGCGTATAGTCTTGCAACGGCTGCGGGATCACAAGCTATATGCGAAATTCAGCAAGTGAGAGTTCTGGATATTGCAAGTGCCTTTTCTCGGGCATATATCATCTCAGCGAAGGGCATCGCTGTAGACCCGAGTAAAATCACACAAGTGCTGAATTGGAAATCCCCAAGAACTGTTCACGAGGTACGGAGTTTCCTCGGACTCGCGGGATATTATCGGAGGTTCATTCCAAACTTCTCGAAGATTGCCAAGCCTATGACGGAGCTTCTGAAGAAGGCTACCAAATATGTTTGGAGTCCAGCATGTGAAGCAGCATTCAAGGCTTTGGTTAAGAACCTAACATCAGCACCGGTTTTGGCGCAGCCAGACACAACAAAACCATTCGATGTGTACGGCGATGCATCCGGCATTGGGCTCGGATGTGTGCTGATGCAAGACCGAAGAGTGGTCGCGTATGGGTCACGGCAGCTTAGAAACCATGAGCAGAATTATCCAACTCATGACTTGGAGCTCGCTGCCGTGGTACTCGCACTTAAAATGTGGAGGCACTACATACTCGGTAACCTCGTACATTTATATACCGACCAGAAAAGCCTCAAGTACATATTCACTCAGAAGGAGCTGGACATGAGGGAGCGAAGATGGTTAGAATTGATAAAGGATTATGAAATAGAGATCCATTATCACCCGGGCAAGGCAAACGTAGTGGCGGATGCGCTGAGCCACAAGTCACGTCAATAATCTGACCATCACACTGTTGGAAGAGAGCGAACCACCACTGCATGTGATTCCACATGGGGCTCTCTACAACTTAGCTTTGATCCCCACCATCTGTGAAGAGATAGCGGCAGCCCAAAAGAATGACAAGGGCATGTCACATTTACGGAGACACATAGACAGTGGGGAGTTGAAATGTTTCTGGAAAGACAGAGACGGCGTCCTATGGTTCAAGGACCGGATCGTCGTACCCCGTAACCCGGAGTTACGGAACAAAATCTTTGATGAGGCTCACTTACCAAAGTTTTCTATTCACCCCGGCAGCAATAAAATGTATCAAGAACTCAGAAGCAAGTTTTGGTGGCCACGGATGAAGCGGGAGATCGCAAAGTACGTGTCCGAGTGTGATACATGTCGAAGGGTGAAGGCAGATCATATGCGGAAACCAGGACTGCTACAACCACTGGGCGTTCCTGCCTGGAAGTGGGAAGATGTGAGCATGGACTTCATCATCGGTTTACCCACCACCTTTCAGAAACATGATTCTGTGTGGGTGATCGTCGACCGGCTTACCAAAGTTTCCCATTTCATCCCGGTCAACACCAACTACAACGCCAAGAAGTATGCTGAACTGTACATCTCACGGATCCTATGCTTGTACGGCGTACCCCGTACCATCATATCGGATCGGGGCACTTTATTTGTGTCCCGTTTTTGGGAGCAGCTGCACGCTGCATTGGGGACGAAGCTGATCCGTAGTTCAGCATACCACCCGCAAACGGATGGACAAACTGAGCGGGTAAACCAAATCCTAGAAGATATGCTACGAGCTTGCGCTATCAACCACGGCAAGAATTGGGATGATCACTTGCCGTTGGCCGAGTTCTCGTACAGCAATGGGTTCCAAGCCAGCATCAAGATGGCGCCTGACGAGGTGCTATACGGGAGAAAATGCCGCACACCACTGAATTGGTGTGAGTCTTGCGAAAGGGTTAGCTTCGGGATTGATCTTGTCAACAACGCGGAGGAAAAGGTTCGGCTGATTCAAGCAAACCTAAAAGCCGCTCAATCCTGACAGAAGCAATATGCGGACCGGAGAAGGCGCCCACTACAATTCGAAATTGGGGATCACGTATACCTACGTGTGTCTCCAATGAAGGGCGTGAACAGATTTGGGGTGAGAGACAAGTTGGCACCCCGATTCATCGGTCCATTTCAGATTATAGAAAGATGTGGATCAGTAGCATACCGACTGAAATTACCAGAAGCACTTTCTGGTGTGCACGACGTCTTTCATATTTCCCAGCTGAGGAAGTGTCTTAAGCTATAAACTACCATTCAGCTGGAGGACATAGAAGAACTGAAACCGGATCTTACATATCGAGAGGAACCGGTTCAAGTTATTGATGAAAAGGCCCGAACCACACGCAACCGTACGTTGTGGTTCTACAAGTTCTGTGGAGTAATCACTCCATGGATGAAGCAACATGGGAGAGCGAAGGATTTCTTCGCGCTAACTACCCCGACTTCTTCACGTCGCATATCCGGTAATTTTCCACCATCCTCTCTCTCATTTTCACCTTATAATCTCAGGACGAGATTCTTTAAAGGGGGAGGAATGTAAGGGCCTAAGTTTTTGGCACATACTCAAAGTGCTCATCACACCACGCACACACACACACACTTCATTTGAAGAAAGTTGATGAACACATTTGAAGAGCAAGTAACCACCATCAACATGATCATTAGAGAACCAACTCACACAATGCAGAAGTGGCATTTACCACATGCATCATTTAAGGTCTGCGCATATGAAAACTCCTACACCTTGCTAGGAATATCCATGCCAAGTTTCACCCAAATTCAAAACCTTTTTGAAGCCCTTTTGGGTATAGCTAGAAAGATGGTGGTTTGAACTAAAATTCAAATTCAAACTACTTCCATCCCATGAATTCAAAAGTGGGAGGCATATTCTTACTCAGCACATTTTTGTGAGCTCACACACCAATTTTCACTCCATTTGGAGTTGATCTTGACATGAGCTAAGTTTAGCAAATTCAAACTTTATTTGAATTTCAAACTGAATATGTGCTGAAATCTAGTCAAACCAAACCCAATTTGAATTCTAACCAATTCAAAAGGCTCAGGGGTAGATAATTCAAATCACCATGGGTATAAGAGGGATTACTGTTTACAATAGTAAGAGGTAGTTAAGTTCAGAGGTTAAAAGGGAGACGGGACCCACATGTCAGCCACTGGAGAGAATTCAACCGACTGAAGACTGATCTCGGTTTCTTGCGCCCGACCGATCTGCCGCCACGGCGAGGAAACGGCGAGGACAGCAGCTGCTTGCCGCCCTCGGCCGCTGAACCGCCTCTCGGGGCCTTTATCTACGCGCCCGAGCGGTCTCCGGTGCTTCTCACCGCTGTCCCGACGCGTTCCCACCCAGAAAACTGAAACTCCTTGCCGCTCGGTTGAACCCTCGGTCCCTCATCGCCCGGCCGATCCTGTGGCTTCCACGGCGATCTGAGACCAGCACCGGGTGTGCCAAGTCTTCCTTGACGCCCTCACGCCGGTTCCAGGCCCTGAGCAGTCCTTCCCGAGCTCCACCGCGACGATCTTTCATTTCCCGGTTCAGCTCGAGCCGCCATCGCGGGAATGATCCGTCCGGCCACCACAGCCTGCCATTCGCCGAGCTGTGAACAGCAAAAAGGTTCGCCTTCAGACCCCTTTCATTACCGCAAGCTCCGGCGGCATGACATAGACTGCTCATGCCGGAATTTCATGATTTCGCGACGGTGTGCAAAAGGGGAGCCCGAACTGATTCGCAAAATTCGTAGTCCACACCGCACCACTCATCCTCTCACGAGGGGAAGCACTTCTTGGTGCCCGCGCGAGTCCATAGGAGCAGGAACCACGAAGAACCGTTGAAGGAAGTCACTGTTCTTCAAGTTTTAGGAGAATTCCCGATTTCCGGCCTAGGTCACACGGTGATAGCCTAGTACAGTCATCTCCGGGCTACGTGGAGCTCATGTCGATCCTTCCTAGGGTCCACTGGTGCTCGACGACCTTTTGTTCGATCGGGTGAGGTGCTAGGAAGGCCGGCCGACACGGCCGAAGTTCTTCCGAAGTTACCGCTCGTCGTCGACCATGTACCGGCCATTTTCATGACAAGCTGAGCCCAGAATCATGTTCCCCGAGTGGATTTAGGCAGGGACGGCCAGAATCATGAAGTTTGGAGCACCACAGAGGCCGCCGTCAAGCTCTGCGGCGAGGTGCCGCAGCGGCAGAGCGCGGGAGGCGAGAGGAAGATGGAGGGGGTGGGTCCTGGCTGTCAGCGGCAGATATTTTGAAACCGGGATCTGCTGTGGCACGGATCGGGTGTGTCTGCAGGTGAAGTAATCTGTAGCCGTGTGTGTCATCCGATTAGGAGCCGACACGTAGCCCCGGGTCCCACGCACAGTGATTTGAACTTTTCCCGATTTTCAGATTTCATTCCAAACTTCAAATCCTCATAACTTTGGCTAGGAAACTCCAAATCGAGTGAACCAAAATTTGTTGGATTCATCTCTCTGAGTGCTTTCCAGCAAATCAAGTTTCACTTCATGAAAATCCTTATTTCTCCAGATTTTCTTCAAAGTTTAAAATGTTTAGAATTTTAACTGGATAACCCTTTGGAGGAAAATTCTGAATTTTTGCTGGGATGTTCACCAAAATATCCCTGAGCTACCATAAAAATTTAAGATCCATTTGAGCTCATTTGATCCACCTAATAGTGTGATTAATAAAACTGTTCCAGAGAAAATAGAAAATGTCCAGAAACATTTTCAGAATTTCTCTGAAGTTGTTTAGCTCATATCTTTAGCTAGGAACCTTCAAATTAAGTGAGACCAACTCCATTAGAACCCTCTGAAAATCTAGTTTTCAGAAAGTCATGGGTTACTCCATGAAAATCCCTAGAACACCCTAAGAGCTCCAATTGAGATCAAGTACATAATTATTTGTGGAGAGCTCAAATGAGCTTTGCTGCAACTAAAACTTGGTCAAGTCTCTGTTTAGGTTGTATCCAAACCACAGTGAAAATTTCAGAGACATTGAGTCTGTCTAGTGAGACTTATAGCCTTCACAAGTTTAAATTCAATTCAAATGCATTTAAATTAATACATGTACTTGTTATCTCATGTAGTCGCTAAGGTCGAGGAGGAACCTGAAGTCTTAGACTTCATTACTCCGCAAGAGCAGCTAGCCTACGACCAAGAGCAGCAAGGCAAGCTCCGGTTTGCATTAACCCTTTTACAAATTTTTACTGTTTTGAGAACTTACTTTGAGTACCATTACTGCTTGCATTAGAGTCTTGTTTGAAAATCCAAATGCATAGCCAAGAAAACCATGGGTTGGGATTAAGATTGAAAACCTTGTTAGCCACTGCAATGCTAAGATAGAGTAGGATTCGGTACAAGTCAGGTAGTTGGAACTACTCGCGAGGGTAGGCTAGAGGCACTCGACTCGGGTAGAGATAGCACGTGAAACACATGGCAAGAAAATGAGATCGAGCAGAGAGTAAGGGCAGCAGGTCTTTGGGGCCTGAGTGCTATAGCTCCGCTTGTGTCGATTGAGAACCGAGCCGTGTGCGGGCCTGTTGAACAAGCTAGAACAGTACCGAAGACCTACCGGCTATATGGGAACCGGGAAACCGATGTAACTCGGGTAGATGGGTGTTGAGGCATAGCTGGTCGTTCAGAGGGTAGGTTGAGAGATTGAGGTGTAAATCGGCTGGCGGCACTGAGATGCGCGTGCAGAGACCTCTTGCTCGGGACGATTGGACCGGTTCAACATTTGGCTGACGGGTGAAAGGTAGTTGCGTACGACGTCCGTAATGGTTGTTGTAGACAACATCGAGTACGGGCGTACGTGACGGGTTATTCGGGTAACCCTGCAGGTGTAAATCGATTATAATCGCCGTCCCTCACAGTCACTGAGTACCACTTGTTCACTGTACCGTAACGTAGACAGAATAGGCTAGTTACATATTAAAACGTTGCTGATTGAAAGATGAGCTTTGATTGTTACTGAGTTGTTGTAGTCTAGAGCTAACTAAAGTTCTTTTCCACTTTGGGCAAAGTAAATGAGAGAAATGTGTTTCTTGTTTGATTGCGGCTCTCTCATGTGCCTTAGCGTAAAGTCTCCACAACATGTTGCTAAAACTTGAACGTAAGGTTCCACTAATTAGGCGAGTCCTTTGCAACTTGTTTTACCTCATGTAATCTATCATACAACATGTAGAAGTTCCATGTATAGGAGAGACGGATCAGTCTTGCTGAGCCTTCGTGCTCACTGCTTGTGTTTGAAGCTTTTGCAGGGTTCTATGAGGAAGGGACTCCCGAGGAGGAGACGGGACCCCAGGAGGGGAACCCCGTTGAGTGGGAGTCATGCACGCCGCCGTGTTAGGGTGCGTGCGTGCTAGCAAGGACACGTTCACGGGCTGAACGTGAACTTGATGCGTAGTCTACGCCCGTGAGTGTAGACTGAACCTATTTTGTTGTAAAAATGTTCATAAACCCGTTTATGTAATAAAACTTTGCTTCCGCTGTGTACCTTTGATGTGTGTTATTCGGTGCTGTGCAACGCAGCACCCCTCAGCGTGATCCTGGCTCGACAAGACCATGGGGTCGTGTCAATAACCACGAATAATAGGGTTTAAGTACTTTATTACATCAATCTCTAACTTATTCTTGCAGCGGAAGTCTCTAACTTATTCTAACAGCGGAAGTCTCTAAACGATAGCGGAAGCAAACTAAACACGGCAGCGGCTCCATCTCCAACTCCACAGGCAAGTTAACGGTAGTTCACACGCCTAGTACTCCACATGATCTTCGAAGTACTCTTCTCCTGTTTCTATTGTTCACGTAATAATGCAAGGTTGAGTACATGACGTACTCAGCAAGTGCGGGAAAATATGATATGTAGCTTACAACAAGGTAGGAATAAAAGGCTCATTGCAGAAAGCAAAGTTTATTTCACAAACATGATGAAAACAACAACTATCTTTAAGTGAATTTAATCCCAGCATATATTTAAGTAAAACGGCAACATACCTCCTTCATAATTCACCACTTTCCATGTCTCAACCAGTCATTTATCTTTCTCAATTCCATCTCATGCTCATAATAACCATCTCATGTTCATATCCATCTCATCATCCCATAACCAATCTCATTACCAAGACTCAACAGTCCCGAAACCAATCCCAATAACCATACCATAACCATAACCCAATAACCATCCCATAACAATCTGATAACCATCCCATAACTATCCCAACTAATCATGTGAGTTGGCCAGGCGCTTGTGACCGTAAGCACGGCTATCATGATAGTTTTACACTCTTAAGAGGTTGCACCATTTTACCCACAAGTTTGTGATTTCGTCACCCGTCGGCGACTGCAGAACCTCCATTATACCAGTACACAACCGTCGGTGTATGGCCAAGAGATCACAAAATAGCCTTTACAAAGGGGCTACTAGATGTATGGACTCACTAAGGTTTCACCAGCAGGCTCGAATCACCATTCTCCCACCTACGGGCCCCCTCTTGTGCCATGCAGTTCCCAGGGCAGTCCTCTCTCGACTCCCATTCCCCGTGCCTTCCACGGTCCATAACAATCTAGCAACTTACCTAATTAGTCAGCTAAGCCGCACCCATATTTGGCCTTGTGGTGGTACTGTTTTCCTGGCATGTGCTGGCATGAACCGGTCCTTAGATCTACGGCAACTAAACCACCATCTCATTCTACCACATCCACAAACCAAGCTTGCCTAGATCTCCCCCGATTCATGTTCATTATCATCATCAAGTTTTATTATCATTGTTCATATGAGTGCAGTAGCTAGACACATTCTATCTCGCTTCCCATATCCCGTGGACTCAGCGAAGTAAAAGCAAAAACGACCATACCCGACTCATCAACTTTCTCGGCGACAAGGGTGGTTAACGAAACTAGTAAACTTCTATAAAAAAAGGTTTCCCATCAAGTTGACTCAAGCAAACACATTTTCTCGAACAAAACAGTTTTCAAAACATGGGATCAATGTGGTCAAGGGGCACTTGCCTTGTTCCTGTGGTTTTGGTTGCTCACTGATCTCGAAGTCTTTGTGTTGTAATCCTTCGTAGATAGCTCCCTGAGCTTGTCCTTCTACTTACGATCACGCACATACAAGATTTATAGCAATCAAACATCATGAACAAACTTTACTCAAGATGCAATGGTGCATATGCATGCTAACCTATGGTGCCGTTTCATTAGATCAGTTTGTACGTGTTCTTGGATGTTTTAATGGGCTTGCATGAGGTTTTACAATGAACAAGGGAGTAAAGATCAAGTGAGGACGTGGTGATGAACTTGACTCAAGATCTAGATCAATTCCACCATCATAAACTGATCAGCACGTGATCTGTCCACACGAAAAAGCTTTTGTTGGAAGAAAACAGATGTGAAGAAAACCACGATGATGTCGTAAGGTGGTAACGAAGACCTACCTCACTTTTCCCTGGTGGCAGGGCCTCCCTCCTAGTAATGGCAGTAGGACAGTTCGTCGGCTCTCCTCCGACGATGGAGAACGTGTCGGGGCTCGTCGGCGGTCTCACCGGTGGTTGAACTCCGGCGAAGGGGGTTAACTCGGTGAGTTGGGGGCTAGGGCCTCTAAGTCGTCGACTTGAAAAGGTGTTACGGCCAAGGGGTGTCTCGGGTTCTATTTATAAGGGGTGAAAGAAGAGTTCTACTCCGATTGAATTTCAGATAAGAGCCCTATTCAATTTGTTTTTGGATCTTAACAACTTATCTTCAATTGATTCGATGTGGTAGCAACGTAGAAATCGTGTTGGTTTCCTCAGTACTGGGTATTCCCACGCGTACAGGAAAAAACCGCTTAGGATTTCGTCACCTCCGCATTGATGAGCTCCGGAGGCTCCACGTGTCCAGCGGGGGCCGGGCTTCCCTTCTCCACAGAGGCGGGCTCCGATTGTGCCGCGTGTCAGGCGGGCGGGACCTCCCTCTTCTCAGAGGCGAGCTCCGTGTGCGCCACGTGTCTTGGCGTGCGGGACCTCCCCTCTCCCTCAGAGGCGAGCTCCACGTGCGTCACGTGTCAGTGCCAGACCTCCCCTCCTCTTCAGAGGCGAGCTCCAAGAGTGCCACGTGTCAGTTACGGACCTCCCCTCTCTTCAGAGGCGAGCTCCGAGAGTGCCACGTGTCAAGCAGCGCCGAACTCCCTTTCTTCTCATCGGAGACGAGCTCCGAAGTCGACACGTGTCCAACAGCGTCGGACCTCTCTTGTCCTCGGAGACAAGCTCCGAGGTCGACACGTGTCTAGCAGTGTCGGACTCCCGGAGATGAGCTCCGAGGGTGACACGTGTCCAGCGGGGTCAGACCTCTCGGTGGCGAACCCCGAGGGTGACACGTGTCCCGCAGTTTCTTCTCCTCGGAGGTGAGCTCCGAGGACGACACGTGTCCAGTAGGACCGGACCTCACCCCTTCCGCAGGGATGAGCTCCAAAAATGCCACGTGGCCAGCAGGCCGCAGGAAGTGTCGACAGTGCTCCTCGGCGAACTGGATTGGCTCTTTTCGGCTATATTTCTGATTCTTTCTCTGTTTCTACTTTTTTTAAAATGTTTCTTTATATGAAATATGCATGCATGCGTGAATATGAAATTGAGGGTGTTACAAAAAGAGAAGACGTCCAGCCCGCGGACGCTTCTTACTAGCTTCAATAAAGATGAGTGCAGCGGCAGGGTTTCCGGTGAGTCTCCGATGGCTCACCGAACAACCATCTTCATAGCAAATTTTATATAACCTGCAAAACACTGATAATGCAACTGTGAGCACAATGGCTCAGCAAGACTTAACCGACACTCCTAACCATGAAACTCTACATACAGGGATTAATAAAATAGGATAAAGATGTTGCAATAATGACATGCCTACATGTTAATCCTTACTTTTTATTTTATAGCAGCAGATTAATATGCCTTAGGCAGCCCTCACATGGGAAGTCCACAATCAAACAAGAAACACTTTCCTCCGATGTGGTTATGCCCAAAGTGGAAGATAAACTTAGTGAGCTCTACAACTATAGCATACATGGTTTGCAATACAATGAACTTAAGAACTTCAAAATAACAATGATTCATCTCACTTCATCTGGAAGTAATTATTACGTCACAACTCAGTGAACAAGTGGTACTCGTATAACCGCAAGGGACGGTGATTCGAAGACACACCCGGAATACACGACACATACACCCGCCTCGAAAGACACACAAGAGCTCTTTCTTACGTTGTATGCAGCAACCTTTCACCCGTCACTCCAATGCCGAACCAGTTCTGCCGACCCATCAGAAGGGCCACTACTCGGAACACATCAAAGTTGCTCCACTAGCGGGTTTACACCTCTGATCAGGACGGTTGTATAAGTTTTGACATGAGAGTACCTGAGTTACATCGTTTCCTGAACCCCATAATTCCAGTATGCATCCGGTACTGTTCAAACTTGCTCAGCAGGGCGGCATATGCATCGGTCCTTAACCGACACAAACAGAGCTACAGCAACACAGGCCCAACGTCCTGCTGCTACTACTCTCTGCTCGGTCTCATTTTCTATTCCAGGAATTTCATTCTCTAGAATCATACCCTGTTGAACTAAAATCCTAACCTCGCGAGTAGCTTCTAACTACCCGACTTGTACTGGATCCTATACAACTTAAGCCTAGCCGAAACTACACGAAGGTAACCTGTTCTACCCTTTAACTCTAAGGGTTGTGGGTCATGCATTTGGAGTATCAATCACCTTGACCTAATGCACAATTCATACTAGACCTGTGGGAGACCCCGACTCGTACCACGGGGCCGTGCCACTCGCCCGGGAATCGCATTGGGTGGTGCCGTGTTATGTGGCACCCAACAGCACACATATAAGGAAAACTGTATTACATAAATCAAAAGCGGAAGCTCACAAATATTATTTGTAAATAATTTACATAAATTAACTACAGCGGAAGTCTATAAACAGCTCACGTCGAATAACTAATGAGCATCCAAGAAGAGGTCCAGCCCACGGACTTCTGTCGCTAGCAACACGAAGACATGGCAGCGGCTAGATTCTCCATGTGTAACATGACTCGGAAGTCTCCGAGTTTTACCGGACAACCTTCTTTATATGCGTCGATATTAACCTGCAAAACCACTCATATAGCAAGAGTGAGCACAAAGGCTCATCAAGACTTAACCGTCTCTCCTAGGGCATGCAACTCTACATGAAAGTAACTTAAGACCTAAACATGTAAGTTGCAAAAAGACTCGCCTACGAGTTCATCCTTAACTTTCAGATTTTAGCCATCATAGTAGTGCCCTTACACCCAGCAACATTGGAACTCCACAATCAAACAAGAAACGCTTCATTCCAATGTTACTTGTCCCAAGGTGGAGATTAACTTTAGTTCGCTCTATCTCTACTTCAAACAAGGTTTTCATGCAATTCCAATAATCATAGAAGCAATTAAAACTTTGAAAACTGTTCTCACACAACTTTCTTATTACGTCACAACACAGTGAGCAAGCGGTACTCAATAACCGCGAGGGACGGTGATTCGAATCAAACACTGTCCGGATAACTCAACACATACGCCCGCCTCTGAAGACCCAAATCTGGCGTCCTTCATTACGTCGTATGTGGCAACCTTTCGCAGGACACTCGACTGTAGAACCGGTCGCGCCGTCTCAGGCTCATAGGTCTAACGAGACGATGTGGTATGCCTCTACAATCCAGTTAACCTGGTACATCGGTTTCCTAGTTCCCATATAGCAGTAAGCATCCGGTACACAACTAAATACTTGCTCATGGGTGCCGCACACGCATCGGTCCTTAACCGACACAGGCAGAGCTACTCGACCAAGACCTCGTCTTGTCGCTGCCTAACCCTCCTGCCCGGTCTCATCTTTAGAAATATAAACTTTAGTTTGCCTCATTCCACTATCCCGTGTGATCTTGTACAATAGCTCGCAAGTAGATTCCAACTACTCGACTTCTACCAGATGTCATAACCTATTTAGCATGGCAACCTTCTACAACGGAGAAACACTTCTACCCTTGACTCCAGGATTCATTTGGTCATGCATTTAGGATATAAAGCATTCCTGACCTAATGCACATACAAACTTTGACACATAGTAGTGAACAAAGTAAAAACTTTATGAAACAACTTAAATGCAAACCGGAGCTTGCCTTGGTTTTGCAGGTGACTAAAGTCAGATAATTATGAAGTTAGTTGTTGATGACTTGAAGCTTAATCACTGCTCTTCTTGCTCCTTGATCCAAGCTTCACTTCTCCTCCACTTCTCCTACACGTTAGGAATATGCATATATGTTTAATTTTAAAGCTTTCGCTAACAAATTCTAAAGACAAGTTAAAAACTGGAACTCTGTTTAAGAATTTAAAATGACACTGGTGCCAGTGGTTTGGGTTTGGGTTTAAGTACTATGATCAAGTGATAAGTGTGTTTCATCACATGTGTGTTGATCACCTAATGAGGTTGAACAGAACAGTACTGACACAAAGCTCCAATGGAGCTGAAACTTTTCATGTGAGTTCCTTGTCACAAGAAAGTCATCTGGACCAAAATTTAGAATTTTTCAATGAATAGATCACTCAGAACAATTCCCTAAGCATTTAGGCAAAAAGGAATTAATTCTGAATAAATTTGCACCTTCATGCAAATTCAAGTGAACCAAAATTTCAAAAATAGGTCAGGGAGCATGCATGAAGTTTCCTAGGATTTTTGGAGATAAAAATTTTCCAGAACCTGAATTTGCAAGTTTTGGAAATTCTCTGGAATTGTTTCTGTATTCATTTGAACATAGAAATTTGCAATCAGAATTATCATAACTAAATCAACTCCAAATGGGTTGAAACATTTACAGGAGTTTACTAATATCCTAAAGAACAGTCTGGTAAAATTTGAGGATTTTGGATGAACCAAACTCCCTCTAAAATTCTTTTGCTGAAAAGCTTTAAAGACTTTTCCAGAAATTAATATTGGTTTTCATACAAATTGGGTGGTATATTTGGATATAGTTTTTCAATCTGAATCCAACCCAATTTGAATCACTAAATTTGGAGCTTCCTAGCAAAAGTTATGAGGTTCTAAAGTTTGAACTAAATTTGAGGAACTCAAATAACCCGGGAAACATTTAAATTCTGACCGCGGGCCCGGGGTGACGTGTCAGCTCCTCTGTGCAGCCACACCGGGGTTCACAGGTATTCGTCTGTAGCCATAAAAATCAGATAGACACAGCCGATCCCGGTGTAAACTACTGCCGCTGACAGGTGGGGCCAACGGGTTCTTCTTCCTCCCACCCCCTTTCCCGCGCGCGCTTCGCCCCCCTCGCCGGCAGTGGCGGTGCGCAACTGACCTTCATTTCCACAGTGGAATCACGGCTGGAAACTCACCGCTGGCCCCAATTCGGCCATGAGGAACTCGTCCCCGTGCTCACCAGAGGCCGGCGATGACTCTGAACAACCGGGCGACGTGCGGCGCCTCGGTTCTTGCTCCGGCGACGTTGCACGCCCTCTCTAGACCCACAAACCAACGGGTTTTTGGTTCCACAGCATCAGTGATTCATGGGAGTGCTCGACTTTTGTTAAAACTTGATCGGCGACGGCTTGAAATAAGGTCTCACCGCGTGGCCGGCGGTTCCCGCCATGACCGCCACTCGAAAAACTTAAAATTAGCTACGGCTATACGGTTATATGCTCGGTTCCAAAAGGCAAAAGGTTCCCTACCAACTCTAGCTCATGTGTAAGCAAAATGATTAGCTCTAACCAAAAATTGAGCATCAATTTCAAGAATCCTTACCCGCGGTTAGGTTTTCCCTGGCCGAGAGAAGAACTCGAAATTCTCGAGCTACGGTGCACGGATTGAGCTGAAACTAGGGGAGGAGCAGCGTGGCGATCTGGCGCTCCTCGGGGTACCCTTGATCGAGCGTGAAAACCTTCGTGTGGGCCTGTCCACGGGAGTTCGAACGGTGGTGTGGTTCGGTTTGCCGCGCAGGAGCTAGGTTCTCGGTGTGGGGAAGGTTGGCTAGCCCAGTTGTATATGGAGAAGGTAGGAGAGGACCACTCGGTGCTGTTTTTGCAGCTCAGGGAGGTCGGTGGCATGAGTTTGGTCGCCTCCCGGTGATCGACCGAAGTGTCCGCCGTCCGGTGCTTTTGCCGTGCGAGACAGAAACAGAGCTCAAGTGGGGGTCGGTTGGGAGCAAAAGATCACGCTGAAACTCGCAAGCTGGTCACCAGCTCGAATCCGGGAGCCGGAGGTGGCTTCCACGGGGGTCTCGGCTGCAGCTCGGTGGCACTCGGAGAAGTCCCGGATGTGTTCGAGTCTGAACAGAGCGTGAAGACTTCGGGTGCAAGTCTCAAATGCTCACTGACAGGTGGGTCCAGCCCTCTCATTTGATATTTCTCCACAGCACTTTGAGATTCCCACACAACCGTGATCCGAATTTGACCAAATTTGGAGGGTAGGCCAAACATGATGTGAGGAGTTTGAATCTGAACTCAGATTTCCAAATTGAGCACGTTTGGTTCAGTTTCCAATTCAAATTTGAATGTGATCTCAAATAATGCTTTGAACAATTGGTATATGAGCTCAAAATTTCTCCAAATTTGTAAGCTCTTTAATACCTGAGGAATGCAATGGTCACCTCACATATAGGCCTTTGGACAATCTGAACATGAATTCTTTGCAAAGATTCAAAATTGGGTTTAAATTTCCCTCCCCTCTACTCATAGAGGATGTACACATGAGTTAGATTTTTGGGAGTGAAATTCTTTCCCAGGGTTAAAATGTGTTCAGTATAAGCTAAAGAAAATTTTAGCTTTCCCCACATGTCCATGTTTGTGTTCATCATTTCATGTGACACAGACTCAAGTTATTCCTTTGCCTTAACATGTTTGAAATTCGCACGAATTCAAACATGATCATAATTCACTCCTCCCTAGCTCACCCTCAAAACAGAAAGTTGCCACCATAACTCTCCTCACCTTCAAATGTGTGAGGTTCCATGTGTGTTCAAAAATTTGGCGGCACTTTGAGGTGAGCATTTGAGTCTAAAAAGACCTTATTTTTATTCTTTCTCATACACATGTGTAATTACACATGAGTTTAACTCCACCTTGGTCCAACACATTCAAAGGAGTGCTTGAACCCATGTGGTTGCACCTCATGTACCCCATCCTGTGCAAGAAAGTTTTTGTAAGTCCCATTTTCCATGAACCCGAAACACAATGAAGTTCAATCATCCGTTTCTTTGCATTCACGTTTTTGGGACTTTTACAAGACCAATAAAAGTGATACAAAGTAAAATATAACTAAAATATGTTAAATGCAAACCAGGGCTTGCCTTATGTTGCTGCGGGTTTAATCCTAACTTAAAGTCAGTAGCTTTGCGATGAGTAAAGCTTCAAGTTGCTGTTCTGAGTCGAATGCCTCGTCGAGCTCCTTTGTCGTGTTTCCTACCGAGATGGATATGCACAGTTTTATATTTTAAGTAAAGACATTATAAAACAAAAGTGTATTATGACCTAAGAATGGTTTAGACCAACTCGAAAGTGAGAGATTTGGGTTCTGCTGTGTGATGAAACAGAAAAAAGAACATTTTGAGCAGTGGATGGTTTTGGAATAAAGTTCAAAGGAGTTATATATTGGACATACTTAGCAGAAAACTGGAGAAGATAACCTCAACTTGCTCAGAAACATTTACAGTGGTCCATAGATCATAAATAGTTATGGCTTGCAAAATTTCAGACAATGTTGATGTAAGATGTGGCCTAAGGAATTTTCTTAGCTATTTGGATTCTCTGAATTCCTATGGCAATTCTAAGGTCTTGGCATGCTCCAAATTTGGTTTTTCAGAAACTTGGGAGTCTTATGAGTCTATAGGACGTGGTTTCATCATTTTTGGAGTTCCCTACACAGAGATATGGAATTTACAAGATGTAGCTAAAAGCTGGAAAATTGAGTTTGTTATTTTTCCTAATTTTCAGAGGCATACAAGATTGAATCATCATTTCGTGAAGAAAATGAGGTCCAATGCCTCTGAAATTTTTACTGGAGTTCAAGCATTTTTGTAACAATGTCCTGCCCAAATTTGGGAAGTTTCCAATACACAGAACTTCTGTAATAATTCCTACAAATTTTTATTAAATGAATTAATGAGCCAAATCCAGGAAT
The DNA here is from genome assembly GCA_030760725.1 of Neostapfia colusana. Classification (NCBI taxonomy): domain Eukaryota; kingdom Viridiplantae; phylum Streptophyta; class Magnoliopsida; order Poales; family Poaceae; genus Neostapfia; species Neostapfia colusana. The sequence goes on along the minus strand of JASWHV010000014.1, from coordinate 50,344,456 downwards.
TTTCATAAAAATTGGAATGAACCCGTGGATATTACTCACTGAGAGGAATCCAATAAAATTTATTCCACAATTTTTGGAGGTTCCTATCAAAAATTATGAACATTTGAAGTTTGAACCGAACTCTGGAAATTCTGAAAAAATTCAAACCCTGCCGGCAGGCCCACACCACAGTATTCTTCTTTAACCTCACGCCACACTGCTGAGCGGTGGCGCCCTCCGGCGAGCTCCTCGGGAACCGCTCTTCCGGCCTCCCCTAGGGCTAAAACTCGCCGCCCCTCACTTTAGGAGCACGGGGAGCTCATCCATGGGGTCGGCCGAGGGCCCCGGTCAGCGGAAACCCATCGGCGATGGCGGCGGCGGCGGCTCAACTTCGGCGGCATCGCACACGCACTAGAATGACTCAAACTCTTCGGTTCTTCTTCCTATAGCACCGTGGTAGCATCCTCATCACCTTCATGAGCTCAAATCAGCTCAAAAGTGGCTGCAAATAAGAGCTCATCGGCGACCTAGGACCAAAACCGGCGGCGGCTCGGATTTTTTGAAGAACAGCGCCTACACTTGACGATTTTTGATGCTTTTTGATCCTAGAGGAGCATGGGAGGATCTAGAACATGGTTGTAGCTTGTCACAAGCTTTGGTGGAGTGATTACTATGAATTTTGATGGTTTGTGTGGCTCGGTCCTACGAAAACCGAATATCTAAAAAGCAAAATTTGTCCTTGGTATTGCAAGAGAGGAGGAGAGGTTTGCACCGTGAGTTCGATCGGTTGAAGACGGTCCTCTTTTCTGTAGAGATTTTGCCACGAAATGGTTTGTAGCGCCCGGGCGCCGGGGAGCCGAAGTGTGTCGGGCTGCGGTGAGTTTGCTTCGGGTGTGCGAGGAGAAAACTGTGGAGAGCGAGGGACCGGCTCACGTGGAAAGGCAACGTGCTGACCCCTTCACTCGATGTTCTCAGCGACAGAGCAGGAGGTGGCGTTAGGAGAGGCGGTCAGGCGCCGGCGAGCAGGAGGTGGCGGCTCTCGGTAAAACAGAGTCGTTTCACTCCTTTTGTGTATGACATGTGGGGTCCACCTCTCCCCCTTATCCCCCAATTCCGTTTTAAAATAGCAAATGAGCTCCAAATTTGATGAAACTTGGAGGACAGGCCAAAAGAATTATGACGAACACAATGGTGCACTCAAATTTGAATTTCGGTGAAGTTGGAATTTGAAACTGAGATTTAAATTCAAATTCAAATTTTCTCCCGTTTTAATTCCAACGACTAGGAAACCCTTTCCAAATGATCTGAAATTTTGCCGGGCTACCTGTGGATGTGTGGAGAAACCAAATGGTAGATTTAGGTCTCTGTGTTTGGACATTTTTGCATGTTTACTTTAGCATTTGGAGCTCACACCTTTATATTCAAAAATTTAAATTCCCTCTCATTTTCTCGGTGTGATTTGCAGCTCCACTTGCTAAAATTTTGGGATTTCACATCCCTCCCCACTTAAAAAGAATTTCGTCCTGAGATTCCAAAAGAAGAGATAAAGCGGTAGAGAAGGAGTTACCGGATATAAACGGGCAGCGAGTCCGGATAGTTCGAATGGAGGTATTCTTCACTCTCGCATGTCGCTTCCTCCGCGGTATGATTGCTCCATGATACCTTATAAAATTTGAGCGTCTGATTCCTAGTCGACCGAGACTTTTCATCGATAATCCAGATTGGATGCTCGGTATAAGAAAGATCCGGTTGCAATGTCTTGAGATCTTCAGTGTGAACAGCAGTGGTATTCTTGAGACATTTCCGAAGTTGGGAGACGTGAAATATGTCATGCACCCCAGCGAGATTTGTCGGTAGCTCAAGCCAGTAGGCTACGGGTCCACATTTTTCTGTGATAGCAAATGGACCAATAAACCGGGGAGCGAGCTTTCCTTTTACACCGATTCAGTGAACTCCCTTCATTGGAGATACGCGGAGATATACGTACTCTCCGACATTGAAGTTCAACGGTCGATGTCGCTGGTCTGCATAACTCTTCTGTCGAGATTGAGCAGCCTTTAAATTTGCTTATATGACCCGAACTCATTCTTCGGCATCATTGACAAGGTCAATCCCAAATGTTACCCTTTCACCGGATTCACAACAATTCAGCAGTGTGCGACATCTCCAGCCGTAGAGAGCCTCATGTGCCATCTTGATACTCATCTGATAGCTGTTCTCGTACGAGAATTCCGCCAATGGTAAGTAAGCATCTCAATTCTTACCGTGGTGGATGGCACACGCTCTCAACATGTCCTCCAAGACTTGATTCACCCTTTCGGTTTGTCCATCGGTTTGAGGGTGATATGCGGAGCTTCTAAGCAATTTTGTTCCCAAAGATGCGGGCAACTGTTCCCAACAACGAGAAACAAACAGTGCACCACGATCTGAAACTATTGTTCTTAGGACTCCATGCTGGCATAAGATCCGTGCAATGTATAACTCCGCATATTTCTTGGCATTGAATCCCACATTTATCGATATGAAGTGTGCTGACTGCGTTAATCGGTCAACGATTACCCAAACCGAATCATGCTTCCGAGATGTGAGCGGCAGTCCGACAATAAAATCCATACTCACATCTTTCCACTTCCATGCCGGGATATGGAGGGGCTGTAGCAATCCAGGTTTCTTCATGAGATCAGCTTTTACCCTCCGACACGTATCGCACTCAGATACGTATTTAGCTATTTCCCGCTTCATCCATGTCCACCAAACTTGTTTCTCAAGTCCTGGTACATCTTGGTGCTGCCCGGATGAATGGAAAAATTTGATAGATGTGCTTCGTCTAATATTTTCTTATGAAGCTTCATGTCCCTCAGTACGACTATACGGTTCTTGAACCATAATGTACCGTTCTCATCTTTGCGGAAGCACTTAACTTCTCCTTTGTCTATTCTCTTCCGGATATGGGCCATGCCCTTATATTTCTTTTGAGACTCTACAATTTCATCTCGAATTGTAGGAATGAGGGCAAGGTTAAACAATGACCCATAAGGAACCAAGCGCAGGCTCGGTTCTTCTTCCATTGCAGCCATGGTTAGGTTATGAACATGTGATTTCCAACTAAGTGCGTCAGCAACCACATTTGCTTTTCCAGGATGGTAATGTATCTCTATCTCAGTCTTTAATTAACTCTAACCATCTTCGCTGCCTCATATTTAATTCCTTTTGTGTGAAGATGTACTTTAAACTCTTGTGGTCAGTGTAGGTGTGAACTAAATTTCCAAGTAAATAGTGCCTCCACATTTTTAGCAAGAACAACAGCAGCTAACTCGAGGTCATGTGTTGGATAATTCTGCTCATGATTCCGCAGCTGCCGGGATCCATATGCGACCACTCGCCCTTCTTGCATGAGCACGCAGCCAAGGCCTATGCCGGATGCATTGCAATAAACATCAAAAGAATTAGTTGTATCGGGCTGCGCCAACACGGGGGCTGTTGTGAGGTGCTTTACCAATGCTTTGAATGCCTCCTCACATGCTTCACTCCACACATATTTCTTTCCTTTCTTCAGAAGTTCCGTCATCGGTTTAGAGAACTTGGAGAAATTTGAAATGAATCTCCGCTAGTACCCCCCTAAACCGAGAAAGCTACAGACTTCGTGGACTGATTTCGGTGAACTCCAATTCAGCACTTGAACAATTTTGCTCGGATCAACCGCAATGCCCTCCACAAAAATAATGTTCCCAGGAAATGGCACTTGGTTGATCCAAAACTCACATTTGCTGAATTTTCTATATAGCTTGTGATTCCGTAGGCGTTGGAGCACAATATGCAGATGTTCAGCATGTTCCTCCTCTGACTTAGAATATACCAAGATATCGTCGATCAAGACCACGACAAACTTGTCCAGCTCCGGCATGAAGACCAAATTCATCAAGTACATAAAATGAGCCGGAGCATTGGTGAGTCCAAATGACATGACAAGATACTCATATAACCCGTATCTCATCGAGAATGCCATTTTTGGTATGTTTTCCACCCGGATTTTGATCTGATGATATCCGGACCGAAGATCCATCTTAGAGAAAACCTTAGCACCCACTAGTTGATCGAAAAGCATATTGATACGTGGTAGTGGATACTTGTTTCTGATTGTTACGGCATTTAGCGGCTGATAGTCCACACAAAGCCTCAAAGTCTCATCCTTTTTCTTGACGAACAGCGTGGAGCATCCCCACGGTGATGAACTTGGTCGAATGAAGCCTTTGCTTAGCAAATCATTCAGCTGCTCCTTCAGCTCCACGAGTTCCTTTGGTGCCATTTTATATGGCGTCCGAGAGATGGGTGTGGTTCCCGGTGCTAGTTCAATTTTTAACTCCACCTCACGTTCGGGCGGCATGCCCGGTAGATCATCGGGAAACACGTCTCCCGGACCACTGGAATGTCCTCCAGTTTCTTAGCTTCAATGGTGTATACAACAGTAACTTCCTGTGCAACATTTCTCAGCATCAACGTGTGTTGCCCGTGCCTCTTTGAATTCAGCTGCACCGTTCGTGAACTAATACCAAAGATAGCTTGGTGATGTGTCAACCAAGCCATTCCCAAGATTATGTCAATCCAAAAGCCTTCCAGGATGATAAGAGTAGTAGGATATATCCGCCCATCCAAACATATAGGCACTCGAGCAATGATTCTGCCCGCTGTCCTACTACCTCCCGGTGAATTAATCTGATACAATGCGGCCAAGGTAGTTGAGGTTATTTGGTGCTTAACCACATAATCTTTGCTGATAAAATCATGTGTGGCACCCGAGTCGAACAACACGAACGTGGGCTGATCACGTAGGCTGAACATACCCGCAAACACGGGTTCTCCCATGGGAACGTCTTCAACTGCCATATAGTTTACGTTTCCCACTTTCAGCGCTGTCCTCCTTGGCTGATCATGGAATTTCTTTGCAGATTGAGATGACATGTGACTGCTGTTTTGCTGGGTCACTTGACCCTCCTGAGGAATATGCTCTACATCGCTACAAGTACCGTACGATGCGAGCTCAGGATCTTCATAATATGGAAGTGGTTGATATTCTTGTGCACTTGGCTGAGGTAGGGGTGCACAAATACTCATTTGCTGCTGTTGCAGCAGTGGCTGAACATCCATGGTTGAATATGGACAGAACTGGATCTGAGGTGGTCCGTCAAAGGACTGAATTTCCACCCCGGATGGTAAGCAATATATCACCAGTTATTCCTGAGGATAAGCATCCGTACTTGCTGCTGATAAGCTTCTCTTCCTCTTACTTTCCTGTGAGACCTATGTGTGCTGAATACATTGGCTTTGACAATAAAAGTTTTGAATAATACCAAAACACCTTTTTAAAAAGGTCAGACTCTAGGTCCGATCTCCTGCAAGGTCCGACGATAGGTCTGACTTGTTTTGGGTAGCTCCGGCAAGGTCCGACGTAAGGTCCGACATACTTTGTCTAGGTCTGACTTATTTTTGCTAGGTCCGACTTGTTTTTGCTAGCTCCGGTGCTAGGTCCGACTAGCTTTGGTAAGTTCCGTGCTAGGTCTGACTAAGCTTTAGTAAGCTCCGGCGCTAGGCCCGACTAGCTTTGGTAAGCTCCGGTTCAAGGTCCGGTTAGCTTTGGTAAGGTTCGGAGCTTGATTGCAATGGTTCTGCTTTTAACTTGCAATGTTTCGAACTTGCTTTACTCTTATGGAAAGTTTGCTTAGTATTATTTTACTAAGTTTTTGGTGTGTTTTGGTGGTTATGGCTGATATAATTTTGCTATGGTTTACAACATGCTTATGTGAGGTGCTCACGTAAGATGTTGTAGTTTCGGAACTAACGAGAGTCAAGTCAAGGACTTGTGCTCAGAAGTATTGGTTGTTTATTCATGTGCAGGTGTTGCTTGAGTTCAAGACATGGCTGGTGACGGGATCCATTGAACTAGTCTTAGGGAGAAGATGAGGTTCAACAACCAAATTCGGGAGGAATTGTGGTTGAGTTGATCGGGAGGTTGTGCAGTATGTTTGAATCAAGAACAATGCATATGAAGGTGTGACGCCCTCAATTCTGTGGGAAAACCACGGAACCGAGAACAAATGCATATGTGTGCCCAGGATGTTCATCACACATACACATACGTTCCACAAACTGAATTCAGATTATATATTACCACGAATAACAGAGTTTATTACAATACCTCATGAGTCTTGGACTCATGCTCACAGCGGAAGTCTTTATTCTAAAGCGGAAGCAATTTAGCTAATGCGGAAGCAAATCTAAGCAGAAGTGGCTCCATCTCTACTCCCTCCACAGGCAAGGTTGAGAACAGATCACACGCCGTAATGTTCCACTTGGTCTTCATAGTAGGCTTCTCCCGCTGCTGATGATAATAATGCAAGTTTGAGTACAATGATGTACTCAGCAAGTGCGGGAAAACACATGATATGCAGCTCATAAACAAGGTGGGTATAAAAAGGCTTATTTGCAGAAAAGCAGATTTATAAAACCATGATAAAACAGCAACTTAACTTTAGATGAATGTAATCCCAGCATGTATTAAATTACCAACATATCTCCATCGCTTTCCATGTTCCACCCGAACATTAACCAACCTCATTCTTACTCATGAATACCTCCTCGTATTCGCTACCATCTCATGAATACCTTCACGTATTCGCTACCATCTTATCTCATAACAACTTTGTCTCACACCGAGACCAGTTTCGCTGCCATGACTCAACAGTCATGCAACCATCTTATCACCCAGACTCAACAGTCCCAACAACCATACCATAACCAAAACCAATAACCATAACCAAGAACCTTCCCAATAACCATCCCAACTAATTATGGAAGTTTAGCCAGGCGCTCGTGACCGTAAGCTCGGCTATCATGATAGTTTTATACTCTGCAGAGTTTGCACCTCTTTACCCACAAGTTTGTGATTTTGTCACCCGTCGGCGACTGCAGAACCTCCATTATACCAGTACACAACCGTCGGTGTATGGTCAAGAGATCACAAAATAGCCTTTACAAAGGGGTTACTAGATGTATGGACTTACTAAGGTTTCACCGGCAGGCTAGAATCTCCAATTCTCCCACCCACGGGCCCCCTCTTGTGCCATGCAGTTCCCAGGGCAGTCCTTACTCGACTCCCATTCCCCACGCCTTCCACAGTCCATAACACTCTAGCAAATTACCTAATTACTCAGCTAAGCCGCACCCATACTTGGCCTTGTGGTGGCACTGTTATCCTGGCATGTGCATGCATGAACCGGTCTTTAGATATATGGCAAGTAAACCACCATCTCCAGCTACCTTATTCACAAACCCGGGCCTGCCTAGATAACCCTCCGATCCATGTTCATTATCCTCATCAGTATTCTTATATCATTACGAGTACAGTTAGCTAGACACATCTATCTCGCTTCCCAATCCCATAGACTCAGCGAAGCATAAAGCAAAAACCATACCCGACTCATAAACTTCCCAGGCGACAAGGGTGGTCCAACCAAAACTAGTAAAACTCCTATAAAATGGGTTTCCCATCATGTTTGACTCAGCACACACACCTTTTCGCAAAACAAAATAGTTTTATCCAAAACATAGGATCAACATGGTCAAGGAGCACTTGCCTTATTCTTGCGGTTCCGGTTGTTCTTGAATCCCAAAACCTTGTTGCTGCAGTTCGTCGTAGACAGCTCCCCGAGCTTGTTCTGCTAGGTAGGATCACGTGCATACAAGATTCACAGCAATCAATATCATGCACAAACCTTAAACTAGATGCGATGATGCACATGCATGCTATCCTATGATCACGTGTTCTTGCATGGCTTGCATGGACAGAGGTGTTCGGATCAAAGGTGGATGTGACGATGATCTTGTCTTTAGATCAACCTGATCATCAAGTGATCTATCCACGAGAAAGCTTCTGGAAGGAATCAAAGAACAGATGCAAGGAGAATACAACGACGCCGTAAGGTGGTGTCGAAGTCCTACCTTACGCTCTTCTTGGTTTTCGAGGTCCTCCTCAGACCGCTCGGTTATCCTCCAATGATCTCCCTTGTTGTGCTTCGGCGATGGTTTACTCGGCGAGTTAGGGCTAGGGCTCTAAGTCATCGGCTCAGGAGTTGGAAAAGAAGTTTGTGGTTTCGGCCAGAGGTTCTGGGTTCTATTTATAATCGGGAAGAGAAGAGTCCTAATCTGATTGTATCCCGAATAAGAGTCTTATTCAGATCGTCGTTGGATCCTATCATCTTATCTTTAGTTGATTTGGTGCGGTAACATTGTGGAATTCAGATCGGTTTCCTTTACTACCGGTATTCTTACGCGTAACAGCTGCTCTAGAACTCGTTACTTTCGCGGCAATGAGCTCCGGAGGCTCCACGTGTCCTTCCGGGGCCTGGTATCTCCTTCTCCGTAGAGACGAGCTCCGGTTGTGCCACGTGTCATCGAGCGAGACCTCCCCCCCTCCTTTGGAGGTGAGCTCCACGCACGCCACGTGTTGGCGCCGGTCTTTCCTCTCTTCTTTCTTCAGGGACATGCCCCGGGGTCGACACGTGTCCAGCAGTGACAGACCTCCCGGAGATAAGCTCCGGTGGCGACACGCGTCTGAGGAAACCGGACCTCTCGGAGGTGAGCTCCGAGATCGACACGTATCCCGTGCGACCGGTCCTCTGATTTCCGTGATGACTAGCTCCGCAGGTGACATGTTTCCTGCGGAAACGCCTTTGCTTCTTCCGCAGAAGAAAGCTCCGTGGGCAACACGTGTCCCCTAGGGTCGGACCTCTCCCCTTTTGCGGAGATGAGTCCCGAACCTGCCACGTAGCTATTTTAGCGGCGGACCTCTCCCCACCTCGCAGGGACGAGCTCCTAACATGCCACCTGGCCAGCGGCCGCGGTAAGTTGTCTTCGGCGCTTTCTGAGAGCTGGAATCGGCTCTTATTGGCTATTCTTTTGATATTTTTCTCTGTTCCTACTTTTCTTAAAATATTTCCTCTTCATAAAGCATGAACATATGCTGACACCCGAGATGAGGGTGTCACAAATCTACCCCCCTTAAATTGAATCTCGCTCTCGAGATTCGTTAGTGGAGAATAGATGCGGTAATTCTGCCTTGATATCCTCTTCCCGTTCCCATGTGGCTTCAGCTTCGGTGTGATGGCTCCATTGGACCTTGCACCATCGAATCACCTTGTTCCGGGTGACCCTTTCCTTTACGTCCAAGATTCATACAGGGTGTTCTGTATAAGTCAGATCCTTTTGAAGTTCAAGTTCTCCCATTGATACTTGTTCCTCTGGTACTCTCAAGCACTTCTTGAGCTGGGATACGTGAAACACGTCATGTACGTCGGAGAGGTGCGTTGGGAGCTCTAGTTGATAGGCTACTTCTCCTCGCTTATCCAAAATCTCAAATGGTCCGATGTAGCGAGGTGCTAGCTTGCCTTTGATGTTAAAACGTCGTTGGCCTCAGGTAGGCGACACCTTAAGGTATACGAAGTCTCCTACTTCAAAAGTCAACTTCCTTCGCCTATTGTCCGCATAGCCTTTCTGTCGTGACTGAGCAGCTTTTAAGTTCTCCTGTACCGTCTGGACTTGCTTTTCAGCTTCTTGTAGTACTTCGGGTCCAAACACCTGGTTCTCTCCGGTCTCGTTCCAGAACAGTGGTGTTCTACACCGTCTACCATATAATGCTTCAAAAGGCGACATCTTCAAGCTAGCTTGATAGCTGTTGTTATAGGAGAATTCGGCATATGGTAAACTCCTATCCCAACTATGCCCACGTTTCAAGGCGCAAGCTTTTAACATGTCCTCCAAAATTTGGTTTGTCCTTTCGGTTTGTCCATCTGTTTGTGGGTGATAGGCGGAGCTAAAATCCAGTCGTGTACCCATGGCTTTCTGCAGCTTCCTCCAGAATCTAGAGGTAAACTGAGAACCTCGATCTGAGACTATCCTCCTCGGAACTCCGTGACGGCACACGATCTGCTCCATGTACAACTCTGCCAATTGTGTAACGTTGTAACTGGTCTTTACAGGGAGAAAATGGGCGGTTTTTGTCAATCGGTCCACAATGACCCAGATGGAGTCGTATCCGGACTGAGTACGTGGCAATCCGACGATGAAATCCATACTGATGTCCTCCCACTTCCATTCGGGTATTTTCAAAGGTTGCAACAATCCAGCGGGTTTTTGATGTTCAGCCTTCACCCGTTGGCATGTGTCGCATCACTACAGGAAACAGGGCAACATACGACAGCCAGTATAACATACGACGGCTAGCTGTCGTATATAAACTTACATACGACGGTCAGCCGAAGCTGTCGTATATAAGTATATGGCTGTCGTATATAGTTCTTATATACGACAGCCAACCCTAGGCTGTCGTATATAGCTGTTATATACGACAGCCAACCCTAGGCTGTCGTATATAGCAGTTATATACGACAGCCACACCGAGGCTGTCGTAAATAAGCCTTATTTACGACGGCCCATGTTATGGCCGTCGTAAATAAGGCTTATATACCCGCGGGGGCTCGGGTCGGCGCGGGCATTCACGCCCGCGCCGACCCGAGCCCGAGCCTCCTGCCGCCGCCCGCCCGCCGCCGCCGGTCGCCGCCCGCCCGCGCCCGGCCGCCGGTCGCCGCCTGCCCGCGCCCGGCCGCCGCCCGCCCGCCGCCGCCCCAACCGCCCCCACGGCCGCCGCCCGGCCACCCCCCCCCCCCCCGGCCGCCACCCGGCCGCCGCCAGCCAGGCGCCGCCCGGCCGCCCCCCGGCCGCCCCAGCGGCCGCAGCCCCGGCCACCCCCGCCAGCCGGCGCCCCAGCGGCCGAAGCCCCGGCCGGCGCCCCGGCCGCCACCCGCCGCCGCCCCGGCCGCCCACGACAGCCGGCGCCCCGGCCGCCACCCGCCCGACAGGTGGATAATTTCTTAGCTTTAGATGAATTGATATGCTTAGGTTTAATTATTGCCCATGTTTATTTGAATTGCTAGCTAGGTGTTTTTTAATTGCTTAGAATTGATAAGTTTGTTAACTATGGTAATTATCTTTGTTTAGATGAGTTGTTAATTGCTTAGATGATTAATGCATATGAGTTAATAGTTTAATTGATTATTGTTTCGATTGTTTGAGTGTTTAAAAGTACTATATGTACATAAATGGGCTTAGGGCCCGATACAACCCATTTAGTGGTAACGTATACGTCTACAAAAGCACGATGTGAACAACCTAGGCCGCCTCGCCCTACCCCCCCCCCCCCCCCCCCGCGGCGTTTGGCCTCCGATCCCCCATCCCCCTCCCCCCCTGCGGCTTAGCCAGCGCTCGGCCGTCGCCCGCCCGCCGCCGCCCCCCCCCCCCCCCCCCCCGGCCGCCGCCCCGGCCTGCTCCGCCGCGGGACTGTCGATCTGCCGGCACTCGTGGGCCTCCATTGACCGGCTGTCGCGGATCTGCCGGCGCTCAACCTCATACGAACGCAAGATCCTGTGCGCGGGCGCCGCCGCCGCCTCCCTTGTGTGCAAGCGCCGCCGCCGTATTCACCTGCCTTACGCTGGGATCTAAGGCGATGGGACGCCTTACGATCCCCAGGCGTCTTACCGCTTAAGCGATGCCTTAACAACTATGGTTCTTTCCTTCTCTCTATTGTTCTTTCCTCTCTCTCTTTGAAATCACTCAAAAATGAAAGATTGACGTAAACCTTTACAATATGCGTCACCCGTTTCGAACCAGCCCGTCTCACACGTGTTATGCATGTGAGGCGTGTAGGTTCGGAATTGTCCCTTTTTGGACAGCCTAGGAGTGACCGAGAGGGCGTGCTTATAATGAGACGCGGGGTTTAGATTTGGACGTAGTTTCGACAGCGTCACCCTAATGTTCTCCGCTGCTCCATTTTTGGACGTGCAGTTGGAGAACAACGGGGTTATGCTGCCGAAATTTTGTCTGAATCTAGACCTCGTGTCTTGTTATAAGCATGTTCGTCTCGGTCACTCTTGGGTGGGTTTAGGACCTATCCTTTCCAATAGATATAGGTTCGTAATATAAATAAATAATAAACTAACTATAAATTCTTTGACTTAAAACTGCAGAGTTAAACATGAGTGAAGACCGTAGTTGGATGTATACCGGTTGGAACAAGGCAACTGGTCACTCAGATGAGTGGTATGCCGGGACGGACGACTTTATTGATCGAGTGTTCTCGTTGTCTACGACCGATAAAGTTCGTTGTCCATGTGCGAAATGCCGGAATACTAAGTTTTTGGACAAAACGACATTGTCATTACACTTGTGCAAAAACGGTTACATGCCATATTATGAGGTCTGGAGTTTCCACGGTGAGTCTGCTCCTCGAGCCGTCCATGTAGATGATGATGATTGTCCGGGTGTTGACAGGATCGATGAGATGTTACAAGATATACAAACGGAGGATCCGCCAACAAATGAGGCAGACGCATTCTTTAATCTCTTGAAAGCTTCTGAAGAGGTGTTGCATGATCATACTGAAATGACTCTTCTTACTTTCATGACCAGATTTATGGCAATCAAATCTAAGTATTTCTTCTCTAATAATTGCTACAATGATATGATGAAACTTATCAGCGATGCTCTTCCACAACCTCATAAACTGCCCAAAGATATGTATCACTCAAAGAAATTACTATCTGGACTGGGTATGAAATATGAAAAAATTGACGTGTGTCCAGATAACTGCATGCTATTTTGGAAAGAGCATGACAAAGAGACGAATTGTTTAAAGTGTGGAAAATCGAGGTTTGTCGAAGTTGTCAATGACGATGGTGATAAAGTAATGACAGAAGTTGCACATAAGCAATTGCGTTACTTGCCTATGACACCTCGGTTGAAGCGGCTGTTTCTTTCTAAAAGATCTGCTAGACACATGAGATGGCACAAAGAAGGTGTGCGTGAGAACAAAGATGTGTTGACTCATCCGTCGGACGGTGATGCATGGAAGTCTTTGGACTCTTTTGATCCTGCTTTTGCTAGTGATGCGAGAAATGTTCGCATCGGGTTAGCGACGGATGGTTTTTCACCTTTCAGTACAAATGCCACACCATACTCCTGTTGGCCCATCTTTGTTATTCCGTACAACCTACCACCTTCTCTTTGTATGAAGTACGAGTTTATGTTTCTTAGCCTCATTATACCAGGACCAGATCATCCGGGATCACGTATCAATGTGATGTTGAAACCATTGATTGAAGAATTGAAAACGTTGTGGATTGGAGTTGAAGCGTATGACTGTTACAAGAAGCAGAAATTCAACCTTCGAGCTGCTTATTTGTGGTCTGTCCATGATTTCCCTGCGTACGGCATGTTTTCTGGATGGAGCACACATGGTCGTTTGTCGTGTCCCATATGTGCGTCTGACACAGAGTGTTTTTGACTTACATACGGTGGCAAGATAAGCTACTTTGATTGTCATAGGCGTTGGCTTCCTCGAAACCACCCATTCAGGCAACAGAGGAATGTCTTCAGAAAAGATACTGTTGTCACTAAGGAACCACCTAAACGCCTAAGCGGGTGTGAAGTCTCCGATGTGTTGGACTCACTAGTCCCTGATGAAGCTCGCCCTGGATTCTTTGTAGGTTACGGAAATGTTCACAATTGGACTCATGTATGTGGAGTTTGGGAGCTACCATATGTGAAGTCATTGATACTGATGCATAATATTGATGTAATGCATCAGGAGCGTAACATGGCCGAATGTATCATAAGCACGTGCATGGATATCACGGGCAAAACGAAAGACAACTTAAAGGCTCGAAAGGATTTGGCCGAGATTTGTAATCGACCTACTCTTGAGCTCTCTGAAAGCGGTGGTAAGCCACGTGCTTCTTTCGTGCTTCGACCTAATGAAAAGAAACAAGTTATGGAATGGTTGAAAACTTTGAAATTCCCAGATGGTTATGCTGCTAGTCTGAGACGAGCCGTGAATGTTAAAACGGGAAAGCTCACTGGGTTGAAGAGTCATGACTATCATATAATAATGGAAAGACTCTTACCTGTTATGTTTCGGGGATACATGGATGATGCGGTGTGGAAGGTGTTAGCTGAGCTATCATTATTCTATAGGCAGTTATGTGCTAAAGAAATAACGAAAGACATGATGGAGAAGTTAGAGAAGGAGATACCTGTACTTTTATGTAAGATGGAAAAAATATTTCCTCCTGGTTTCTTCAATCCAATGCAACATCTTCTTATACATCTTCCGTTCGAAGCAAAAGTTGGTGGTCCTGTGCAATATAGATGGATGTACCATACTGAAAGAGCTTTGAGATATTTGAAAACTATGGTTGGCAACAGAGCAAGGGTTGAAGGGTGCATTGCCGAAGCATTTACTCTAAAGGAAGTAGGTTACTTTTCTAGTTTCTACTTTGCAGAGGAAAACAATGTCAATACTTCGGCAATGCGATACAATGTAGATGACGAACCACCAGTTAGTGATCTCTCTATTTTTGAATCGAGGGGAACTACTGTTGGCAGCAGCACATCATACGATTTTACTGAAGGAGAAAGGACTGCTGCTTTACTCTACATGTATGCTAATATCGATGGCATGGAGAAATATTTCGAGTAAGTGTTTCTCTTACATTTATGATGATTATTGTATTTACCAATACATGTATGCTAATGTCGATGGCATGTGTTTTGTATGTACAGTGAGTTCCACAACAAAAACTGGAAACATAAGCATCAACCAACGAGAAAGCAAGTAGAAACGATGCGACGGGCTGGAATTAATGGAGGGCCAAATTTCTTATCCTGGTTTCGAGCTTATGTATTAGCGAACACAGACATCCATCAAGATTTACGACAACTATCTTATGGATTAGTGAAAGTTAGAAGCTATGGTCGATATGACGTAAATGGCTTCCGATTCCGTACAACTTAATTCGAAACTCTTCGTCCTCTCGCAGCAACATCAAATTGCGGAGTTGTGACGAGAGCAATCGACTCACAAGGGAAAGAAACCAATTACTATGGAATCATTAACAAAATTCTGGAATTTACTTTCGCTGGCAATAAAGAACTTCGAGTGGTATTCTTTGATTGTGATTGGTTTGATAACAATCATGGAACTCGAGAAAATCAATTTGGCATGGTGGAAGTGAATCACAACGAACGCTTACGAGGTTTAGATACATACGTTCTTGCACATCAAGTGGAACAAGTGTATTATCTACCTTATCCATGTAAGAAGCTTAGCACTTGGTGGGTGGTATATAAAGTGAATCCTCGTGAGCGCTTGTATACTCCTGGAGATGATAGTTATCATGATAGTGGAGACATTGAAGAAGTTTACCAAGATGAAGAGTTGCCAGACTCTTTTATCGTCGAGTCTGGTGCAGGACTCGATAACTTAGTAGGAGATGTTGCAGATGTAGAGACATCTACAATGCGAAAGCGGAAACGTAAACAGCTCAAGACGACAGATCGCGATGTTGATGATCATGATGTTGATGAATTTTGAAACTGATTACGAGTAATGTTCTTTTAAATGAAAGTGACATTAATTATTGCTTACATTACTTTTGAAACTGATTAGGAGTAATTACTTTTTAAACTGATTAGGATGTCGTCAAGCAAGGGTTCAAAGGGTTCAAAGGGGAAGAAGGCGCCGAGTGTGAGGGGTTTCCTCCCCTCGCAGGAGAGGGACGACTACTTCTACGGTTCCACTTACAGCGGGAGCAGACGCACTCAGCTGTTAAGTGCGTGTCCAGAGTTGCGGGACAGGATTGTCAGTTTGCAGCGTACAGAGGTAAATTTTTCTACAATGCACAAAATTATTAAAATCACTTTTTCAATTTAGCTTACTTACTTTACCATTGTAGTCTGATTCGGACTATGAGTCCGAGGCCAGAGCGGCACCTCAGGAGACGGGTACGCAGCGCAGTGTGCCCTCGGGTAGCGAGCCCTCTGGTAGCCAGCCCTCCGGCAGCCACCCCCAGGGTAGTCTGCCCAGCGAGCCCGATTGGCACCCAGCCTGAGGACACGTCCGGTGACCAGCCTTCTGGGTCACCAGACGTGGTGCCGCAGTGGAGGAGACGCACGAGGAGGAGTAACTTTGTTGGTCCTCCACCTATTCCTAGAGAGCCTGTAATTATTCGTCCGGTTGGAGACAGGTAACACATTACTAAAGTATTCATTTCTATTTGTTCTCAAAGACTATGATCTTACTTAATGACTTAACAAACAACTTTTTAGTTCTTGGGAGGACCTCTCGTACGACGGGCAGAAACACCACAGGACGGTGAACGGTTGCATCGGGAACTTAGTGCGTCTGCACTACCCCGGTGCGATTGATGGACGTGCAGCTACGTCGTGGGACGACTACGCGCGCGTTCCTCACCCGGAGAACGACAACCTACAGGGAGTCGTGTGGGCAGATTTTTGGGTAAGTAACTTTCATAAATATTTGAAGTTTCAATTCTTTATGTTCCTTCAAATATTAACTTGCGTATATGTCGAACTGTGTTGGCTTCCTACAGCTCAGGTACCGCCTTGAGGACCCGGCTGAGCAGATGGATCACGCCCGCTTCGTGTTTGAAGTAAACGCTCGGAAGCTTGTTATGCAAATGCTTTCGAACGCTCGGAGTCAAGTAGTTAACGACTACTTAAAGCTCCACGACCACGAGGTTGGGTCGTTCAGAGACGCCTCCGACACGTACTTGACGGAGGAGCAATACGCAGAGGTAGGTTGCGTAATCTTTAAATTGTTCATATTAATATTGCTAAGTAACACCTAATGAACTACGCATGTGTGCAGGTTAGTGTCCCTTGGTTACAGGGACGAACTGAAGATTACCGAGCCCTTTGCAGGTATTGGGCTAGCGATGAGTTCATCGCTAAGTCCAAGAAGGCTCGAGATGCCAGAGGGAGCTCAGGGAAGCACGGTATGGGCGTCCAAGGTTTTGTGCGAATGGCTAAACGGATGGTAAGTTTCTTGGTAGTTTTTATTATATTCATAATGTAGTATTGTTCGTACTAACATATGTTCACAGGAAAAGGAGACCGGCGTGCGACCGAGTGCTACTGCGGTCTATAGGAGAGGTCACGCTGACCCTTCTCAGCCGGAGCAGTGTAGTCAGTACGCAGCGGAGCGCCTGGTAAGTTTCATGACCTCTGAAATTATTTGACACTATATATGTACTTGAACTTACACAATTTCATTGTTTTTTCAGACTAGGTATGGGCAAGAGGCTGTGAGGATACACGGCGAAGGGTTCGACTGGGAAAACTCCCCGAACATCGACCCTCAAGCCGCGTATGCAAGCGGAGGTGGAAAAGCACACGGAAGGTGAATTCATTTACTTTCATTGTTTTCAATTCAAGATTATTTAATTTTACCTTGAATTGATTCGTTTTTTTAGGCTTGCCATATTCTCTGGAGTCGTCAACTCTAGGGAGGCATGACCTGCGAGAGGCAGCTCCTCGCAGTCTTCGGCTGCAGGCTCCTCCAGCCGCCGTGTCACCGAGAGAGATCTCGAAGTCATGGCGCTTCGGGAGAGCTTGACTCGGCAGGAGGAGGCCTTGGCGAGAGAGCGAGAGAACAACAGGGCTGCCATGGCGTACCATGCGTCCTATATGGCACAGATGCAAGCGGCAATGGAAATAAGAAACATACAATTATAGTTTAATTACATTGCATTTCAATTAGTTTTGTAAATTGTAATGTTTGAAATGGCAGGCGCTAGCTCGACAGCAAGGGCAGCAAATCCAGATACCGTTGTGGCAGCCACCTCCGTTCGTGCTGGAGCCGTCGCCACCACAGGAGCAGTTTCCTGGAGTACAGGTATAAAAAGAAAGTTACATTAAGTGGAAGCCCCAACCGCTAAGAATCCTAATGAAACTAGAAAAACAATTGTAAACTTGTACATGTCACTTTGTTTCGCAGGGATCAGGGACGGAGGCTCAGACTCCATCGCCACAGCTAAGGGCGCCAGGTTCGCCGCGGCAGGATGACTTCTTCTCTCCCGGAGGTAGTGGAGGGGCTAGTAATCAATAGATTTGTGATTTTGTTTTCATTTTTGTCAGACTTTGTGATTGTCGATGTGTACTATTGCACTTTGTTGTAAATTTATATATCAAACTGTTTTTTTGTTGTCTTTGTATGTGTAGCTGGCCATCGAGCCAGGTTAGCCGTTTTCTATTTTTATAAAAAAATGGAAAAGCTTATATACGACGGCCTGTTATAATTTATATACAACGGCTGCTATACAGGGCCGTCGTATATAAGCCTAAATTATATACGACGGCGGGGCCAGGCTGTCGTATATAAGACCTTATATACGACAGCCAGGGCCCAGCGGCTGTCATATATAAGACCTTATATACGACAGCCAGGGCCCAGCCGTCGTATATAAAGGCTTATATACGACAGCCGCTGGGCCCAGCCGTCGTATATAAAGGCCCTGGTTCACTGGGCCAAGTCCACGAAACCGGCCGTTGTATATAAGCGGCCGTCATATATATACTGTTATATACGACGGACCGTCGTATATAACTATATATACGACAAATTATATACGACGGCCGCAAACCGTCGTATATAAACAACTGCCGTCGTATATAAACTATATACGATGGCTTCGGCTTTATATACGACGGTTTTAGCCGTCGTATGTTGACAGGAATCCTGTAGTGCATAGGGCAACGCATTCGGCTATATCCCTCTTCATACCATCCCACCAATAACAAGTTTTCAAGTCCTTGTACATTTTGGTGCTTCCGGGATGTATGGAATAGGGGGAATCATGTGCCTCCTTCAATATCATGTCGCGGAGGTGTGTTATGTTCGGCACACAAATCCTTTTTCCTAGCCAAAGCGTACCCTTTTCATCCTCCTTGAAATCCTTCTCTATTCCTTGTCGGATTCTTTCCTTGATCTCCTTGATCTCCTCGTCCGTTGCTTGGCCCTCTCTTATTTCTTGCTCCAATGAGGAGTGGATCTCTATTATTTCCATGTTATTCAAGAATCTGAGGTGTAACCGTTCGAACTCCTTACGTAGTTCGGGTGGTAGCTCCCGAACCGTGAGTTGGTGACATGCTCCCTTTCGGCTCAATGCATCAGCTACTACATTGGCCTTCCCGGGGTGGCAGTTGATTCCAACATCATAATCCTTGATAAGCTCTAACCATCGACGTTGCCTCAAATTCAAATCCGTTTGGGTAAATATGTACTTGAGGCTTTTATGATCCGTATAGATATCACATCGATGGCCAAGGATATAATATCTCCAAATCTTCAATGCATGCACTACTGCTGCTAACTCCAAGTCATGTGTAGGATAATTAAGCTCGTGCCTCTTTAATTTTCGTGAGGCATAGGCTACCACTTGTCCTTCCTGCATGAGCACACATCCGAGCCCCTGTCTGAATGCGTCACAATAAATGTCAAAGCTCTTGCTTACGTCTGGCAATACCAGAACCGGTGCTGTGGTTATCCTTTTCTTGAGTTCCTCAAAACTTTCTTGGCAGGCTGGTGTCCATTGAAAGACCTTTCCCTTCATTAGCAACTCCGTCATAGGTTTTGCTATTTTAGAGAAGTCTTTAATGAAGCGTCGATAGTATCCTGCCATCCCAAGGAAACTCTGAATATCCCTTACGCTCTTCGGTTGGTCCCACTTCAGAACATCTCTCACCTTTCCAGGATCAACCGATACCCCTTCCTCAGAGATAATGTGGCCTAGGAAAGATATTTCCTTTAGCCAAAATTGACACTTGTTGAGCTTGGCATACAATTGATGTTCACGCAACTTCTGCAAGGTCAATCTCAGATGTTCTTCATGCTCCTCCTCACTTTTTGAATACACCATAATGTCATCGATAAAAACCACGACGAACTTGTCCAAGTACTCCATGAAAACCTTGTTCATAAGGTACATGAAGTATGCGGGTGCATTTGTCAACCCAAAAGACATAACGGTATATTCATACGAACCATACCGTGTCCGAAAGGCTGTCTTAGGTATATCGGAGGGCTTAATCATCAGTTGGAAGTATCCCGACCAAAGATCAATCTTGGAGAACACTCTGGCTCCTTTCATTTGGTCGAACAGGTCCTCTATACAGGGCAGAGGGTATTTGTTCTTGATTGTTACCTCGTTGAGAGACCTATAGTCGACACACATCCTTTGGGTTCCATCCTTCTTGTCTACGAAGAACATCGGAGCTCCCCATGGTGACGAGCTTGGACAGATAAAACCCTTTTCCAACTGTTCTTGAATTTGCTTTTTGAGTTCAACTAGCTCGTTGACGGGCATCCTATAGGGTCTCTTGGCTATGTGTGCAGTTCCGGGTACCAAATCGATGGCAAACTCGATGTCCCGGTCAGGTGGCATACCTGGAAGCTCTTCTAGGAACACGTCTGAAAATCCCTGAACCACTGGAATGCCGTCCAATGTTGTTCCTTCGACCTTGTTAAAATTCGCCCGTTCGGTTGTTTGCTGGGCTGACTTAAACTCGACACGAATACCATGCTCGTTTGTCAACTGCACGCTCCTTTCAGCACATTGGATTACTCCATTGTGCTTTCTTAGCCAATCCATTCTGAGTATGATGTCAATCCCTTGGGAGTCCAAGACAATAAGGTTGGCAAGGAAGTCTACCCCCCTTATTTTAAGGCTTACTTTAGGACATACTATATTAGTCCTCATTTCTCCTCCGGGAGAATTAACTAACATAGCACATTCTAAGTGGGATACGGGTAGATGATGTTTGGCAACATATTTGGATGATATGAAGGAATGTGATGCTCCAGAATCAAATAAGATGGTGGCTGGGTTGGAGTTGGCAAGGAACATACCAATTACAACGTCCTCAGCCTGTTGTGCTTCCTCAGCAGAGACATGGTTCACGTTGCCGCGAGCATAGTTCTGCTGTCCACGGTTCCCTTGATTGTCTCCTCCATTCGGTCGTGGGTTCTGCTTGGGCACGTTACCCTGCTGTCCAGGGCCTCTCCTCGGGCACTGGTTCGCGAAGTGTCCTACTTCCCCGCATGCAAAGCATGCCCTGTTGCCTATGGCAGCAGGTGTGTTGGGGCGGGGGTTTTGAACAGGGGTGCCATTGTTAGGTCGGGGCGTAGGAGGCATGGGCACGTGAGGTGCCGATGCAACGAATTGTTGCTGTGGTGGCTGACCGGGGCGGTATGCAGGAGTGGTCGATCCATACTGAGGTGCAGGGGGCATGTACCTAGGTCGTACGTTGCTCCCTTGGGGCTGGTATGGCATCTTCCTCTTGCACTCTCGCTCGATCTCTCGGATCTTGTTTTCAACCACTATGGCCTTGTCAACCAGCTTCTGGAAGCTTACATAATCATTGTTGAGGAGCTGAACCTGGATCTCATTGTTCAACCCTCTCATGAACAGGTACTGATCCTCTGATCTGAGTTGACATCTTCGGGGGCATACCGGGACAGTTGTATGAACTTGTTGAGATACTCATTCACACTTTTCTGTCCTTGGCGGAGACCTTCGAACTTCTGCCTTTTGAGCATCATTACACCAGCAGGGATGTAGTGAGAGCGGAAACTTTCCTTGAACTCAGTCCAAGTGATTGTCTCCGGGTTGGCATAAGCATTGCTCAGGGCATCCCACCAGTCAGCAGCAGCTCTCATAAGTTGGTGCGATGCGAAGAGAACCTTCTCTCGGTCATTGCAATGAACAATGGAAAGCTTTTTCTCCATGGATTTTAACCAACCATCGGCCTCCACGGGATCACTAGCTTGAGCAAAGGTGGGTGGTCGAGTCCTCATGAACTCTCCCAGTCTGTTATGAGCCGGCGGTGGTGGTGGTGGTGGTGCCGGAACGGGGTTTTGGTTGGCCTGCAACTGACCCAAAGTTTGGATCATGGTTTGCATAAGCTGGTTTTGCATGGCCATCAACCTTTCCAGATGGTTTTCGCCAGCTCCTGAGTTAGCAGGCACTTCATCATGGTCATCCTCCTGGACGTTCCTTCGGCCGGCGTTTCCTCTCACCATCTGTGAGAGAGATCGAAATAGAATAGAATGTTAGAAGCTTAGGTAGATTCCCTCAACTATATGCATCAAGGTGAGTTGGACTATGTATATATTAGCCCATATGAGGATGTGAGCAAGTGTCGAGACATCTCACACCTCTTTCTTCTTACGTGTGGATATGGACAACGTTTTGAGACGTCCCACAACTCACACTAAGCACACAATCACAAATAATCATCACAAGGGCCCACACAACTCCTATTCAAGGATGGTTCCCTATGCCAAGGTGGTTTCAAGGCTAATCTAAGCTATTCACCCTAGGACGCTTCCTTTGGTCAGCGTGGCTTAGCTACCTGTGACTCCTATTTAGGGGTGTAACTTACTGTTAACCCGTGGCTCTAATATCAATCTAAGGTTTCTATCTAGGCGTGTAACCTACTGTCAACCCGTGGCTCTGATACCAATCTGTGACACCCTCAATTCTGTGGGAAAACCACGGAACCAAGAACTAATGCATATGTGTGCCCAGGATGTTCATCACACATACACATACGTTCCACACACTGAATTCAGATTATATATTACCACGAATAACAGAGTTTATTACAATACCTCATGAGTCTTGGATTCATGCTCACAGCGGAAGTCTTTATTCTAAAGCGGAAGCAATTTAGCTAATGCGGAAGCAAATCTAAGCAGAAGTGGCTCCATCTCTACTCCCCCCACAGGCAAGGTTGAGAACAGATCACACGCCGTAATGTTCCACTTGGTCTTCATAGTAGGCTTCTCCCGCTGCTGATGATAATAATGCAAGTTTGAGTACAATGATGTACTCAGCAAGTGCGGGAAAACACATGATATGCAGCTCATAAACAAGGTGGGTATAAAAATGCTTATTTGCAGAAAAGCAGATTTATAAAACCATGATAAAACAGCAACTTAACTTTAGATGAATGTAATCCCAGCATGTATTAAATTACCAACATACCTCTATCGCTTTCGATGTTCCACCTGAACATTAACCAACCTCATTCTTACTCACGAATACCTCCTCGTATTCGCTACCATCTCACGAATACCTCTCCGTATTCGCTACCATCTCAAAGCAACTTCGTCTCACTCTGAGACCAAACTCGTTGCCATGACTCAACAGTCATGCAACCATCTAATCACCCGGACTCAACAGTCCCAACAACCATACCATAACCAAAACCAATAACCATAACCAAGAACCTTCCCAATAACCATCCCAACTAATCATGGCAGTTTAGCCAGGCGCTCGTGACCGTAAGCTCGGCTATCATGATAGTTTTAGACTCTGCAGAGTTTGCACCTCTTTACCCACAAGTTTGTGATTTCGTCACCCGTCGGCGACTGCAGAACCTCCATTATACCAGTACACAACCGTCGGTGTATGGTCAAGAGATCACAAAATAGCCTTTACAAAGGGGTTACTAGATGTATGGACTCACTAAGGTTTCACCGGCAGGCTGAAATCTCCAATTCTCCCACCCACGGGCCCCCTCTTGTGCCATGAAGTTCCCAGGGCAGTCCTTACTCGACTCCCATTCCCCGCGCCTTCCACAGTCCATAACACTCTAGCAACTTACCTAATTACTCAGCTAAGCCGCACCCATATTTGGCCTTGTGGTGGCAATGTTATCCTGGCATGTGCACGCATGAACCGGTCCTTAGATCTATGACAAGTAAACCACCATCTCCAGCTACCTCATTCACAAACCCGGTCCTGCCTAGATCACCCTCCGATCCATGTTCATTATCCTCATCAGTATTCTTATATCATTATGAGTGCAGTTAGCTAGATACATCTATCTCGCTTCCCAATCCCATAGACTCAGCGAAGCATAAAGCAAAAACCATACCCGACTCATAAACTTCCCAGGCGACAAGGGTGGTCCAACCAAAACTAGTAAAACTCCTATAAAATGGGTTTCCCATCATGTTTGACTCAGCACACACACCTTTTTACAAAACAAAATAGTTTTATCCAAAACATAGGATCAACATGGTCAAGGAGCACTTGCCTTGTTCTTGCGGTTACGGTTGTTCTTGAATCCCAAAACCTTGTTGCTGCAGTTCGCCGTAGACAGCTCCCCGAGCTTGTTCTGCTAGGTAGGATCACGTGCATACAAGATTCACAGCAATCAATATCATGCACAAACATTAAACTAGATGCGATGATGCACATGCATGCTATCCTATGATTAATTTCATTAGATTGGTCTGTACGTGTTCTTGCATGGCTTGCATGGACAGAGGTGTTTGGATCAAAGGTGGATGTGACGATGATCTTGTCTTTAGATCAACCTGATCATCAAGTGATCTATCCACGAGAAAGCTTCTGGAAGAAATCAAAAAACAGATGCAAGGAGAATACAACGACGCCGTAAGGTGGTGTCGGAGTCCTACCTTACGCCCTTCTTGGTTTTCGAGGTCCTCCTCAGACCGCTTGGTTCTCCTCCAATGATCTCCCTTGTTGCGCTTCGGCGATGGTTTACTCGGCGAGTTAGGGCTAGGGCTCTAAGTCGTCGGCTCAGGAGTTGGAAAAGAAGTTTGTGGTTTCGGACAGAGGTTCTGCGTTCTATTTATGATCGGGAAGAGAAGAGTCCTAATCTGATTGTATCCCGAATAAGAGTCTTATTCAGATCGTCGTTGGATCCTATCATCTTATCTTTAGTTGATTTGGTGCGGTAACGTTGTGGAATTCAGATCGGTTTCCTTTACGTACCGGTATTCTTACGCGTAACAGCCGCTCCAGAACTCGTTACCTTCGCGGCGATGAGCTCCGGAGGCTCCACGTGTCCTTCCGGGGCCTGGTATCTCCTTCTCCGTAGAGACGAGCTCTGGTTGTGCCGCGTGTCATCGAGCGAGACCTCCCCCCCTCCTTTGGATGTGAGCTCCGCGCATGCCACGTGTTGGCGCCGGTCTTTCCTCTCTTCTTTCTTCAGGGACATGCCCCGGGGTCGACACGTGTCCAGCAGCGACAGACCTCCCGGAGATAAGCTCCGGTGGTGACACGCGTCCGAGGAAACCGGACCTCTCGGAGGTTTGCTCCGAGATCGACACTTATCCCGTGTGACCGGTCCTCTGATTTCCGTGATGACTAGCTCCGCAGGTGACATGTGTCCTGCGGAAACGCCTTTGCTTCTTCCTCAGAAGAAAGCTCCGAGGGCAACACATGTCCCCCAGGGTCGGACCTCTTCCCTTTTGCGGAGATGAGTCCCGAACCTGCCACGTAGCTATTTTAGCGGCGGACCTCTCCCCACCTCGCAGGGACGAGCTCCGAACACGCCACGTGGCCAGCGGCCGCGGTAAGTTGTCTTCGGCGCTTTCTGAGAGCTAGATTCGGCTCTTATTGGCTATTCTTTTGATATTTTTCTCTATTCCTACTTTTCTTATAATATTTCCTCTTCATAAAGCATGAACATATGCTAACACCCGAGATGAGGGTGTCACAGAAGGTATCTTGGACGTCATTGGAAGATGTTTGCACGTGTGCAAGGAGTGCATGGACGTGGCTGCATGGTTCCAAGGCGTGATAAAGAGATGTGGACGTAAAGAATTGGTCGGAAAGGTCCAACCGACTAGGTTATGGATTCAGGCTGCGGCTGAGTCGTGTTTGACTCAAATATGGAAAGTTTTGAGTTGGTTATGATAGGATTTCGTGTGGGACATGAAGTTGAGTTGTTTTAGGAATGTTTGGAAAGTTCCTAAGGTGTTTGGAAGTCTTAAGATTGTTTCTATCTGCGTGTTGAAGAGTCTTGAGCAGTATTGGAAAGTTACAGTTTGAAAATCCAAGTAGGAGTAGGAGTCCTAGTTTGAATTGGGTTGGCCTTAGGGCTGGTTATATAAGTAAGGGAGGGCAAGGCTCGTGTGGGCATGACTTTGGGGCTGTTCCTCTTGTATTTTGATAAATAAAATTTGTATTCTAAAGGAACTTTTGTGCCTTGTTCGTCCGACTTGTTTCAGACAAGTTTTTCTCGTCGAGTTTCTGTTCAGCACTACCTTGCTTCGGTGGTTTTATCATAACTCGAGTTTTACAGATTCAATTGATGTGATTCTTTTTGGGTTGTCTTCACAACTTGATTATCTATCATCTGTGAAAATTTCACGGTCATTTAATTTATGGTTTCTGGTCTACACGAGTTTTTTTGCAGTATTCCAGAACTGTTTTTCTCGCGTAGGATAGATTGACCTTTGTTCGATCTTTCGATCGTAACTTGAGTTTCTCTCAACGGATTTTCATGATTCTTGTTGTGACGTCTTTGTGAATTGATTCTCTACAATCAGTACTAGTTTTGTCACAGTTGAACACGTTTAGATTAGTCGCATACGGTTTCTATAACAGATCGGTTTTCTGCTGAGGGGTGTTTTGTTGCTTCCGCTGAAAAGTTTTTATCTACCATTCACCCCCCCTCTGGTAGCTTTACACGTGTACTTCGATCCTACAATTGGTATCAGAGCCAGGTTGCTCTAATCTTTGTGATTTGCACGTGTTTTGACTAATCATCATGGAGAAATACTCCGCCAAACCTTGTGTGTTTAGTGGTATTGATTTTCAGGTTTGGAAGGCACGCATGGAAGCTTTCATCCAGGCGCAAGGCTTTGCAATATGGGAAAAGGTGTACAAGTCTTACGATGTGCCTTCAAACGATCAAGTCACGGCTACAAACATGAGAGATGTCGACAACAACAACAAGGCTCGGAACTTGATCATACAAGGACTAACTCAGAGCGACTTCGACCGTGTTGCACACCTCCGATCGGCGTACGATGTGTGGAGAGCACTTTGTGACTACCACGAAGGATCCAACACGATCAAGGAGGTAAGACAGGATATGTTCAAGAAAGAATACATGCGCTTTGAGATGCAACCTGGTGAGTCCATTGATGACCTCTTTGCTCGCTTTAATAAAATTCTCAGCAACTTGCGTAGCGTCAATGTTAATTTTTCAGATGCTGAAAATGCTAGGCAATTACTAAGTGCATTAGACATGTCAATTTGGGAGATGAAAGTAACATCCATACGTGAATCCACTGTCATGATTACTCTTACATTAGATGTGCTTTATTCTAAGCTAAAAACTCATGAAATTGACATTATATCACGTAAGAACCCAAATAATACTATTGCATTTGTCTCACAACGTGATATGCCTAGCTCCGGCCAATCATCTAGCAATACACTTGCTTTGCTGTCTTCACTAACCCTGGAACAGATTGAGGAGTTTCCAAAGGAGGAGCTAGTACTTCTTTCTACTAGGTTCTCAAAAGCATTGCAAAATGTGAGAACTAGAAGGAAAGGAAGCTCCGGACCTCAACGATGCTTTGAATTTGGTAAGACAGGACACTTTCGTATAGATTGTCCTAACCTTTCAGGTCCTTCTAACCGTGATGAAAAGCAGAATAAAGTCAAGTCCTCTTTTGGCAACACCAACAAGAAAAAGAAGGGTTTTACAGGACACAAACTGATAAATAGTTTCATCACCGCACTTCAAGAACTTGGCTCGAATGATGTAGACATTGGAAGTGATGAAGATGAAGATGATCTGGCAAACTTGTGCTTCATGGCGGGCAAATCAAAATCAAGTATGGAGGATACAGAACACAACAGTGACAACGAAGAGGTATGTCCTACTTGCAAAGAAATGTGTGATGCTATTTCTCGTGCCACTATTATTGTTAAGAAAAAGGACAAAAAGCTTAGGGACAATGCTGTTAAAATTGAGTCACTAGAATCTGAAATTAATCATTTAAAATCCTTGATTCCTAGTGATGATTCTTGTTCCTCATGTGATTTAATATATGAACAATTGTCCTCTCTAAGAAGTGCACACACCTCCACACTTGATAAACTTGAACTTGAAATCGAAAAGAACAAAAAGTTTGCTGCACTTAATGATAAAAACTTGAAAGATGCTTGTTGTTCTACAATTGATTTGCATTGTTCTACTTGCGATGATCTTGATAAGAAACTACAAGATGATATGAAAGAAATTTCTATATTGAACAATGCTTTACGTTCTCATGAAGTTAAATATTGTTCCAATTGCAAATTAAAAGGAAAAACTTCATGTGAAAATTGTCTTGATCTATCAAATAAACTTGATAACATGCATAGGATATTAGATCGGTTTTGTAATGGGAATAAGAACCTAAACTTGCTGCTGAATTCTTCCAAGTCTTGCAATGATAAAACTGGTTTAGGTTTTGATTCACATGCTCATGCTAAGGAACATCCACCTAAAATTAGAAAATCATTAGGAAGTGGTTTGATTCAAACAGTTCCTAAACAAAAAGAAGTGGTTTTTAAATCTGCAGGAGTGTTGTCACATTCGGGTTCAAATAAGCATGCTGCATGCTCATCTAGACATGAATAAAAAGTTAAATTTCATTGTACCTATTGTGGTAGAGATGGTCATGTCATAGATTTTTGTTATAGACTAGCTAAACAACATAAAAAGGAAAGAATGCAAGCTAGATCTTATAACTCTCATGCAAAATTTGCTGCACATACTTAACCGAATGTTAGGAACATGCAACCTGCTGTTATGAGTTAGAAATATTCAAAGTTTACCTTCGGAGCTTCAGTTTTTGCCTCCGGAGCTTCAGTTTTTGCCTCCGGAGCTACTGATTTTCGTGCTACACAAGTAACACCTCATAGGTCAGTAGTTAAGAACAAAAAATCTCAAACTTTGACTCATAAACCTGCTGTTTTATCTCAGCCTTCGCATGTTATTCCTACTGGACATCGTGTGACTCAATAATGGATTCCTAAATGCCTTTTAACTAACCCCAGTATTGAGTCATCGATGTATTGTGCTTCTATGTAGGTTACACGCTTGAGGAAGGAGAACATTTGGATTGTGGATTCAGGTTGCTCACGCCACATGACCGGTAACAAAGAATGGTTCTCCTCTCTCTCTTTTGTGTCACGTGTAGAGAATGTTACTTTTGCCGATAATTCTTCAACTCCTATAATTGCTAAGGGTTCGGTTAGAGTAAATGATCACTACACTTTGAAGGATGTGGCACTTGTCAAAAATTTGAAATACAACTTGCTTTCTGTTTCACAATTGCTAGATGAAAATCTGGAAATTATTTTCAATAAAAACTGCTGCAAAGTTGTAGGTCCAAATAGTGAGCTTATTTTTAACATGTCTCGGTTTGGAAGAGTTTTTAGAGCTGATTTTGATATGTCTTCCTCTAAGCATTGATGTCTAGTTGCAAATGATTCTAAAGATTTATATTTTTGGCATCGTAGACTTGGTCACGTAGGCTTTGATCATCTCACGCGTGTTAGTGCTCTTGATCGCATACGTGGGCTACATAAGCTTAAAGGGGACAAAGAAATTGTGTGCTCTTCTTGTAGACATGCTAAGATGGTTGCAGGTTCACATGCTCCTCTCACAATGACCATGAAAACTGAACCGGGTCAATTTTTACACCTTGACACCGTAGGACCTTCACGTGTTCAATCCTTCGGAGGTAAATGGTATGTTCTTGTGATTGTTGATGACTATTCTAGATACTCTTGGGTTTACTTTATGGCATCTAAGAATGAAGTTTTTAGTCACTTTAGAACTTTATTTCTTAGATTATCAATTGATCACCCAGGATCTTTAAGAGAAGTTAGAAGTGATAATGGAACCGAATTTAAAAAATCAATCGTTTCATCACTTTTGTGCTGAAAATGCAATAGATCATCAATTTTCTTCACCATATGTACCTTAATAAAACGGTGTTGTAGAGAGAAAGAACAGAACCTTAGTTGAGATGGCATAGGACTATGCTTGATGAATATCAAACTCCTAGGAAATTTTGGGCTGATGCAATTGCAACCGCTTCTTATGTCTCAAATCGTGTTTTCTTGCGTGCTAAGCTAGGTAAAACACCATATGAGCTCAGGTTTGGACATAGGCCTAGTGTCACACACTTTAGGGTCTTTGGATGCAAATGCTTTGTTAAGAAACATGGTAATCTTGATAAATTTGAAACTAGATTTGCTGATGGCATGTTTCTTGGTTATCCATCTCATATTAGAGGCTACCATGTGCTTTTACTTGATACTAACAAAATTGTGGAGACTTGTGAGGTTTCTTTTGATGAAGCTAGCCTAGGTACTAGTTCAAATATTGCAGGTCCAGATCCATATCCGCAGGGGGAGAGTATTTTCGTTGAAGAAGAGGAAGAAGTGGTGCTGCTCCCCGAAAATTTAGCAGCTAATGACATTGTTCCAGCTCCTGATCTTGATTCACAGCCAGCACCGACGACCACCATTGCTGGTCCAGATCCTCCTCACGTCACAAGCTCATCTATTTGTGATGAACGTGAAGATGAAGAAGCTTGTGAAGTCTCCACTCCCCTCCGGATTCTCAAAAGTCATCCTCCACAACAAATTATTGGAATCTTGCATGAACAATTTACAGGATCCAGGTTTTTCGACTCCAATTCTCATGCTGCTTTTGTTGCTTCTTTTGAACCCAAAGATATATCACACGCACTCACTAATGAATCTTGGATTATTGCCATGCAAGAATAGTTAGAAAATTTTTAAAGAAATAATGTTTGGAAACTTGTACCTCCACCTCAAGGTCACACTTTAATTGGAACTAAATGGGTGTTTAAAAATAAACAAAGTGAGGATCTGGTTGTGGTTAGGAATAAGGCTAGGTTGGTTGCTCAAGGTTTCACACAAGTTGAAGGTCTAGATTTTGATAAAACTTTTGCTCCTGTTGCTAGATTAGAAGCCATTAGAATTTTGTTAGCTTTTCCTGCATCTAAAGGTTTTAAGCTATATGAAATGGATGTTAAAAGTGCTTTTCTTAATGGCTACATAGATGAGGAGGTTTATGTCAAACAACCACCTGGTTTTGAAAATCCAAATTTTCCTAATCATGTTTACAAACTGTCCAAAGCCTTGTACGGTCTCAAACAAGCCCCTAGAGCATGGTATGATAGGTTAAAAACATTCTTACTTGAAAAGGGGTTTACCATGGGCAAGGTTGATAAAACTCTTTTTGTGCTTAAGCATGGCAATGACTCATTATTCATTCAAGTGTATGTGGATGATATTATCTTTGGTTGTGCTTCTAATGATCTTGTGTCCAAGTTTTCAGCTATGATGAGTTCAGAATTTGAGATGAGTATGATGGGAGAACTCACGTACTTTTTGGGGCTGCAAATCAAGCAAACCAAGGAGGGTACCTTTGTGCATCAAACAAAGTATACAAAAGATCTCCTAAGGTGCTTCAACATGGAAAAAAGCAAGCCTCTTCAGACACCAATGGGAACAGCAACAACACTTGAACTTAATGAAGATTGTGATTCCGTTGATCAAAAAGAATATAGAAGCATGATCGGATCACTTTTGTATCTCACGGCAACAAGACCGGACATACAATTCAGCGTATATATTTGTGCACGGTTTCAAGCCTCCCCACGTGCTTCACATCGTCAAGCCGTCAAAAGGATTCTCAGGTACTTACATGGAACTCAAGAATTTAGCATTTTTCTTCCTTCTTCCTCAACCGTTACTTTGAAAGCTTTTTCTAATGCTGATTTTGGGGGTTGTAGGATTGATAGGAAAAGTACTTCTGGTGCTTGTCATTTTCTTGGTAATTCACTTGTTGCCTGGTCCTCTAGAAAACAAAGTTCAGTTGCACAATCCACAGCCGAATCTGAATATGTAGCTGCTGCTAGTGCTTGCTCACAAATTCTTTGGATTGTTCAAACACTTAAGGACTATGGGGTTGATCTAGATAGTGTTCCACTGTTTTGTGATAACACTAGTGCCATTTGCATTGCTAAAAACCCTGTGCAACATTCGAGAACTAAGCACATTGACATTAGGTATCACTTTCTTCGTGATAATGTCGAAAAAGGGAACATTGTGCTTCACCATGTAGATACCGAACAACAATTGGCTGACATTTTACAAAACTTTTGGATTTCACTCGTTTTTGTTACATTCATAGTGAAATAGGGGTTATGCATCCTCATGGCTTAAATTGAGGGAGAATTTTGAAACTTGGGAAGTCTATGTGTGAATCTGAAATTAAAATAATATGAGCATAGTATTTCATGCATATATGACTTTGTGATTCCTTTTTCATGCTGAAAGTTCTTACTACATTACTCATGTTATAATTTTGTAGTTTTTACCAATGTCTAGTAATTAGAATAATTACTTACACTAAATCTGGTCATGGTCGAACTTTCTTGCTGTTTTGAACTTGTTGCATGCTCACAAGTTCTTTTAATCATAAAGAATTAATCAAGTAATCAACTCACATGTTGAGTTTTTATGTTCAAATAAAAAAATGAGAAAAGATCAAGAGAATATTCATGCATCGCACTTCTTATTTTGAGATGGCTTATCATTGCACTTAGATATGAACTTGAAAGGAGTTGTGTATGACTAAAACCATGTCATTAAGCTTCGGACTGTCAAATGACATAGGCTTGGCTTGGTTGGTTAGAATAAGGCTGATGCTGCATATAATCTCTTGCAAATGTCATAAGATCAAAATTTGTGCTTTAAATGTTAAATAAAATGCAGCAACAAGTGTCATGCTTTCAGGTCTTGAAATAGTTAAGTTTGTGAGATCATGACTTGCTTAAATCAAAAATTACACTTGATCTCTAGCATGGCTTACACTACTTTATGTATCTCATTGATGTGTTAGTGTAAGTTACTTGATAGTATGATTTGGATGAGCTTTGTTTTATATGTATATGTTATAATGTGCTCATAACAAATTAAAATTTCTCTTTTGTACCTTGCTGAATACATTGTCAAAGTGGGAGAAATTGATCACACATTGCACACATTCACAAGTGTTTTGGCACGATTCTGCTCAGGGGGAAAATTTTTGGTATTTTTGTTTTTCTTCTCATTTTATTTCTTATTTACAAAGAGGAAGAAATTGTTTTCAAAACTTTTCATGTGAATAAGCCAATGTTCGGATTTTAAGTGGTGTTGCCAATGCATTCATCAAGGGGGAGATTGTGAGACCTATGTGTGCTGAATACATTGGCTTTGAAGATAAAAGTTTTGAATACTACCAAAACACCTTTTTAACAAGGTCCGAGCTCCTGCAAGGTCCGACGATAGGTCCAACTTATTTTGGGTAGCTCCGGCAAGGTCCGACGTAAGGTCCGACTTGCTTTGTCGAGGTCTGACTTATTTTTGCTAGGTCCGACTTGTTTTTGCTAGGTCCGACTAGCTTTAGTAAGTTCCGTGCTAGGTCCGACTAAGCTTTAGTAAGCTCCAGCGCTAGGTCCGACTAGCTTTGGTAAGCTCCGGTTCAAGGTCCGGTTAGCTTTGGTAAGGTTCGGAGCTTGATTGAAATGGTTCTGCTTTTAACTTGCAATGTTTCGAACTTGCTTTACTCTTATGGAAAGTTTGCTTAGTATTATTTTACTAAGTTTTTGGTGTGTTTTGGTGGTTATGGCTGATATCATTTTGCTATGGTTTACAACATGCTTATGTGAGGTGCTCACGTAAGATGTTGTAGTTTCGGAACTAACGAGAGTCAAGTCGAGGACTTGTGCTCGGAAGTATTGGTTGTTTATTCATGTGCAGGTGTTGCTTGAGTTCAAGACATGGCTGGTGACGGGATCCATTGAACTAGTCTTAGGGAGAAGATGAGGTTCAACAACCAAGTTCGGGAGGAATTGTGGTTGATTTGATCGAGAGGTTGCGCAGTCTGTTTGAATCAAGAACAATGTATATGAAGATATATTGGACGTCGTTGGAAGATGTTTGCACATGTGAAAGGAGTGCATGGACGTGGCTGCATAGTTCCAAGGCGTGATGAAGAGATGTGGACGTAAAGAATTGGTCGGAAAGGTCCAACCAACTAGGTTATGGACTCAGGATGCGGCTGAGTCGTGTTTGACTCAAATATGGAAAGTTTTGAGCTGGTTATGTTAGGATTTCATGTGGGACATGAAGTTGAGTTGTTTTAGGAATGTTTGGGACATTCCTAAGGTGTTTGGAAGTCTTAAGATTGCTTCTATCTGCGTGTAGAAGAGTCTTGAGCAGTATTGGAAAGTTACAGTTCGAATCCAAGTAGGAGTAGGAGTCCTAGTTTAAATTGAGTTGGCCTTAGTGCTGGTTATATAAGCAAGGGAGGCCAAGGCTCATGTGGGCACGATTTTGGGGCTGTTCCTCTTGTGTTTTGATAAATAAAATTCGCATTCTAAAGGAACTTTTGTGCCTTGTTCGTCCGACTTGTTTCAGACAAGTTTTTCTCGTCGAGTTTCTGTCCAGCACTATCTTGCTTCGGTGGTTTTATTATAACTCGAGTTCTACAGATCCAATTGATGTGATTCTTTTTGGGGTGTCTTCACAAATTTATTATCTATCATCTGTAAAAATTTCACGGTCATTGAATTTGTGGTTTCTGATCTACACGAGTTTCTTTGCAGTATTCCAGGACTGTTTTTCTCGCGTAGGACAGATTGACCTTTGTTCGATCTTTCGATCATAACTTGAGTTTCTCTCAACGGATTTTCATGATTCTTGTTGTGACGTCTTGTTGACTTGATTCTCTACAATCTATACTAGTTTTGTCACAGTTGAACACGTTTAGATTAGTCGCACACGGTTTCTTTAACAGATCGGTTTTCTGCTGAGGGGTGTTTTGTTGCTTCCGCTGAAAAGTTTTTATCTACCATTCACCCACCCCTATGGTATCTTTACACGTGTACTTCGATCCTACATTTACCTATACTGGTGTTCAGCTATTTATTGAATCATAGCGTCATTGACTAACTCGCTATAATTCCTTTTATTGCATAGTGCCACTTTCGCCCGAAGCTCCACGTTGAGGTCTCGGAAGAAGTAATGACACTTCACCGTCTCCTTATCCACATAAGCGGATGCATATTGCACTAAACGGTTAAATTCCGTATAGTACTCCATGACACTCATCCTTCCTTGCTTGAGTTCATAGAACTCTACAACTCTAGTTTGGACGATGTCCTCACAGATATGACGTGCACAGAAAGCATCACGGAACTCCGTCCACGTCACACGATGGCCTTCGGCGATCTTAGCAAGATATTCAGACAACCAAGCCCCTGCGGATCCATGAAGTTGCTGAGCGGCAAATAAAGACTTCCCATATTCATCATACTGGAGCATTTCCAATTTTGTTTCAATAACCCGGAGCCAATGATCTGCCTCCAAGGCTTCTTTAGCTTTCGAGAATACCGGTGGTTGTCTTGCTAGGAAATCCAAATAAGTATTAAGTGTGGGATTACGCTGTAAGGTCTCTTGCCAGATGCCTTGCTGCACCAACATCTCAAGAGCCTCAGCCATTTTTCCCAACTCCTCCGCCAGTCAGGTTGATGATGGTGGTGATCATCGCTGCGACGAATCATTTCCATCCCGGCTGGAACCACCAACCTCATACCTGGAATGAGTATGATCCATACTGCAAGAGCGAGCAATTTACGGTTAACATCCAAGATTGTACTCAACTTGAACTCAAAATAATTAACCGCAAAGCAGCACATCAACAGTGCAGCATACATGAAGGGAAACAAGGTTTTTGACAATTTCGAATACAACCAATGATCGCTCAAGTTTGTCAAACACTTAAACCAACAACAAGGAATGATAAAAGATAACTACTGAATATGTCATGGAACTTAGAGAAGTAGAAAAACCTTCATGTCCACAACAAGTCTCAAGTTACATGGGCAATGAACAATGCTCTGTTCAGAATGACCATTTGAATTTAATCCCAGAATTTATTTATGAAAATGGCAGTTTCATGTCTCAAGTTGAATATAAAAGTTTTAGATAACTTCAATATATTTCCAACTAGTATTCATTTGCCTTCATATAGATTATGGATCAGGAGTTATGATATTTCAAATTTGACAGAAATCTGGAACAATTTTGACAGCACCTCCTCTGAAAGTGTCTGTTTTGTCCGCAAGATTTCATCAAGTTCTACCCCAAATCTGTAGAAACTTTGAACGACAAAGACGTAGCACATATCACAAAATTTCCAACTGTGTCTTACATGACCCTAAGAGATTTTTTGACAAGAAGTTATGGTTGAAATACAGAAAATTCCAGAGAGCATTTTTGGGCTGCCCTGTTTTTGGACAGTTACCACTCATCTGAGATTTTCAGCCATTTGGAGGGAGATTCTGTTCTGGAGTTCTACGGAAAAGATGTAGAAGACTTCAAAACCTTTCCAGAAATGTATCCCTTACCTTCATTGGTTCGACCAATCAAAAGTTATGTCCTGTTGAAGTTTAGCAAAAATTCTGCTGAAAACAGGGGAGTTTGTTTCTAAATGTTTGAGATGGAAAACTATACTCCCAATTGACTCTTAGTTCAATATAGGAGTTCATTAACCCCTAATGGAATCCTAGACTCCAAAATTACTCTTTTCTTTGAAATCTTTATTTTTCATGCAGTTAAGAACATATTACGGTACTACGTTTCCTCACCAAATCAAAATTCCTAACCGGCGTTACACCGGCATATACGTCTCAAGGGGTGGCACTAAAATGATCACTCACACACATGTTCTAAATGGAATGTTCTACTCGTGGTTAAGGTAACTGCAGAAAAACAATCAATAATGAAGCACACAAGAGGTTTTCCATTTCAGACAGGTCCATATCATAGTAAAAACATACGTCCTGTATCATTGCCATACGGGCCGTCCTTGAGTCAAGTCACGTCTCAAGGTACATGATCTTATTCACCACCCGACGGGGCTCCACACTTTTGCAATAAAGCACAGCGGTGGAACAGCGCTTTCTTAAGCCTCATAGGACATGAAGAGTCCTAGGTAACATACTTCGTGTTACAAACCACACGGGGGGTCTCCTCCTCTTCCCCCTGGGTTTGCGGACTGGAGGCTTGTGCATTTCATATGTCTCTAAGACATGAAGAGTCTTAGAAAACATATTCACTTTCCCTCCATTGCTGAACGGGACATCCCACACTACTTTCCTCGTATGGGGGGCTAAACGAAATTGATCCGCTTTCGGTGGCGTTCCTTACCATTCTTACCTCCACATAGCTGCGTCGTTACAGAATTGAAATACTGAATATTAACACAGGTTATCTTGCCACCTTAAATAACTATGCTAATAATAGTCCTTATGTGGGCATACTATACATTCCTCACTCGTATACTTCTAAGTTTTTGAAAATATGCTCTTTTCATGTGTGCTATTCCCAATGCGACTCTGATACCATGCCTGTGGGAAACCCCTTCCGGGATCCACACTCTAGGATACACATTTGGTGGTGCCGTGCGATGCGACACCCAATAGCATACACGAAAAGAAACATTAAACATGGAAAGTCTTTTATTACTCAAGATAGTGTCATTTACAACATAATGTACCACGAAGGTACACGCAGCGGAATATACATAACACATACTCTCGGTCCTAACTATGCAAAAGAGGATGTCCAGCTCGCGGACGCTTCTTACTAGCTTCAACAAAGATGAGTGCAGCGGCAGGGTTTCCGGTGAGTCTCCGATGGCTCACCGAACAACCATCTTCATAGCAAATTTTATATAACCTGCAAAACACTAATAATGCAACCGTGAGTACGATGGCTCAGCAAGACTTAACCGACACTCCTAACCATGAAACTCTACATGCAGGTATTAATAGGATAAAGATGTTGCAATAAAGACACGCCTACATGTTAATCCTTACTTTCCATTTTATAGCAGCAGATTAATATGCTTAGGCAGCCCTCACATCAGAAGTCCACAATCAAACAAGAAACGCTTTCCTCCGATGTGGTTCTGCCCAAAATGGAAGATAAACTTAGTGAGCTCTATAACTATAGCATACATGGTTTGCAATACAATGAACTTAAGAACTTCACAACAGCAATGATTCATCTCACTTCATCTGGAAGTAATTACTATGTCACAACTCGGTGAACAAGTGGTACTCATATAACCGCGAGGGACGGTGATTCGAATCAGGACACACCCGGAATACATGACACATACACCCGCCTCGAAAGACTCACACAAGAGCTCTTTCTTACGTTGTATGCAGCAACCTTTCACCCGTCACTCCAATGCCGAACCAGTTCTGCCGACCCATCAGAAGGGCCACTACCTGGAACACGTCAAAGTTGCTCCGCTATCGGGTTTACACCTCTGACACCAACCCCCAAAGGATAGCCATATAAGTTTCGACACGAGAGTACCCGAGTTACATCGGTTTCCTGGACCCCATAGTTCCAGTATGCATCCGATACTGTTCAAACTTGCTCAGCAGGACGGCATACACATCGGTCCTTAACCGACACAAATAGAGCTACAGCAACACAGGCCCAACGTCCTGCTGCTCCTACTCTCTGCTCGGTCTCATTTTCCATTCCAGGAATTTCATTCTCTAGAATCATACCCCATTGAACCAAAATCCTAACCTCGCGAGTAGCTTCTAACTACCCGACTTGTACCAGATCCTATACAACTTAAGCCTAGCCGAAACTACACAAAGGTAACCTGTTCTACCCTTTAACTCCAAGGGTTTGTGGGTCATGCATTTGGAGTATCAATCACCTTGACCTAATGCACAATACATACTAGACCAATAAAAGTGATACAAAGTAAAATATAACTAAAAGGTTTTAAATGCAAACCGAGTCTTGCCTTAGTGTTGCTGCAGGTTTAATCCTAACTTAAAGTCAGTAGCTTTGCGACGAGTAAAGCTTCAAGTTGCTGTTCTGAGTTGAATGCCTCGTCGAGCTCCTTTGTCGTGTTTCCTACCGAGATGAATATGCACAGTTTCATATTGTAAGTAAAGAAATTATAAAACAAAGTGTTTTATGACCTATGAATGGTTTGGACCAACTTGGAAGTGAGAGATTTGATTCTACTGTGTGATGAAACAGAGAAAAGAACATTTTGAGCAGTGGATGGTTTTGGAATAAAGTACAAAGGAGTTATATATTGGACATAAGTATGAAGCTGGACATACTTAGCAGAAAACTGGAGAATATGACCTCAACTTGCTCTGAAATTTTTACAGTGGTCCATAGATCATACATTGGTATGTCTTGCAAACTTTCAGACAATGTTGATGTAAGATGTGGCCTAAGCAATTTTCTTAGCTATTTGGATTCTCTGAATTCCTATGGCAATTCTAGGGTCTTGGCATGCTCCAAATTTGGTTTTTCAGAAACTTGGGAGTCTTATGAGTCTAGAGGACTTGGTTTCATCATTTTTGGAGTTCCCTACACAGAGATATGGAATTTACAAGATGTAGCTAAAAGCTGGAAAATTGATTTTGTTATTTTTCCTAATTTTCAGAGGCATACAAGATTTAATCATCATTTGGCAAAGCAAATGGGGTCCAATGCCTCTGAAAATTTTACTGGAGTTCTAGCATTTTTGTAACAATGTCCTGTCCAAATTTGGGAATTTTCCAATACACAGAACTTCTGTAATAATTCCTACAAATTTTCCTTAAATGAACTAATGAGCCAACCAGGAATTTTCATAAAAATTGGAATGCACCCCTGGATAGTACTCACTGAGAGGAATCCAATAAAATTTATTTCACAATTTTTGGAGGTTCCTATCAAAAGTTATGAACATTTGAAGTTTGAACCGAACTCTAGAAATTCTGAAAAAAATCAAACCCTACCGGTGGGCCCCACACCGCAGTATTTTTCTTTACCTCGCGCCACACAGCCGAGCTGTGGCGCCCTCCAGCGAGTCCACGGAAACCGCTCTTCTGGCCTCCCCTAGGGCTAAAACTCGCCGCCCCTCACTTTAGGAGCACGGGGAGCTCATCCATGGGGTCGGCCGAGGGCCCCCGTCACCGGAAACCCATCGGCGACGGGCGGCGGCGGCGGCTCAACTTCGGCGGCATCGCGCACGCACTAGAATGGCTCAAACTCTTCGGTTCTTCTTCCTAGAGCACCATGGTAGCATCCTCATCACCATCATGAGCTCAAATCAGCTCAAAAGTGGCTGCAAATAGGAGCTCATTGGCGACCTAGGACCAAAACCGGCGGCGGCTCGGATTTTTCGAAGAACAGCGCCTACACTTGACGATTTCCTATGCTTTTTGATCCTAGAGGAGCATGGGAGGGTCTAGAACATGGTTATAGCTTGGCACAAGATTTGGTGAAGTGATTACTATGAATTTTGAAGGTTTGTGCGGCTCGGTCCTACAAACACCGAATCACTAAAAAGCAAAATTCGTTCTCGGTATTGCACAAGAGGAGGAGAGGTTTGCACCGTGAGTTCGAGCGGTTGAAGACGGTCCTCTTTTCTGTAGAGAGTTTGCCATGAAATGGTTCGTAGCACCCGGGCGCCGGGGAGCCGAAGTGTGTCGGGCTGCGGTGAGTTTGCTTCGAGTGTGTGAGGAGAAAACTGTGGAAAGCGAGGGACCGGCTCACGTGGGAAGGCGACGAGCTGACTCCTTCACTCGGCGTTCTCAGCCACAGAGCAGGAGGTGGCGCGGGGAGAGGCGGTCGGGCACCAGCGAGCAGGAGGTGGCGGCTCACGGTAAAAATGAGTCGGTTCACTCCTTTTGTGTATGGCATGTGGGGTCCACCTCTCCCCCTTATCCCCCAATTCTGTTTTAAAATAGCAAATGAGCTCCGAATTTGATAAAACTTGGAGGATAGGACAAAAGAATTATGACGAACACAATGGTGCACTCAAATTTGAATTTCGGTGAAGTTGAAATTTGAAACTGAGATTTAAATTCAAATTCAAATCTTCTCCCGTTTTAATTCCAACGACTAGGAAACCCTTTCCAAATGATCTGAAATTTTGCCGGGCTACCTGTGGATGTGTGGAGAACCAAATGGTAGATTTAGGTCTCCATGTTTGGACATTTTTGCATGTTTACTTTAGCATTTGGAGGTCACACCTTTTGTATTCAAAAAATTAAATTCCTTCTCATTTTCTCGGTGTGATTTGCAGCTCCACTTGCTAGAATTTTGGGATTTCACACACGACTTCTCGGGGATCTGAGAATAATGTATCTTGTATAAATTTTATGCTTTATCAATATATATGAATGTTGTGCAAGTTTATTCATGTGTCACTGCAATACCTACTGTTTTCTATGGAATTTTCAGAATGACATGTGCTGATTGTTGCTGTTTTGAATTTCAGAATGACTCACACTCATGCCAACCCGGAGGTTGGTGGTCCTAGTTAGGGGGGGGATGCCTCCCAACAGCCTCTCGAGAATTTCTCGGGACAGCAACAGCAGAAACAGCAACAACCGCCACCGCCACCGCCAACAGTTACATTTGGCCGACATCGTTGCAGCCATGGCGGGCTCACATCAGCAGCATACAGAGCTGCTGCAAACTCTTATTGCGAATACGTCTCGACCAGAGACACGTCAAGACTGAGAGGAGCGCCAACAAAGCTCCTATTCCAACTTTCTGGCTACTCATCCCCCGGTATTCTCAAGGACGGATGAACCCCTTGACGCGGACAACTGGCTCCGCACGATGGAGATGAAGCTCGGGCTGCTCCAAGTTAGTAAGCAGCGCAAGACTCAGTTCGCAGCCCAGCAGCTTCAAGGGTCCGCGAGCGCTTGGTGGGCAAACTTTTGTGCCTCGCAACCCACTGAGCGAGTGCTGACCTGGGCGGAGTTCCGGACGGCCTTCAGGGCCTATCACATACCGCTGGGTCTGATGAAGAGGAAGACACGAGAATTCCTCCATCTGCAACAAGGCAGCAGGAAACGCACTGGAGTACTCCAGGGCATTCAACGATCTCGCGCTCTACACTTCATATCATGCCGATACCGACGAGAAGTGACGAGATCACTTTTACCAGGGGCTAAATCCGCTCCTGAAGGACAAGCTGGGATGTTCAATCACGGCTGCCTCAATGATATTATTGATGCTGCGATTGTGCAATAGGACTCTGGCAAGGAGTTAGCGGTGGTGGAGAAGAAGCGAAGCGCGCCGCAGAGCAGCGGAGAGGAAGGTGGTCCTCCCCAAAAATACCGGATGGTGTATCGCTCACCATGGGGTCAACGCTGGCAGCCACCGCAGCGACCGATGCAATTCCGTAGTCAGCCGTATTCTCCACCGGCGTTCCGGCTGGCATTACCAGCACCACCTCCACAGCAACAACAGCAGCAGCGGAGGATGCTGCGTGCGTTTGCACCCCAGAAGCGCATGTCGGGCTTTCGTCCCCCAAGCACGGGTCAGTCATCAACCGCATGCTACAAATGCGGTCGCCCAGGGCACTTCATCAACAACTGCCTCGCGTGGTGCGTGACTGTGCCCACCGGCAGATTTACACCTTGCTACTCTCAACCCACTCCTATTTACGGTTGGGTAAGCCTCTGTAAGGGCCTCAGTTTTTGACACACATTTGCAGCGTTCATCACCACACCACACACCTCATTTGAGGAAGGATGATGAACACAAATGAAGAGCAAGTAACAATTATCAACATGCTCATTAGACAACAAACTCACACAATGCAAAAGTGGTATTTCCCACATGTGATATAGATGGGCTGGACATATGAAAACTCCTACACTTTACTAAGGATGTCCATGCCAAGTTTCACCCAAATTCAAAACCTTTTTGAGGTCATTTTGGGTATAGTTAGGAAGAGGGCAGTTTGAAATCATATTCAAATTCAAACTGTTTTTATCCCATGAATTTAAAAGTGGGAGGCATATTCTTACTCAGCACATTTTTGTGAGCTCACACACCAATTTTCACTCCATTTGGAGTTGATCTCGACATGAGCTAAGTGGGAGAAATTCAAACTTTATTTGAGTTTCAAACTGAACTTGTGCTGAAATTCACTCAAACTAAACCCAATTCGAACCCTATGCAATTCGAATGGATCAAGGGTGAATAATCTGAACCACCAGGGGTATTATGGGGTTCACTGTTCACTATAGTGATTAGGAGTAAATTTCAGAGGTTAAAACCCCGGGTGGGGCCCACATGTCATAGAGGGAAGAAGGAGAAACTTGCAACCAAAGTCAGAGTCTCAGTGGGAAATTCCACCGAGCAGCTGTCGGCTGTGCCACCGAGCAGCTACCGGCGCCACCAGCTGCTTCCCTCCCCGCGCGCTGGCGCCCAGGGCAGCTTGCTCGCGCTCCCAGGCGATCGGCACCGCCTCAGCCGAGCAGGAGTCGGCCGGCTTTATCTTCCCGCGGGCAAACCCGAGCAGCGGCATTGTTTCTCTCCGCAGCTCTCTGCTCAATCGGAAAAACCAGCAAAACAATCTCCTTCGTTCCTAAGCTGCTAGACAGCCACCGGAGGTCGCGCATCACCCTCCCAACGCCTGAACCACCGGGTGTCGGTCCCTGTTCCCGTGATCAACGACGACCGCCGCAGTTTAGCTGAAGGACGGCGATCGGTCTCACGCGGGCAGCACACTGCAACCACTTCCACGGCCGAGCAAGGGCGGCAACAGGAGCGCACGAACTCCACGTTGCTTCCACCTGAAGCTCAAGCCATGCCGTGAACTCTCGCCGGCGAATTCTCAGTTTTTGCTCCGGCAACCTTAAACTGAGATTCCGGTACAGCTTCCTTAAATTCTCGCTCTATGATCTTTTGGAGGTCATCAAATCTTGCACATAGACGCTGGACTAGCCGGCGCCCAAGTTCTTTTCTGCATCCGTAGCGTGAAACTGTCTAGGAGTGACGAATTTCGAGCTCGATCGAGGGCAGTCATGGCGGGCACGATCGGTCACACCGTGCCGACCGACTTGCCGCCATCCCTGAACCTTTTCGGCAGCTTGTCAAGCTTCCTAGGGGTACACTGATGCTGTAGGGCCGTTTGTTCGAGGTGTTGGCGGGTTAGGACCCACGGTCGACAGTGCCGAACCTCAACCAAGGCCACGGCACGTCGCCGAGCTATTTCCGGTCACCTCCAGCACGACCTGACACCACCGACGTGTTCCTCGACGTCGACAACCCCCTGGCGGCGAGTTTCAGCCCATGGGGGGTCCGACAGCGGCGAGCCGGCGAGCTCCTAGTCTGCTCCGGCGAGGTCGGCGGCGCGGGCGTGAGAGAACGGTGGGAGGAAGAAGCCGGCTGACCCACGTGTCAGCGGCTGAAGAATTTAAATCGGGATCGAGTGTGGCCGGGGATCCGCTGTGCCGGCGCGCAGATACCCTGTGAGCTCCGGTGTGCCGGACACCTCCGCGCTTGACACGTGTGGTATCTCCGGGGTGCCGGACACCTCCGCGCTCGACACGTGTGGTATCTCCGGGGTACCGGACACCTCCGCGCTCAACACGTGTCCCCGCGGGCCCCCGCGAGATTTCACCTTTCCCCCGATTTTCAGAATTCTTCCAAACTTCAAATCCTCACAACTTTAGCTAGGAACCTTCAAATTAAGTGAGACCAACTCCATTGGGACCTTCTGAAAATCTAGTTTTCAGAAAGTCATAGTTTGCTTCATGAAAATTCCTAGAACACCCTAAGGGTTCCAATTAAGGTCAAGGACATAATTAATTGTGGAGGGCTCAAATAAGATTTGCTGCAACTAAAACTTGACCAAGTCTCTGTTTAGGTTGTAACCAAGCCACAGTAAAAGTTTCACAGTCATTAGGTCTGTCTAGCAAGGGTTATAGACTTCACAACTTCAAAGTTAATGTACATGCATTTAAATTGATACATATATTGCTCTTATCATGTAGTCGCTAAGGTCGAGGAGGAA
Organism: Neostapfia colusana; assembly: GCA_030760725.1. NCBI lineage: Eukaryota > Viridiplantae > Streptophyta > Magnoliopsida > Poales > Poaceae > Neostapfia > Neostapfia colusana. The sequence continues at coordinate 50,299,801 of JASWHV010000014.1, read as the reverse complement.
CCCGAAGTCCTAGACTTCGTTACTCCGGAGGAACAGCTAGCCTATGACCAAGAGCAGCAAGGCAAGCTCCGGTTTGCATTAACCCTTTTACAAATGTTTATTGTTTTGAGCACATCTTTGAATATTGTTCTTTGCATTAGAGTCTTGATTGGAAACCCAACTGCATAGCCAAGAAAACCATGGGTTGGGTTTAGGATTGAAAACCTCGTTAGCCACTGCATTGCTAGGATAGAGTAGGATTCGGTACAAGTCGAGTAGTTGGAACTACTCGCGAGAATAGGCTAGAGGCACATTGCTCGGGTAGAGATAGCACATGATACATATGGCAAGAAAATGAGACCGAGCGGAGAGTAAGGGCAGCAGGACTTTGGGGCCTGTGTGCTATAGCTCCGCTTGTGTCGATTGAGGACCGAGCCGTGTGCGGGCCTGTTGAACAAGCTAGAACAGTACCGAAGACCTACCGGCTATATGGGAACCGGGAAACTGATGTAACTCGGGTAGCTGGGTGTTGAGGCATAGCTGGTCGTTCAGAGGGTAGGTTGCGAGCTCGAGGTGTAAATCGGCTGGCGGCACTGAGATGCGCGTGCAGAGACCTCTTGCTCGGGACGATTGGACCGGTTCAACATTTGGCTAACGGGTGAAAGGTAGTCGCGTACGGCGTCCGTGATGGTTGTTGTAGGCAACATCGAGTACGGGCGTACGTGACGGGTTGTTCGGGTAACCCTGCAGGTGTAAATCGATTATAATCGCCGTCCCTCGCGGTCAGTGAGTACCACTTGTTCACTGTACCGTGACGTAGAAAGAACAGGCTAGTCACATGTTAAAGTGTTGCTGATTGAAAGCTGGACATTGATTGTTAATGATATTCTGTAGCTTAGAGCTAACTAAAGTTCTTTTCAACTTTGGGCAAAGTACATGAGAGAAATGTGTTTCTTGTTTGATTGCGGCTCTCTCATGTGCCTTAGCGTAAGGTTCTCCACAATCTGCTGCTAAAACATGAAAGTAAGGTTCTACTAATTAGGCGAGTCCTTTCAACTGGTTTCTACCTCATGTAACCCATTACCCTCATGTAGAAGTTCCATGTTTAGGTGAGACGGGTCAGACTTGCTGAGCCTTCGTGCTCACTGCTTCTGTTTGAAGCTTTTGCAGGGTTCTATGAGGAAGGGACTCCCGAAGATGAGGCGGAACTCCAGGAGGGGAACCCCGTCGAGTGGGAGTCGTGCACGCCGCAGAGTTAGTGTGTGTGTGTGTGCTAGCAAGGATACGTTCGAGGGCTGAACGTGACTTGATGCATAGTCTACGCCCTCGAGTGTGGACTAAACTTATTTTGATGTAAACATGTTCATAAAACTGTTTATGTAATAAACTTCCGCTTCCGCTTTGTACCTTTGACGTGTGTTATCCGGTGCTGTGCAACGCAGCACCCCTCAGCGTGATCCTGGCTCGACAGGACCAATGGGGTCGTGTCAGCCTTAGCCCAGGTTAACCAATTACATCGGTTTCCTGGTTCCCATATGCCAGTATGCATCCGATACTGTTCGATACTTGTCCAGCAGGGCCGCACACGGACGGTCCTCAACCGACGCCAACAGGGCTACGCACGTGAGACCTCTGCTCACTGCTTCCTATCCCCCCTGCTGGGTCTCATTTTCATAATTCAAGCCATTATCTACCTCTTTTCTTCCCGTGTGATAAGTACTATCTTGCGAGTAGCTTCCAACTACTCGTCTTTTACCGAGATCCTAAACATTAGTCTGGCATTCTCTACTCGTCAAGTTTGTAAACTACCCAACCCTTTATAGGATTTAAATGGCTATGCATGTGGGGTTTCAATCACCCTAACTCTAATGCATACATTTCAACCTAGACATAAGTGATACAAATGAAAAGCTTTATAAAAGGTACTTAAGTGCAAACCTGGGCTTGCCTGGTTGCAAGTTAAAGGGGAAGTCAGCTTCTGGTGGGAGGACGTCCAAGGGCTCCGGTGCGTCCTCAACTTCGGTCACTATTATGAAATGTAATAAAATACATGTGTAAGCATTAAGGATTTATAAGAATTGAACTTCTATTCATAGCTACTGCTATTTAGGATCCTTAAATGGCTTTGGGAATTTTGCAGTGAATACTAGACCCTCTAAGGATGATTTGAGCCAAATTTGGAGACATGTCATTGCATAATGTAGTCTTTAAAATTCCTGCAAGTGCAATGCTTATCTGAATTTTGAGCCCAAATCAGGAGCTTTGACATGGCTATAAATGGAGGGTCTGATTAGGGTAAGTCTCCATGGTCCTAAAAAAATTTGTTTCACCATTTTTGGAGCTACCATCAGAGAGATATGAATTTTTGAAATTTGGACAGGAGTGCTGAACAGTTTCTGTATAAATTTGAATTTCCAAATAAAAGCTGAACTTGGGAAGGTAATTTGAACTAGCAAATGAACTCCAATGAAGCTCAAATTTTTACTGGAGATCAGTATCTATGAAGAGGATTTGCTGCCCAAATTTGAGAATATTTCATAAAGAATTGCTCCTGTAATAAATTTCTAAAGGATTTACTAAAAACAATTCTACAGAAATTCCTGGGCATTTTCATAGCCTAAAATTGGTTTCTCTGTGAAGTACTCCTCATGTGGAATCCAACAAAATTGGTCTCACTATTTTGGATTTTTCTACACAAAGTTATGGGCTTATAAAGATCAGCTAATTCCTGGAATTATTTCTCTAATAGAAACTTCAAATAATTGGGCTGGGCCCACTGTTTTAATTCGGACCAGTCAGATTTTGGCAACACTGGGGGCTACGGGGTTATTCCCGCGCAGCCACAGTCGATCCCGAGCCACAATCCGATCCCCGCGACTATACGGAGGCTGACCGGTGGGACCCGGCCCTCCTTCGTCTTCCTCGCGCTGTCCGCGCCTCCCGCGGTGGCGCACGCCGGCGAGGCTCGCTGGAACGGGGTTCCCGTGGTTCAAACTTCGTCAAACTCGCCGCCTGTGAGTTCTACACAGTGCTGAACACGATGGTGGGGTCAGGAGCCGATGACAGCGGCCGGGAAAGGTGCTTGCACCGGCGACCATGTCAAACCTTACTTCGGCGACCTCGCTCTCCCTCAACAGTGGGTATTTCAGGCTAGGGTTTGCTCCAAAAGCACCAGTGTCCCATGGACAACATCGACCCATAGCTCGCTCTCCCTAAAAACCACCGGAGAGGGGACCTCACCAGCAACCCGAGCCCGCAAAACTCCGGCGGCGACAAAAACTCGGTACCCGGCATCTCTACTTGCTCATTTGAGCTGCTAGAACTTCGGGGAGATGCGCAAGCATGTGCTGGAGCTACTGTAAACTTATCTAGAGCGGAGCTACCCCGAGCCCAACGAATTTCTTCGAAGGGTCCTCGGGTTCCTAAAGAACCGCCGGCGCCAAACTTCAAAATACTCGGTACCGGAGCTAAGAAAGTAGGAACTGGTGGAAGGGAAGGAAGAAGGGTTCCTCACGCACCTCAGGGACCTTTTCGTTGATCAGAAAAGGCCGCAATTCCGTCGGGCGACGGTGTGGCGTACAGACGATCAACACCGGAGCTCCGAAGGGAATTCCAGCTCGTAGGCGCCAACCACCGGTGCTGGTGTTCACTTGAGGCTTCGGGGAGCAGGAGAGAGACCTGGCGCAACGTTCCCGCGGCTCAGTCGCGCAAGAGGCACGCCGAGCTCGCCGGGCGTCGATGAGCCGAAGGGTTCTTCCGCCGGGCGGGGGTTTGGGTTCGCGAGGCTCGAGCAGAGCGTGGAGAGGCTACGGGGTAATGGGGATGAGGCCAGATGCTGCACTCGGCTGCCGCTATAAACGGCCACGCACGTGAACCGACGTCGGGGAAGCAGCTCGGTGGACAACGTCGGGCGACGGGCTGCCCGGGAGCTGGCGCGCGGTGATCACCCGAGGAGGAAAACAGTCGGTTGGGTTGTTTCGGGTGGCTGACAATTGGGCCCCACTATTTCTAATTCTTATCCCATTTTTCTCTGATATTTTACCCCAGCAGCTCAACATTAAAGACTTGACTTCACCCCAAAGTCATAGTTTGAATTTGCTGAATTCAGAGGGTTTGAATTCAGTGTGAAATTTGGATGTGGTTTGATCATTTGAATTTGAAAAAAGTTTGAATTATCCACTTTGTATTGCCTCAAAAATATAGCAAACCAGCTCCAAAGTATCCAATTTTTGGCATGGCTGCTTATTACAAGGTGGAGAACACATTTGTGAAACCCAATTTTCAAATTGAAGGAATTGAAATTTGAAACTGAATTTGAAATTCAGATTAGAGGGGTTTTCCTTTTAATCCCAAACAAATATTGAAACTCCTCCAAATGAGCTGAAATTTGGAAGGGTGAATATTTGGACTATGAAGATCCAAGCTGTGCATTTAGATCCCCATGTTTGGAAGTTTTGGGAAGTCTAAACCCTCACTTTGAACTTACCCCATTATAATTCAAAGTTTTAATTCTCCTCATTTTTCATAAGTGCTCATGAGCAGAATTTTCTTGCTACCACTTTTTGGGATTTTACATCCCTCCCCCCTTAAAAAGAATCTCGTCCCAAGATTCCAAAAGAAATGCAAAGCGGGGAAAACTTTACCGGGTATATGATGATAGCAAGTCCGGATAATACGTTCGTAGATAATCCTCGCTTTCCCATGTCGCCTCATCAGCGGTATGGTTACTCCACAAGACCTTGTAGAACCATAAGGTCCGGTTTCTTGTGGCACGAGTCTTTTCATCGATGATCCGGATTGGATACTCCGTGTACGTGAGGTCCGGTTGAAGAACTTCTATGTCTTCTGTGCGGATTTCAGAAGAGGGTTTGAGGCACTTCCTCAGCTGAGAGATGTGGAAGACATTGTGAATTCCTGCGAGCGATGCCGGTAAATCCAAGCGATAGGCCACGGGTCCGCATCTCTCAATGACGGCGAACGGACCAATGAACCGCGGCGCAAATTTACCCTTCACTCCGAAACGGTGAACTCCCTTCATCGGAGACACACGGACAAAAACATGGTCCCCGATGTCGAAGTGGAGAGGACGGCGTCTTTTATCCGCATAGCTTTCTGACGAGATTGAGCAGCCTTGAGGTTGGCTTGTATCACTCGCACTCGTTCTTCAGCTTCATTCACAAGTTCAATGTCGTAGATGACTCGCTCGCCGTACTCGCACCAGTTGAGAGGTGTGCGGCATTTCCGGCCGTAGAGAGCTTCATACGGCGCCATCTTGATGCTAGCTTGATAGCCATTGTTGTAAGAAAACTCCGCCAATGGCAAATGATCGTCCCAATTCTTGCCGTGATGGATGGCACAAGCGCGTAGCATGTCTTCAAGCACTTGATTCACCCGTTCAGTTTGACCATCCGTCTGCGGGTGATACGCGGAGCTTCGGATCAGTTTGGTCCCCAATGATGCGTGCAACTGTTCCCAAAACCGAGAAACGAACAGCGCACCGCGATCTGAAATAATGGAGCGGGGAACACCGTGCAAACACAAGATCTTTGCAATGTACAGCTCCTCATATTGCTTGGCCATATACTTTGTATGTACAGGGATAAAATGAGCCGACTTGGTTAGTTGATCGACTATTACCCAAATAGAGTCATGTTTGTGAGACGTGAGAGGTAACCCGACCATGAAGTCCATACTGATATCCTCCCACTTCCACGCCGGAATGTTCAATGGTTGCAGCTGTCCGGCTTTACGCATATGGTCGGCCTTCACACGCCGACACGTATCACATTTGGATACGTATTTTGCGATCTCTCTCTTCATCCGTGTCCACCAAAACCTGGTTTTCAGATCCTGGTACATCTTGTTGCTGCCCGGATGAATAGAATACTTGGACAAATGAGCCTCATCCAAGATTTTCTTCCAAAGCTTCATGTCACGGGTACCACTATATGATCTTAAAACCATAGCGTGCCGTGTTCATCTCTTCGGAAGCACTTCATTTCGCCATTCTCCATCCTTCTCCGAATGTGCGACATTCCCATGTCCTTCTTCTGAGATTCCATAATCTCCTCTCTTATGGTTGGGATGAGAGCAAGATTATATGACGCCCCATATGGAGTCAAGTACAGACTTGGCTCCTCCTCTTCAAGTGGGGTGATGGACAGATTGTTTACATGGGATTTGCGGCTTAAGGCATCGGCAACCACGTTTGCCTTACCGGGGTGGTAGTGAATCTCGTTCTCATAGTCTTTGATCAGTTCTAGCCATCTCCGTTGCCGCATATTCAACTCCTTTTGAGTGAATATATATTTCAGACTTTTGTGGTCGGTGTAGAGGTGCACTAAGTTTCCAAGTAAGTAGTGCCTCCACATCTTCAATGCCAACACCACAGCAGCAAGCTCAAGATCATGAGTCGGATAGTGCTGCTCGTGGTTACGAAGTTGACGTGAGCCATAGGCGACCACTCTTCCTCCTTGCATCAATACACAGCCAAGACCGATGCCGGATGCATCACAATATACGTCGAAGGGCTTGGTTGGATCCGGTTGAGCTAACACCGGGGCTGTTGTAAGATGCTTCACTAATGCCTGGAAAGTTTCTTCACAAGCTGAGCTCCAAACATATTTGATCCCCTTCTTCAACAGTTCAGTCATCGGCTTAGCAAGCTTGGAGAAATTTGGTATGAATCTCCGATAATATCCTGCTAACCCGAGGAAACTCCTGACTTCGTGGACTGATGTGGGGGACTTCCATTTCAGAACTTGTTCGATTTTGCTTGGATCAACTGCAATGCCTTCTGCAGAAATGATATGACCAAAGAATGACACTTGGCTGATCCAAAACTCGCACTTGCTGAACTTGGCATAAAGCTTATGGTCTCTTAATCGTTGAAGCATGATATGCAAGTGCTTGGCGTGTTCCTCTTCAGACTTGGAGTAGACCAAGATGTCGTCTATGAACACCACCACAAACTTGTCCAACTCCGGCATGAACACTGAGTTCATGAGATACATGAAGTGTGCCGGGGCGTTGGTGAGACCAAAGGACATGACGAGGTATTCATACAACCCATATCTCGTCGAGAAGGCCGTCTTTGGAATATCTTCCGCCCGGATCTTGATTTGATGATATCCGGAGCGGAGATCCATCTTTGAAAATACACTTGCACCCACAGGTTGATCGAATAAGATATCGATGCGGGGCAGTGGATATTTATTCTTGATGGTGACGGCGTTGAGAGGTCAGTAGTCCACACACAACCTCAAGGTTTCATCCTTTTTCTTCACAAACAGCGCCGAGAATCCCCATGGCGAGGAACTCGGTCGAATGAAACCCTTCTTCATTAGATCATTGAGCTGCTCCTTCAATTCAGCCAGCTCATTCGGAGCCATCTTGTATGGTCTCCGTGATATCGGCGTCGTTCCAGGTACCAGTTCAATCTTGAACTCGACATTTCTTTTGGGAGGCATGCCCGGAAGATCATCCGGAAAGACATCCGGGTATTCACAGACCACACGAATATTCTCAAATTTTGTGGCTTCCGTGTTATAGGTTGCTGGAGCTTCTTGAACCGAACGATCAAGAATAAGAACATGTGGTTCATGGAGTGGAGAGTTTAAACGAACCACACGTGGAATGATGTCAAGAACAGCACCATCGCGATGTAGCCATGACATTCCTAAAAAGACATCAAGTTTTTGACTCTCTAACATGATTAGAGAAGTCGGATATAGATTCCCACCCAACTGTAATGGTGCTCTATAGACCATTCTATCAGCTGTTATTTTCCCACCCGGAAAACATATCAAATATGAATTATTTGTGGGAATGATAGGCAGTTCATATTTAATAACATAAGACTGACTTATGAAATTATGGGTGGCACCGGAGTCAAAAAGTATGACTACGGGATGATCTAGGTAAGAGAACGTACCCGCGAGGACGGGTTCGCCTTCCGGCACGTCTTCGATAGCTAAGTGGTGGACGTTGCCGGGTTTTGGTGCAGGTTCCTTGGGCTGATTGCGGGGCTGATTAGCACCCTGATAAGGTGCTGCACCCCTACCCTGTCGCGGCTCGCGGCAGTCCCTCGAAATGTGCCCGACACGGCCACACGTGTAAGGTGTCGGGGTCCTGCCGACTTGAGGATGGAATCCCGGTGCACGCTGTTGAAACTGAGGCGCACGCGGGGCCATCCTTTGCTGCTGTTGTTGCTGTGTTGGATACGTCGGTCGAAAGCCCGCCACATTATATTGTCGACCGCGGAACTGAGGCGGTCGCGCCGGTGGCTGACATCTCAGACCAGATGGTGAGCGATACACCACGCGGTATTTCTGTGGCGTCCCACCACTGCTGCTCGTCAGCGTGCTGCATTTCCTCTTGTCAGAACCGCGCTCACGCTGAGCATTTTCTTGTAGAATCGCGGCATTAACTAGATCGTTGAATGTGCCGCCATTGCTCTGGGCGAGATGGACCTTCATCTTTGAATTCAGGCCCCGGAAGAACGCATTGCGCTTGTTGTCTTCCGTGCCCACAAATCCTGGCGCATACTGCGCCAGCCGGTTGAATAACCTGGAGTACTCATGAGCACTCCTCTCGCCTTGCCGTAACGCCAGGAACTCCTGGAGCTTCATTTCCATCACATCAGGAGGTATGTGATAGGCGCGGAACGCCTCCCGGAACTCCGTCCATGTGACGGCATGGCCAGCCGGTAAGGAGGCGGTGTAGTTCGCCCACCAGGTACCGGCTTCTCCTTGAAGCTGTTGCGCTGCATACAGCGCCTTCTGGTGTTCGGTGCATCGTAGCAGCCCGAACTTTGCCTCCAAAGTGTGGATAAAGCTGTCCGCCTCCAAAGGTTTTTCGGCCTCCGTGAAGACCGGTGGATGGGTCGCCATGAATTCCGAATATGAACTTTGTTGGGGCTGGCATTGCCCATTGTCTTGGCGTCCTCCCTGATGGGAGGCATTCTGCTGGACTAGCATCCGCAGTAACTCGGTTTGCTTGTCGCGCGAGCCGAGCACTGCGGCGAGAACCTCTGCCAGGTTTCTTGGAAGTTCTGGCGGTGGAGGAGGTGGTTGCTGCTGCGTCGTGGTTTGCTCCGGAGGTGCAGACTCATCACCACGAACTTGACTCGGACCTCCCTCCTCTTGTGTTGAACGTGTCCACACCATTCTGCATTCAGACCATTCGAACAATCAGCACATGTTGGTTTATTTCATCCAGTCTATACAATAGTGATGCGAGAATGGAATAAATAGTACGCATAGCAGTCACACATATGGATAAAGTATAAACTTTATGCAACATATACATCCCTGGACCGTGTCACACGATCGAGTTCCAAAATATTGAACTTTATGGGTTAAAAGTTCATTTCGACCATCGGGGTCACCACGGGATGTTAAGTGTGTTAGCATGCGTAATTCCTCGCTATTGTACTGGACCCAAACATGTACTCGCTCGAAATGATACTTGGAATGCAAAAACTTTTCAACTCCACTCGCTGTTTTTCAACAGTCACTGGACGTCGAACGGTGGTGTTTTGGTCGAAACACAGAAAATTCCAGAGAGCATTTGGTCTGCCCTGTTTTTGGACAGTACCTACTCATCAGAGATTTTCATCCCTTTGGAGGGAGATTTTGTTCTGGAACTCTACAGAAAAATTGTAGAGGACTTTAAAGCCTTTCCAGAATGGTATCCCACACCTCCATTGGTTCAACCAATATTAAGTTATGCCCTGTTCAATTTCAGCAAAATTTCTGCCGAAAACAGGGGAGATTGTTCCTAAGTTTTTGAGATTGAATCTATACTCCCAATTGACTCTTAGTTGAATATAGGAGTTTACTAACCCCTAAATGAAATCTTAAACTTCATTTTGACTCTTTTCTTTGAAAATAAACTTTTATGCAGTCGGTACTACGTTTCCTCACCAAAGAAAAATCCTAAACCGGTATTCCGGCATATACGTGTCAAATGGTGGAACTAAAGTCGTCACTCAGAAACGGTTTCTACACGTCATGCACTAACGTGGTTAATGTACCTGCAGCAGAACACACAATAATGGTGCACACAATGGTTATTGGCATTTCAGGCAGTTCCATATCATAATAAAAACATACGGTCCGTATCATTGCCATATGGACCGTCCTTGAGTCAAGCCACGTCTCAAGGTACATGGTCGTGTTCTGACACCACACGACGGGAAACCCGAGTAGAGCGCGAACGGGTCGTCACGGTTGGGAATTTTATCAACCCAACGGATACCACCTACTGCCTCATGACCGTTGAGGCACGCCGATGGCGAGCGCTGCGTATGGCCCTTTGAACATTGAACGTTCAAGAGTTGCATACTATCGTGTTGCTTACCACACGATGGGGTATTCTCACTTTTGCCTAAAGCACGCTGGAGATCAGCGTTTTCATATGCTCTCAGAACCATAACGAGGTTCAGAGACTCATATTCACTACCGTGCCAAGCCACGGTATACCATCCCATACTATTACTCGTATGGTGAGTTACCGCAATTGATCCGCCTGCGGTGGCGTACCTTACCTCTTACCTGACGTCGGAGCGTTGTTACAGAATGTATAACACATAAGTTAGCCTTTCCACCTTAGTAACTACTACTATCATAGACCTTATATGGGCTTAATGACTAATCCTCACTCGACTACTTCTAAGTTTTCAAAATAGGCTCTTTTCGAGCGTGCTATTCTCAATGCAGCTATGATACCACGTCTGTGGGGACCACCCCGTGGTTCACCCACTCCAAGATCGCATAGGGTGGTGCCGTGCGATGCGGCACCCAACAGCACACACGAAAAGATTAAAGAACAACATATAAACTTTTATTTAATATAAAACAGCGGAAGTCTTTTACAAAACCTATTCATACAGCGGAAGTAATATACATATATGGCCTCTCATCCTAGCTATGCAAAAGTGCAGCCGTCCAGCCCGGGGACGCTACACACTAGCAGCAAGTAAACGGAGATCACGGCGGCGTGCATGGCTCCAGCTCGGCCGTGTACCCCGACGGGGGCATCGCCTCATCCTCGGAACCTTCCTCATAACTCTCACCTGCACACAGCTCAAAATATTGCAACCGTGAGCATGATGGCTCAGCAAGTCTTAACCGTCAACCCTAGGCATGAAACTCTACGTGCATGGATGTGTAAGGTAGAAAGGACTTTGCAATAAAGACACGCCTATAAGTTGATCCTTGCTTTCAGTTTTTTATAGCAGCGGATTAGTATGCCTTAGGCATCCCTCACATCGCAAGTCCACAATCAAACAAGAAACGCTTTCCTCCGATGTGGTGATGCCCAAAGTGGAATATAAACTTAATTAGCTCTATAACTACAACACTCAAGGTATTCAAAACATTGATAGATCAATACAGCATTTTCAGTTGGCTTATTTCACTTCTTACTACGTCACAGTGCAGTGAACAAGCAGGTACTCAAATAATCGTGAGGGACGGTGATTGCAATAAAGACACACCCGGATAACACGTTGCATACACCCACTTTCAGAAGCGTGATTCCACACCCCTTCCTACTCTGTTGTATGCAACAACCTTTCAAAGGCAACCCAAATGCCGAACCGGTCCATCCGTAACGGGCAGGAGGTCCCCGCGTGGAGCGTGACTGTGCCCACCGGCAGATTTACACCTTGCTACCCTCAACCCACTCCTATTTACGGTTGGGTAAGCCTCGGCACCCAGGTTAACCAATTACATCGGTTTCCTGGTTCCCATATGCCAGTATGCATCCGGTACTGTTTGATACTTGTCCAGCAGGGCCGCACACGGACGGTCCTCAACCGACGCCAACAGGGCTACGCACGTGAGACCTCTGCTCACTGCTTCCTATCCCCCCTGCTGGGTCTCATTTTCATAATTCAAGCCATTATCTACCTCTTTTCTTCCCGTGTGATAAGTACTATCTCGCGAGTAGCTTCCAACTACTCGTCTTTTACCGAGATCCTAAACATTAGCCTGGCATTCTCTACTCGTCGAGTTTGTAAACTACCCAACCCTTTATAGGATTTAAAAGGCTATGCAAGTGGGGTTTCAATCACCCTAACTCTAATGCATACATTTCAACCTAGACATAAGTGATACAAATGAAAAGCTTTATAAAAGGTACTTAAGTGCAAACCAGGGCTTGCCTGGTTGCGAGTTAAAGGGGAAGTCAGCTTCTGGTGGGAGGACGTCCAAGTGCTCCGGTGCGTCCTCAACTTCGGTCACTATTATGAAATGTAATAAAATACATGTGTAAGCATTAAGGATTTATAAGAATTGAACTTCTATTCATAGCTACTGCTATTTAGGATCCTTAAATGGCTTTGGGAATTTTACAGTGAATACTAGACCCTCTAAGGATGATTTGAGTCAAATTTGGAGACATGTCATTGCATAATGTAATCTTTAAAATTCCTACAAGTACAATGCTTATCTGAATTTTGAGCCCAAATCAGGAGCTTTGACATGGCTAGAAATGGAGGATCTGATTAGGGTAAGTCTCCATGGTCCTAACAAAATTTGTTTCACCATTTTTGGAGCTACCATCAGAGATATGAATTTTTGAAGTTTGGACAGGAGTGCTGAACAGTTTCTGTATAAATTTGAATTTCCAAATAAAAGCTGAACTTGGGAAGGTAATTTGACCTAGCAAATGAAATCCAATGAAGCCCAAATTTTTACTGGAGATCAGTATCTATGAAGAGGATTTGCTGCCCAAATTTGAGAATATTTCATAAACAATTGCTCCTGTAATAAATCCCTAAATATTTACTATAAACAATTCTACAGAAATTCCTGGGAATTTTCATAGCCTAAAATTGGTTTCTCTGTGAAGTACTCCTCATGAGGAATCCAACAAAATTGGTCTCACTATTTTTGGAGTTTTCTACACAAAGTTATGGGCTTATAAAGATCAGCTAATTCCTGAAATTATTTCTCTAATAGAAACTTCAAATAATTGGGCTGGGCCCACTGTTTTAATTCGGACCAGTCAGATTTTGGCAACACTGGGGGCTACGGGGTTATTCCCGCGCAGCCACAGTCGATCCCGAGCCACAATCCGATCCCCGCGACTATACGGAGGCTGACCGGTGGGACCCGGCCCTCCTTCATCTTCCTCGCGCTGTCCGCGCCTCCCGCGGCAGCGCACGCTGGCGAGGCTCGCCGGAACGGGGTTCCCATGGTTCAAACTTCGTCAAACTCGCCGCCTGTGAGTTCTACACAGTGCTGAACACGATGGTGGGGTCAGGAGCCGATGACAGCGGCCGGAAAGGTGCTTGCACCGGCGACCATGTCAAACCTTACTTCGGCGACCTCGCTCTCCCTCAACAGTGGGTCTTTCGGGCTAGGGTTTGCTCCAAAAGCACCAGTGCCCCATGGACAACATCGACCCATAGCTCGCTCTCCCTAAAAACCACCGGAGAGGGGACCTCACCAGCGACCCGAGCCCGCAAAACTCCGGCGGCGACAAAAACTCGGTACCCGGCATCTCTACTTGCTCATTTGAGCTGCTAGAACTTCGGGGAGATGCACAAGCATGTGCTGGAGCTACTGTAAGCTTATCTAGAGCGGAGCTACCCCGAGCACAATGAATTTCTTCGAAGGGTCCTCGGGTTCCTAAAGAACCGCCGGAGCCAAACTTCAAAATACTCGGTACCGGAGCTAAGAAAGTAGGAACTGGTGGAAGGGAAGGAAGAAGGGTTCCTCACGCACCTCAGGGACCTTTTGGTCGATCGGAAAAGGCCGCAATTCCGTGTGCTCCGAAGGGAATTCCAGCTCGTAGGCGCCAACCACCGGTGCTGGTGTTCACTTGAGGCTTCGGGGAGCAGGAGAGAGACCTGGCGCAACGTTCCCGCGGCTCAGTCGCGCGAGAGGCACGCCGAGCTCGCCGGGCGTCGATGAGCCGAAGGGTTCTTCCGCCGGGCGGGGGTTTGGGTTCGCGAGGCTCGAGCAGAGCGTGGAGAGGCTACGGGGTAATGGGGATGAGGCCAGATGCTGCACTCGGCTGCCGCTATAAACGGCCACGCGCGTGAACTGACGCCGGGGGAAGCAGCTCGGTGGACAACATCGGGCGACGGGCTGCCCGGGAGCTGGCGCGCGATGATCACCCAAGGAGGAAAACAGTCGGTTGGGTTGTTTCGGGTGGCTGACAATTGGGCTCCACTATTTATAATTCTTATCCCATTTTTCTCGGATATTTTACCCCAGCAGCTCAACATTAAAGACTTGACTTCACCCCAAAGTCATAGTTTGAATTTGCTGAATTCAGAGGGTTTGAATTCGGTGTGAAATTTGGATGTGGTTTGATCATTTGAATTTGAAAAAGAGTTTGAATTCTCCACTTTGTATTGCCTCAAAAATATAGCAAACCAGCTCCAAAGTATCCAATTTTTGGCATGGCTGCTTATTACAAGGTGGAGAACACATTTGTGAAACCCAATTTTCAAATTGAAGGAATTGAAATTTGAAACTGAATTTGAAATTCAGATTAGAGGGCTTTTCCTTTTAATCCCAAACAAATATTGAAACTCCTCCAAATGAGCTGAAATTTGGAAGGGTGAATATTTGGACTATGAAGATCCAAGCTGTGCATTTATATCCCCATGTTTGGAAGTTTTGGGAAGTCTAAACCCTCACTTTGAACTTACCCCATTATAATTCAAAGTTTTAATTCTCCTCATTTTTCATAAGTGCTCATGAGCAGAATTTTCTTGCTACCACTTTTGGGGATTTTACATGGCACCACAGTTTCCTGGAAGGAACCAGCCCCGGAACCCCATTAATGCGCAGCGGGCAAATCCTAAGCCTGGCACCGTCCACCAACTCGCCATAGAGGGCGTGCCGGAGGGAGAGCCAATCGTTGCGGGTATGTTCCAACTCCACCAGCATCCCGCTACAGTTTTATTTGACTCAGGCGCCACGCATAATTTCATTAGCCAAGCTTTTATTGCTAAACACAGCTTGCAAATACTACCCACCGAAAGTCCTTATCTGATTTGTTCACCGGGTGGGAAAATTTCAGCAAGCATGATAGTTTCGAAAGCGTCATATGCTTAGAGGGTAGAGTATACCCTACGTCTCTTATAGATTTAGAGGGACAAAAAGTCGATGTCATCCTAGGAATGTCGTGGTTAACCCGCCAAGCGCTGTTTTAGACATCGTCCTCCGAGTCGTGCATCTACACCCAGAAATGCACGAGTCTCACTCATTATTTCTGGACAGTCCAGAAATAAAATTTCCAAGTGTATACCAATCCACCACCATCAGATTGGAAGACATTCCAGTAGTCCGTGAGTTCCCAGACGTATTCCCAGATGATTTGCCGGGGATGCCACCTGACCGAGAGGTGGAGTTCAAGATTGAACTTGCACCGGGAACTATGCCAATATCCCGAAGGCCGTATAAGATGGCGCCAAAGGAATTGGCAGAATTGAAAACGCAGTTGACTGACCTGCTGGAGAAGGGGTTTATTAGGCCGAGCTCCTCGCCATGGGGCTGTTCGGCATTATTTGTGAAGAAGAAGGGTGAAACGTTACTGCTTTGTGTGGACTATCGTCCACTAAACACCGTAACTATCAAGAACAAGTACCCGTAGCCACGGATCTACATGTTGTTTGATCAGTTGGTCGAAGCAAAGATCATTTCCAAGATGGACTTAAGGTCCGGGTACCATCAGATTAAGATATGGCTGAGGATATCCCAAAGACGGCTTTCTCGACGAGGTACGGACTTTATGAGTACCTGGTCATGTCCTTCGGCCTCACCAACTCTCTAGCTCACTTCATGTACTTGATGAACTCGGTATTCATGCCAGAGCTGGACAAGTTTGTCGTGGTCTTCATCGACGACATATTGGTATATTCCAAGTTGGAGGAAGAACACGCGAAGCATCTGCGTATGGTCTTGCAAAGTCTGCGGGATCACAAGCTATACGCAAAACTCAGCAAATGCGAATTCTGGATATTGCAAGTGCCTTTTCTCGGGCATATTATCTCAGTGGAGGTATCGCTGTAGACCCGAGTAAGATCACACAAATGCTGAATTGGAAGTCCCCGAGAACTATTCACGAGGTACAGAGTTTCATCGGACTCGTGGGATATTATCGGAGGTTCATTCCGAACTTCTCGAAGATTGCCAAGCCTATGACAGAGCTGCTGAAGAGCACTTTATTTGTGTCTCGTTTTTGGGAGCAGCTACATGCTGCTTTGGGGACGAAGCTGATCCGTAGTTCAGCGTACCACCCACAGACGGATGGGCAAACCAAGCGGGTAAATCAGATTTTAGAAGATATGCTACGAGCTTGTGCTATGAACCATGGTAAGAATTAGGATGATCACTTACCGTTAGCCGAGTTCTCCTACAACAATGGGTACCAAGCCAGCATCAAAATGGCGCCTTATGAGGCGCTATACGGGAGAAAATGCCGCACACCGCTGAATTGGTGTGAGTCTGGCGAAAGGGTCACCTTTGGGATTGATCTTGTCAACAACGCGGATGAAAAAGTTTGGCTGATTCAAGCGAACTTAAAAGCCGCCCAATCCCGACAAAAACAGTATGCGGACCGGAGAAGACGTCCTTTGCAATTCGAAGTCGGGGATCACGTGTATCTACGTGTGTCACCAATGAAGGGCGTGAACAGATTCGGGGTGAGAGGAAAGTTGGCACCCCGATTCATCGGTCCATTCTGGATTGTAGAAAGATGTGGGTCAGTTACATACCGGCTGGAATTACCAACGACACTCTCCGGTGTGCACGACATCTTTCACAAAGCTTTCAACCACCGTTCAGCTGGGGGGTATCGAAGAACTGAAACCAGATCTCACTTATTGGGAGGAACCGGTTCAGATTATTGATGAAAAGGCCCAAACCACACGCAACCGTACGTTGTGGTTCTACAAAGTTCTACGGAGAAATCACTCCGTAGATGAAGCGACATGGGACAGCGAAGTTTTTCTTCGCGCTAACTACCCCGACTTTTTAACGTCGCACATACGGTAATTTTCCACCATCCCCTCTCTCATTTTCACCTTATAATCTCGGGACGAGATTCTTTTAAGGGGGGAGGAATGTAAGGGCCCAAGTTTTTTATTTGTTCAAAGTGTTCATCACACCACACACACCTCATTTGAGGAAATCTTGTGAACACATTTGAACAGCAAGTAAACACCATCAACATAGTCATTAGAGGATAAACTCACAAAATGCAAAAGTGGTATTTCCCACATGCATCATATAGGGGCTGAGCATAGGAAAAACTCCTAAACTTTGCTAGGAATGCTCATGCCACATTTCACCCAAATCCAAAACCTTTTTGAGGTATTTTTGGGTATAATTAGAAAGAGGCTAGTTTGAGCTTAAATTCAAATTCAAACACCTGTCATCCCATGAATTTAAAAGTGGGATTCATATTCACACTCAGCACATTTTTGTGATCTCACACACCAATTTTCACTCCATTTGGAGTTGATCTTGACATGAGCTAATTTAAGCAAATTCAAATCCAATTTGAATTCCAAACTGCATATGTGCTGTAAATACATTTCAAACACTCCACAATTTGAATCATTCAAATCCAATTGGACATTTGGTGAATTATTCAAATGGACAAAGGAATTAGGGTCCTCAAAATTCAGAGCAGTAGGAATTTTAGTTTGGAGGTTAAAATTTGGAAGTGGGGCCCTCTTGTCAGTCACTCATCTGATCAACCGACTGAACACACTCGGTGCTCGGGTTCTTGCGCGCGTTGCCGAGGACGCCACGGCGATGCAGCCGTGACAGCAGCTGCTTCCAGCGTGGTGACTGACAGCCGACGTCCCCAGCATGTTATCTTTGAGTCCCGGGCGTCACAAAGCGATTTCGCTACTGTCCCGACGCCTCCTCGCGCTGAAAACTCGAAGAGAGCTGCCGCACACCCGAAACTCTCACCTTTGCTGTCGACACGCCAAAGCTCACCCTTCCATCTCTATCTTAGGCCATAAACGGCACCGCCGATCTTCACTCTACGTGCTCTAGCCCTCAGTTGCTCATGATCAGCTCCCCTCGAGCTTTCCCGAGACGATTTTCCACTCCCCTGTTCACCCCGAAGCGCCTCCGACTTGACGCCGTTGCCCGGACAGCTCCGAGCTTCTCCGGCGCCGCCAACTGCTATCTGAGGTTAGCATAGAGGTCTAGTAGCTTACCCTGAACTCCCTAGCTCCCTCTTAGCGCTGGCTAGCTGGAATTTTAGGTTTTCCGTGGATGGTTGTATATAACAGAAGCCCAGAAGAACTTAAAATTCCTTTCGCATGGTTGATCATCCCCGAAACAGGTCGAGCTAGAGCAACTAGGGTCCCTCACGACCACCCTGACCAAAAACCACGATGATACGTCCATCCGACGGGCTGAGCAACGCAAACTTGCCGCCACCGGCCGAAATGGCTCGGGTCGCTGTTGAGCTCATAGCTCTGGTCGTTTTCCGTGCGGTTTGAGTGCACCATCACCTTCCTCGAGCTCCAGTGGTGCTTTGTGGCTGCTTCAGACATCGAGATAAGCATGGGACATGTTGGTCATCGTCGGCGCGGCACCACCGATCACCGCCGTCGATGCCGACTGGTTTTCCATCGATGGCATGCTGCACATCCTTGTCCGGCCGCTAGGGCTTGATCTAAGGAGCATGTAGAGCGAGAGATCACCGGAAACGGTCCACCGTAGCCGGAGAATGGACCGCGCTACGGTCTCTGTTCGTCGCGTGGTCGGGCGCCGGCGGGAGGTTGAAGACGACGCTGTGCGGTGGGCCCGGTTGTCAGCCGTTTAAACTTTTACACGATTTTAAGTTTCTTGTTCAAACTTTAAACCCAAATAACTTTGGCTTTAAACTCCAAATTGAATGAACCAAATTTTATTGGATTCATCTCTCTGGGTACGTTCCAACAAATCAAGTTTCACTTCATGAAAACCTCTATTTCTCCAGAATTAATTCTTTAAAATTTAAACTGTTTAGACTTTTAACTGAAGAACCCTTTGGTGGAAAATTCTGAAATTTGGCCAGGATGTTCATCATAATATCCCGGAGCTACCATAAAAATTTCAGATCCATTTGAGCTCATTTGATCCACCTAATGGTATGATTAATGGAACAGTTCCAGAGAAAATGAAAAATGTCCAGAAACATTTTTCAGAATTTCTCTGAATTTGTTTAGCTCATATATTTGGCTAGTAATCTTCAAATTAAGTGAAACCAATTCCATTAGAACCCTCTGAAAATCTAGTTTTCATAAAGTCATGGCTTGCTCCATGAAAACCCCTAGAACACCCTAAGAACTCCAATTAAGGCCAAATACACATTTATTTGTCGAGGGCTCAAATGAGCTTTTCTGCAAATGAAATTTGGCCAAGTCTCTGCTTAGGTTATATCCAAACCACAGTAGAGTCATTGGGTCTGTCTAGAAGTACTTATAGTCTTAATAATATTAACTCCAAACTCATATGCATTTAAATTGACATATACATGTAATTGTCTCATGTAGTCGCTAAGGTTGAGGAGGAGCCAGAAGTTTTAGACTTCATAACTCTGGAGGAACAGCTAGCCTACAGCCAATAGCAGCAAGGCAAGCTCCGGTTTGCATTAGCCGTTTTATAAATTTTACTGTTTTGAGAACTTACTTTGAGTATCCACTTCGTTTATGCATTAGAGTCTTGTTTGAAAACCCAAATGCATAGCCAAGAAAACCCTGGTTTTTGGCTTAGGTTTTTAAAACCTCAATTAGCTACTGCAATGCTAAGATAGTGTAGGATTCAGTACAAGTCGAGTAGTTGGAACTGCTCGCGAGAATAGGCTAGAGGCACACCACTCGGTTAGAAATAGCAAATGAAACACATGGCAAGAAAAAGGAGACCGAGCGGATAGTAAGGGCAGCAGGACTTTGGGGCCTGGGTGCCATAGCTCCACTTGTGTCGATTGAGGACCGAGTCATGTGCGGGCCTGTTGAACATGCTAGAACAGTACCGAAGACCTACCGGATATATGGGAACCGGGAAACCGATGCAATTCAGGTAGCTAGGTGTTGAGGCATTGCTTGTCGTACAGAGGGTAGGTTGAGAGCTTGAGGTGTAAATCGGCTGGCGGCACTGCGGATGCGTGCACAGAGGCCTCTTGCTCGGGACGATAGGACTGGTCAACATTTGGCTGACAGATGAAAGTTGCTTGCGTATGATGTTCGTGATGGTTTTTGTAGGCAACATCGAGTACGGGCGTACATGACGGGTTATTCGGGTAACCCTGCAGGTGTAAATTGATTATAATCGCCGTCCCTCGAGGTCAGATAGTACCACTTGTTCATTGCACCGTGACGTAGAAATAACAGGCTAGAGTCATGTTAAAAGTTGCTGATTGAAAGCTATACCTTGATTGCTAATGATCTGTTGTAGTTTAGTGCAAATTAAAGTTCTTTTCAACCTTGGGAAAAGCACATGAGGAGGAGACTCCCGAGGAGGAGACGGACCCCCAAGAGGGCAACCCCGTCGAATGGGAGTCGTGCACGCCACGTGCTAGTGGGGACACATTCACGGGCTGAACGTGAACTCTGTTGCTTAGTCTATGCCCGTGAGTGTGGACTGAACGTATTTTGTTGTAAACATGTTTATAAACTCTTTTATGTAATAAAACTTTGCTTCCGCTTTGTACCTTTTATGTGTGTTATTTGGTGTTGTGGAACGCAGCACCCCTGAGTGTGATCCAGGCTAGTCGAGGCCGGTTGGTCCCTCGCAGCATGGCATCAGAGCTCGCTTGAGGTTTAATGCACTAAAAAGGTCATCTTTTCAAAAACTCGGTGAAGAACGAGTTAGTAGCCCATATAAGGATGTTATTAGTGTATAGTAAGTGGTATTACTAACCTATGTGCTTATGTCGGAAAATCATGCATCTCGGGACGTCATATGTCTTGGGGGTGCATGTAAGCGCTGTCCACCAGTGTGCACAAGCTAAAGGGTGGAGCCCCACGGGTGGCAGGTAACCCAGCCAGCTTTAGTATCCTCTACGACTCTTCATGTCGTTTGGGGTATTCGAGCAACGCCCTTCCCTGGCGTGCTACGGGTGAGTTTGAGAGACCCTGTCACATGGTTAGTAACGTGAACATGTAGCTCAAGGCGTGATTGGCTTGAGAACAACCGTTCGAGTGATGACGGACGGTTGTATGGACTGTATTGGGACCGGGTTCGTTGTGCAGCCAAACCTGACGATTATGTGAATTATTTGCAGGTAGTCTTACCACGAATCAGTAGATGAGTAGCACACGTGTGCGAGAGACGTTTAGTGCCACTGAAGTAACAAAGCCGACAAAGTCCGGTATAGGTTTTTCTTTGTGAGGAACGTAGTACCAACATGAACTGGTGACGCTTCGATGTCACACCCCACTAAATGATCAACATCATTGTAAAACTTGAAGGTTTTGATCTAGAGCACTAAAACTGTGAGTTAACTCCGCTCCTTAATCAGGATGTTCAAAGTTAATAAGTTTCAACTTATAGGGTAATAAGGACAGAGTCCCCTGTTCTCAGCTGAAATAAGGCTGAAGTTAAACAGAGGTTAGAGGTCGAGTTCTTTCGATGTTAGGGTAATACAATACATTTCTGGAAAGCTTTGGAAGAGCTTTACAACTCTTCTATTGATGTCCAGAGGTGTTTCATCCCTTAACTAGTCAAAAAATGCAGTAGACTTGAAACTGTCCAGAAAACAGGGCAGAGCAATTACTCTCTGTAACTCTTTGTAAATTGAGCATAACTTCCTGCATAAAAATCCAAAAATAGAAAATGAGGTAGTTCTGAAAAGTTCATGAGATACGTTACAACTTTGTAACAGAAAGTTTTGTCAAATTTGATGAATAATGATCTGGAATTCTTTGATCAAATCAGTATCTCAAGCAGGGAGGTGCTGTCCAATTTTCTCCAGAAATTCTGTCAATTTTGACATCTCATAACTTTTGAACCAAGACAGATCTGAGGCCAAGCAAATACTTTCTGGAAAGCTATTGAAGTTAGCTTTAACTTTGATGTTGAGCTCCAGAATTGGTTTTGCCTTTAGCATGTTCCCCACAACTTGCTGCTAAAACTTGAAAGTAAGGTTCAACTATTTAGGTGTGTCCTTTGCAACTTACATTCCCATTTACATTGTAACCCAGCATATAGAAGTTTCATGTATAGGAAAGATGGGTGAGTCTTGCTGAGCCATCATGCTCACTGCTTGTGTTTGAAGCTTTTGCAGGATGTTATGAGGAGGAGACTCCCGAGGAGGAGACGGACCCTTAAGAGGGCAACCCCGTCGAATGGGAGTCGTGCACGCCGCCGTGTTAGTTTGTGTGCCTGCTAGTGGGGACACGTTCACGGGCTGAACTTGAACTCTGTTGCTTAGTCTATGCTCGTGAGTGTGGACTGAATGTATTTTGTTGTAAATATGTTTATAAACTCTTTTATGTAATAAAACTTTGCTTCCGCTTTATACCTTTTATGTGTGTTATTCGGTGCTGTGCAACGCAGCACCCCTCTGTAACAGCCCTAACTTCTGTAAAGTCGATTTCAACTGATGAAACAAAGTTAAGGAGAAGACAGATTATGTTTGTGTCACATAAAATGATAAACACAGCAAATGGACATGTGAGAGAGTAAAACTTTGCTCTAGCCCATGCTCAACACATGTTAACCTAGGGGGAAAGAATTTTACTTCCAAAAAAAAACTCTAACTCATGTGCTCCTTCTGTATGAGTGGAGTAGAGGGAATTTAAACACAATTTGAATTCTTTTAAAAGAATTCATACTCAGATTGCCCAAATGCATACAAATGAATTCACCGATGCATTCCCCATGTATGAATGAGCTCATGATCCAAACTTGGATATTTTTGGAGCCCGTATACCAATTAATCCGAGGAATATTCGAGGGAGAGTTCAAATTCAAATTTGAATTCAAAAACAGAACCAAACATGCTCAATTTTGAAATTTGAGTTTAGATTAAATTCCCCACGTCATGTTTGGTCTACCGTCCAATTTTGGCAGAATTTGGACAACGGTGGTGCGGGAAAATTAAAGCACGGAGGGGGAGATATTTGGGTGCTGTGGCCCACATGTCAGCCATCCCACAGTGCAAACCGCCTCTGTTTTCATTTTTCTTTGGCCGAGCGCGCGGCAACAGCAGGTGCCATCCACCCATGACGCCAGCTCCTGCTTCCCTCGTTTCTGCTCGGTCTAACCCTTCACGAAGCAAGTGCAACAGAGCTTATTTGCTTCCTCCCTGTGCTGCCTCGCTCCCGTGCGTTTTGCTCCCGAGAAGAAACCACCGGTCGCTCTGTTCTTCTCCCGATCACACAGCCACCACCGGAGCTCGGTTGCTCAAGCTTCCCACAGCAAATAGCAGCGCACCAGCGTGCTCTAGCCGGCTAGCACCTTTCCTCCGTTGATCCGTGCTCGCTTGCGCCTAGAAACAGCAGAGTTGCCACTGCTCCCAAGTTCAAACTGAAGTAAACTGAACTTGGTCGCCATGGGCAGCCCGACCCAAGGGTGATCACGCCCAAGCAAGCCACCCCATCAGTGCACCTACAACCCTAATTGCTCACCTCCGAAGCTCAGCCCTAGCCATTGATCACAGAGGGAGAATTTCAAGATTTTCTCCCGGGTGGCACAAACTGACCCTGAGGTAAGGAATTGCAAAATTCGTCCTCAATTCGTGTTGGTTGTGTTTCAAACTTCACACACAGGACCTTAACTACCTAGGACACCTCCTCCATCGATTTTAGACCGAGGAATTGAGTGTAGAGCAAGGAATCCGAGTTCTTTTCGAGGGAATACCGCTGGACCACATCGGGCGCCTGGTGCCAATAGGTTTGGAGCAGTCCCCGGCTCGTTTAAACCCCATGTTGACCTTCTACTCAATCTCCTGATGCTCTAGAGCCAAGAACCCGATCATTTGGTGAAGAAACTAGCCGCCGCAACCTTGCCGGAACCCTAGTTCTTGCTGTCATCGGTGCGCCCTATTTTTTGGCGAGTTTCGGCTGTCGGCGACCTCGCCAAAATGTTAAGATTGGTGGAAAATGGGGGGGGCGGCCAGCAGGGGGTCGGGAGGTGGCCGGGAAGGGCCTTTCCGAAGACCCTCGCCGGAGAGCGCCGCCACTGCCCTGTTTGGCCCGAGGTTGAAGGTTAGGGATGACAGGAGTGTCCAAAAAATTGTGAAATAAATTTTGCCGGATTCCTCTCAGATAGTACTATCCAGGGGTGCATCCCAATATTTATGAAAATCCCCGGATTTGGCTCATTAATTCATTTAAGGAAAATCTTGTAGGAATTTTTACAGGAGTTTTGTTTATTGTAAAATTCCCAAATTTGGGAAGGACCTTCTTCCCGAAATCCTTGAACTCCAGTAAAAATTTCAGAGGCATTGGACCTCATTTACTTGGTCAAATGATGTGTCGATTCCTTATGTCTCTGAAAAATGGGGAAAATGAACAGAGACGTTTTCAGCTTTTCCCCAATCATTGAAAAATTCATAGCTCCATGTAGGAAACTCCAAAAATGGTAAAACCAATTCCTATGGACTCGAGACATTTTGTACTCCACAAAAAGTCTACTTTGCAGCATAGGAAAGCTTAATATCTAGGGGGTAAAGGCAGATTCGTGAAAACAACATAAGGATTTGTTGTGCTCACATGAAGCCATTTCATGAGCTCAATTTTTCCACACTGCCTAAATACCTTCCATAGAAGCTGTGGTTAAATTTTCAGCTTCATTGGACCTCTGGAACTTGAGCTGCCATCTTTTAGGTCTAAGTGTTCATTTGAGGATGTAATCACATGGTGATTTATTTTCCTCCCTTGTCACCTAGCATTCTTCTTCTCTAAGGTTTAGATCCAACAACAGAAACCTTGCTGTTGTTTATCTCTCTTATGTGTAAGTTAACTTGTACAACAGCTTTGAATCATTTTCTAAATTGCTTTTGAATACATGTGCATAAATCATCTTAATAGCACGTGACGTCGACGTTCGACGAGGACTCGACTCCGCAGCGAGGATCTCCATCTCGTGACGAGTTAGGCGGATTCTCTGGAGGCAGACTAACTCCTAGCTTCTAACAAAACCGTTGAGCAAGGCAAGCCCCGGTTTGCATATCGTTACCGTTTTAAATTTTGCTTTACTTCACCTCATGTTTATTAGACTTGATTTTTGCATTATGTCTAGGATGATTGAAACCCACATGCATGGCTATTACATCCCTGAGTAGAAGGTTTAGTGTAGGCTTTGCCTCGTCGTAGATGCTAGGCTAATGTTGTAGCTAGCTCGGTAGAAGTCGAGTAGTAAAAAGCTACTCGCGAGAAAGGTCGAGTAATAGAGTTACTCGCGAAAGGTTGATGATAAGAGCACCCTCTGGAAAATGAGATGGGGACGGGGATGTTCCTGTAGGATGGAGCGCTCAAGGATGGTCTCGACCTGCGATGGGTGTGACAATGCTTCAGACCACATTTGGCCTGGACCAGGATGGTAAGGCAAATATGGAGGTTGGTTGTAGCCCCGTCCGTGTCGGTTAAGGACCGTATGTATGCGGCCCTGCTGGACAAGATTGAGCTGTACCGGATATATAGTGGGGTATGGGACCCATGAAACCGATGTAACTCGATGGACCGTGATATAGAAACTCATCCTTCACGTGGGAATGGCGTTGAGAAGGCGGGAGGTGTAAATCCTTTAGCGGGAAACTTCGACATGTCCGCGTAGAGGACCATCCTACTCGGCGCGAAACTTTTTTCTATGTCGGGGTGTTGTGTGAAAGGTTGCTGCATACAACGTAAGAAAGAGCTCTTGAGAGAGTCTTTTGAGGTGGGTGTATGTGTCATGTATTCCGGGTTGTTATTGATTCGAGTAACCGTCGCTCGCGGAAGAGGATTGAGCATACTTGCCCACTGCGCCATGATGTAGTAAGAAGAGGAACTAAGTCTCTTAACATGTTGTTTATGGATTAATCATTGTATTCGAACCTTGACTGAAGTAGATATAGAGTCAACTAAATTTCTATTTCACCTTAGGCTAGCAACATCGGGATAAGAGTTTCTTGTTTGATTGTGGACTTCCGGTGTTGTGAAGCGTAAGGACCACTAAAATGAAGGCTATAAGAATCTGAATATAAGGATCAAGTTTAGTCAAGCTTCATTTTGCAAATTCATGTTCCTACTGTCTTACTACCCCTGCATGTAAAGTTACATGTTTAGGTTTGACGGTTAAGACTTGCTGAGCCTTAGTGCTCACGGTTGCTTCTGAGTTGTTTTTGCAGGTTGTAGGATGTCTGCTATGAAGAGGGTTGTTCAGTGAGACGATGAACCTCACGGTTCGTTCCACTCATCGGAAACTGAGCCGCTGCCTTTCTTTGGTGAAGCTAGTAGGAAGCGTTCACGGTCTGAATGACTTCTCTTTGGCGTAGTTAGGGTCGAGAGTGATTAGATTGTCCAGCTAGTTTTAATTTCCGCTGCGTGTGTACAATATGTTGTAAAAGAGCTTATGTTGAGTAACAAAAAGGAGTTTCATTATGTTCTTGAGTCTCTTTTCGTGCATGCTATTGGGTGCCGCATCGCACGGCACCACCCAGTGTGATTCCCACGCCGGGATCCCCACAATGTGGTAGCAGAGCCGCATTGGGAATAGCACGCATGAAAAGAGTCTATTTTCAAAAAATTAGGAGTATACGAGTGAGGAACGTATAGTATGCCCACATAAGGAGTATTATTAGCATAGTTACTTAAGGTGGCAAGCTAACAGTGTGTTATCATTCAATATTTCAATTCTGTAACGACGCACCTACGTGGACGTAAGAATGGTAAGGAACGCCACCGAAAGCAGATCAATTTCGGTTAGCTCCCCCATACGAGGAAAGTAGTGTGGGATGTCCCGTTCAGAAATGGACGGGAAGTGAATATGTTTTCTAAGACTCTTCATGTCTTAGAGACATATGAATGGCACTAGTCTCCAGTGCGCAAACCCAGAGGCAAGAGGAGGAGACCCCATCATGTGGTTTGTAACACGAAGTGTGTTCTCTAGGACTCTTCATGTCCTATGAGGCATACGAAAGCACTGTTCCACCGGTGTGCTTTATTACAAAGGTGTGGAGCCCCCGTCAGGTGGTGAATTACCGATCATGTATCTTGAGACGTGGCTTGACTCAAGTACGGCTCGTATGGCAATGATACGGGGCGTATGTTTTTACTATGATATGGACCTGCATGAAATGACAAACCAATGTGTGCATCACTATTGAGTGGTTTTCTGCAGGTACCTTAACCACGTTAGTACATGTCGTGTAGAAAACATTTGTGAGTGATCGTTTAGTGCCACCACTTGAGACGTATATGTCGGTATAAATACGGATAGGATTTTAATTTGGTGAGGAAACGTAGTACCTTGATATGTTTTGAACTGCATGAAAAAGAAGGTTTGGAAAGAAAAAGAGTAAATGTGTAGTCTAGGATTCCATTAAGGGTTAATAAACTCCTATATTAAACTAAGAGTCAATTGGGAGTATAGACGTATTCACAAAGACTTAGGAATAACCTCCCCTGTTTTTGGCAGAATTTTTGCTGTACTTGAACAAGGCATAAATTTTGTTTAGTTGAACCAATGGAGGTGTGTGATACATTTCTGGAAAGTTTTTGAAGTCTTCTACAACTTTTATGCAGAGGTCCAGACTATAATCACCCTCCAAATGGATGAAATTCTCATATGAGTGTAAACTGTCCAAAAACAGGGCAGACACAAATTGCTCTCTGGATATTTCTGTATTTCGACCATAACTTTCTGTAGCAAAATTTCTAAGGGTCAAGTAAGACACCGTTGGAAAGCTTAGGAATTGTGCTACGACTTTTTAGTTCAATGTTTCTCCAGATTTGGAGTTTAATTGTATGAAATCTTGCGGACGAAACAGCCACTTTCAAAGGAGGTGCTGTCAAAATTGTTCCAGATTTCTGTTAACTTTGAAATATCACAACTTTTGGTCCAGAACTGATATGAAAGCAAATGAATACTGGTTGGAAATATATTGAGGTTAAATATAACTTTTATATTCAACTTGAGACATGAAATTGCCATTTTCATATTCAAATTATGGGATTAAGACCTATTGGTCATTCTGAACAGAGTAGTGCTTATTGCCTATGTAACTTAGGACTTGTTGTGGACAGGGATGTTATAGACTTCTCTAAGAACCATAACATGTTCCTGAGTTATTTTTCAGTTTGTTCTACTGTTTGAATTAAGGGTTTGGACAAACTTGTTAAAGGTGGTAGATATCAGAATTGTCGAAACCCTGGTTAGATTGTGTAGTGCTGCAATATCTATGTGATGCTTTTACGGTTATATTTTTGAATTCAAATTGAGTTTAAACTTTGAATTTTGACCGCAAATTGCTCACTCTTGCAGCATGGATCGTGCTCATTCCAGGAGTGAGGTTGGTGAGTCGAGTCACGGCGAAAGTAATTCGCCATGACAAGAAGTGCCGACATCATCAACCGGATTGGCGGAAATCTTGGCAAAGATGGCTGAGTCTCTGGATCTGTTGGTGCGACAAAGCATACGACAGGAGATACTACAGAAAAATCCCCTGCCAAGCACTTATCTGGATTTTCTAGCAAGACAACCACCGGTTTTCTCGGAAGCGAAAGAACCATTGGAGTCGGCTCATTGGCTCCAATTTATTGAAGCCAAGTTCGAGATGCTTGAGTGCGATGAGTACCAGAAGACTTTATTTGCCACTCAATAACTCCACGGAGCTGCTGGAGCTTGGTGGGTGGAGTACATCGCAACTTGTCCTGAAGGTCATCGGGTGACGTGGGATGAATTTCGGGATGTTTTCTGGGCACGTCACGTTTGTTCGGGAATTCTTTGAACAAAGTATCAAGACTTTATAGAATTAAAGCAAGGAGAAAGGAGTGTGTACGAGTACTTCAAGGAGTTTGAAGACTTGAAGCAATACGTCACTCATATTGTAGACTCAGAAGCGTTGAAGTCTGATTATTTCTTCCGAGGTTTGAATGTCGAACTGAAGGAACAAGTGACCTTGTTCAATAACGGTATTTATAATGAGTTGGTAAATGACGCTATCATTAAAGAAGACATGCATCCCCGTTGTTAAGCGGAGCTGAAAAGGAGTATACCGCCGAACAATGGTATCGAGGTTCCTCCGAACTATCGAGTGCGGTATTACTCGCCAGTTAGGCAACAAAGTCATCCTGTGGTGCAGCTCTCACAACCAAGACTGGAGTTACTCACTTATGAGCCTCCACCTCAACAGCAGCTATTAGAAGTTGTTTGTGCAACCCTACCACAACCAGCCATGTGCAGTTTATCTCCACCTCGTGTTAGTAGAGAGCTGAGGATTTCTGCAACATGAAACCGTCGTGGTGCTGAGCAGAGTCACACTCGTGTGTTGTCTTGTCAATGCTCAGATCAGCATCATGAACTTTTAAAGAAGCATCTTTCAAAAGCTGGCAGGGTTAATTACACTGCTATTGAGGATATTGCAAAAGGCGAACCAGTTTTAGCGGGTATGTTCACTTTACATGAACAACCCACTTTCATGTTGTTTGATTCCGGAGCCACCCACAATTTTATTAGCGGAGACTATGTGCTAAAGAATAATCTTCCGTTTAGCACAATTAAGCATCCGTTTCATATCAGCTCACCCGGAGGCAAGATATCAACAGATGAGATGGTCTCACGGACACCTTTATGTTTGGGTGGAAACATCTATCCTGCGAGCCTTATCATACTCAAAGGCCAAAGGAGTGATATTATCTTGAGGGTGTCATGGTTGACACATTATGGAGCTATCTTTGACATTAGCTCTAGGACTGTCCAACTGAATTCCCCAATACATGGTTGCAACACATTGAATCTTGTGGATCCATCACAACGTGTTGTAGCAGTACATCAGATTGAAGCTCCTAAACTTGAGGATATTCCAGTGGTATGTGAATATCCAGATGTGTTTCCCGACGACTTACCGGGCATGCCGCCCGAACGTGATGTAGAGTTCAAGATTGAACTAGCACCGGGAACAACACCTATTTCTCGGCGACCATACAAAATGGCACCGAAGGAACTAGCAGAATTGAAGGAGCAGCTTAATGACCTCATGGACAAAGGTTTTATACGTCCAAGTTCATCACCTTGGGGTTGTTCCGCACTCTTCGTGAAGAAGAAGGACGAAACTTTAAGGCTATGCGTAGATTATCGTCCATTGAATGTTGTCACTATCAAGAATAAGTATCCACTACTGCGCATTGATATTTTATTTGATCAACTAGTGGGTGCTAAGGTATTCTCCAAGATGGATCTTTAGTCCAGGTATCACCAGATAAAAATCCGGGTAGAAGATGTACCTAGGACGGCGTTCTCAACAAGATATGGTCTTTATGAATATCTTGTCATGTCTTTTAGGTTGACCAATGCTCCGGCTCACTTTATATATATCATGAACTCTGTGTTCATGCCGGAGTTAGACGAGTTCGTCGTGGTTTTCATCGACGACATCTTGGTCTATTCAAAGTTAGAAGGAGGGCATGCTGAACATTTGCGTATTGTACTCCAACGCTTGAGAGATCACAAGCTATATGCAGAGTTCAGTAAATGTGAGTTTTAGATCATCAAAGTGCCATTTTTTGGGCATATTATTTCAGAGGAAGGCATCGCTATGGACCCCAGTAAATTCGAGCAAGTGTTGAATTGGAAATCTCCAACATCTATTCATGAAGTGAGGAGTTTCCTAGGTTTAGCGGGTTATTACCGGAGATTCATTCCAAACTTCTCCAAAGTCGCTAAACCTATGACGGAGCTGTTGAAGAAAAGCACCAAGTATGATTGGAGCAATTCATGCGAACAAGCTTTTCAAACTTTAGTGAAGCATCTCACTACAACTCCAGTTTTAGCCCAGCCGGACACCACGAAGCCTTTTGATGTCTATTGTGATGCATCCGACATTGGTTTGGGTTGTGTGTTGATGCAAGAAGGACGTGTGGTTGCGTATGGATCCCGAAAAGTCAGAGGTCATGAGCAGAATTACCCGACACACGACCTTGAACTAGCTGCAGTGGTCTTAGCATTGAAAATGTGGAGACATTATTTACTAGGCAATCTAGTAAATATCTACACTGACCACAAAAGCTTGCAGTACATCTTCACACAGAAAGAACTGAATATGAGGCAGCGAAGATGGCTTGAATTTATCAAGGATTATGAACTTGAGATTCATTACAATCCGGGCAAGGCGAATGTTGTTGCCGACGCACTTAGTCGGAAAGCCTACATTCACCATTTAGCCATGGCTGCACCTGAATAAGGAGAACCAAGCCTGCGCTTAGTTCCCTATGGATCGCTGTTCAACCTCGCTCTTATTCCTACAATCTAAGATGAGATTGTAGAGGCTCAGAAGAGAGACAGGGGTATGTCTCATATCCGGAGGAGAGTGGACAGCGGTGAATTGAAGATGTTCCGCAAGGATGAAGAGGGTACTTTATGGTTTAACAACCGCATAGTGGTACCCCGGAATATGAAATTGCAGAGGAAGATATTGGATGAAGCTTATTTATCTAAGTACTCCATTCATCCAGGAAGCAATAAGATGTACCAGGACTTGAAATCTAAGTTTTGGTGGATACGGATGAAAAGAGAGATTGCAAAGTTCGTATCCGAGTGTGATACGTGTCGGTGGGTTAAAGCCGACCATATGAGGAAAGTCGAACCACTTCAACCGCTGAAGGTTCCAGCATGGAAGTGGGAAGACATAAGTATAGACTTCATCGTCAGTTTACCCATCACCAGCAACAAGCATGATTCTATTTGGGTAATCGTCGATCGTTTGACCAAGACAACTCATTTTATTCCATTCCATACCAAATATGTGGCAAAGAAGTATGTGAATCTGTTCATCTCAAGAATCATGTGTTTACACGGGGTTCCCCACACCATCGTGTCTGACCGAGGTGCATTGTAAGTATCCAGATTTTGGGAGCAACTACATGCTTCACTGGGAACCAAGTTAATTCAGAGTTCAGCGTATCATCCGCAAACTGATGGTCAAACAGAGAGGGTAAATCAGATTCTGGAGGATATGCTACGGGCATGTGTCATCAATCATGGGAAGAATTGGGATGACCACCTACCGTTAGCAGAATTCTCATATAATAATGGTTATCAATCCAGCATCAAGATGGCCCCGTATGAAGCTCTTTATGGCCGAAAGTGTCGCACACCGCTGAATTGGTGTGAGTCCGGCGAGAGAGTGGTCTACGGGATTGATCTTGTGAATGAAACCGAGGAAGTGCGAGTGATTCAAGCCAATTTAATGTCTGCTCAATCTCGGCAGAAAAGCTATGCAGATAAACGACGTCGACCTCTTCACTTTGACATCGGAGACCACATGTATCTTCGTGTCTCTCCGATGAAAGGGATTCATCGTTTTGGAGTGAAGGGAAAGCTCGCTCCATGATTCATTGGGTCGTTTGCTGTTGAGATATGCAAGACCATGGCCTATCGTCTGGAGTTACCGACGTCACTTTCGGGTATTCATAATGTTTTCCACGTCTCTCAGCCGCGGAAATGTATTAAGCACCCAACCGCAGTTCATATGGAGAACATTGAGGATCTTCAACCGGATGTCACTTATTCTGAGTATCCGATACAGATTATCGACGAGAAGACTCGCGCCACAAGAAGTCGGACATTGTGATTTTACAAAGTCTTGTGGAGCAACCACACCACCGATGAAGCCACGTGGGAAAGCGAGGACTTTCTCCGTTTAAATTTCCCAACTTGTTTGTACCATATGTCCAATAGTCATTCTCCCTTCTTCTTTCTTTTTTTATAATCTCGGGACGAGATTCTTTTAAGGGGGGAGGAATGTAACATCCCTAACTTTTGTAAAGTTGATTTCAACTGATGAAACAAAGTTAAGGCGAAGACAGATTATGTTTGTGTCACATAAAATGATAAAAATAGCAAATGGACATGTGAGGGAGTAAAAATTTGCTCTAGTCCATGCTCAACACATGTTAACCAAGGGGGAAAGAATTTTACTTCCAAAAAAATCTAACTCATGTGCTCCTTCTCTATGAGTGGAGTAGAGGGAATTTAAACGCAATTTGAATTCTTTTGAAAGAATTCATGTTCAGATTGCCCAAATGCATACAAATGAATTCACCGATGAATTCCCCATGTATGAATGAGCTTATGATCCAAACTTGGATATTTTTGGAGCCCGTATACCAATTAATCCGAGGAATATTCGAGGCAGAGTTCAAATTCAAATTTGAATTCGAAAACAGAACCAAATGTGCTCAATTTTGAAATTTGAGTTTAGATTCAAATTCCTCTCGTCAAGTTTGGTCTACCGTCCAATTTTGGCGGAATTCGGACAACGGCGGTGCGGAAAAATTAAAGCACGGAGGGGGAGATATTTGGATGTTGTGGCCCACATGTCAGCCACCCCACAGTGCAAACCGCCTCTGTTTTCGTTTTTCTTCAGCCGAGCGCGCGGCAACAGCCGGTGCCATCCACCCACGATGCCAGCTCCTGCTTCTCCCATTTCTGCTCGGTCTAATCCTTCACGTAGCGAGTGCAACAAAGCTTCTTTGCTTCCTCCCCGTGCTGCCTCGCTCCCATGTGTTTTGCTCCCGAGAAGAAACCACCGGTCGCTCTGTTCTTCTCCTGATCACACAGCCACCACCGGAGCTCGGTTGCTCGAGCTTCCCACAGAAAATAGCAGTGCACCAGGGTGCTCTAGCCGGCTAGCACCTTTCCTCAGTTGATCCGTGCTCGCTTGCGCCTAGAAACAGCAGAGTTGCCGCTGCTCCCGAGTTCAAACTGAAGTAAACCGAACTTGGTCGCCATGGGCAGCCCGAACCAAGGGTTATCACGCCCAAGCAAGCCACCCCATCGGTGAACCTACAACCCTAGTTGCTCACCTCCAAAGCTCAGCCCTAGCCATTGATCATAGAGGGAGAATTTCAAGATTTTCTCCCGGGCGGCACAGACTGACCCTGAGGTGCAGAATTGTAAAATTCGTCCTAAATTCGTGTTGGTTGTGTTTCAAACTTCACACACGGCATCTTAACTACCTAGGACACCTCCTCCATCGATTTTAGACCGAGAAATTGAGTGTAGAGCGAGGAATCCGAGTTCTTTTCGAGGGAATACCGCTGGACCACGTCGGGCGCACAGTGCCGATAGGTTTGGTGCGCTCCCCGGCTCGTTTAAACCAGATGTCGACCTTTTACACGATCTCCTGGTGCTCTAGAGCCAAGAACCCGATCATTTGGTGAAGAAACTAGCCGCCGCAACCTCCCTGGAACCCTAGTTATTGCTGTCATCCGTGCGCCCTGTTTTCCGGCGAGTTTCGGCCGTCAGCGACCTCACCAACATGTTCAGAGTGGTGGAAAATGGGGGGCGGGCAGCAGGGGGTCGGGAGGTGGCCGGGAATGGCCTTTCCGGTGACCCTCGCCGGAGGGCGCCGCCACTACCCTGTTTGGCGCGAGGTTGAAGGTTAGGGATGACAGGTGGGACGGCAGGTTTTAAATATTTCCAGATTTTCCCAATTCAGTTCAAACTTTGGAGAGCCATAACTTTGTGTAGGGTTGTCCAAAAATTGTGAAATAAATTTTGTTGGGTTCCTATAAGAGAGTACTATCCAGGGGTGCATCCCAATATTTATTAAAATCCCTGTATTTGGCTCATTAATTCATTTATTGAAAATTTTGTAGGAATTTCTACAGGAGTTCTGTTTATTGGAAAATTCCCAAATTTGGACAGGTCCTTCTTCCAAAAATACTGGAACTCCAGTAAAACTTTCAGAGTCATTGGACCTAATTTACTTTGTCAAATGATGTGTTCATTCCTTATGTCTCTGAAAAATGGGAAAATGAATAGAGACATTTTCGGCTTTTCCCCAATCGTTGAAAAATTCATAGCTCCATGTAGGAAACTCCAAAAATGGTAAAACCAATTCATATGGACTCAAGACATTTTGTACTTCGCAAAAGGTCTACTTTTCAGCATAGGAAAGCTTAATATCTAGGGGGTAAATGCAGATTAGTGAAAACCACATAAGGAATTGTTGTTCTCACATGAAGCCATTTCATGAGCTCAATTTTTGCACACTGCCTAAATACCTTCCATAGAAGCTGTGGTTAAATTTTCAGATTCATTGAACCTCTGGAACTTGAGCTACCATATTTTAGGTCTAAGTGTTCATATGAGGATGTAATCACATGGTGATTTATTTTCCTCCCTTGTCACCTAGCATTCTTCTTCTCTAAGGTTTAGATCCAACAACAGAAACCTTGCTGTTCTTTATCTCTCTTATGTGTAAGTTAACTTGTACAACAGATTTGAATCATTTTCTAAATTGCTTTTGAATACATGTGCATAAATCATCTTAGTAGCACGTGACGTCGACGTTCGACGAGCACTCGACTCCGCAGCGAGGATCTCCATCTCGTGACGAGTTTGGCGGATTATCCGGGGGAATACTAACTCCTAGCTTCCATTGAGCAAGGCAAGATCCAGTTTGCATATCGTTACCATTTTAAATTTTGCTTTACTTCACCTCATGTTTATTAGACTTGATATTGTGCATTATGTCTAGGATGATTGAAACCCACTTGCATGGCTATTACATCCCTGAGTAGAAGCTTTAGTGTAGGCTTTGCCTCGTCATAGATGCTAGGCTAATGTTGTAGCTAGCTCTGTAGAAATCGAGTAGTAAAAACCCACTCGCGAGAAAGGTCGAGTAATGGAGTTATTCGCGAGAGGTCGATGATAAGAGCACCCTCTGGAAAATGAGATGGGGATGGGGATGTTCCTGTAGGATGGAGCGCTCAAGGTTGGTCTCGACCTGCGATGGGTGTGACAATGCTTGAGACCACATTTGGCCTGGACCGGGATGATAAGGCAAACGTGGAGGTTGGTTGTAGCCCCGTTCATGTCGGTTGAGGACCGTATGTATGCGGCCCTGCTGGACAAGATTGAGCTGTACCGGATATATAGTGGGGTATGGGACCCACGAAACCGATTTAACTCGATGAACCATGATATAGAAACTCATCATTCGCATGGGAATGGCGTTGAGAAGGCGGAAGGTGTAAGGTGTAAATCCTTTAGCGGGCAACTTCGATGTGTCCGCGTAGAGGACCATCCTGCTCGGTGTGAAACATTTTTTTATGTCGGGGTGTCATGTGAAAGGTTGCTGCATACAACGTAAGAAAGAGCTCTTAAGAGAGTCTTTTGAGGCGGGTGTATGTGTCATGTATTCCGGGTTGTTATTGATTCGAATCATTGTCGCTTGCGGAAGAGGATTGAGCATACTTGCCCACTGCGCCGCGACGTAGTAAGAAGAAAAAGTAAGTCCCTTAACATGTTGTTTATGGATTAATCATTGTATTGGAACCTTGACTGAAGTAGATATAAAGCCAACTAAATTTCTATTCCACCTTAGGCTAGCAACATCGGGATAACTGTTTCATGTTTGATTGTGGACTTCCGGTGTTGTGAAGCGTGAGGACCACTAAAATGAAGGCTATAAGAATCTGAACATAAGGATCAAGTTTAGTCAAGCTTCATTTTGCAAATTCATGTTCCTACTGTCTTACTACCCCTACATGTAGAGTTACATGTTTAGGTTTGACGGTTAAGACTTGTTGAGCCTTAGTGCTCACGGTTGCTTCTGAGTTGTTTTTGCAGGTAGTAGGATGCCTGCTATGAAGAGGGTTGTTCGGTGATACGATGAACCTCACGGTTTGTTCCACTCATCGGAAACTGAGCCACTGCCTTTCTTTGGTGAAGCTAATAGGAAGCGTTCACGGGCTGAACGACTTCTCTTCGGCGTAGTTAGGGTCGAGAGTGATTAGATTGTCCAGCTAGTTTTAATTTCCGCTGCGTGTATACAATATGTTGTAAAAGAGCTTATGTTGAGTAACAAAAAGGAGTTTCATTATGTTTTTGAGTCTCTTTTCGTGCATGCTATTGGGTGTCGCATCGCACGGCACCACCCAGTGTGACTCCCAGGCCGTGCTCCCCACACCCTCAGCGTGATCCAGGCTAGTCGAGGCCGGTTGGGCCCTTGCACGCTACGGCTCGGTACCGGGGAACCGGATGGCTCATACCTCTGGGCAAGGCTTTAACCATAGCGCGGACGACTCACACTGAATTATTCAAGCCCCGTAGCTCAGCTGAGGACCATAAGCCACAGCAAAGCTAACAAACAGGAAAGAGTGGCCAGAGAGCGCGACTACTCCTCTTCTCTGCTATGCTTACAGGTCCGAACAGGTCCCTGGCGTCCCGGACCTCCCAGGAGGCCCGATGCTGACGTCCTGCCTCATCCAGTGGTAGGTGAGCCCCAACACAGGTGCAGGTTCAAAACCACCACGCCGAGAGATGGAGGCCCCACCTACGGGCTCGCTGACTCCCCCGAGATGGGCCCCAGGGCCACTGTCGGTACCCTCAAGACTGGGTACCCCCACGTGTAAGAGCAAAAGAAGACATACTATAGGATCGAAGAGCACGTGAAAAGCTACTAGAGGGGGGTAATGATAGATTTAAACTTTTTAGCAGAAGCAACAAAAAACCCCTCGGCAGAAAATTGATCTGTTAAAGAAACCATGTATGCGACTGATCTAAACATGTTCAACCATGACAAAAGTGGTATATATTATAGAGAATCAGGTCACAAAGACAAGACAACAAGAATCACGGAAATCCGTCAAAAAAGACTCAAGTTATGATCAAAAGATCAAACGAGGGTCAATCTGTTCTACTCGAGTAAAAACCAGATCTGCAACACTGCAAAGAAACTCGTGTAGATTATAAACTACAAATACAATGACCGTGAAATTTTCAAAGATGATAGATAATCGAATCACGCCAATTGGATCTGTAAAACTCGAGTTATGATCAAAACACCGAAGCACTGTCGTGTTGTCCAGAAACTCGACGAGAAAGACTTGACAAAAACAAGTCGGACGAACAAGGCACAAAAGCTCCTCTAAATTACTAATTTTATTGATGAAAACATAAGAGGAATAGCCCAAAGTCATCTTCTCCACGAGCTCTGGCCTCCCTTGCTTATATAACCAGCCCAAAGGCCAACCCAATTCAAACTAGGATTCTAATCCTACTCAGTTTCTGAATCGAAACTTTCCATAACTGCTCAAGACTCTTCTATACGCAGATAGAAGCAATCTTAAGACTTCCAAACACCTTAGGAACGTATCCCACATTCCTAAAACAACTCAACTTCATATTCCACATGAAATCCTATCATAACCAACTCAAATCTTTCCATATTTGAGCCAGAACTAACTCAGCCGCAGCCTAAGTCCATAATCCAGCCGGTTGGACCTTTCCTACCAATTATTTATGTCCACATCTCTTCATCACGCCTTGGAATCATGTTGCCACGTCCATGCACTCCTTGCACACGTGCAAACACCTTCCAACGACGTCCATGATACCTTCATATGCATTGTTCTTGATCCAAACATGTTGCCCGACCTCCCGATCAACTCAACCATAATTTCTCCCGAACATGGTTGTTGAACCTCATCTTCTCCCTAAGACTAGTTCAATGGATCCCGTCACCAGCCATATCTTGAACTCAAGCAACACCTGCACATTAATAAACAACCAATACTTTCGAGCACGATTCCACGACTTGACTCACATTAGTTCTAAAAATCACAACACCTTACGTGAACACCTCACATAAGCATGTTGCAAACCATAGCAAAATGTTAACCACCGTAATCAGCCATAACACTTCAAAAATATAGTAAAAGAATACTAAGCAAACGTTCCATAGATATAAAGCACGTTTGAAATATTTGCATGGTAAAAACAGAACCATTGTGATTTAGCTCCAGACCTTGCCAAAGCTAACCGGACCTTGAGTCGGAGCTTACTAAAGCTAGCAGAACCTAGCACCAGAACTTACCAAAGCTAGTCGGACCTACCGTCGGAGCTAACCAAACACATGTCGGACCTAGCCATAGAAAGTCGGACCTTGCGTCGGATCTTGTCGGAGCTCGACCTAGAGTCATACTTTGACAAAAAGAGTGCTTTGGTAGAATTCAAAACTTTTATCGTCATAGCCAATGTATTCAGCACACATAGGTCTCACACATACGTCAGCATGTATGCAGAAGACAGGGACTCAGCTTGCAGGCTGGGCCCAACCGCTAGCTAGGGAACACTCATGAGAAGGCGCGTCTCCTAGGCCTCGAGTCCGTCCACCTGCTAAGGAGGGCTCTGAGACTGCCACGTGTCTGCAGGCTCTAAGTCTCGCTACCAGCTGAGGAAGGCTCTGGAGCCGCCACGTGTCCGATGGTCCCGGACCCGATCTCCCACCAGGGAGGGCTCCGGCACTGCCACGTGTCCGGAACTTCCGAGCCACGTCTTTCGCCAGAGAGAGCTCTGGAGCCGGCACGTGTCTGATGGTGCCGGACCCGATCTCCCGCCACGGAGGGCTCTGGCACTACCACGTGTCCGGAACCTCCAAGCCACGTCTTTTGCCAAAGAGAGCTCCGGCATTGCCACGTGTCCTACGGCTCCGGGCCCGACCTCCAGCATTGGAGAGCTCCGGTGCTGCCACGTAGGCAACAACTCCAGGCGTCCCTTCCGGCCAAGGAGGGCTCTGGTGCGGCCACGTGCATGACAGCTCCGGACATCCCCTCCTGCCAGGGAGAGCTCCGACGTTGCCACGTGTCCAACGACTCCGGACCTCTCGCTACTCCGCAAGATAGCTCCGGTGACGACGCGTGTCCCGGGGGCCAGCCACCAGGACGCCACGCCAACAAGCAACGGGCAGATAGCCAAGGAGTAAAGAGGAAGGTGTGTTGTCCTATCGCACATTTAAAGTTCGCATGTTCCCCATGCAAGCAATCCAGCGTATCCCAGTACAGGCGTGCCTGGCAGCAGAGACTAGCCACGCGGTGCTCTGACGGCTGCAACAGTGCAGCGCCGCCGGACAAGTCGTTTTCCTACCGCCTGCGTTAGACAGCACTTAAGGATGGCGATGCGACAAGGCGACGCGCCCCTACGGCTTCATCAAGTACGCTACTACTAGCAATAGATGTTCTAGCCGTAGTAGGTGTTGCTGCCCATATCGGGATCGTCTGTCGGACCCTGGGCCCACTTGTAAGCTGTCTGACCTTGAGCTATAAAAGGACCAGACAACCACCGGACAAAAGGACCTTCGTACCCTTGGGCTACAATAATGGCAGCAGCTCTTCTTGTGCAGTAGTGCAGAGAACTACGAGGGGGAGCGGAATGTGGTTGTGGGAGAGAAGCAAGGCAACGGTGCCTTAAATCCCTTCTGCTTGGCCGCTGGCGTCCTTGCACACTCGATGTCGTGGTCTGCATGCCAGCACCAGCGCTTGAAACCGAGGGAGGGAAAGAGGGAACATTGGTGCCTGACATGTGGGCCCTATACGTTCCAGGTTTATTGGAATCACTTACGGACTCAAGTTTTGAAATCCAAAACTAAATAGCTATACGCTTCCAAAATTCGTAAAAATAGCAGGGGTATTCCTTAGCCCATAATCTATATTTTGGGGATCCTAAATTTAAATTTACACTTGGAATATTTTGAAATATAGATCCTGTCCTTGATTCATTCAATCTAATTTAATTAACACCTAAACAAATTTAAATATCTCGAGTATTCATGGGCCTCTAATATGATGACCTTTTATTTGGATAATTCAAGATAGGTGATTTGCATACAAAATTCTGAATTTTGAGTCCACTCCTTTGTTTATTAGTTAAAATCGCATTTGAATTCATTTTTTCTAACATGGTTAATGTATGAAAATATTGTTCTGATTATTCTTGGCTTAGAAACATGAAATGTTACACAGTATATTGATTTTTGGGCTGTCGGTTTTTTAACTGACATCTATCTCATTCAAACCACAGTTACCACCCAGCGATATCGGTTTGAGTTTCTTTTTTTTAGAAAAGCCGCATTGAGCAATATATTAAGGAGATGATAGTAGAGTATAGAAAAAAATTCCAGAGTTAGCATATGTACAATAGAAACTTCTAAAATAGGGATTTTCAGTGATTGATTCTACGGGTGAATTGTGTCAAGGAATGCGCCTCTGCCCTGCTCCATAACCTCGTTTGCTCCTTGATTGATTCTGCGGTTTGAGTTTCTGATTGCCGAGTGTTTTGGCGTTTTGTTGTGTTGTAACACATCCGTACAAACAAAAGATTGATGATCTAAATGGTTGGAGGAAGCTGACCCATCTACGATCTTAAGGTTCATACAAGGGATAATTGTGCTCTTGACCCTATTCTAAAATTCAATTGTATCTTTGACCTCTTTTTTAGGGTTTGCATATTTGACCCTAGTTTTGAATTGAAATTGCTGTCTGACCCTATTTTCACCTTCCGTTAGCTCCGGTCTCTGTTTAAAAAAGCGGTCGCCTAGGCCGCTTAAGCGCCGTCTAGGCGCTGAGCGGCACCAGACCGCTTCGCTTTTCCCTAGGCAGCGACACTAAGCGATCGGACCGCTTTTTTCCTTCGGTCCATTTAATTCTGCTTTCCACCGCTTTGTGTGTCCATATAAAAAGATCAACTAACTCTAATTTTTTTCATCCCTATCGGTGGCGGTTGCTATTAGCAAGGTGGTAGTGTCATGTCTTAGTGTCTGGCTGCCTACACAAGATAGTGTCACACTTTATCTCATCTTATTTTATTAATTCATTGAATATTTTTAAATTTAAAAATATACATATATAATAATATATTATATGGATTTAACTCCGCTTTTTGTGAAACATCTAGAAACGTCTAGGCGCCGCCTAGGCAGCCTAGGCGCTAGGCGGAGCTCCTCTACTCAGTTATTTCTACCGCTTTTTTAAACACTGGCTCCAGTTAACTTGGATTACTAAAAGAAATAAGAATATCATATGGATAATAAAAAGAGACCAAAATACTCCTATGTACAGCAAACAGGAGTTTGTATTCCTTATCCAGCTAGCGACAAGCGAAAATCTAGCACACACAACGACGGCGGGAGAACAAGCGCTGTGTGGCGGGTGTGCACAAGACGGGCGTCGGCGAGGTTAGGTGCTCGCAAGACGGCCGACAGGCGGCAGCGAGGGCAGGCGCTCGCGTGACGGGCGGCGACGAGAGTGGAACTGCGGGCGCGAGTGCGCGCGATAGGCGGCAGCAGGCGCGGGCCTCGCGCGACGAGCGGCGGTGGGCGAGGTCGCGCGGGCACGTGCGCCACGGGCAGCGCTGGGCGTGGGCGCGACGGGTGGCACGGGCCTCACGTGAATACGTGATGGGCATTTGCGGGTTCTGGCGCCAGCGCAGTTCGTCCAAAGCAAGAAAATGCTGCAGCCACATATGAATAGGAAAAACATAGCATTTCGTTTCTGAAGAATGGTGAAATTGTAGTGAAACTGTAGCCGAAATTCTCTAAATTTTAAATGTATTACGATTTACAAATTTCACTAGTCAAAATATCGATAAAACATGTTTAAACTGTTTCTGAATTTTTGTTATGATAATATTAGTAGTTCTCAAAATTTGATGTATAAAGTATGGTCATACATGAAGATTACACTAAAAAGTGAGATCAATGGTGTTAGGTAAAAGTATCTTTTTGTCATGAACTTAACACCGTTAAATAATCTAAACGGAGTAGGGTCAATCTATTTGGTCAATTTGAAAAAAAACGTCATATGCACAAACCCTAAAAAATAGGGTCAAACATGTAGTTAAGATTCTAAAGAGGGTCAGTTTTGCAAATGCCCCTTCATACAACTATGCCCATTCTATCTTTGCAATGCTCTTATTTCCTCCATACGAAGTACAAATTGCCATATGGCTTCGTGCATAGCTTGTGCTTTCCGTTCGTGGCAGCTTTTGCGAAAGTGTGCAGTGAACAGAATGGCATGGTAACAAACCAAGAGATAATGTATTCCTTGATAGCCTAATTTGTTTCTGCAAGATGATCCATATAATTTCTGGATATCACTTTATTATGATGTTAAATAATTTTGATGAAGTATCACATCAACCCTAGAAATAAAATGTATACAACTGTATTTCCATCCGAAGACATTCCATTCTAGGGATTATTGAGAGTTCCTCCACATGCTTATGATCCTATTCTCATCAACATGCTCACCACCTCCCTCATTGATGGCCTCGATTGGAAAGTCACCAGAGTGCAGGACATTGCCAGTTCTAACAAACCTAGTGCCTTTACCTGCTCTTCTTCAGGCCAGTATAAGATCTCTTCGTCCAGAAGTTTCACCATCCTGTAGTGATCAGCATCCCTCAGGTTTGATGTTATCCATGCCACAATGTCTACATCATCTCCAAATGCAGGATCCACAGGCATCTTCCTGCACAGCATTTCGAGTAGCACCACGCCATAACTATAGACATCACTCTTCTCTGTTAATCTTGTGTTATATCCATGCTCTGAGAACAAATGACTACAAATTAAACTTTAAGACATTGTGATCTTGGAATATGCATCTGGAAAAGGGATAGTTACCTGGAGCGATGTAGCCGAGAGTGCCAACTATGACGGACACTGTTGCATCTACATCCTCATCACCTACTATCTTCCCCATGCCGAAGTCTGCAATCTTAGGCACCAACTCGGTATCCATTAGTATGTTGTTTGATTTGAAATCCCTATGAACAATCATTGGCACGCAATCATGATGCAGATAGGATAAGCCCTGCGCTGCACTAAGAGCAATCTGATGTCGAACCTTCCAGTCG
Organism: Neostapfia colusana; assembly: GCA_030760725.1. Classification (NCBI taxonomy): domain Eukaryota; kingdom Viridiplantae; phylum Streptophyta; class Magnoliopsida; order Poales; family Poaceae; genus Neostapfia; species Neostapfia colusana. The sequence continues at coordinate 50,256,002 of JASWHV010000014.1, read as the reverse complement.
AGAGGCATTTGAGGTTTCCTTTTATGCAATAGCTCGAAGAGCGTCCCCTCAGGCATGTACTCAGACAGAATGATGCCAAAGTTGCCACGAATGTAGTAGCCCTCCATCTTGACAATGTTACGGTGCTTGACCATGTTAAGGATCTTCATCTCAGTGGGGAATTTTACCAGTGAAAGATCAATCGTCTTGACTGCCCAAAGCCTACCAGGAGCAAACTCTGTCCGGTAGACTGTGCCATGCCGGCCTCTTCCAATCACATACTTCTCGCTCCAATTATCCGTGGCACGAAGGATGTCATCATAGGTCAATTCTTCTGGTAATTCCTCTGTCGTGTCCAGGCCGCGCACTGAAACACGGTTTTCTGCTAGGCGTTGTGACCTCTTCATGATGTAGTGAATGGCACAAAGCCCAGAAGCTATGACAGTGAGAGCTGATACGAGTAGTGCTACAATCATCTCTGTATTCCTGATTCTGTGTTTCCTTGACAGATTCCTGGAGCAAGGGTCATTGCTAGAGTGTAAGCACAATCGAGGGTTCCCCAGAAATCCCTCAGGTGAATGTTGTGCTCGCTTATCCCAGCCATTGGGAAGCTGACCAGAAAGATCATTGAACGACACGTTCACAAAAGTAAGTGCATCCATGTTGCTTAGCTGTGATGGTATCGGACCAGACAAAGAGTTCTCAGACAAGTCAAGTGTTTCTAGATTCTGAAGGTTGCCGAGGATACTTGGTATTTGTTTGCTCAATCTGTTGTTACTAATGTTAAGTATTCTCAGGCTGACCTGAAGATTCCCTAAGCTGCGGGGAATGGCCCCTTCTAATGAATTTCCCCCAAACTGCACCTCAAGGAGGCCCTGTCTTGCAGTGAAGGAATCTGGTATTTCTCCAGTTAGCTTATTCTCACCGAGCATGAGATTCTGCAGGCTGCCAAGCGCTATGATCTCTGCAGGTATACTTCCATTGAGAAGGTTATTCTTGAGATCCAAACGGACAAGCCTCTTGCAATGCCCCAGTTCTCGAGGTATCGGTCCAGACAGCCTGTTTGATGACAGGCGAAGAGTCCCAAGGTTGCTTAGAGCCCCGAGTTCCTGTGGTATTGGACCAGAGAAGTTGTTGCCAGATAGATCAAGCATCGTGAGGTTGCTCCATGAACCAAACACGCTTGGTATCCTCCCCTCAAAAAGATTGCCACTCAATTCCACGAATGACCAACCAGTGTTTGTCCCTAAATCTGAAGGTAGGCTCCCACTCAATAGGTTTTTTCCAAGGCGGACCCTCCAGAGAGACTGACACTTGATAATTTCACCGGGAATACCCCCATTGAACTGGTTTAGTCCAAGATCAAGAACGGCGAGCTGACCTCCGGTGCAGAGTCCAGGCGGGATTGCCCCATGGAAGTTGTTACCAGTGAGATCAACTCGAACCAGTCCCTGTGTTGTGTTCAACCCCAGGGCTTCTGGGATCTCACCAGTGAACTTGTTAAATGCTAAGTTGAACTCTCTTAGATTCCTCATTAGAGTAACCTCTGCAGGAACTTCTCCACTTAGGCTATTGTTGTAGAGCGCCAACTCCTCCAAGTCAGGCATTTGCCACAATGCTGCAGGCACAGGTCCCTGGAGCCTGTTCTGGAACAGGGACAGCACTTGCAGTTTTCTGAGATTGGTGATCTCTGGTGGTATAATTCCGGAAAGGTTGTTGTTGTGGAGTTCAAGCAGGACCAATTCCTTGCATTTTCCTACTTCGGGTGGAATCGAGCCATTGATGGAATTATCCTTGAGACTTAACCATTGTAACCTGCTGAGGTTGCCAATATGCGAGGGAATGGATCCGGTGAATCTGTTGGCGTTCAGCCTTAGCGTTGTCAATGACTGACACTTACCAATTGACTCGGGGACAGGTCCGGTAAACCCGTTTGTTGAAGCCACCAGCTTCTCCAAATTCAGAAGCTCACCAATGCTCGACGGCAAATGCCCTGTGAAGGCATTGTCGTCGAGATAAAGCTTTTGCAGCATCAGCAGTGAGGCGAAGAAATCCGGCACTGTGCCCTCAAACTTGTTGAAGGACAGGAACAAGACTCTCAGATTGCCGCAGTTGCTGAGGCTGCGGGGGAGCTCACCGGCCATCTGGTTGCTGTAGAGGTTGATGTAGTCAAGCCTGCATTGAGCCGGGAATTCCAGCATTGGACCAGATAGTTGGTTCAAGCTCAGGTCCAAGTAGTTGAGCTCCGGGAGCTTGGCGAGCTCCGCAGGGATGGCGCCAGAGAGGGAGTTGCCCTTGAGGTCGAGGGACTCAAGAACCGACTCGCCGGCGGATGAGGGCGCCGGGATCTCACCGGCGAGCGCATTGGAGCTGAGGTCCACGTTCCGGAGCTGGCGCGAGGAGACCAGCTCCGGGGGGATGCCTCCGGAGAGCCTGTTGTCGGCAAGGACGAGCGTGGTGACGCCGGAGCACGCGGCGAGCGCGGCGGGCACCGCACCGCTGAAGTTATTCGAGCTGAGGTCGAGCACGGAGAGCTCCGGCAGCGAGCAGAGATGCGGCGCGGACTTCAAAAGCTTGCCGGACAGTCCCACGCTGGAGAGGTTGAGCGCAGTCACGGCGCCCGCGGCGGAGCACGTGACACCAAGAAACGCGCAGTGCGGACCCGGCATCGAGTTGCCGGCGCTGACACTGGCTCGCCATGACGGGGCGAGAAGATGCTGAATTTCCGGTGGCAGGGCGGCGAGGAAGGAAAGGAGAATGCTGGCGGATGTGTTCAACGGCACCGGCGGCGTAGCCGAGGCGGCGAGTGGGATGGCAACAAGCAGGAAGAGGACTGGGAGGAGGGACACGAGCGACATGCGTACGCCACAAGGGAGGGGGTGTAGCTTGTCACCTTCGTGGTTCGATGGATCGTGTTATCCGGATGCGATGCAGACGGAGGTAGATTTTTTTAGATAATTGAAAATGTTTTCTGGCCTCTATATCGTATGTAGCCTCCAGTTTATTATAAATTTCAGCCTCATTGCTGATTGAAAAGGAAAATCAAATTTAAATAAATCTTATGATTGATAAGATCTATTGTTATATTTTTACTCATATTTGACGAACAACTCTAAGCAGTGGTCTTCAATGATTTGATCGTCTTGTGAAACCTTTTTTACCTTATCATCATACTGCAGCAAATACTAAAACCGCAGTCAGTATGTTTCACTGAAAATAAACTACATAAATGATGAATAATTAATATTATCTAAGAGTATTTAATTTGAAAATCTATAAACTACCCAACATAGAGATATTGTCTCAACTGTAATAATCTCTCTTTTATATCATAGGCATGTTGCTATTTCTCAAACATGTTGGATTCTAATCTGGGTCTGTGTTAACCACATAGCTATGTTGACAGTTATACATATTGTTTATGCGTGTTGGCAATCAAATAGAAAATTCTTAATTGATTCATTACAATTGCAGAAATAACAGTTTTCACTATCCTTCTAATTCTTACTTACCAAGTTATCCTTAGTTAGAGTCACACCTCTTTGTAGCTATCATAGAAATATCTTAATCTTTAAAAAAAATTTAGCTTCCAAATTAATCTATAATAAAAGGGAGTATTTTGATTCATCTAGTGAAGATACATCGAATATACATTGCATTGTCAGGTCTTGTTAAGATCTGAAGATATGTTTCCCTTCAGTTAATTTAGTGTGGATTTGTTTAGCTATTAGGTCATGTCATTTATTAAGATTTTCATCCAACAAGGTTATTTTAAAGATATATTCATTGTCTTTGAATTCATCACATCAACCAGTACAACATGTGGATGGTGAGCAATATTATATAAGGTGTGATATATATATATATATATATATATATATATATATATATATATCTTAAATGGACGAAAACATACCAATGAGTCTTTTTAAAATCTTGTTTGTGTCCCACTTTTTATATTAAATAAACTATGAATAAGTTAATCTCTTTTTACTTTCATTAAGCTCTTATAGAATTGTGAGTCATTGGATTTAGCATGTATCTGTTAAAATGATTTTGAGCTCAGATATTTAACGTGCAGACAGAGGTGGACGGGTGATGATTTTGAGGATGATGTGGAGGACGGTCATGGCTCACGCATGTCACCGTGAATGTCAGCGCTGCCATCAGCGCCGAACTGTTCTTGCATTAGTTTAAGGTCCATTTGCAAAAGAAAAGGCTTCAGTGGAAACAACATAGTCCTCGCAGAACAGGACTAGGACCGTGATATTGGTCAGAGTATCTATGTTAGCAAGCGGGGTTTCAATAATTTCGAAGGATACTGAAAATTTACCCCGATGAAACATTGAGCCTTTTATGCTTTTGTACTTTTATATGCCTACTAGGTTTCATGAGGCAAACCAAATTCAGTTTTTTTTCTTCTGAAAAAATCCATTTTATGACCCTAAGTATCTATGTTGTTAACTTAACCATCTAAACAAAATTTTATAATTTACTCTCCTAGAGTATTTAAATTTGTTCAATTTACCTCTTAGTAATTTTTTCTTTTTATTTCTCTTTATATATGTTATGTTTGGAGTTCTAATTTTTGTAGAATGATATCTAACATCATACACAGTGCTCAAAAAATTCTTCCAGAACTTTCCATAAATATTTTCTTGCATTATCCTATTGCCTATGCCACATCTGTATTACATGCATCCAACATAATAAAAACTAAACTATTTTTATGACATACATTATGTTGTAATTTATAATCTCACAAAATTTTACGCTCAAACATGAGACGTATATATGGAAACAAAAAATAAATTTTTTATTAGGTAGTGAATTGAACTAATCTAAATAGTTTAAGGGAGTAAATTGGACCATAATATTTTTTATGGGGTTAAGTAGACAACATAGATATTTGGGTAGTAAAATAGAAATTTTCTTTAATTTATAAGAGAAAATAGAGGTACATGTACCAGCGGTACATTGTGCTAAACCAAACAACAACAACAAACAAAAAAATAAAAATTTTATTAGAGAGTGAATTGAACTAATCTAGATAGTTCAAGGGAGTAAATTGGACCATAATGTTTTTTGTGGTGTTAAGTAGACAACATAGATATCAGCACTACATTGGGCTAAACCAAACAACAACAACAAAGTATTTATCTCAAGCACGTTGAGGTAGGTTAGATATGAAACACAAATTGGATTTTATATCCATAGGAATGGCTGGTTTTGATGTTGGCTTGCCAAGCCTAACACAACCCTCCTCCTTTACCCGGCCTTGAGACCGGCTATACCTAGAAAGACATAAGTAGACTTACATTGGGCGAAACCAAGTGAAAAATTAAACAACTACTTGCTAACAGCGCGAGACACTACAAAAATATACGACATTTCTTGGCACTAACATCTAGTAGCATGAATAACTCAAAAATGTATTCTCACAAAAGTTAATAGGAGAAAGAAAAAAGTCAGCATCACTTCTTCTAGGACAAGGTACATACAAAATTATGATCATGTGAGTACAAATATTATTTTTTTAGAAAAATGGTTGTGCTCATCATTTGTATTTACTCATTGTTTTCATATGTCATATTTTCTGCACAATGTATTTCTTAAAAAAACACCAACCATATATGGGGTGGGTGGAGCAACTAGTGCACCTAAACATCCCAACTCGTGGAAAGGGCCATGACCTAGAGCAAGATAGAACCAACTCTAACAAAATAAATACCTAATACCAAGATAAAGCACAAATTGACACATCTCCATTTCGTTAGAAAACCAAAAATATGATATTTCATTGGATCTGAGAGCACACGGCATGATCTCTTTATCTCTGGAGGAAAGGAAACCTTGTGCTCTTCCTTTGTACCTCTACAATTGTCCCCTTTTGTGAGAGACTTTCCTTAGTAAAACCTTTATTATTAGCATGTTCGTGGCCAGATATATAAAAATCAACATCAGTAACAGAGTAGCGCGTGAGCCTTATACTAGTAGAAACGAAAAGATTAGTCCAAGTTCGGTTTGATGAGCAAGCAAAAGTGTGTCATAGATCCTGAGGGCAGATGCTACGGAACAAAGACAGCTGAAGTGCGGCGTTTTCTTTTCTATGACTAGGCCGGAGGGTTGTGTGTAGGATTTTCTGGGGCTCAGAATCTTTGTCGTGCTTTGCGTCACCTGCTGAGCTTTGCAGGCGACTGGATCGGATGTAGAAGTGGGCTTAGGTGCAAGATCCCCTTTGCATTATTCTGTCCCTGCAAGTTGCGATTTTTTTTTCAGTTTCGTTCGTTTTGTCAGAAGTGTTTCACTGTTTGTTCAGAAGTAACATAGAGTGGCCATTTGCTTGATGATCGTAGGTCAAACAAGTGTGGCAGTCCAAAGCTACGAAAATGTATTTTCACTTTCGGGTGCAGGACAGTCCTCTCAATTTCAAGAGTTTTTATAACGAAGCTAATTCTACTGGAAGGTCCAGATCTTACGAGAATAATATAGCACACAACATCTCGTTTTTTACCGAAGACGGAACACCTGAGAAGAAAACAATCACATAAAATTCGGTTGACTGCTATTTTTTATAGTAGCGTATAGTGGCTCTGAGCTATTTGTTTGATGATCGTGGGCTAAACAAAGAAGCATGGCAGTCCTAAGCACCAAAAAATGTATATTCACTCCTTCCCATGCATGAAAGTCCTCTCACTCTGAAGCATTTTCATAGGGAAGCAAATATTTCTGGAACGTACAATGCTCTACATTCGTAACCATAAAAAATTCCCAGGCATTATCTTGTCATATGCATGATTCCAGGAAAACTATTCCATGCCCAAAAGAGTGTCCTGATTGGTTCATCAATCATCATCATGCGGTACTAGAAACTTAGGATAAGATACTGCTCGTAGGGTGATGGAGGCATTTTTGGTTGGGTTGTTGGCACTCGGACATTTTCTCTAGTGTGTTGATATTGCAGTGGGGGTGGTTGTGGAGGAAGGCCAGTGCTCAACTGGTCTACCATACCAGTAGTAGTGGCCAGCTATATCATCATAATTTGAGTTGGTAGGTATTTTTCTGTGTGCTGTTTTCTAGATGGAATATGCGCAAGGAATGTGCTTCTCCGATAGACCCCTGGCGATAATCGTAAGTATGGTTTTTGGGTAACTTGCCATTGTGTATTTGGATCATGTTCCATGGACAGACAACCTTCGAGTGTAGCAACTAAAGGCAGTCCGAGGTCCCAAACTAACTGTTGCAGTAAGCCTAACAAGACAAGCTACTGTGACTAAAAGCATGAGAAAAGGGGCTATTTCACTGTATGCGCGGACGACGCCGCTATCCTCATGAATTCATCAATAAGGGAAATGGAAGCCCTCTAGGACATTCTCCAATTCTTCGGACAAGCTTCAGGGCTAAAGATGAATATGGAAAAGACTATGACAACAAAGGAGCTGCAGCAAATCCTAGAAATTTTCCCTGCAAGAATAGGCAGCTTGTTAGCTCATCTTCTTGCTATTGCACGTTGCTTGTAGTTGAATAGCGTACCGAGGCTTCCACGTTCAGAAGCTGACCGAGTCTGTAGGGCTGTTACATGCAACCGGGGAGAACGTCTGACCGAGCAACGAGGAGAATGTGTGCACCGGCGGATCGTGAAGACCGGCATGTTAGTTAGAGTATGCGTGGGTTATCACTATAATGCTAGCTATTTATCAGGAATAATAATCTGAGTTGGTGTGTGCCGAGCCCATAACCACTACACGGATACGATGGACTTACGACGGCCAAGGCCGTCGTAATTAAGTCATAAAACCGTCATAAGTAAGCTACTTACGACGGTATTTCCTTACTTACGACGGTATATAGCCGAGATAATTATTTTGTCGTAAATAAGGTAACTTATGACGGCTACCGTCGTAAATAAAGTAACTTACGACGGCGTCGCGCATCCGTCGTAAGTAACGGCCCAGGCCACGTGGTGGCCCAAGGCACGTTACTTACGACGGTTTTACTGACCGTCGTAAGTAGTAGAAGCTAACTTACGACGGCTTCTGGGCAGTAGCCGTCGTAAGATATGTTTGTAATTTAAAAAAAAAACAGAAACACACTAATCTAGCTCGATGGCCAGCTCACAGAACAAACAGTTATAAAACAGAAGTAAACAGTTCATACAACAGTTCATATGCATCACACATAACAGAAACTACAAACGGGCTACACACTACGCCCTCGACTACCTCCAGAGTCGAAGAAATCATCTCCACGCGTCTCTCTTTGTAACACCCCAAAACCTGTTAATAGGGGAATTTAAAAAATTTTGGACGTACTGCATGTGGTGCAGAAATTCAAATTCAAATTCAACTCAAAACAGAAAAGAAAACGAAAAAGAAAAAGAAAAAACAAAACCCCCGGCCAGTGGGCCGAAACCGACCAGCCGGCCCACCCGCCCCGCGCCAGCCCGCAGCCGCGCGCTCCCCTCTCTCTCTCACTGACACGCGGGACCCGTGTGTCATCCCTGACCTCCCGCTCGCGCCAACTACCCGGACTCCTCCACGCGCGGTCGATCGCAACTAACCCGGAAAACCGCGCTTTCCCAGCCGAATTCTGGTCCCGGACGACTCCGACTCGATCACAACCGACACGCCGCCCTCCCCCGTCTATATAAACGCCAGCATCGTCCCGTTTTCCCCCACGATCGGCTGTTTCTCCTCCCGGTGAGAACCGAATCTCCGATCACCGTTTTCTCTTGATCTCTGCTCGGATTTTCTGATCTAACGTGCCGATCGTGTTCCACAGCCTCCGGGGAATCACGGCAGGTGCATAAGACTCGGTGGTTTGCGCTCTAGGCACAGCTCCGACGAGCACCGCAACGATTCAATCTCGGACCTCGTCGCCGACCGCCTTCCAGGACCTTCGAGCTCAAGAAAAACCCTAGGTGAGATCCCCGACCTCCCCTCTACCGATCTATGCCATGAAATCCCAGTTTTAGGAAGAATAGACGAAAATCCGAAGTTTTCTGACGAGATCGCCGCCTCCCGCCGCCCGCGCACGGCCAGGGCGACGTGGCCGCTTGCGGGCCGTCTATTTTAAATCGCACGGTAGAATTAAAACCCGCGCATACCAGTTTAATGATCTAATCTGAGACGTCTGTTTTAAATCGGACGGTCCACATCAGCCCCGCATTATAAAGGCCAGGATTTTTACGCGCTACCCCCTGGGGATCTCGAAAAATACGAGCTAGCCCCAGAAACTTCTGATCTAGCCCCTGGAACTTTAGAAATTCATGTAAATTCAATTAAAAATCAGTTTTAGCCCCTCGACTTAATAAAAATTAGGAAAACCCCTCTGTTATGTGTAGTTAGACCCCTAGAAATTTATGAAATAATATAATAGACCCTGTAGTGGGGTGAGTTTACCTTTTTAACCCTATATGATATTAAATTTAGGAATTTGAATATGTGATTAGGATTTAAAATTTAAAAGGTGACAAACACATTGTAAATTCAAATTTAAACTCTCCTAGCACTTGGAAAACTTTAGAATGAGTTAAAAGTAGATTTTAAGCTGAAATGAATCTGTTTAATTGATTGTTCACATTTAATTAGTTATAGAGACACATTTTTGGGCTAGGAAATAATTCTGAAAATGGGTAAAATAAATTTAAATTAGTTCACATCAGAGGAGAAGTTCCAAAATATATTATTTAATATTTTAGATCAGAACCTATTCCGTTTAGATGATATGCCCTACTATTTAATATTAAAATTTACTTTTAATCATAGAAAATAGATCTAGAAAATATAGGAAAATAGGTGTGCATGACTAGAAAATGATAAATGAAGTCTCCAAATCCAAAGACTTCAGTTTAGGATTGGTAGAAGATCTGAAAACCCATTTGAAGTAGGAAGTTACCTTCCATGCAAACTTGGTAGCTAAAGAGTGTATTAAAGAAGTTGTTTAAATTGGAAACTCATATATAGTGTGCAAACAAAAAATCTGAATACAAAAGTTAGAAATCATATACATATGTTTAAAAGTGCATGTAGACCAAAAATCAGCACATGTAGAGTAAACACAACACATAGAAATGTGAATGATTATCATATGTATGTATGTGTGGAGTGAAAGTGTGAACTATGTCTTATGGATTGTTGTTTTCTTTTGCTATTTGTGTTGACATGAGTAGAACCTGCCCCAGAGCAAGTTCTTCCCTTCCAAGATCAGGACTATCCATTCCTAGAGCAGCAGGAAGAAGGCAAGTGTCCTTGACCACTTTGTTCCTATACTAGGATGTGTAGATAGAATTATTTGCATTGTCAATTGAAATATGAAACCCATGTTAGCAAGTTTCCTTAGAATTGCATTACCTTGTTTTCCTTGTAGCTTGGGTTGGGATTTTGCTTTATTATGTCATTCATTCATATTACTTATGCTTAGCCATGCTTAGAATGGGATAAGTGGGATATGATATCATCAACTTGCTTACCTTATTCTTGAATGAGATATTATGAGTTATGTAGAGGTAGGGATCGAGGCAAGTTGGATGTTTTGGTTGGTGCTGGGTGCACGAGACTCGAGTTTGTGTTTAGTACTTTCCTGGATCCTAAGGACCGGTTCATGGAGCATGTAACCTGGCTTTACCGTGCCAACCACATGCTGAGATGGGGCAATTTGGCCAATTAATTAGGTGTATCTCCGGCGTAGTATGGGTGTGTTGGATGGTGCGGGGAATAGGTGTCAGCTGGACTACCATATGAACCGCAAGGCTCAAAAGGGGGCCACTGCAGCGGGGTTGGAGCCTCTTGTATGCTGTTAGGGGTGAAACCTCAGTGGGCCCACGCTCGTCGGGAATCCCTTTGTAAAGGCTTCGTAGTGATCTCCTGGCTACACACCTGGGAAGTGTGAATGTGGTTCGTGGCCACTGGCATAATGGAGGTTCTTTTAGTCTACCCGGCAACGGGGGATGAAATCACTACATGTGGGTACAGTGGTGCAAACTCTGTAGAGTCAAAACTATCATGACAGCCGTGCTCATGGTCAAGAGCGGCTTGGACTTATTCATGATTAGAGGATGATGACTTTGGAAGTTGTGGATGTTAAGCGGGGAGCTTAACATTGGAAATGATGTTATGGTTATTTGATTATGATGAAGGGTTGGGAGATTGGGACCATTTCACCTATGTAGTAATGTAGGTGCTTAATAAGCTAAGGTGATATGTATTAATTGCGTAGTGCTTCAACCATGAGTTCAACCTCTCCTTGCTCTAGCCATGCATGACATAATCTTTCCCACACTTGCTGAGTACCAACGGTACTCAACCTTGCATATTTGTTGGTTTAAATTGCTGCTCAGGTCAAGGGGATGAGGTGGTGTTTAATGATCAAGACTTCGGACCCGAAGAAGGATTCTAGGTTCATGGAGTCCCCCGGGCAACGCCTGTGACGGAGCCCACAAGAATAATATTCCGCTGCTATTTTATTTTATGTTATGAACTTATTATCGTCCATCGAGACATGAGCTATGTAAGACTTATTTATATTCGACACCTGGCTTGTAATAAATGATGCTTCACTATTTGTCATCACATGTATGAGAAAATGATCCTGGCATACATGTGATATTCACTCGGTTGTTCTTCGGAGAAACCGTGTGTGACACTCTTGGAATCGGTAGCTGTGGCGATGGAGTAGAGGCCTCCGTCGCTGAACCCAACAAAACACATGAGTAGTTACGACGGTTTGGATTCAGATATCAATGTCTTTCTCTTTTTTCTCACTCTCTTCCTCTCTCTATACTTTTCATCATCTCTCTCACTCTGTTCCTCTATCTTTGTACTATTCATCCCTTCTTTATTTCAGTCTCTCTCACACCCTCTCTAGCACTCTCTCTCTCCCTCTATTGCAACACTCCATCTCTCCATCTCACTCTCACCCTCTCTCTCTCTCTCTTGCACTCCCTCTCTCCCTTCTGTACCACTCTACATCTCCCTTTCTCCTTATGTTAGATGAAAAATATAATATTAAAGAGTTTATTACCTGTACCGGAGGCACCTAGGCTGCGGGCTCCTGTGACGGGGTCACCTGTGGCGGCTGCCACGCAGGAATCATGATTTGTTGGCCGTTCTATCGAGCTAAGGCCTATAATTGGAAAATATTAGAACATATGTATTACTGAAATGTTATGAAAGTAAACTACAGTAATTGAAATTACTTATCTCCATCACTGCCTGCATCTGGGCCATGTAGTTAGCTTGGTACTCCTGGATGGCCCTCGTCCTGTTGAGCTCCTCCTGGGTCCGCGTCAGCCTCTCCTGCATGGTACGAAACTCCATGTCCCTCTGCGAGAGACGGCCACTCGACGGCCCAACCGACGAAGTCTGCGTCGATGAAGTGCCTCTGCAGGTCGCGGTGACCTCGAGTCGACAACTCCATCGAAAATGGCAAACCTACAAAAGAAAGAAAAATAATAAGTAAAAGAAGGAAGAGTGAAAAATCTAAATCAAAGAAACTAACTCACCGGCCATGGGCCTTCCCACCGCCGCTTGCATACACGGCTTGAGGGTCGATTGGCTCGTTTTCCCAATCATACCCTTCACCGTGTATTTTGACGACTTCCTGCCCGTACTTTTCCTAAAAAATATAGAAATAGTGTTAGTGTGTCAATAATAATATTAGTTATAATTAAATTGAATAATTCTGAAAACTTACCAACCGATCGGTCGTGACCTGACCTGACAAAGAAGTGGGTCAGCCGTACTAAGTTATGCCCCAAGAGGCGGCGCGGCGGGGCGGCAGTGGCGGTAGGGCGGGGCATGGCGGCAGGGAGGCGTCGTAAAATGTCATAAATAAAAACAGCCGTCGTAAAATGTCGCCACATTACTTACGATGGCCTGCACAGAGCCGTCATAAGTTGGAGAGGCTTACTTACGATGGCTTTAGGATTAGCTTGGCGTCCTCACCATCGCCGTCCTCACCGTCGTCGTTCACCCTGTGCTTGTGTAGACGCATACGTTATCACTAAATGGGTCGTGTTGGGCCCTAAATGGGCTGTGTCGGGGCAAACCGGTCTGAAGCCCATTTATGTACATATAGTACTTAAACACTCATCAATTAAAACTAAACAAACATCTAAACAATTACCAATTCATCTAAACAATTAGTCATAACCTAAACAATTAAATAAACATATAAACAAACATCTAAACCTAACATAAACAATTAAGCATAATTAAATCTAAAACATATCTAATCAATTATAAATTCATCTAAACAATTGTTGATCTAAATAATTCATCTACTAAACAATGCAACTAAACAATTAATCATCTACACAATTACGCACGAAACAATTGCTAAATAAAAAATCAAGCAATGGAGGCCGGCGTGGGGGGTGCTGCGGCCGGCCATGGAGGAGGGAGGCATACCTATGGGTGAGCTGCGGCGGGCCGATGGAGGTGGCGGGGCACGGCGCAGAACCGGGCGGAGGCGGCCAGAGGCGCGGCCGGCACAGAGGCAGGCGGGCCGGCGAGCCGGCGCAGCAGCGGCCTAGGTGGGCGGCGCAGCTGGGCTGGCGCTCGGGCGCCGAGGCGGACGGCGTGGCTGTGCGGGCGCTCGGGCGCCGAGGCCGGCGGCGCGGTGGGGCCGGAGGCGACGGGGTGCGGCGTGGTCGAGCCGGCGCAGCGGTGGACGAGGCGGGAGGCGGCCGGGCGAGGCGGCAGTGGCGCGGGTCATGCGAGCGGCTGCAGCGTGGGAGAGAGAGGAGTGCGTGAGTGGGCCGCGCAAGCGGCCTGCGGGATTTAGGGTTATAACCCTAATTTACGACGGCCATCTAACTTACGACAGCCTAGTATTCGGCTGTCGTAAATTGTCGTTAAATTCTGTCGGTTGCTCTACTTACGATGGCCCAGGTTTTGGCCGTCGTAAGTTGTACATTAAATACCGACGGTCACGTAATTTACGACAGCCGCGAGCCCATGGCCGTCGTAAGTCATCTAACTTACGACGGCGTCCGTTGGCCGTCGTAAGTAATCTAATTTATGACGGCCGACCCTCGTAAATAATCTCGGCCATCGTAAAATGTCGATTTTCCTGTAGTGAACTATTCTCTCTTCCTCACGCTCTCTACGTTCACTATCTACAATTGTTTCTTCCTGTGATCGATGGAGTGCGTGGCGAGCACGACGAGATTCCGGCGTGTTCCAGCCTTCGGAGATCATCGCAAATCGGTGCCGCTGCTCCAACACGTGGCATCAGAGCCAGAACGAAGAGGTGAACGGTAGGAGATGGCCGGCGGTGACGAAGGATCCTCATTGCTCTGAAGACAATCACCAGCGGTGGCGGCGTGATCACAAATCCGTTCACCACAGAGCGAGTGGTAAAGGAGGCAAGTAGCTCACTCATCCACCTCATGCTTACATGCACAAATTATAGTCAGTGAGCGCTTGTAATGCAAGTAAACTTGGAGGCCCAAGAGCTCTGGCACGCTGTGGTGTCTGACGAGGTCGCTCGTCGAGATGACAGACTTGCGTTAGCAGCCATCTTGAAGGGAGTTCCAGATAAAATGTGTTAGGAGAATATCTCTATTTATGTTAGGAGATTATCTTTATTTATGTTTTTCCTTGTACGAGATTATTCTCCATATTTGTACTCCTCCTGTACCTCTATATATTTGGGCCCTTACCCCATAATAATACAAGCACTATTTATAACATGGTAACAGAGCCATAAAACTAGGGTTAAGTTTTTTTCTAACCCTATCCGCCGCCTGGGCTGCTTCTGGCCACTTCTCTAGTCGAATTTTTTCCGTTCGCTCTTGGCTTGCCTTTGATCAGCTTCTTCCCCATGGCTGCCGCCGGCTTGTCACCGAGACTCCTACCGCTGCCGCCCCACAAGCGTCGTATTCAGCCGCCGGGTTGCGCTCACCGCTACATTCTTTGAGATCAGCTGTCGTTGCTGCGCTCATATTGCTGCATACTTGGGTCATAGCTGCCGCCGCCGCCTCGGACTCCGGCCGTTGTCGCCACCTTGATTACTGCCGCCGCCTCGGGCTGCTGCTGCAGCCTCATTGGCCCCTTGGCCGCCGGCTCCTTCCATCTATTTTCTTCTGCCCGCGAGTCCCTCTATTGGCCGCCGCCACTTGGCTTGATTGAGTCTGGTGTGAGCGGCTAGGGTTAGTATTTTGTAAAAAAAAATTGCTGCTTGCGCCTTTCTCTTTTGCGCCGTCACGCCGCTTATTTTGCGCTCTCGCCATCGCCTGCCGCAGCTTATTTTGCGCTCTTGCCGTCGCCGGTTATCCTATCAGGATGACTTCTTCTTCCGGTGAGGTTCCAATTGTGCGATGTCCGGTGCTTTTCAATGGCACCAATTACCGCGACTGGGTTCCCCGCATGTGTCTGCACATGCGTGGTCTACGACTCTGGGAGTACCTCACAGGTGATCTCAAATGTCCGCCTTGCCCTGCGGTTCCTTCTCAGCCTGTTATTTCAGATAATGCTACTGATGATGATGAGAAGAAATTGCTTGCGGATTATGAGACTCGTCTGTCTGCGTATGAGTCTCGTTTCAGCTTATACAAAACTTTGTTGGATGATGATGCTCGAGTTGCTGCTATTCTTGCTGCCAGTATGTAGGATCGTCTTGCTGCTGATATAGTTGTGTTTGAGTATGCACACCAATGTGGGATTTTCTACGCTCTTGTTATGAGCCTACTGGACAGTCTACCTACCTTGCTGCTATTCGTCAGGAGCAGTTGTTACAGCAGGGAGATGCTACAGTGGAGGAGTTCTTCGGTCAGATGTCTGCTATGTGGCGTCAGCTTGATGCTCTTGGTCCTCGATTGTCGATATATACTTGTCAGTCTTGTTAGAGTCAGAAGGCTGCACTTGAGCTCCGACGCACTTATGATTTTCTGACCCGTCTTCGTGCCGAATTTGAGCCTCTTCGTGCTCAGCTACTTGCTCGTCACCCATGTGTCTCTCTTATGGAAGCCCTGACGAGTGTTCGTAATGAGGAGACTCGTCTTCAGGCTGCTAGGTTACTGCTTACTTCTTCGGTATTGGTGGCTCGCTCTACGACACCTATGCACACAGCTCCTCCACAGACCGTTCCATCTTTAGTTACTCCTCCTTCTACGGCTAGGAGGCGTGGCGCTCTTCGTTGTGATTATTGTGGTAAAGATGGTCATGTGGAGGCGTATTGTTTCAGGAAGAAGAAGGCCCAGACTTGTCGGTCTTCACAGGGTGTTGATGGTGCTAGTACTAGAGGATCTCAGGGGAGTTCTGCTACTACGGATGCGCAATTACTCATGCTTCTTCGTCGCCTTGCTACTTCTGCACCATCGGGAGCTGCTGGTTCTATGACTCAGTCTTCTGCACCTTCGAGTACTGCTGCTGCTTCTTCGTCTTCCACTGAGGGACCACCTCCTACTTCTGCTCCAAGTACTTGTCCATGGATTCTTGATTCTGGTGCTTCCTTCCATATGACTCCTTATCGTACCAGTTTGTCTTCCTTGAATCCTTCGTATCGTTCTTCTACTGTTCATACTGCCGATGGTTCCCCTCTTTCGGTTGTTGGATAGGGCACTCTTTTATCTGACTCTTTTACTGTTCCTGATGTTTCCTTTGTTCCTGGACTTACAATGCAATTTATATCTGCTGGTCAACTCACTGATAGTGATTGTCGAGTGATTCTTGATCATGATATTTGTTAAGTTCAGGATCGTCGCACGGGTTGCCTGGTTGGTACTGGCCCTCGTCGTCGTGATTCACAGCGTCTCTGGGAGCTTGACTGGCTTCGTCTTCCTTCCGCTACGCCTGCCAGTCTTGTTGCTTCGTCCACTTCGACGTTTGCTCAGTGGCACCACCGTTTGGGTCATCTTTGTGACTCTCGTCTGTCCGTTCTAGTTCGGCGTGGTCTTTTAGGATTAGTCTCTAGTTCTAAGTCTTTAGCTCATTGTCAGGGTTATCGGTTAGGGAAGCAAATTCAGCTTCCTTATCATTCTAGTGAGTCAGTGTCTGAGCGTCCTTTTGATCTTATTCATTCAGATGTATGGGGACCTGCACCTTTTGCTTCAAAAGGAGGACATAAATAATATATCATTTTTATAGATGATTTTTCGCGGCACACATGGGTTTATTTTATGAAACATCGTAGTGAGGCATTATCTATCTATAAGTCCTTCTCGACTATGGTCCGCACTCAGTTTGACACTCCTACTCGTATTTTTCGAGCCGATTCCGCGGGTGAATACCTTTCTGATGCTCTTCGTAAGTTTCTTTCTGAGCATGGTACTCTTGCCCAGTTTTCTTGTCCTGGTGCTCATGCTCAGAATAGTGTTGCTGAGCGTAAGCATCGTCATCTTCTTGAGACGGCTCGTACTCTTATGATTGCTTCCTCTGT
This sequence comes from Neostapfia colusana, assembly GCA_030760725.1. NCBI lineage: Eukaryota > Viridiplantae > Streptophyta > Magnoliopsida > Poales > Poaceae > Neostapfia > Neostapfia colusana. The sequence continues at coordinate 50,238,641 of JASWHV010000014.1, read as the reverse complement.
TCCTCCTCATTTTTGGGCCGAGGCGGTCTCGACTGCCACTTATTTGATTAACATTCAGCCATCGTCGGCACTTAGAGGGGGGGTTCCTTTTGAGCGTCTTACGGGTAATACGCCTAACTACACCAGCCTTCGTCTTTGGATGTGTTTGCTACGTGCTGCTCGCACCTCGTGAGCGCACTAAGCTGACTGCTCAGTCGGTCGAATGTGTTTTCCTTGGGTACAGTTTGGAGCATAAGGGGTATCGTTGTTGGGATCCGATTGATCGACGGATGAGGATTTCACGGGATGTTGTTTTTGATGAGATACATCCTTTCTATCCTCGTCCTTCTTCTGATACTTCTCCTGTATCTGTGGTCGATCCCATCTCATTTCTGTTCTTTCCAGATGCTCCAGTTTCTGGTGTACCACCTTCACAATCGGTGTCGCGTTCCACGGTTTCTTCTCCTTCGGAGCCTGCTTCTTTGGTTCCCGATTATACTTTGAAGGCTCCTGTGACGTAGGTCTATACTCGACGAGTTGTCCCTCCTTCAGACGTACCATCTTCTTCTGATGAGTCGTCTACTCCAGTTGGGTCACCTTCTGATGATCCATCTTCTGCGGATCAGTCTGCCTCTCCTGGTATGTTCTCTTCTCCTGAGAGATCATCTCCTTCCGATGATTCTTCTCCTGAGCAGCCTCTTGGACGTGGTCATCGTCCTCGACAGCCTCCTGATCGGTATTCTCCTTCTAGCTTTGCTGTTGCTGCTCTGCATGAGCCGGCTACATATCGTGATGCTGTTCCTCATCCGGAATGGCAACATGCGATGGCCGAGGAGATTGCTGCTCTTGAGCGCACTGGCACGTGGGAACTTGTGTCATGTCCCCCACGTGTTCGTCCTATCACCTGTAAGTGGGTCTATAAGGTTAAGACCCGCTCTGATGGTTCACTTGAGCGCTATAAGGCTCGTTTAGTCGCCCGTGGTTTCCAACAGGAACATGGTCATGACTATGATGAGACCTTTGCTCCTGTTGCTCACATGACCACTGTTCGCACTCTACTTGCTGTGGCCTCTGTTCGTGACTGGTCCATCTCTCAACTTGATGTGAAGAATGTCTTCCTTAATGGTGAGCTGCGTGAGGAGGTTTATATGCAGCCACCACCTGGGTATTCTATTCCTGAGGGTATTGTTTGCCGTCTTCGACGTTCTCTTTATGGCCTTAAGCAGGCTCCTCGTGCTTGGTTTCAGCGTTTTGCGTCCGTGGTCACTGCTGCTGGTTTTTCTGCCAGTGCTCATGATCCTGCGCTCTTTGTGCATATCTCGCCTCGTGGTCGTACACTTCTTCTCTATGTTGATGATATGATCATCACTGGAGACGACCCTGAGTACATAGCCTTCGTGAAGGCTCGTCTTAGTGATCAGTTTCTTATGTCCGATTTTGATCCTCTCCGTTACTTCCTTGGGATTGAGGTTTCCTCTACCTATGAGGGGATCGATCTGTCTCAAGAGAAGTACATTCAGGATCTTCTTGATCGGACTTCTCTTACTGATCACCGCACTGTCGAGACTCCTATGGAGCTCAATGTTCACCTTCGATCCACTGATGGTGAACCTCTTGATGATCCTACTCGTTATCGTCATATTGTAGGGAGTCTAGTATATCTCGGTGTCACTCGTCCTGATATCTCATATTCCGTTCACATTCTGAGTCAGTTTGTTTCAGCTCCGACTCAGATTCACTACAGCCACTTACTTCGTGTCTTGCGTTATCTTCGTGGGACTATCTCTAGGCGCTTGTTCTTTCCACGCTCTAGCTCCTTACAGCTCAAGGCGTATTGTGATGCCACTTGGGCTAGTGATTCCTCTGATCGTCGATCTCTTTCTACTTATTGTGTTTTTCTTGGTGGTTCCCTCATTGCTTGGAAGACTAAGAAGCAGGTAGCAGTTTCTCGTTCAAGTGCAGAGGCTGAGTTGCGTGCTATGACTCTTGTGACTGCAGAGGTTACTTGGTTACGGTGGTTACTTGAGGATTTTGGTGTTTTTGTTTGTACACCAACTCCTCTTTTGTCTCACAGTACAGGTGCTATCAGTATTGCTCGTGATCCGGTCAAACATGAGCTTACCAAGCATATTGGTGTTGATGCTTCTTATACACGAGCACAGGTACAGGATGATGTTATTGATTTTCAGTATGTGCCTTCAGAGCTTCAGTTGGCTGATTTCTTCACGAAGGCACAGACCCGAGCTCAGCATAGCTTTTATCTCTCCAAACTCAGTGTTCACGAATCACCTTGAGTTTGAGGGGAGGTGTTAGGAGAGTATCTCTATTTATGTTAGGAGAGTATCTCTATTTATGTTTTTTCTTGTACGAGATTATTCTCCATATTTATACTCCTCCTGTACCTCTATATATTTGGGCCCTTGCCCCCATAATAATACAAGCACTATTTATAACAAAATGCATATGGTGTTGGCTGCCAAACCGATGGCCAAGCAAGCATGGGAGGCTGTGAAGAGTATGCGGATCGTTGATAACCGCGTTTGGGAAGCGAACACTCAGCAGCTGTTGAAGTAATTTGAAAATGTGGAGTTCAAGGAAGGATAGGCAGTAGATGAATTTGCAATGAGGATTTCAGGAATTACATCAAGTCTACGGACATTGGGTGAATCCATTGAGGAAGTCCGTGTCGTGAAGAAGTTCCTACGCATGGTGCCCCCCCCCAGCTCTACACGCAGATTGCACTCTCCATTGAAACACTACTCGATCTCAACAAGATGAGTGTGGAAGAACTGGTTGGGAGACTTCGAGCTGCAGAAGACCGCCTTGGGAGCACTGGAGAAGTTGTTGATAAGGGAGGTAGGCTGCTGCTGGCTGAAGATGAGTGGTTGGCCAAGTATAAGCATAGACTTGCACCAGAGACAACGGTGAACGCCCACAAGAATGGAACTTCAGCACCACCTCGAGCCAAAGGAGGAGTAAGGCCAGAGAACCGTGATAACACAAAGAAGGTTATATCAGAAGGGACACCAAGGAGAAAGGGCAAGTGCAGAAACTGTGGTATCTAGGGGCATTGGGCGAAAGAGTGCAGGAGACATCGCAAAGATCACAAGGAGGAAGCACACTTGACTCGCACTGAACCAGATCAGCCAGCACTTTTGTTGGCAGCCAAGACTGCAGACTCTACATCCACTGAACCTGAAGAAAGGAGCTGCAACAGATGAAGGAAAACACTAAAGTGGTATCTGGATTCAGGGGCCAGCAACCATATTACTGGGGACAGGTCTTTTCTCAACTCACCGGATCTCTTAGATAAAGGATCAGTGAGCTTTGGTGATGGGTCTTTGGTTGAAATAAGTGGTGTGGGATCTGATTTTCCAGGGAAAGTCAAATGAGCACAAAGTTCTTTCAGATGTTTATTATATCCCCAAACTGAAGACAAATATCATAAGTCTAGGTCAGTTGGAAGAAGGAGGGTGCAGGATCCTGATACAAGAAGGTGATTTGTGCATCTATGATCAGTCAGGTACTCTGATCATCAAAACACCCAGAATTGTCAACAGACTATACACTGCTACACTAAGACCTGCAAGACCAGTATGTTTGTTGTCTAAGTTCTCAGATGAAACTTGGTTATGGCACATGAGGTTTGGTCATCTGAACTTCAAGGCTTTGCATGATCTTGGTACGAAAAGGATGGTTACAGGTCTACCTGTCATCAAACAGGTATGTGATAGCTGCACTTTGGGAAAACATCATCGCAAACCTTTTCCACATGCTTTTGAATTTAGAGCATTACAGAAACTTGATTTGTTTCATGGTGACCTATGTTGTTATATAGAGCCTCCCATTCCCAGTGGCAAGAAACATTTCATACTTGTCGTAGATGACTTTAGTCGTTACATGTGGGTCGAGCTGATGGCTGCAAAAGATGAGGCTCTGCATTTCTTCAGACTCATCAAGAATCAGGCTGAAACTGAAGCAAGTGGGAAACTAAAAGCTTTCAGGACTGATAGAGGTGGGGAGTTCAACTCAAATGCTTTCAGTGCATATTTAGGGGAGTTTGGGATCAAGCATTTCACAACTGCACCCTATACTCTGTAACACCCAAATTTTACAAACAAACGTGACAAACTCCCTTCCCTCCCTCTTTCCCCACGGCCCAGGGCCCAGCCGCCATTTCTTTCCCACCATAACCGCCGCCGACTCCTCTCAAAGTCTATTATCGCATGTGAACAAAAACGGCTTCGGCCACGTGCAAACACCGCGCCTCTGCGGCAACCGTCGCGCCTCACGCCGCCGACCCTTCACCCTCTATATAAGCAGCCCGACCCCGGCCAAAATCGCCCACGCAAACTGCCCAAATCGTCTCGGTAGGCAAAACCGCCCCTTTTCAAAATTCTTCGAAATTCCCTCGGATCAATCGGTTCTAACCCCTCCTACATCATCACAAGGTATCCAGAAGGAAATTCCGACAAGAATCATCAAAGGTCTACGCTTGGGGAGCCCTGCCGACGAAGATCGCCGGAGATCGGCACTGCTCGCCGCCGACAGCCCTCTCCGGCCGTTTCTGACCCCCGAAAACCCCCTAGGTGAGTTCTCCATACTCTCCTCTTCCTTCTGGTACCGAGAGATCAAAGTTTAGTGGAGAATTCAAAGAAAACAGAAATCCCCGGCCACCTCCGCCGCTCGCCGGCGACGGCGCGGCTGCCGGACGCGGGAGAGAAAGGTCGGGGGCGACGTGGCCGCATCGGGTGCGTTGATTTCGAGCCAACGGCTCTGATTAGATCGCGCATACCGGTTCGGTTATTTAAATCTGGGCCGTTGATCTCAGATCCAACGGCCCACATTCAAAACAGTTATAAACGTTAGAAAATTTACAGAGGGGTCCCCGGAGATTTAACCAAATAGGGAATAGTCCCTGGTTCTTACAGAATCAACCCTAAGTTCATTGAAAATTGGAAAATTTCTTTGGAATAGCCAAATAGCCCCTGTAGTTTTTAGAAATTGGTAAAATAGTTAGGAAAATTCATTCTGAACCCTGGGAAGTTTGGAATTATTACAGATTAGCCCAAAATAGTTTTAAAAGTTTGTTTTAATTCTGTAATTAATCAAATAATGATAAATGAGTTCTGGAAAATGTTAGAAATTTATTTTTAGCACTGTTAAAATATTCTGAACAGAATAAAAATTCTGAATTTAAATATAACAGTTTACAAATACTGATATTATTTATATAGTGACAATTAACTTGGAAAATCAAAGTAAAAATTATATATATTCCATAAAATTTTGGAAATTTATTTAAAAGGTGTAAAATTATTCTGTTATCATCTTTTTGTACATGTGTAATTTCTGTGATCCAGAATAAATATTTAAATGATTAAAAATGTATTTTTAAGCATTAAATAACTACTGAAAAATAGATAAAAATAATATATATTAAATAAAAATTTTGGAAACTGTTCTAAATACTTAAATAGGTTCTGAAGTGCAGAAAATTAGGAATATGAGTTCTGAAAATCATTATAATAATTTAAATGATTTCTAGGATATAATTAATTATAATAAATACACATATATATTAATAAATTCTAAAATTCATTCAAATCATCTTACAAACTGGAAATGAGTGTTTAGATGTGGCAATAGTAAAATCAAAGGATATAAGTAGCCAATTGAAACATATTTTCATTCTAACTCACATAAAATGACAAGAAAACCATAGTTGCACGTGTGTAACTAAAACTATGTGATTGAAATGACTTGGTATGATTCTTATGGCATGTTTGGCATTGTTTTGTGTGCATATGAATGACTAGACCCAAGTCAAGAACTACACCCAAATCTTCAAGAGCAAGAATTTGAAGTGAATCCCCCTTCCTTCAAAGGCAAGTGTTCCTTGACCACTTTGCTCCTATTTTAGGATGAATAGTTAGATTATTTGCATGATGTCTTTAATATGAAACCCAGTGTAGGATGTTTCCCTAGTTTCATTGCTTTATCTTTCCTTGCAAAACCATGGAGGGAATTAGATAGGACTTGATGGTTATCATTTTATGTGCTTAGCCATGCTTAGAACTTTAGAGATGAATGAAATGTAGTTGATACTAGTCTTGTGGATTATATGAAAGACACAAGTATATGTGTCATGTGGTTACGAATCTAGACAGGCTGGTTGTTTGATTGGTGCTTCGTGCACGAGACTCGGGAATGAGTTAGTGCCTGTCCTAGATTCTAAGGACCGGTTCATGGAACAGTTAACCCGGCTATACAGTGCCACCACAAGACTGAGATGGGGCAGCTTGGCCAATTAATTAGGAGTTTGCCGGTATAGTATGAGTGTTTGGATGGTGCGGGGAATGGGAGTCCATTTTTGACTGCCCTGGGAACTGCAAGGCTCAAGAGGGGGCTTCTGTAGGGGAGGGTTACTCCCAGGAACTACAGCGGTGAAACCTCAGTGGGCTTGTACTTGCCGGTAGACCCTTTGTAAAGGCCATGTAGTGATCTCCTGATCGCACACCAAAGGAAGTGTGTAATGTGGCTTGCAACCACGGATATCAGGGAGGTTTCTTAGTCCACCTGGCAACAGGGGATGAAATCACTACTTGTGGGTAAAGTGGTACAATCTCTGCAGAGAACCAAACTGTCATGACAGCCGTGCTCACGGTCAAGAGCGGCTTGGACTTGTCCATGATTAGAGAAACATGGAAGTGAGTCAAAAGAGGTTGTTGGGTGGTGTAACCTAACATTAATGACTTAATTATGATGATGGTGGGATTATCACTTAGTAATATAGGTTGCTAATCAAAGCTAAGGCTTAGGATTAATGCATAGTGCTTAACCATGTTAGCCTTCCCTTGCTATTGGCCTTCATATCATTCTTTCCTACATTTGCTGAGTACCTTTGGTACTCAAACTTGTTTTTGTTGGATATCATATGTTGGCTCAGGTGCAAATGAAGACATAGACTTTGACGAGGAATACTTCGATCCCGAGGAGTTGTTCTAGGTTGGCGGAACCCCCGGGCAACGCCTGTGGAACTGGAGCACCACGTTGTAGTCTTCCGCTGTCGTGTTATGGTGTAAATATACTCGTAGTTATTATTTCATGTATTATGATGTAATATTATATTGTACGTTGAACTTGGCTTGTAATATAATGATATTACACTTTTGTCGGCACATGTATGAATCAACTGATCCTGGCATACATGTGAGTATACGCTCGGTGTTCCTTATGGAATATCGGGTGTGACAAAGTGGTATCAGAGCCAAGGTTGCCCGTAGGACGCAAACCTAGATAGAAATGGACGAGATAGACATCACTATTTTATTAAAAACTATTTTACTAAGTATTTTGTTAAAAGGAGGATTATTTAAATTATATATATGTTGTCTAACCTCTCCTATACTCAAAATTATGTTATTGTTTAATTCCTAACATATTATAAATTTTTCTTGAAACAGATGGCACGTACACGTCTCACAGCCCGTAAGTCCACCGGAGGACGAGTTCCTAGACACCAGCTGGCAGAGCGCACTACTGAGGAGGTGGACAACCCCGCCACCTACCAGACCCACGGGGAGTCCACTAGAGGCATGGTAGATCGCCTCCGACACCTCCTTCGTTGTGCTGGTTATACCGGCAAGCTAGAGGTGCAGTACGACACCACTCGAGTCTCTCGCGCAGAGCGAGACGAGTGGAAGTCGCAGGCGAGGATCTACCATGAGAACAAGCTGCTCAAGATACACAACTCGCCAGCATGGAGGTCCACCATGGCAGAGGCTGAGAAGGACGCCACTTGGGAGGCAATCACTTGCCAGAGCTACACCAACCGTGGCCGCCTTGAGGGGACCCAATACATGTACATTCCCCGGCGACAAAGTGGAAGCGCAACGTTCAACTATGAGCCTCTCCAAGAAGGTTGTGATGTGGTGCAGATGGACATGAGTCTTCAGATAGGGGTGGACGTCAGTGCGAGGCTACAAAACTGCCAACAGGAACTCCAAGACGTCCGGGACCTCCTGAAGAAGTCGGAGGCCATCATGCGTGGACTGATGAGGATGAGGGATGGAGAGGTGAGTGATCTCTATGCTTCGGATGGAGACACTTGGACTCCGGACTCTCCAGACCGTAGGGCAGCCAAACGCCCTCATGTTCCTCCAGCACCTGAGGCCTCCACAGCGGAGTCAGAGGCTAGCAACCCAGGTGGTGATGTTGGGAACCCGCAGGAGGATGCACAGAACCCAGGGGACAACTAGGATAGGTGTCCTTGTTCATGTAGTAATTCGTGTAGTACGTATGTATGGTAATGTATTGACTAGTATGTAATGTTTGATTAGTGAACTTGTTTAAATGATGATGTAATGTATGCTAGTGGATGAACGTGAGTTGTGAAAGCTATAGGCTGATGTTCACAACCACGTTAGTGTATGTAAATATCTATTAAGGAATATAAGTACTTAGTTTGATTCAGTCATGACCAATTATTAAACGAAGTAGAAACTTTAGTAACTCTTGTATAGAATGGATGAAGTAAGCATACAACACAATACATCTAAGAGAACATCTATACCTTAATTTTAAACACAGTCTTTTACAATAGATGGCAGGAAGAAGGAGACGCAATGAAGAGAACAACAATGAGGCTGCAGAGTTTCCTTTGCCTGGATGGCAGCCACGAGTTGCACGTAGGGCAGATGGAGAAGTTATACAACAGATGATGAACATGCAGAATCAACTCATTCAGAACCTGACACAAGTGGTGGCCAACATGCAACCACAAATTCAGAATGCACCACGCCAACCAAAACTGAATGAGTTCCTAAGCACTCAACCACCAAAGTTCGATAATGCTATTGAGCCATTGGAAGCTGATGATTGGCTCAAAAACATTGAGAACAAGTTGCAGATTATACAATGCCCAGGACGTGAGAGAGTGCTCTTTGCTTCTCACCAACTATATGGGTCTGCGGCTGACTGGTGGACCGCATACAAAGAAGCCCATGAGGATCCTGAGGGTATCTCATGGAATGAGTTCAAAATTGCCTTCCGTAACCACTATGTTACAGCTGGAGAAATCAAGAACAAACGGAAGGAATCCCTCAACCTGAAGCAAGGTAGTATGTCCGTGCGAGAATATCTCACCAAGTTCACACAGTTATCTCGCTATGCTCCAGGAGACATAGACACGGACGAAAAGAAACAAGATTGTTTCATTGAGGGATTGAACTCAGAGATACAGTATGCTATGTCTTCAAGCGACTATGAAAGTTTCCAAAAGCTCATCAACAAGACTTTCATAGTGGAGAGGAAAAGACAGAAATTAGTTGAAGAGCGAAAGAGGAAGATGAATTGGCAAGGACAGGCTTCTAGCAGCAACAGTCGGCCCCGTTTCTCATCATCGCCGACGGGAGCAATGAATCGACCTATAGCTCCCAATCAGTTTCAGAGGAACTACAACCCTGCTGCTAGGAACCCAACTTTCCAACCACAACAGCAGAGACCACAAGTGCAGCAACAACGCCCTGCATTCCAACCTCGTCCTGCAGGGCCAAACCCTCAAAATGCACCAACAGGCAACAAGGCACCCATGAACAAGGTCACGGGACAATGCTTCAACTGCGGAGAAACGGGACATTATGCCAACCGGTGCCCCAACAAGAAGCCACCTCAGACACAGAATCTTGTGCGTGGCAAGGTGAATCATGTGACGATGGAGGAAGCACAGGAGGCACCAGATGTGGTGATTGGTATGTTCTCCGCGAACACTCATCCTGCTACCATTCTGTTTGACTCGGGTGCAACACACTCATTCATAGCCAAGGAATTTTTAACCAAGCACAAATTACCAATTACATCTATGAATCGAGTGTTATTAGTGAATTCTCCTGGAGGAGAAATAAAGACAAAACAAATATGTCCCAAGGTAAAGCTAGGAGTCAATGGATTAGAATTCCTTGCAAACCTTATCGTGATAGAATCACAAGGAATAGATATTATCTTGGGGATGGACTGGTTGACCAAGTACAAAGGAGTTATACATTGCTCAACAAGGACAGTGGAACTAACTCATACGGATGGAACTAAGGTTGAGTTCACATCTGTTCAAGTACCCTCTGGGAATGTTCAACTCAACAAAACTGAAGTAGTTATTGAGGACATAAAGGTGGTCAATGAATTCCAGGATGTGTTTCCTGAGGAGTTACCAGGTATGCCACCGGACCGAGAAGTAGAGTTCATTATAGAACTAGTACCTGGTACTGCTCCTATATATAAAAGACCATACCGGATGGATACCCAACAACTAGCAGAACTCAAGGATCATATCCGAGAGTTATCGGAGAAAGGGTATATCCGTCCCAGTTCCTCACCATGGGGAGCTCCGGTCATATTTGTACCAAAGAAGGACGGAACCAAGAGGCTATGTGTAGATTACCGTGCCCTCAATGAAGTGACAATCAAAAACAAGTATCCTTTACCTCGTATTGAGGACTTGTTTGATCAATTAAGAGGTGCATGTGTATTCTCCAAGATTGACCTCCGTTCCGGATATCATCAACTAAGGATAAGAGAATCGGATATTCCGAAGACGGCATTTGTTTCTAGGTATGGACTGTATGAATATACAGTTATGCCTTTTGGACTAACAAATGCTCCGGCATATTTCATGTACCTTATGAACAAGGTATTAATGAAATATTTGGACAAATTTGTAGTGGTATTCATTGATGATATCCTCATATATTCAAAGAATGAGAAAGAACATGAAGAGCACCTGAGAATAGTATTACAAAAGCTAAGGGAAAACCAACTTTATGCCAAATTCAGTAAGTGTGAATTTTGGCTTAAGAAAGTTGCTTTTCTGGGACATATCATCTCTGAAGGAGGAATCGCAGTCGACCCAGAAAAGATATCTGGTGTGCAAAAGTGGAAGACACCAGAGAATGTTGGGGAGATCCGAAGCTTCTTAGGACTGGCAGGCTATTATAGAAGGTTTATTGAAGGGTTTTCAAAAATAGCCAAGCCACTCACAAAGATGTTGGAAAAAGGAGCTGCTTTCATATGGTCTCAAGAGTGTGAATCAAGCTTCCAAGAATTAAAGAAGAAGTTAACAACTGCCCCAGTCTTGGTTATGCCTGATATGGAGAAATCATTCTCTGTATATTGTGATGCTTCAGGGCAAGGGTTAGGATGTGTACTTATGCAAGAAGGACATGTTATTGCCTATGCTTCTCGACAACTTCGGAAGCATGAGAAGAACTATCCTACCCATAACTTAGAGTTGGCAGCAGTTGTGCATGCATTGAAGTTATGGAGACATTATCTAATGGGTAAAAGAACAGAGATCTATACCGATCATAAGAGCTTGAAGTATATTTTCACTCAACCTGATCTAAAACTTCGGCAAAGGAGATGGTTGGAGTTTATTAACGATTTTGATGTGGGGATCAACTATCATCCTGGAAAAGCTAATGTGGTTGCAGATGCTTTGAGCAGAAAGACACATGTTAACATGTTGACCATAAAAGATCTACAACCCCAACTATGTGAAGAGTTCGCAAAGCTCAACTTATGCTTGGTGAATCATACAGAAGCTATAGCAATGGAAGTTGATTCAACCCTGGAACAAGATATACGGAATGGTCAAAAGAATGATGAAAAGATTAAAGAGATTAAGCAGTTGATCAAAGAAAACAAGGCCCCGGGATTTAGAGAAGATGAGAACGGTATCATATGGCATGGTAAAAGAATATGTGTACCAGACATCAAGGAAATAAAGAAGTTAATATTAAAAGAAGCTCATGATTCTGACTATTCTATCCATCCTGGAAGTACAAAGATGTATCATGATCTTAAGACAAGGTATTGGTGGTATGCAATGAAAAGAGATGTTGCAGAGCATGTGGCATTGTGCGACACATGTCAACTAGTCAAAGCAGAACATCAAAGACCTGCAGGGCTATTACAACCACTAAAGATACCTGAATGGAAGTGGGAAGAAATCGGGATGGACTTTATAGTGGGTTTGCCCAGAACACAAACAGGGTATGATTCTATCTGGGTGATAGTGGATAGATTGACAAAAGTTGCTCACTTCATTCCAGTAAAGGAAAATTACAATGGTTCCAAACTAGCAGAACTATATATGTCAAGAATAGTCTGCCTACATGGTGTACCTAGAAAGATAGTATCAGATAGAGGTACACAGTTCACTTCGAGGTTTTGGCAGAAATTACATGAGTCTATGGGGACTCGATTAAATTTCAGCTCTGCATATCATCCACAAACTGACGGGCAAACAGAAAGGACCAATCAAATTCTTGAAGATATGCTCAGAGCTTGTGCTCTCAAAAATAGTAGGAGTTGGGATAAGAACTTGCCATATGCAGAGTTCTCCTATAATAACAGTTACCAAGCCAGCATGAAGATGTCCCCATTTGAGGCCCTATATGGGAGAAGATGCAGAACACCACTATTTTGGGATCAAATAGGTGAAAATAAGGTGTTTGGGCCTGATGTGTTAAAAGATGCAGAAAAGAAAGTAAGAGAAATTCGCAATAATCTGAAAATAGCTCAAACAAGACAAAAGAGCTATGCAGACACAAGGCGAAGAGAACTAGTCTTCAAAGTGGGAGACTATGTGTATCTCAAAGTGTCACCTATGCGTGGACTAAGGAGATTTAAAGTAAGAGGGAAGTTAGCACCTCGGTATATCGGACCATTCAAGATACTGGAACGCAAAGGAGAGGTAGCATATCAGTTGGAGTTACCCTCTCGATTGTCAGATGTACACGACGTGTTCCACGTATCACAACTCAAGAAGTGTTTGAGAACACCAGAAGAACATCTGCCAATGGATGAGTTGGACATACAGGAAGATCTTTCATATACCGAGCACCCCGTCAAAATCCTCGACACAATGGAAAAAGTCACAAGAAACAAAATAATTCGCATGCATAAGGTTCAATGGAAACATCATTCCGAAGCAGAAGCCACATGGGAAAGAGAAGATGAACTCAAATCCCAATTCCCTGACCTATTCCCTTTGTAAACCAATCTCGAGGACGAGATTTTTCTTAAGGGGGGTAGAATTTGTAACACCCAAATTTTACAAACAAACGTGACAAACTCCCTTCCCTCCCTCTTTCCCCATGGCCCAGGGCCCAGCCGCCATTTCTTTCCCACCATAACCGCCGCCGACTCCTCTCAAAGTCTATTATCGCATGTGAACAAAAACGGCTTCGGCCACGTGCAAACACCGCGCCTCTGCGGCAACCGTCGCGCCTCACGCCGCCGCCCCTTCACCCTCTATATAAGCAGCCCGACCCCGGCCAAAATCGCCCACGCAAACTGCCCAAATCGTCTCGGTAGGCAAAACCGCCCCTTTTCAAAATTCTTCGAAATTCCCTCGGATCAATCGGTTCTAACCCCTCCTACATCATCACAAGGTATCCAGAAGGAAATTCCGACAAGAATCATCAAAGGTCTACGCTTGGGGAGCCCTGCCGACGAAGATCGCCGGAGATCGGCACTGCTCGCCGCCGACAGCCCTCTCCGGCCGTTTCTGACCCCCGAAAACCCCCTAGGTGAGTTCTCCATACTCTCCTCTTCCTTCTGGTACCGAGAGATCAAAGTTTAGTGGAGAATTCAAAGAAAACAGAAATCCCCGGCCACCTCCGCCGCTCGCCGGCGACGGCGCGGCTGCCGGACGCGGGAGAGAAAGGTCGGGGGCGACGTGGCCGCATCGGGTGCGTTGATTTCGAGCCAACGGCTCTGATTAGATCGCGCATACCGGTTCGGTTATTTAAATCTGGGCCGTTGATCTCAGATCCAACGGCCCACATTCAAAACAGTTATAAATGTTAGAAAATTTACAGAGGGGTCCCCGGAGATTTAACCAAATAGGGAATAGTCCCTGGTTCTTACAGAATCAACCCTAAGTTCATTGAAAATTGGAAAATTTCTTTGGAATAGCCAAATAGCCCCTGTAGTTTTTAGAAATTGGTAAAATAGTTAGGAAAATTCAATCTGAACCCTGGGAAGTTTGGAATTATTACAGATTAGCCCAAAATAGTTTTAAAAGTTTGTTTTAATTCTGTAATTAATCAAATAATGATAAATGAGTTCTGGAAAATGTTAGAAATTTATTTTTAGCACTGTTAAAATATTCTGAACAGAATAAAAATTCTGAATTTAAATATAACAGTTTACAAATACTGATATTATTTATATAGTGACAATTAACTTGGAAAATCAAAGTAAAAATTATATATATTCCAGAAAATTTTGGAAATTTATTTAAAAGGTGTAAAATTATTCTGTTATCATCTTTTTGTACATGTGTAATTTCTGTGATCCAGAATAAATATTTAAATGATTAAAAATGTATTTTTAAGCATTAAATAACTACTGAAAAATAGATAAAAATAATATATATTAAATAAAAATTTTGGAAACTGTTCTAAATACTTAAATAGGTTCTGAAGTGCAGAAAATTAGGAATATGAGTTCTGAAAATCATTATAATAATTTAAATGATTTCTAGGATATAATTAATTATAATAAATACACATATATATTAATAAATTCTAAAATTCATTCAAATCATCTTACAAACTGGAAATGAGTGTTTAGATGTGGCAATAGTAAAATCAAAGGATATAAGTAGCCAATTGAAACATATTTTCATTCTAACTCACATAAAATGACAAGAAAACCATAGTTGCACGTGTGTAACTAAAACTATGTGATTGAAATGACTTGGTATGATTCTTATGGCATGTTTGGCATTGTTTTGTGTGCATATGAATGACTAGACCCAAGTCAAGAACTACACCCAAATCTTCAAGAGCAAGAATTTGAAGTGAATCCCCCTTCCTTCAAAGGCAAGTGTTCCTTGACCACTTTGCTCCTATTTTAGGATGAATAGTTAGATTATTTGCATGATGTCTTTAATATGAAACCCAGTGTAGGATGTTTCCCTAGTTTCATTGCTTTATCTTTCCTTGCAAAACCATGGAGGGAATTAGATAGGACTTGATGGTTATCATTTTATGTGCTTAGCCATGCTTAGAACTTTAGAGATGAATGAAATGTAGTTGCATACTAGTCTTGTGGATTATATGAAAGACACAAGTATATGTGTCATGTGGTTACGAATCTAGACAGGCTGGTTGTTTGATTGGTGCTTCGTGCACGAGACTCGGGAATGAGTTAGTGCCTGTCCTAGATTCTAAGGACCGGTTCATGGAACAGTTAACCCGGCTATACAGTGCCACCACAAGACTGAGATGGGGCAGCTTGGCCAATTAATTAGGAGTTTGCCGGTATAGTATGAGTGTTTGGATGGTGCGGGGAATGGGAGTCCATTTTTGACTGCCCTGGGAACTGCAAGGCTCAAGAGGGGGCTTCTGTAGGGGAGGGTTACTCCCAGGAACTACAGCGGTGAAACCTCAGTGGGCTTGTACTTGCCGGTAGACCCTTTGTAAAGGCCATGTAGTGATCTCCTGATCGCACACCAAAGGAAGTGTGTAATGTGGCTTGCAACCACGGATATCAGGGAGGTTTCTTAGTCCACCTGGCAACAGGGGATGAAATCACTACTTGTGGGTAAAGTGGTACAATCTCTGCAGAGAACCAAACTGTCATGACAGCCGTGCTCACGGTCAAGAGCGGCTTGGACTTGTCCATGATTAGAGAAACATGGAAGTGAGTCAAAAGAGGTTGTTGGGTGGTGTAACCTAACATTAATGACTTAATTATGATGATGGTGGGATTATCACTTAGTAATATAGGTTGCTAATCAAAGCTAAGGCTTAGGATTAATGCATAGTGCTTAACCATGTTAGCCTTCCCTTGCTATTGGCCTTCATATCATTCTTTCCTACATTTGCTGAGTACCTTTGGTACTCAAACTTGTTTTTGTTGGATATCATATGTTGGCTCAGGTGCAAATGAAGACATAGACTTTGACGAGGAATACTTCGATCCCGAGGAGTTGTTCTAGGTTGGCGGAACCCCCGGGCAACGCCTGTGGAACTGGAGCACCACGTTGTAGTCTTCCGCTGTCGTGTTATGGTGTAAATATACTCGTAGTTATTATTTCATGTATTATGATGTAATATTATATTGTACGTTGAACTTGGCTTGTAATATAATGATATTACACTTTTGTCGGCACATGTATGAATCAACTGATCCTGGCATACATGTGAGTATACGCTCGGTGTTCCTTATGGAATATCGGGTGTGACATACTCCACAGCAAAACGGTGTGGTAGAAAGAAGGAATCAGACCATTGTTGAGATGGCTCGCTGCATGTTAAAGGGGATGGAGGCGCCTGCCTATTTTTGGGGAGAGGCAGTAAGAACAACAGTTTATGTATTGAACAGGTCGCCTACAATAAGTCTGAGAGGGATAACTCCCCGTGAGGCTTGGACCGGAAGGAAGCCGACAGTAAAACACATCAGAACATTTGGATGTGATGCATATGCAATAAGGGCTGGACCAGGACTCACAAAACTCTGACAGATCAACCAGGTGTGTTTTTCTGGGCTATGAGCCGAATACCAAAGCCTACAGGATGTATGATCCGGAGAATAGAAAGGTGATTGTGTCAAGAGACGTGAAATTTGATGGAGGGAAGTCCTGGCCGTGGAGTGCTGAAACAGAAGACAACTCTGTTTCAAGTTCAGTCTTTACAGTTAGATGGACTGAAACTGTCAACAACATTGAAACTGATACTGAGTTTCATCAACCTGAGGCTAACAGCCCCATGACACCATAGGATGTCACAAGAACTAGCAACATTCGTTGGTTGACACCACCCACAGGTCAGGAATTTGATTCAGAGGGAGTCCCTCAAAGGTTCAGAGGAGTGAATGACATTCTAGACTCCTGTGATGAAGTGCAGAATCTTGAGCATAACACAATGTGCATGATGGCAGCTGAAGAACAAGGATCAGTAGAACAAGCCTTGGGAAGTAAAGAATGGAGAAATGCAATGCTTGCGGAGTTGGAGGCAATTCAAGAAAATAAGACCTGGAGCCTCTCTGATCTGCCAACAGGGCACACAGAAATTGGAGTCAAATGGGTATTTAAGGTAAAGAAAGATCCTTCAGGAAATATAGTTAAGCACAAAGCAAGACTAGTTGCTAAAGGTTATGCTGAAAGGCAGGGGGTCGACTATGAGGAAGTTTTTGCACCTGTAGCAAGAATGGAGATAGTGAGAATTATGCTAGCCATTGCTGCTGTCAAAGGATGGGAGGTTCATCACCTAGATGTCAAGTCTGCATTTCTCAATGATATATTGCAAGAGGAGGTCTATGTACAACAACCCCCTGGATTGAGAGATGACACTCAACCATGCAAGGTACTGAAACTTGAGAAGGCATTGTATGGGTTGAAACAGGCTCCTAGAGCCTGGTACTCTCGGCTGGACCAAGAGCTGAACAAGTTGGGTTTCAGAAGAAATGAAGTTGAGCATGCAGTATACAGGCGTGGAGAGAACACTGATCAACTTTTGCTTGGAGTGTATGTAGATGATCTTATTATCAGTGGACCTAAACTGAAACAAATTGAAGACTTCAAGATGCAGATGAAACAAAGCTTCAGTATGACCGACCTGGGTAAACTCAGTTACTACCTGGGTATAGAGGTAAAGCAAAGCAGTACTGGGATTTTTCTGAATCAAAGAGCTTATGTTATGAAAATCTTAGAGAATGCAGGCATGGGAAACTGCAACCCCACTGACACGCCAATGCAGTAGAGGTTACAGCTTAATACTTCTGAAGAAGGAAAACCATGCAGCGCTGAAAAATACAGAAGCATCATAGGGTGCTTGAGGTATCTCGTTAACACCAGGCCAGACTTAGCTTTTCTGTTGGCATGGTAAGTAGATTCATGGAAAAGCCAACAGAGTTGGTGTGCAGTCAAGAGGATCCTGAGGTATGTTGCAGGAACTACTGGATATGGTTGCAAGTATACTACTGGAAATACTCTGAATTTAGTTGGCTTCAGCAATAGTGATCTGGCAGGTGATCCCAGTGACAGGAAAAGCACAATTGGAGTGGTTTTCTTTTTGGGTGAGAATCTAATTACATGGAATTCTAAAAAGCAAAAGGTAGTAGCTCTATCATCCTGTTAAGCTGAATACATTGCTGCTGCAACAGCCACTTGCCAAGGTGTGTGGGTGAGCAGACTGATAGCTGAAATGCTTTGTGAGAAACCGAAGAGTTTCAGACTTCGGATAGATAACAAGGCAGCCATTGATTTGTGCAAGAATCCAAAGCATCATGACAGGGTTAAACACATTGATACAAGGTACCACTACATAAGGGAATCCATTGAGGAAGGTAAACTGGAACTTGGTCATGTGGGAACCGAAGGTCAAGTAGCAGACATTCTCACTAAAGCTCTGGGAAGAGCGAAATTTATCGAGAATAGGCAGAAGCTAAATGTAGTTTCAGTGCAACAAGATTAAGGGGGTGAGATGTTAGCTAATCTTGTTGCTATTGCACGTTGCATGTAGTTGAATAACGGACCGAGGCTTCCACGTTCAGAAGCTGACCGAGTCTGTAGGCCTGTTACATTCAGCCGGGGAGAACGTCTGACCGAGCAACGAGGAGAACGTGTGCAGCGGCGGATCGTGAAGACCGGCATGTTAGTTAGAGTATGCGTGGGTTATCACTGTAATGCTAGCTATTTATCAGGAATAATAATCTGAGTTGGTGTGTGCCGAGCCCATAACTATTCTATCTTCCTCACGCTCTCTATGTTCACTATCTACAATTATTTCTTCCTGTGATCGGTGGAGTGCGCGGCGACCACGGCGAGATTCCGGCGTGTTCCAGCCTTCGGAGATCATCGTAAATTGGTGCCGCTGCTCAACACAGCTTTCCATGTAGATACGTTGGACTCCCCCTCCATGTCAGAAAACACAGAAAAGAAGAATTCCAAAACCTGATTGAAAAGGTAGGTGGGAAGCTCCAGACATGGAAAGGAAAACTTCTGGCAAAGGCGCGGGAAGGCTGTCGTTAATGAAGATTGTGCTGACTTCCATCGTAATATACCACGCTACAGTCTTGATATTACCAAGATGGATAGTAAAAAGGATAGACACTATCAGATGACGTTTCATTTGGGTCAGGGAAAAGGAGCCTGACCACAGGGGAGGATTGTGTCTGGTAAATTGGAGCACAGTGTGCCATCCAAAAGATCTAGGGGGACTTGGAGTGCTTGACGTGAGAAGTTTTGCTCAGCCCCGAGATGCACCTGGGAATGGCACGCGTGGACATGGGATGATAAGCCATGGGCAGACATGCAATTGCCATGTAGCCAGGGGGACAAAGCTCTCTTTGTAGCATGTTGAGTTAAGTCTGTCTGTTATAAAGATGTTTACGTCAGAGTTTAGGAAAGGTAATAGATAGAGTCCAAAACCGAATACAGTGCTGCATTGTGTTGGACTCGTATCCTGAGTCGAGTTGGATGCAGAAGACAAGTTGTAAAAAGTCTATATAAAGCAATCAAATAAACAGAGCAAATAGAGCTCGACAGTTTTTCAGTTTTTTCCACAAAAGACTCTAGCTTCGTAATCTGTTTTTCTCTGGTTCGACTGAAGATTTCTTCCGTCAAAGTTTTTGCTCGTGTTGATCTGAAAGTGCCAACAAGTGGTATCAGAGCCAATCGAGCCTAAAGAACCCGTCGGGAAGAAGAAAAGATGTCAACCGAGAAGAACAAGAACCAAAGGGAGGAAAAATCAGAGACAGAAGAAAAGCTCCCAGTAATGATGCCCAGAGTTAGCTCAGTGCCAATTCAATATCCCATGTTGAATGACACGAACTACATCGTGTGGGCAACAAAGATAAATTTATTCTCAGAAATCTTCGAGTATGGAAAGCCATAGAAGGAGAAGAGAAAGTCGATGCTGAAACAGATGAAGGTGCCATGGCGGCGCTGTGTTAGTCAGTTCCAGACACCCTTGTGATGACTCTTGCTGATTATGCCACGGCCAAAGAAGCTTGGGAGGCGATTAAGGAGATGCGTGTTGGAGGAGATAAGGTAAAACGAGCTCGGGCACAAGTGCTCAAATGACAGTTTTACAAGCTTGAGATGTCTCATGCGGAGTCGGTCTCTGAATGCGCCGTGAAACTAACGAATCTCGTAAGCGAGATTAAGTCCCTTGGAGGATCAATGACAGAGACTGAAGTTGTTGAAAAACTGTTTTCATCAGTCACAGACAGTTTCACAGATATTATAGGTACGATAGAACAATTCTCTGATATTACCAAGATGACAGTACCGGAGGCCATTGGGAGGATGAGGACGCATGAGGAAAATCAGAAGGGAAAAAAGGAAACTAAAGAAAATGGTGAGAAGCTTCTCTATACCCACTCTGAATTAGAAGCCCGACTTGCAAAGGAGAGAAAGAAGTATGAAGGGAAAAGGAACGAACGTCATGGAAACGGCCGAGGACGTAGGGGTGGTCGATTATAGCGTGCTGGTCAAGGAAACAATGATCAGTTTGTTGATGAGAGGAGACCACCTGGTTTCGATCTCTCAAATGTGAAGTGTTTCAACTGTAACGAAAAAGGACACTTTGCAGAAAATGTAAGAAACCTGACAGAAGATTCAAGCCTAAGTTAAATCTTACAAAAGGGGGAAGAAGAGCATGAAGGCCATCTGCTAATGATGAAATCATGTACTGAAACTCAGAAAGTTGTCAAGATTAAAACGAGGGCCCTTCTGTTTGAAAGAAAAGAAAACCCCAAGGAAAAAAAGGAAAGAAAAGCCACTGACATGGATCTTGATTCAGGCGCAAGTAACCATATGACAGGATACAAGAAGGAGTTCGTTGAACTTGACACAAAGATCACCGGCACAGTTAAGTTTGGAGATGACTCGACTATGGAAATTCGTGGAAAAGGTTTAGTACTGCTCGAATGTCAAAATGGTGAGCATCGAGTTCTTACAGAAGTATATTATATACCACAGTTGAAAAGCAATATTTTCAGTTTAGGACAACTTGATGAAAATGGATGCAAGGTGTCAGTAGAAGGAGGGAAGATGACTTTATGGGACAAAGGGGGTAAAGTGATTGCCAAAGTGGAAAGATCAGGAAATCGCTTATATACTCTAAATCTGAAAAAGACGTTGCCTGAATGCTGGCAAGCAAAGTCAACAGAGGATTCTTGGGTTTGGCATGCAAGATATGGCCACATAAGCTTCAAGGAGTTGAGAAGCTTAAACCAGAAAAATATGATAGTAGGAATGCCGCTGGTTGACCAAGTCGAAAGGATCTGTGATGGGTGTGTCATAGGAAAACAGCATCGGAAGCCTTTTCCCTCAGAATCAGGTTACCGTGCAAATAAGCCACTAGAGATGTTACATGGCGATTTATGTGGACAAATCTCACCTGAAACCAACTTGGGAAAAAGATATTTTTATTGCTTGTAGATGATTTTTCTTGGTTTATGTGGATTACCCTATTAAGAAGCAAGGTTGAGGCGTTCCAAGCTTTCAGAAACTTGAAGACCACCATGGAACTGGAACTGACCATGCAAATATGTTCTCTTCGGACTGACCGTGGAGGAGAATTCACATCAAGAGAATTCAATGAGTACTGCAAAGAAAAGGGGATCAGAAGGTTTCTCACTGCACCATATTCACCACAACAGAACGGCGTGGTGGAAAGGCGAAACCAAACAATCGTGGCAATGGCACCCAGTTTACTGAAAAGCAAGAATATGCCAAATAGTTTTTGCGGAGAAGCTGTAACTTTGGCAGTATATCTATTGAACAGAGACCCCACAAAGAGCGTGAAAAATAAAACCCTTTACGAAGAGAGAAAGCCGAATGTGGCGCACTTAAAAGTATTCGGGTGCATTGTCCATGTAAAAAGGGCAACACCGCACCTTGCAAAGCTGGAAGACCGGAGCACCAAGATGGTGTTCATAGGTTATGAAACTGAAGCCCATTCAAAAGCATACAAAATGTATGATCCCATAGAGAGAAAAGTCCATATATCTAGAGATGTGATATTTGAAGAAGATAAAGGCTGGTCATGGGAGGATGAAAGCTCTAACAAAGGTTCAATTTCTGAAACTTTTACCGTTGAATACCTTGATCATATTGATGCAGAAACATAGATACAAGGCGTTGATCAAACAAGCGATCATCACACCGTTGAAGATCACAGTGGGGTTTCAGGAATACAAGTTGAGGATGTGGAGTACTATCCCCAAACACCTGTTCAAGGAGCAACCAATGTACAAGGAGAAGAAATTCAGACAAATGAATTTTCTCCAGGACAACCACTTCAGTTCAGACATATATCATCTATTTACAGAGATACAGTCCCAGTGAATAATGAAGTCTCTGGATTGTGTCTACTTGGGATTGAAGAGCCTGAGAACTTCTTGGAAGCAAATAAAGAACCAAGTTGGAGAAAAGCAATGGAAGAAGAAATCTTGGCCATTGAAATAACAGAACATGGACTTTGACAGAGTTGCCTACTAATCATAAAGCTGTCGGTTTAAAATGGGTATTTAAGCTGAAAAAGGATAGCAAAGGAAAAATTGTGAAACATAAAGCACATCTAGTAGCAAAGGGGTATGTACAAAAACATGGAGTTGATTTTGAAGAAGTATTTGCACTAGTTGGTAGAATAGAAATAGTAAGACTCTTAATTGCAATAGCAGCCCAAGAAGGTTGGAAAGTCCACCATATGGACGTAAAATCAGCATTTCTCAACGGTGATCTTGTTGAAGAGGTGTATGTAACTCAAGCCCCTGGTTTTGAGAGAGAGGGAGAAGAACACAAAGTAATGAAACTCCATAAGGCTCTGTATGGGCTTCGGCAAGCCCCTAGAGCCTGGAACTTTAAGCTGGATAAGACCCTTTGTGCACTGAGTTTTATCAGATCACCCCTAGAACATGCAGTCTAAGAGAATACGCCATGGAAAAAGGCTCCTAGTTGGTGTGTATGTAGATGATCTAATAATCACAGGGGAAAGTGAAAAAGAGATACAAGAGTTCAAGTATCAGATGATGGAAATGTTCAGCAAGAGTAACCTTGGCTTATTGAGCTATTACCTTGGTATTGAAGTTGATCAAAAATCAGGCATCATAGCACTGAGCCAAGCTGGCTATGCAGAAAGGATGTTGGACAAGTGTGGTCTGAAGGATTGCAATTCAACCAATGTTCCAATGGATCCTCGAGTCAAGTTGAAAAAAGAAAGCGCAAAACCTTCAGTAAACAGCACACACTATCAAAGCATAGTAGGAAGTCTTCGCTATTTAACACATACACGGCCAGATATCTCTTACTCCATTAGTTTTGTGAGCCGTTTCATGAAAAACCCCACAACTGAACATTTTTCAGTAGTAAAACAGATTTTAAGATATGTAAAGGGAACTGTGGAAGCCTAAGGTTATTCGGTTACTCAGACAGCGACTTCGTAGGGGATCTGGATGATCGTAAGAGCACTTCAGGGATGCTTTTCTTCCTTGGGAAAAATCCAGTCAGTTGGAACTCTCAAAAACAAAAGACAATAGCATTATCTTCCTGTGAAGCAGAGTACATCTCTGCGAGTTCTGCAGCATGCCAAGGAATATGGTTGAGTAGGCTGTTAACAGAATTAACAGGAAAGAAGGAGGAATCTGTAACAATTCAGGTTGACAACCAATCTGCTATCTCTCTTTGCAAGAACCCAATTTTGCACGAAAGAAGTAAGCATATTGAGACACACTACCACTTTATGAGAGAATGTGTCAATGATGGAAGAATAGAGGTTCTGCATGTATCTACAAAAGATCAACTAGCAGATATATTGACAAAATCTCTGAGCCGTCTAAAGTTTCAAGAGATGAGAGACAGAATTGGTGTTCAAATAGTAAAGAAAGGATCAGATAGACAAACTTAGGGGGGAGTATGTTGAGTTAAGTCTGTCTGTTATAAAGATGTTTACGTCAGAGTTTAGGAAAGGTAATAGATAGAGTCCAAAACCAAATACGGTGCTGCATCGTGTTGGACTCGTATCCTGAGTCGAGTTGGATGCAGAATACAAGTTGTAAAAAGTCTATATAAAGCAATCAAATAAACAGAGCAAATAGAGCTCGACAGTTTTTCAGTTTTTTCCTCAAAAGACTCTGGCTTCGTAATCTGTTTTTCTCTGGTTCGACTGAAGATTTCTTCTGTCAAAGTTTTTGTTCGTGTTGATCTGAAAGTGCCAACACAGCATCCGTACAAATCCAGATAGGAAATGCAAGAAAAGCAAGGTTTTGACATGACAGGTGGAGAGGAAACATGACTTTAATTTCAAGGAAGTTGCACCGAATTTATACAAGCTATAGTTAAATATAAAAATAGAACGGTGGAGAAGGAACTGAACAATGCAAAATGAATGAGGGCCATCTGAAACATGACAACAACTGACCAGGCTACATAATTTTTAAAGATCTCGCAACAGTTACAAGGGGTGAGCCTGAATAGTTCTAAGATAATATAAGGTGGAAATGGACGACCAAGGGGGAATACACTACGAAATCAGCTTACAATGCACAATTTATAGGATCATCAGTTCTTTTCTACACAAAGCACATGTGGACGACGAAGGCTAAGCCAAAAGTGGTCTTTTTCGGATGGACTGCAATGCACGGAAATTTTTTTAAAGGCAGATAATTTAGAAAAGAGGGGATGAGAAAATAATATTATATGCCCTCTTTGTTACCGAGAATTGGAAACAACTCCTCATTTGCTACTCAGCTGTGTATACACGAAAGAAGTGTGAAAGGTTGCTGATTGGGATCTTATACCCAGTGATTGCATATCATGCAGCATAGCACAGATCGGATATATAGCAGACTGGTTACAACAAGCAGCGAAGATGATCAGGAAGG
Source organism: Neostapfia colusana (assembly GCA_030760725.1). NCBI lineage: Eukaryota > Viridiplantae > Streptophyta > Magnoliopsida > Poales > Poaceae > Neostapfia > Neostapfia colusana. Next base: position 50,213,762 of record JASWHV010000014.1, on the reverse strand, counting down.
AATCAAGGAAAATTTTAACAGTTACACCTGCCATTTATCATTAAAAAAAAAGACAAGCTACTCAGTGATTACAAAGACATCCTAATATGTAAAATCACATCCTTATATATAAAATAGAGTGAACATGATGGATGTACAAAGACAACATGTATCCTCATTATAGTATTCAAGTGATTACAAAGACAACATGGACTACCTGTTAGCACAACAAGACTATCTCCTTTAACACAACAACTATTCTAAACAACTAATTGGTGCTGGTATGAACACGCACAGAAAATATAGAAGAAATAATTGAGCTAAATTTTCTTTGCTTTCTGATGTAAACAATTAATTTGCTCTCTAAACAATTTGCTCTCTGGTCTACCTTCAAACAAAATCTAAACAATTAATCTAAGCAATTGTCAAGGTCTCTAAACAAGTAATCTAAACAATCTAAACAATCCAAAAGGAGGGGGCTCGGTGCAGTGGGAGAGCACCGGCGGTGGGGGACGGTGGGGGTAGGTGCTTGGAAGGAGGAGGCGGTGCGGGGAGGATTAAGGCACGGGGGTGCAGCGGCGATGGTGCCGGAGGGGGACAAAAAAGGGAGGAGGGATGCCGCAGCGAGGGCGAGGACGACACTCGACCGGCGGCGAGGGCGAGGAGGGAGGCAACACGGGGAGGGGGGAGGGAAGGAGGCGGCACGGAGGATAGAGAAGGTAGGAGGGAGAGAAGGGAGGAAAGAGATGGACATACATAGATCACTACAGGAAAAAACCACATTTACAACAGCTATAATAATTTACGACGGCCTTAGGGTTAGTCATCGTAAACAACAGTATTTACGACGGCCAAATCTGGCCGTCGTAAGTTAGGCTCAACTTACAACGGCCAGGGCACAACCGTTGTAAGTCAACCTCAACTTACGACAGCTAACCCTAGGGCCGTCATAATTAATAAGGCCGTCGTAAGTAACCCGTTATTTACGACGGCTAGACTCCTAGCCGTCGTAAATGACGGGTATATACCTGATTGGGCCGGGGTCGGCGCGGGCATTCACGCCCGTGCCGACCTCGACCCGCCGCCGCCGCACGCATCTGCCCGAGCGCCGCCTCCACACCCGAGCCGCTGGAGCCTCAGCCAGCCCTGTCGCCCCGGCCCCCGCCGCCGCCCCTGCCAGCCGCCCCGGCACCACCACTCCCTCGGCCGCCGCCCCGACCCCAGCGGTTCCAGCGCCCTCCCCGACACCGGCAGCCACGGTGCTCCTCCCCCACCCGGCGTCCCGCTGCCCCACCCCCGGTACCGAGCTCCCGCGCAATCGAGCCCATCGCAGCCGTCGAGAAGTTAGTTTTTTTAATTTAGTTGATAATTGGATTTAGTTTAGATAATTTAGTTATTAATTGTTATTGGTTAATTTATGCAAATTGTTTTATTAGTTTTAGATTAAATTTAGTTAAGTTGTTAATTGTTTAGTTTGTGAATTTTGTTAAATATAGTTGTCAATTCTTTGTATTAGTTTTAGATTTAATTTAGTTTAGTTATAAATTGTTTAGTTTATGAATTTTATTTAATTTAACCGTAATTTGTTTGTATTAGTTATAGATTTAATTTTTTTAGTTGTAAATTGTTTAGTTTATGAATTTTGTTTAATTTAGTTGTAATTTATTTAGTTTTAGATTGAATTTAGCTTCCCTCCAACCACCCCCGCCACGTCGCTGTCTGCCCCGCCGCCACCCCAGCACCCCGCGTCTTCGCCACCCTGTGTCGCCGCCTGGCTGCCCTCGGCCTCCTACGCCCGGCCACCCTTGCCCGCCCCTGCCGCGTCGAAAGCCGCCCTGCCGCGTCGCCGCACCCGGTCTCCTCCACGCCAGCTGCCACCGGCCCCGCACCCCACGCCTTTGCCTCCCCGCAACACCGCCCGGCTGCCCCCATCCTCCTCCGCCATCCCTCTGTTCTCCCACTGTCTATATATTTGCTTCATTTCATTATTTAGTTGAATATTATGTATAAAATTGAGTGTTTATGATATGCTCTCAAGGTATATATATACACCGCTGTGAGAGGACATGGAAAACATGTTAATTACGACGGTTCTAGGCAGGGTTGTCACGTCATGATGGCGGCAGGACCCGGAAGGCCCTGAACCCCCAAGCTTCGAGCACCCAAGGACGCGAAGAGATGCTCGATGAGAGCCGTCGTTCCAGGCTTGGCGCCCGACTGATCTCCATCGAACATCCGACCGCTCATCCGCCGTGACCCATCGCAAAAGGGTTTAAGGACCACCCAACGACCCATGTCCGGTGCCTGAGGCCCCGAAAGGCCGGTGGGCTTTGACTTCGTCCATCTCCCATTGTTCTTAAGATCTCAGACATGCCGAAGAATTAGGTCACATGGACGCAGACCCGCGCATTAACGGTCACCCCTATTATTCCCCCCTCTCTCTTTCGTTCTTTCCTCCCTCTCTGTCATAAATGACTCAAAAAAGAATGAGTAATGTAAACCTTAAGAATATGCATCACCCGTTTCGAACCGACCCGTCTAACATGCGTTACGCATGTGAGCCGGGTAGGTTCAAAATTGTCTCTTTTTGGACAGCCTGAGAGTGACCGAGGGGGCGTGCCTACGACGAGACGCGGGTCTGAATCCGGACGAGATTTCGACAGCGTAACCCTGATGTTCTTTGCTGCACCATTATCGAGCGTGCAGTCGGAGAACAGTAGGGTTATGCTGCTGAAATTTTGTCTGGATTCGGACATGGCGTCTCGTCAGAAGCACGTCATCTCGGTCACTCGTGGGTGGGTTTAGGACCTATCTACCCTAATAGAAGTATAAATTAACGATGTTTTCTCCCTCTTTAATCTGTAGCCTCTAACATGGGTGAAGATCATAGTTGGATGTACACTGGTTGGAACAAGAAAGGTGGTCACTCAGATGAATGGTTTGTAAAGATAGATGCTTTTATCGATCGAGCCTTTTCGTTGTCGGTGATCGATAAGGTGCGATGCCCATGTACGAAATGCCGAAAAACAAAGTGGCTTGATGAAATGACTGTTTCGATACACTTGTGTCCAAACAGTTACACGTCACATTACGAGGTGTGGAGTTTCACGGCGAGACAACTTCTAAAGCCGTACAAAAAGTGCAAGAGGATGATGATAACACGGGGGTTGATCGGATGGATGAGATGCTACAAGCTATTGACCAGAGGCTATGGAGGATCCTTCAACAACGGAGGTAGAAGCGTTCTTCAAGCTCCTTAAAGCTTCAGGAGAGCCGCTTCATGAACACAAAAAGTGACCCTCCTTACGTTCATCACCAGATTTATGGCAATTAAGTCCAAATACTTCTTTTCCAATAATTATTACAATGACCTAATCAAATTGATCGGCGATATTCTTCCACAACCCCACAAATTGCCTAAAGATATGTATCAGTCGAAGAAATTATTGGCTGGTCTCGGTATGAAATATGAGAAGATTAATGTGTGTCTAGACAATTGTATGCTTTTTTGGAAAGAGCATGCAAAAGAGAACAAGTGCTTAAAATGTGGTAAATCGAGGTTTCTTGAAGTTGTTAACGACGATGGTGATAATTTGATGACAGAAGTCGCACATAAGCAACTTCGTTACTTACCACTGACACCTCGATTGAAGCGGTTGTTTATTTCAAAAAGAACAACTAGACACATGAGATAGCACAAAGAAGGTGTAAGTCAGAACAATGGAGTCATGACGCACCCGTCCGATGGTGAGGCATGGAAGGCGCTGGACCACTTCGATACAGAATTTGCCAGTGATGCGAGAAATGTTCGCATGGGTTTGTTGACAGATGGCTTCTCGCCGTTTAGTACAAACACCGCACCATACTTGTGTTGGCTCGTTTTTGTTATTCCATACAACCTGCCACCATCTCTTTGTATGAAGTATGAATTCATGTTTCTTTGTCTTATCATACCTGGATCGGATCATCCTGGGCCACGTCTAAACGTGATGTTGAAACCGTTGATTGAAGAACTGAAAACATTGTGGACAGGAGTCGTAGCTTACGACTGTTTTAAGAAGCAGAAATTCAACCTACGGGCTGCTTACTTATGGTCCATCCATGATTTTCTAGCATACAGTATGTTTTTTCGATGGAGCACTCACGATCGTTTGACGTGTCCGATATGCGCTTCGGACACGGATTGCTTTCGACTTGCTCATGGAGGCAAGATATGCTACTTCAATTGTCATAGATGTTGGTTGCCTCGAAATCACATTTTTTAATAATCGAAGAATATCTTCAGAAAGGACACAGTTGTAACAAAAGGACCACCAAAACATCAAAATGGGTTAGAAATTTCTGATATGTTGAACAAACTAGTGGCAGATGAAAGTCGTCCTGGATATTTTGTAGGTTACGAGGAGGAACATAATTGGTCTCACATATGTGGAATTTGGGAGCTTCCGTATGTAAAGTCCTTGATTATTATGCACAACATTGATGTTATGCATCAGGAATGTATCATGGGCGAATGTATAATAAGCACATGCATGGATATGATGGGTAAGACGAAAGACAATATAAAGGCTCGAAAGGATCTGGTAGAGCTTTGTAACTGTCCAACTCTTGAGCTCTCCGAAAGTGATGGTAAGCCACATGCTTCTTTCTGTCTTCGATCTAAAAAAAGAAAGAAGTCATGAAATAGTTGAAAATTTTGAAATTCCCAAATGGTTACGCAACTAATCTGAAAACGGGCCATGAATGTGAAGACGGGAAAACTCATTGGATTGAAAAGTTATGATTATCACATAATTCTGGAAAGACTCCTACCTTTTATGTTTCGCGGCTATTTTGACAATGCGGTGTGGAAGGTGCTAGCTGAGCTTAGCTACTTCTATAGACAACTATGTGCTAAAGGAATCACGGTAGAGATAATGAATAAGTTGGAGAAGGAGATACCGGTACTGTTATGTAAGATGAAAAAAAATTCATTCAGGCTTCTTCAATCCAATGCAACATCTCCTTATCCATCTTCCTTTTGAGGCTAAAGTGGGCAGTCCTGTGCAATATAGATGGATGTATCACATTGAAAGAGCACTTAGATATCTGAAGCCAATGGTTGGAAACCGAGCAAGGGTGGAAGGGTGCATCGCTAAAGCATTTACCCTTAAGAAAGTGAGATACTTTTCAAGTGTTTACTTTGCAGAGCAACACAATATAAATACTTTGGCGATGCGATACAATATGGATGAACATCCACCTTGCAGCGATCTCTCTATTTTTGCAACGAAGGGCACTACTGTTGGTGGTAGTCGGAGCTACAATTGTACCGCAGATGAAAGAACGACCGCTTTACTCTACATGTATGCTAATATAGACGGGATGGAAAAATATTTTGAGTAAGTTTTTGTCCTAACATTGATGCTTATAGGCATATAATGCAACATTTATATTAATGAAAGTTTTTTCTGTCCAGTGAGTTCCACAAGCAAAATTGGACACACAAGCATCAATCTACGAGCAAACAAGTAGAAACGATGCAACGGGACGGAATAAATGAACGACCTAATTTTCTTTCCTGGTTCCAAAAATATGTAACATTTTCTCGTTAACATATGACTATTTATAAAGTATTCTTGTAACTTTTAAGTATTATAAAGTATTCTTATAACTTCGTAATTTAGACAATGCGTGAAAGAGCTCGACGTCCATGAAGACTTGCGACAACTGTCTTATGGACTGGTTAAAGTTAGAAGATATGGCCGATATGACGTCAATGGGTTTCAATTTCGTACAACTGAATTTGAAGCTCTTCGTCTACTCGCAGCAACATGTAATACTGGAGTTCTAATGAGGGCAATCGACTCTCAAGGCCACAAAACTAATTATTATGGGATCATTAACAAAATCCTTGAATTTAGTTTTGCCGGAAATAAGGAACTTCAAGTCATTTTCTTTGATTTTGATTGGTTTGATAATAAACATGGAACACGACAAAACGAATTTGGCATGGTGGAAGCCAAACGCCAAGTGAAGCAAGTGTATTATTTACCTTATCCATGTCAAAAGCTTAATGCTTGGTAGGTGGTACATAAGGTGAATCCTGAGTGGTTATATACTCCAAGAGATGATGACTACCTTGATATTAATGATGTTGATGAGGTTTATCAAGAACAAGAGTTGCTAGACTCATTTTCCGTCGAGCCTGGTGTCAAACTCGATCACTTGGTTGGCGACGCTAACGATGAAGAGACTTCTAATATGCGCAAACAAAAATGGAAACAAATTACGAAACAAGATTGATGGTCTGGTTTGAGGAGTAGGGTTCGTGATGTCGATGAATTCTGAAACTGACTCCAAGTAACTTTTTTCACTAAATTATTTTAACTTCATATATTTTCCTAGCATATTTATCAATTACTCCTTACAACGGGATGCCGTCAGGGAAAGGAAAAGGGAAGGGGTTGCCTCAGGGAGGCACGAAACACCCTTTTTAGGGGTAGTTCCTCAGGTGAGAGCAAACGCTCTCAGCTGTTGAGACACGCCCCGGACCTAGCGGGCGTACCTGCGGCCTTACAGCGCACATAGGTACATTTTCATTGGAAATTATATTATCTTATATGTAACTTAGAAATTAACTATTCTTATCAATCCTTCTATTTTGCAGTCTGACTTGGAGTCATCTGAGTCAGAGTTAGAGGCTAGGGCGTCGCCACAGCCTTCGGGGTCGCCTATTTCTGCCACGGAGGCGCCTAGCGCGGAGCCTTCGGGCTTCAGTGGTGAGCAGCCTTCCGGGTCACCGGACGTGGTCCTGGAGCAGAGGCAGCGGACGAGGAGGACACACTTTGTGTCTCCTTCTCCAGTTCCTATAGAGCGGGTCACTATTCACCCAGTCAGAGACACGTAAGCAAACTATCAAATAATATTCAACTTTTAGATTCTTTTGTTTGTGGGTATATTAATAAGTTCACTAAATCCTTACAGCTACTGGTACGACTGCTCGTTCACGGGTCTGGGGCACCACAGACAGGTGTCTGATTGCATCGGGTCTTTAGTGCGTCTGCACTATCCCGGTGTAGTCACGAGGTCCCTACGACGTCATGGGGCGACTACGCTCGTGTCTGCCACAGGGCGCACGACAACCTTCAGGGGGTTGTGTGGGCAGATTTTATGGTAAGTCTGTTTAATAAATTTTTGTAAATTATTATTCTTCAACTTGATTCAATCGTTAATGCATATCTCTTCAATATTTATTTTCTTATAGCTGAGGTACCATTTAGAGGACATGAGCTAAAGCATGTTGGACCATGCTAGAGCCGTGTTCAATAGGAACGCACGGAAGCTTGTAACGCAAGCGTTATCATACACTCGTATTCAAGCTGTGAACGAGTACCACAAGCGGTACCAAGAGTACCAGTCAGGGCCGTTTAGGAGGGCCTTAGACACTTACTTGATAAAGGAGTAGTACGCGGAGGTAAGTTGTTTGTGTTCAATTATTTCAATACTTAGTTGTGTAAAAGGTATTTCAATGACATAATAAATATGTGCAGGCCAGTATTTCCGGGCTAGAGGGTCGGCCCGAAGCATACCGAGCTCTCTGCCAGATGTGGGCTAGCGATGCTTTCATTGCTAAGTCCAGGAGGGCTCGTGGATGTAGAGGTTCAGACTCAAAGCACTCCTATATATGGCCCCGATGGACATGTGCGTTTAGCTAAACGCATGGTAAGAATAATAACCCTTCTTTATATGTCTTTATAATATAATTAGCATACTAACACATATCTACATGAGCACGAGATCGGTCAGGTACCGATCGACACTGCCGTCCGGAAGCAGGGCCATAAGGACCCATCCCAGCCTGGGGAGTGCAGTCAGGTCACGGCCAATCTACTGGTAAGTTATCAAAACTTATCAATTCAATTATTACCAATTTGTTGTTACTAATACACAATTTTATTACTTTTGGGAAAAGTATGGGCGAGAGGCCGTGAGGATACACGGCGAAGGGTACGATTGGGAAATCGTGCCAATCGACCCTCAAGACATTTACGCTAGCGGAGGGGGGAAGGCACATGGACGGTAAGTTGGTCATATTCTTTATTTCTGTAAAAACTTGCTTATTCTAATTATTATTATTTTATTTCTTTGTAGGTTTACCATTTTTGATGGAGTTGTCGACTCGAGGGTACCGCGACCTTTGATCATCAATCCATGACCGAGAGTTCATCCATCGGGCATACAAGTCGTCGTCCCTCATAGAGCCAGATAGAGGAGCTCCAGAGGGAGAGGGATCTTGCCCAGCCCGCACAGGAGCAGCAGGCCGCCTACATGGCAAACTACATGGCTCAAATGCAGGCGGCGATGGAGGTAAATATTTGAATACAAATTAATTTAAATTCCTAACACTGCATTAGTTTATTTGTTTTAATATTTTTTAATTACAGGCCTTAGCTCGATAGAGTGGGCAGCAGATCCCGATCCCGACGTGGCAGCCGTCAGATTTTGCCCCGCCACAAGTGCCCCACCACATGCACATTCAGATTTCCAGATAATGTGTTTTTTATTTGCTATTTTCTAATATAAGAAAAACTTAGTGTAGTTGAGGGGAGAGAGTGAGAGTGAGAGTGAGGGGGGAGACGGAGAGAGTGAGAGTAAGAGATTGTATTAGAGAGGGGGAGGGAGAGATAGTGAGAGTGAAAAGGGAAAGAGGGAGGGAGAGAGAGACGGAGTGGTAGAGATAGTGGGTGAGAGAGAGGGATTCATAGAGAGAGGGGGAGGGAGAGAGCGAGGGAGAAAGTGAGAGTGTGGGGGAGGGAGAGAGAGGGAGTGACAGTAGTGGAGAGAGAGCCGTACAAGGTTAAACTCACTTTATCTATTTATTTGAATTGTAGAGATCGGCAACGGAGGCTCAAACTCCACCGCCACATCTACCGGCACCGGGAGAAGGGCGCGAAGACGGATTCTTGAGCTCCGGAGCAAGTGGAGGCGTGAGTGGAGGAGCCAGTGGAAGGGGTAATGTTTATCCCCTTCCATTTTAGATTTTGGATGATTATCTGTCTTACTGTGTATATGATGGAAGATTATAATATTTTGTGAGCTGGCCATCATGCCAGGGTAGTTGTTTTCTGTTTTTTTAAATTAAAAACCTTATTTACGATGGCCAGCTGTACAGGGCCGTCGTAAGTTAACCTAATTAACTTATGACAGCCTTGCCCTAGCCGTCGTAAGTTAACCTAACTAACTTACGACGGACGGTACCCTGACCGTCATAAGTAAGGCGCCAAGCCCGCCACGTGGCGCGGCAATGGGCGACGGCCGTTCACAACCGTCGTAAGTTAGTTATTTACGACGGTAACCGTTGTAAATAATTCTATTTACGACCAAAAACTTTAAACGGCTAGAAACCGTCCTAAATAACAGAAAACCGTCGTAAATAACTAACTTATGATGGTTTTCCTTTATTTATGATGGTTTCTGGCCATTGTAAGTGTGCTGCATTGCTGTAGTGGATGGCAACGGCGACAATGACGGGGACGAAGTGAGCGGTGAGGACGAAGCTCGGCGGCAAGGGCTTTGGCGACAAAGGAAAATTTTGACAGCCTGACGGTGTCTAAGTGAAATCTCCCGGGTTGAGTTTTTCAAAGAGACCGAGCGACCTTATATAGGCGCAGATTTTCACAGGCGACTCTTAGTTAAACACCACCTGCGAAGATCTATTAGTACAGGCAGTTTGTAAATTGTAATTTAGAACCACCTGAGCGGCCTTATATAGGCGCAGATTTTCACAGGTGGCTCTTAGTTAAACACCGCCCGTGAAAAATGATTAAATTATGTTCTTTCTAGTATATTTGTCCGTTGCCACTTCGCGCGCAGAGATAATAAATGTGCATCATTGATATAATGAACATATAGAACCGTAATCACATTACAATTCAGAGATAAACATTTGCAATTCAACAAACATTTCATAGTTTATACACATTACGTGCCCTATCAACTATACATTTTAGAATTATATTCCTATGAAGCTCATCGATCGATCTAAACTGTACCGTCGAGCTTGCTCCCAAACACGTCTCTTGTATTCCTCTGAATCCTGAAAATAACATTAACATTATTTAAATTAACAAATGTCAAATGAGGAATAATATATAACCTGGGTTGCTCACTTTTATGCGGTAATGTGTAACAAAACATTGCAGCACAACACTTTTAGAACAAGAAAAGTCACTAGAGAAAAAGATGCCTGCAACATTACGGTTTTAAGTAGAAGGTTGTACATATTGCAAAGGAAAAGGAGGAGGAGGAGGTGGTGGTGATGATCACGAGGCATGTATGAGGCCACGAGTGAAGTGAAGTGTAGCGATGCGATTGCTTTTGAGTGCACAAGATGCATACATGCGATATCTATTATGATTAGAAGATAAAAACAACATTACAGAACAAGAAAAGAAAACACAACATCAACTAAACATAAAAAAGAAAAACAGCTAATTCTACTAATTCTATTCATCCTCCTCCTCCTCCTCACGCTGCTGGAGCTCCTGGGGCGCCTCCGGCAGTGGAACCGGGAAATCCAGTCTCCTGGCCGTCGCCGCCACCAGGTTCATGCGGCCGTGGACCCCGAGCTCCTGAGCCATCGTCTCCCACATAGCGTTAAGACGACCGGCCACATGCATGAGCCCGAACAAGTAGTGACCCACGGTGTCCATTCCAGTATGTTCTCGAAGGGTACCGAGGCCCAGGCGCTTCATGGAGTGAGATATACTGTTAAATACATCTCGCGCCATGTCACGACACACATCCTCCATTTGCCTGGAGCTCGAGGGGGAGGGGGAGGATTGCGGCCGCTGGTTCCCTCGGCGTGCTTGGCGGTGGCATTTGTTTGTCTACCATTTCGTGTGGAGGTCGATTGGGCGTGGCAGAGAAAGAAGAGAAAGAGTAGTACTATGGTTGTGCGGAGAAGACGATCACGCGGGTGGGTATTTATATCGATCATCGTTTGGTGGCTTCGAATCGAATTCAAAGTACGCATGTACTGCACGCGTTCCCCTCAGTAACCGAAAAGGCACGCACACTCGGTCCCTTCAGCCGCCTATATTAATGGCTAATATTGCAGGTGGCTCCTACTCCACGGTCCGCCTGTGTCGTTTGGTGGCTTCGAATTGAATTCAAAGGTGCGTTCCCTCGGTAACCGCAAAGATCGCGCATGCCTTTGCGCATGCCCGGTCGCTTCAGCCGCCTGTATTAATGGTCAATAATGCAGGCGGCTCTTACTCCACGGTCCGCCTGTAAAAATTGATATGTTTACACAGACGGTTTGCCTTTGCGAGCTGTCTGTGATGTTCTTTCATCACAGTGGGCTATTAATTCATTCGACATCACAGGCGCATTTTTTTACGGATCGACTGAGTCTAAAAAACGAGGCGCCTGTGATAATGGTTTTTGTAGTAGTGACTATTGTTTGAAGGCAATAAGTGGACATCGAGCAATTAGCCAGGTCCCAAGAAACAGATTATGCAGCAGAGTTTACCTGTTGAATGCCGTTGACACATTGCGACGGTCGACTGTTGTGGTCACTGGATTTGAAATTTCCCGGCCAATGGGATATTCGGTAGGGACCAACGCCTCTGGTTTACTGCCAGAAGAACACAGAAGAGTTGGTCAGCAGCCACCACGTCCAGAAAGGCCATAGTCCATCATAGGCTCTATACGTTGGCACGTTGCAGAGAATTTAGCACGTTTGTGTGCGTGGGCCTGAAATTAAAACACTTTGTATTCTAATGTCCGTTGAATTTCTGATTCAAGCCGTTGATCTTAACCATGCAAAAAATTCCTTAAAAACAAAGTGAACACCATGTGACGGTAAACAAGCCATTTGCCATGTAAAATGCACACTGACAGTGACAGTGTGAAAGTATGATTGAAAGGCATGTCAGCCAATATCGTTACTGCAAGGAGGTAAAGGAATATGCAAACCCTGAAGCAAGAACTGCTGTATGCAGAATTTGTAAATTTTATCCATATTAGCATTCACAATGTGCCAAAATGTAATATCCAAGGTACCCACCCATCTATCTGACCAATCTGATGCTTCTATGTTCTAGTACAACCTCTAATCAACAACACACTTTCCGTGTAACTACTGTGTGAATAATTAGTGTCTTCTAGAAGTGGTGGCAACAGAACTCCAAGGCTGGAGCTCCCTCAAGTTAAATGGCTCAAAGCCAAGGCATCAGAATATTACAATTATTCTTAATCAGATAAATGGCAATACATATCCATATATACTATGCAGTATCGATGTAATGTAGCCAACAATTCTAGTTAAGCCAGTTTAAAAGGGAACAACCTTCCACTGCCTCATAATACTGCACTATGTGGATTCTCAAAAAGCTGGAAAAGACTAGAAGTGCTGTTTTTAGACTGGTTCTGCAAAACAGATGGTTTTTGAAATTGGCTACAGTTGGGCACTATTAGAGATGGCAATGGATATCTTTTACCCGCATATTCGCGGATATCGGACCCGACGGGTACGGGTTTGGGTAGGAATTTGTACCCGCGGGTACGGGTTCGGGTAACGTATAAAACTAATGGATAATATTTATCGGGTAAGAAATTGTCATATCCATATCCGCTTACCCGTATTTAAATACTAACATGTCGGTTACATGTAACATATAGATTAATAATAAACTAAATTTCTATTATCATAAAAAGAAAACATCTTTGTAGGCATTAATTTTAAATACTTAGAGCTAGCAAGATTATATATTTTTCATCACTATTTGATCGTGAACATTGGTTACCTAATTATACTACTTACACGAGCAAGGCTTGAAGAGAGGGTAATGGATATACCCTCGGGTAAAAAATATCCGCGGGTAACGGGTCAGGAAAACATTTTTTACCTGTTGCGGATAACAGGTACGAATTTGGGTATGGATACGGGTAGGATAATATCCGCGGATATTTTACCCGTTGTCATCTCTAGGCACTATCAAATTTGGCAAAAAAGTTAGAAGTGAAGGCGTATGCTGTGTAACTCAGTTAGGAATCATGTAACAATGTGCAGTCTCAGAGCATAATTCTGAGTATTAGATGGCTGTGGGGCACCGGGGACAAGAGCCTGACTCGGCTGGATCTGATTGTACTGAGTGATATGACCACTCTTGAAGGTTTTTCAGACTTTGACAAACATATGGACTGAGAACATCTAGTGAACAAAAATCCGGATGGCACTGCATAAAAGAAAAAGCTCCAACACATAGGACAATCTGTGAGGCGAACAGATTGCACCGACAAAAACGGACATATTGGTATAGTTGAATGTTAGCTAATACGCTGCTGAGTTTCGTTAGTGTTTTTCTTTACGTGTTGCATGCATGTAATAACCAAGCCGGGACTCAGTCGAGGCTGTTAGGAGACTGCCACCATTGGCACGCTCGTGGATGTGCACGACGGAATGGCCATGGCGGCCAGAGCGGGCAACGAGCTGTGAAGTGGTACATGCCACGATCCGCATCTCGCTCCCGATCTTTTCGTTTATTCTTTCTGCATCTTCATCATATATCGAATGAAAAAACTGCTGCCAGTGAGCGCATCAACAATACTTGTCTCTTCTACACCCACGGCACCATCGATACTTGAGCATTGCGGCCGACAAGTGGCATCAGAGCCAGGTCTGCATACCGATCAACGATGGCCGAAGCTTGTTCGCAGGAGATGGTGCCGCCGCGGCAATTTGCACTGGTCATGTCGGGCCCTCAAGCGTCCCAACGTTGACGCGGACCAACTTCGCTGACTGGAGTCTTCTCATGGAGGTCAGGCTGCAGACGAGAGGGCTGTGGCGCGCGGTCACCGGAGCCGAGGATATCTCAACGACGAGTTTGGCTACCGCGATGATCATGGCGCACTTTAGATGATCTACCGATCTGTGCCTTTGGAGATGCTCCTGACATTGAGGAGACACAAGACGGCGAAGGAGACATGGGAGTCCATTCGTGCTGCGTGCTGGTTCTGAGCGCGTGCGTGACGCCAAGGCGCAAACACTACATACCAAGTACGATCAGCTGCGTCACAAGCCCGGTGAGTCAATTGAAGAACTCGCTATGCATCTGATCGCCCCCAAGCGGTTCTCGCAGCTTGCCATGTCAATCGACAACGTCGCCGACTTGAACACCACCATGATCGAGGAACACGTTGGTCATTTCAAGGCGACAGAAGAACATCTCGATCTGGACGGCGAGGAGGAAACCGGTTCCAAGCTGTTGCTCACCGAAGAAGAGTGGCGGGCACGCTTTAACCAGCATGGACAAGGAGGTACGTCCAAAGGCAGGACGTTCAGTGGCAAGAAGAAAGGTGCAAAGGGCATTCCTGACCGTGTCAAGACGCCACCCGTGCCAGTGGAGAGAGCGGCGGTGGCGGGAAGAATGGCCCTAAGCACGTTGGCAGCTGTCGCTACTGAGGCATCGGCGGGCATAGGGCTCGCGAGTGCCGGAAGAAGGAGTGCGACGAAGCCGCAGCCATGGAAAATGTCGTAGAAGTCGATGATGAGGAGCCAGCCCTGCTCATGGGGCAAGTCGTCTCCTTGTACGTGCAATAGGGTGCACCGAAGCACAACGAAGAGGTCGTTTATCTGCATGAAGAACATACGACGGTGTGTCTTGGTGCAGCCCAGACGTACGAAGAGCCGAAATGGCACCTGGATACGGGTGCATTAAATAACATGACAGGAGTTGTCGCAGCATTCACCGAGCTTGATCGTCATGTCACCGGGACCGTTCGCTTTGGCGACAGATCGGTGGTCGACATCAAAGGATGCGGCACCATGGTCTTCATTGCCCATGGTGGATGACACCACGTGCTCTCGGAGGTCTACTACATACCTCGGCTCCGCACGTCGATTATCTCGGTCTGACAGCTCGATGAGGCGGGATGTTCCACGTTGGTGAATAGTGGCGTCATGGTCGCGCGTGATCGGCAAGGAAGCCTCATTGCTGAGGTGCACCATTCCGGGGATCGGCTGTACACTGTCATGCTGGAGATCACGCGTGCAGTCTGCTTGGTGACATCAAGCGATGACGTTGCATGGAGATGGCATGCACGTTATGGCCATCTCAACTTCGACTCCCTTAGAAAGCTGGCGAAGGGCGAAATGGTGCATGGCATGCCAATAATTGAGCAAGTTGATCAAGTGTGTGATGGGTGTCTCATTGGCAAGCAATGTCGACACCCATTTCTGGCCGTCGCAAGCCACCGTGCCAGGGATCGTCTTGAGCTGGTTCACGGTTATATGTGCGGGCCGATCACCCCCCTACACATGGTGGCAAAAGGTACTTCTTGCTCCTTGTAGACGATAAGTCACGTTACATGTGGCTCGTTTTACTCACAGCAAGGATGAAGCTCCGATGGCGATCAAGCGTGGCAAGCCGGTGTTGAAGTAGAGACTTCATGCAAACTGCAAGCACTGCAAACAGACCGGGGTGGGGAGTTCACATCAATGGAGTTCGGTGCATATTGCGCTGACAGTGGTGTTCGACGAGAACTCACCGTGCCGTATTTACCGCCGCAGAATGGCATGGTGGAACGGCGCAACCAATCCGTGGTTGGTTTGACCAGGTGCTTGCTAAAATCCAAGAACACGCCGAACGAGTTCTGGTGGGAGGTAGTGACCACGGCCGTGCATCTCCTCAACTGTGCGCCCACAAAGTCGGTGCATGGCAAGACGCCTTATGAAGACTGGTTCGGTAAGAAGCCGGCAGTGAGCTACTTTCGCACGTTCGGGTGCATAGCTCATGCCAAGGTGACTCGGCCAGGGATCAAGAAACTACATGATCGCAGCCTGCGCACTGTGTTCATTGCCCAGGTACATCGCCGGCACACTGAACTTTGGATGCAGGTACATGAGAGGAGCATCCGAGCTGCGGTTGATCAGGTACACGGATGCCAACTT
Organism: Neostapfia colusana; assembly: GCA_030760725.1. Classification (NCBI taxonomy): domain Eukaryota; kingdom Viridiplantae; phylum Streptophyta; class Magnoliopsida; order Poales; family Poaceae; genus Neostapfia; species Neostapfia colusana. Next base: position 50,197,846 of record JASWHV010000014.1, on the reverse strand, counting down.
CGCTGGAGATATGGATGACTGTAAGAGCACCTGTGGCATGGTGTTCCTTCTCGGCGGGAGTACAATCAGTTGGCAGTCACAGAAGCAGAAGGTGATCACACTCTCGTCGTGTGAAGCTGAGTACATAGAAGCCACCACAGCGGCGTGCACTGGCATCTGGCTCCAACGTCTACTCGATGACCTGATTGAAATACCAAACAAAGGTGCGACGCTCTACATCGATAACAAATCGGTAATCCAACTTTGCAAGAACCCTGTTTTTTCACGACAGGTCGAAACACATCGAGACCCGTTTTCACTTCATCCGTGAATGTGTGCAAGATGGGAAGATCGTTGTCGACCACGTTCGCACTGGAGAGCAGCTTGCTGACATTATGACGAAGGCATTGCCTCGGGCAAAGTTCAGGGAACTGCGAGAGAAGTTGGGTGTGATAGACCTCAGCAGCTAATTTGGGGGGAGAATGTTAGCTAATACGCTGCTGAGATTCAGTAGTGTTTTCTTTACCTGTTGCATGCATGTAATAACTAGCTGGGACTCAGTCGAGACTGTTACGAGACCGCCGCCATTGGCGCGCTCGTGGATGTGAACGACGCAACGGCCGTGGCGGCCAGAGTGGGCAACGAGCTGGGAAGTGATACACGCCACGATCCGCATCTTTCTCCCGATCTTTTCATTTGTCCGTTCTGCATCTTCATCATATATCGAATGAAAAAACTGCTGCCGGTGAGCGCAACAACAATACTTGTCTCTTCTACACCCACGACGCCGTCGATACTTGAGCGTTCCGGCCGACATTGAACCCATTGAACATCCTTTTGTGCTGGACAATTCCATTGGAGCATAGCAGGAAGATATTCATGTCATTTGGTAAGGTTGCTTCTGTTAGTGTTAATTTGCTCTGATCAATAACAAATGAATGTAGGAAACTTTCGCACACAACTCTTCAGATCAGAGCCTCTTTTGAGGAGAGAAGCCCGAAGACTAGCTTTTTCCTCACTGTGTCTATCTCCGTATAGCCCCATTTGTTTGTGTTACTTGGATCATTTATAAAAAATTGAAGTATAAACTCTAGTACTTCAAGGGATTTTATATCATCCCGGGGGATGAATAACAGAGAGCTCTTGTGTCAAACCTGCAGGATAGCAAGGGCATCTAGCTTCTGGGCAAGGACGATGAAAGGGAAAATTCTATCTGAACTTATTATCCGTAACAATATCTCCAGAGTACAGGTATTAATTTTGGAGCGAGTCTCGAGTAGAATTCGGTTATTGTCGCCTAAACTTGCAGTAAGCTGGTCGATTCAGATACGGGATCGTTTTTACTTAAGATATAGGCGCGAACTCTGTTTAAAAAAGCGGTCGCCTAAGCCGCTTAAGCACCGGCTAGGCGCTGAGCGGCACCGGACCGCTTTGCTTTTCCCTAGGTGGCGGCATTAAGCGGTCGGACAGCTTTTTTCCGTTTCGATCCGCTTTCTTCCGCTTAATTCTGCTTTCCACCGCTTTGTGTCTCCATATAAAAAGAACAACTAACTCTAATTTTTTCATCCCTATCGATGGCGGTTGCTGTTAGCAAGGTGGTAGTGCCATGTCTTAGTGTCTGGCTGCCTACACAAGATAGTGTCACACTCTATCTCATCTTATTTTATTGATTGATTGAATATTTTTAAATTTAAAAATATACATATATATAATATATTATATGGATTTAACTCCGCTTTTTGCGAAACATCTAGAAACGCCTAGGCCCGCCGCCTAGGCAGCCTAGGCGCTAGGCAGAGCTCCTCCGCTCGGTTTTTTCTACCGCTTTTTTAAACACTGGGCGCGAATGTAATCTGTAATGGCCAAAGTGTGTGTAGGTGTGTTGGTTGCTTGTTCGAGAGAAAAAAAACTGGAGTCAAAGGTAAAACATAGTTTTATAGAACTCCTGAAGCAACTTCTAAGTCTGCGTTCACAAATTCATATCAACATGTACAATCCCGTAGGTTACTGAACCATATTTGATTCTATTGGCAAATGGTTTCAGGGAAGCAAAAGAAACCAAAACGGGGTTAAAGAAATGGAACCTTCGCCACCACATAAAGGTGTGTCGTTTGCTTTGTTAATCAACAGGTTATGCCAAACAAACATGTCCATATCAACAGGAATGCGATGAGTGCTCAAGTTTTACATCCGGTGGTCCCTGCAACGGAGAGTTGAAGACCGTGGTCTTCTCAGGCACACAGCGCGCTCACAACTGGAAGAACAGTTGTCCTTTGCTCCAAAGAGATCATGTATACTGTTTTTGGTTTCTAAGTCAGAAGTAGATTCGTTCACAAACACGCACAGACCAGCTCCACATCTCCGATCGATGCCCCGACAACCTAAAATTGCATCCTTTGTGTTAAGCTACTATGCGTCGACCAGTTGACCCCAAAGCATAAGCTGATGGAGAAAGGTGGGCAATTCACTTATATTTCAACACTCCCCCTCAAATGCAGGCTCTTTTGCGCCGCAAACGTGAAATAGGAGTCGGCTGCAATTTATTTTAATAAATCGCGTCCACCAGGATTCAAACTCGAGAACTCTGGCTCTGATACCATGTTAAGCTACTATGCGTCGACCAGTTGACCCTAAAAACTTAACCTGATGGAAAAAGGTGGACAATTCACTCATATTCCAACACTTTGGCCCCCCACGCATCCGCGATGTGCGAGGCCTCCTCCTACTAGGGGTGGTAATTGGCCTCGGCCCACGGGCTCTTTCACAAATTATTTCTACCCTTATTAAATATTAGTTTAAAAATAAATACAATTTTGGCATGAACCTAATCTAATCCAGCCCTTCACATTATTAGTTCATTTATTTGGGCCCTTTATCAGCCCTACCTCCTACTCCGGTGGTCCTGTACTGGCAGTGCGGAGATTGCTTCACCCTGCAACAGAGGGAGGCGGGGGAGGGGGACGTGGGCTGGGCAACGACGCCTGCGGGATGGGGTGACTGCGGGCTGCATGCATACTGACGGCGATCCGTGCAAACCTGCAAGGAGGCCACGAGGCGGATTGTGCACACGGTTAGCTTTCGGGCACCACCTTTGGTTTTGTTTTTGGAACGGACGGTTTTCACCTAAGCTCACGTAAGATTTTATCTACAACATGAGCGTCAGATCCGGTTTTATCCCTTAGAATATCTGAGGGGGCCCGACACCGCCCGTTCAGTCACGGGGACGTGGCACTTGCCCGAGAATTGCATTGGGTGGTGCCCAGTTGTGCGGCACCCAACAGCACACATATAAGAACAATGCATTACATAAAACAATAGCGGAAGCTTACAAGTTTTTCTTTGTAAATAATTTACATCAAGTAGCTACAGCGGAAGTCTATAACAACTCACGTCAAATAACTAAAGAGCACTCGGTATGAAGTCCAGCCCGCGGACTCCTCTCGCTAGCAACACGAAGACAACAGCAGCGGCTGGGTTCTCCATGTGTTACACGACTCAGAAGTCTCCGAGTCTCACCGGACAACCTTCTTCTTAGCATTGATGTTAACCTGCAAAACCACTTATATAGCAAGCGTGAGCACATAGGCTCAGCAAGACTGATCCGTCTCTCCTAAACAAGAAACTCTACATGCACGATGGTTGCAATTGGGTTAGCTAGATTTGCAGAAAGGACTCACCTAAAGTTGATCCTTAACTTTCAGATTTTAAGCCTCATTGTGCAGACCTTGAGCCGAACAGCATCGCAACTCCACAATCAAACAAGAAACACTTTGTTGCGATGCTCCTTGCACAAGGTGAAAGTAAAGTTTAATGAGCCTATCTCTAATTCAATCATGGTTGCAATACAAGTTACATCACAGCCTTATCAAGATCAAAAGAAAACTGTTTCAGTTGTTACTACGTCAAGACACAGTGGGCAAGTATGCTCATATAACCGTGAGCAACGGTGATTCGAATCAGTACACGCCCGGACTACACGATACGTACACCCGTACTCCGAGTTGCCGGCAGCAACCTCGACTAACGTTGTACATGGCCACCTTTCCCAAGATCTTCCACATAGGAGGCAGTCTAACTGCCCCGAGTCTGCAAGCTCCCTCAAGGTACGTACCTGCAGTGGTATGTTCTTAAGCGAGTTACCTCCTGCTACCCTGACACCGAAAGCCTAAGGCAGTTAGAAAAGTTCCAATGTGGATCTCCCAAGGTACATTGGTTTTTGGGTCCCATATAGCCAGTATGTGCCCGGTACATAACTCAAACTTGTCCAACAGGGCCAAGCACGGGCGGGCCTTAACCAACATAGGCAGGGCTATGCATGCACAGTCTGCAGCCTGCTACATCTAAACCTCCCTGCCTGGCCTCCGTTTCTTAATTGTGAACTTTTCTCATTGTTCTATTTTTGACCCGTTCCGAGTAAACTAGCCCTAAACTCGCGAGTAGCTTCCAACTACTCGACTTCTACTGGACCTTTCCTACTAACATTTAGCGTAGACAAAACCACTCGAGGAGGTGCTATTCTACCCTTTCTCTTTTAGGTATTTCTGGTCATGCAGTTGGGGTTTTCAATATCAACTAGACATAATGCAATCAAATGTTTCAAAGCTTTGATCTCTAGAAATAGAAATGCTTTATAAAACTGTTCAAATGCAAACCGGGGCTTGCCTGTTTTGTAGGTGACTAAGATTACAATCAGTTAGTGATGATCACTTGGAGCTTGAACACTTGCTTTCCTCCCTCCTTGATCTTCACTCCAATCCCTTCACACGTGCTCACGTAGAGGCTACACTCGGAGCTCGCCGGTTTCCGATTTCCCGGCCTTCTCTCGAGCTGCCACTCGCTGCTAGGCCCTAACTTCGTGCGAGGAACACGATGGGATGACTTCCCCGGACCGGCAAAGCTCCTAAACTATATCGCACCGGTGCAGCGGCTCGGAGGAAGTCCGGCGACGTCGCCCCGACGCCCTAAGCCCTCCAAGCTTCGGTTTCCAAGCTCCAAAGAACCGGTGGATGCTAGGGAAGGTCGACATGGGGGTGAAATGGCTCGGTAATGGCTCTACCTAGCTTTCATCGTGCGCTCGATGCTTCCTATCGCGGCCGCCATCGGAAAAGCTCGGAGTAGGCCTTCTACCATGGGTTTCATGCTAAGGTTTGTGAAGAAGAAAGATTGCTAAGCAATCTAGCTTCTGTGTGTGAATTTTTGTGGACTCTAAACAAGTATTGATCACGAATTTGAAACTTTCTTACCCGCGGGTCCGTTTACACCGGCCGGAAGAAATTTGCAAAATTCACTGTCGACGATCCGTGGTTGGTCCTGAGCTTCGGTGGTGAGCTGCGTGGACGTTGTGCGCGTCCAGAGATGGCCTAACTCGGCCGTGACAAGCCTTGGTTGAGGCTGTCCACGAGAGCACCTTCTCTCGGTTCTATGGAGACCGCTGCGGGAGAAGGTGTTCTCGGCGTAGGGAGGACTGAGCTCACTTGGTGAGAGCGTGAGGAGGTCGTGGGGGATGCTAGGGTGTGGTTTTGCTGCTTAGTTGAAGTTTGCACGCGAGCTTGGCGGTGGCCGCGATCGGACGAGCGGCGGCAGCTCTGTCCGGTTTCTTGCGCGAGGAGCAACGAGACTGGGACGTGCTCGGTTTTGGTGAGGTGCACACCCCTGGTGGAAACTGATAAGGGCGAGGGAAAACGCCAGCAGCTGCTCGGGAGCTGTCGCCGGCTGCCTCGGTGTCGCTCTGCGCTGCTCACTCGCGTGAACCGACTGAAACAAGCAAACCAGAGACTGCCCTCTCTACTGAAGATCTTTTGCAAATTTCTCTCCCTCAATGACAGGTGGGTCGCACCACAGCTCCCTCTTATCCTCTAAAATATCTCCCAAATTTTGAATCTAATGGAATTCAATTGTGGGAATTCAAATATGATGTGCATTTGGACAATTGGGAAAGTTTCATCCAAATTCAAATGGGCATTTGAATTCTTTGCTATATAAAGTCCATTTTAAAAAATGAGTTGCAAAATATTTCAACAATTCATGAAACTTTGCATACCCACTAATTTGGACCTAAGGAATTCGAATATGAAACCTGATTTTTAATTTGGCTGCTGCAAATGAGATTTTTAGCACAACAGTTTTGAAACTCATTGTGTTGCTCTCATTTGAATTTTGGTTTGAACAAATTTGTTCCAAATCTGACTTTAGCTTTCTCACACATATGGGAACTTCCTATCTTGGTTTTTGACCCCTCTTGGGTTCCAAGTTTCCAAACAATTATTTGAACTTGTGTGAAGAGAGCTCTCATGTGTGTTATCATATGTGGAAAAGTTTTAACAAGTCCCATTTTCCATACATATGAAACCAATTATTGCAAAACAAGAGTTTCTTTGTATTCACATTTTTGGGAACTTTACAATATCTGCTCCTAATCAGAATCCTTGCCCTTTCAGAAATTTTCCATCAAGATTTTTTTAGCTCCACTCAACATCAAAGTTCTCCAAATTAAATAATGAACTTTATTGTATCATATAGAGTTTTAAAAAGCCAGGAAAAATATCTCACATTTGTTTGCACCATGAATAGCTCATATTCACCACGAGTCAAATATCTTGAATTTTGAACAAAGACGTAGTTTAAAGAAGAAAGTTGATTGGTGTAAACGTCTTTGTAATTTAAAATATCACATTGTCAGGCAACATACTAATGATCTCCAACTAATAGAGGTCATAAATCTTTAGTCGCCAATTAATGATAATTGCTTCGTTTTTGTGAAGGTGTGTTGGCTACAAATCTCGGCTATAACCAACTAGCCGACAAAATATTGGCATAACTTTTACTCAACCTTTTCCCTAATCACTAACCAAACTAGTAATAAAATTGATACTGTCAGTACCCTACAGACCGGGTACCCCCACGTAGTGGGTAAAAGACAGCCTGGGCCCCGCCTCCCTGTTGAGGCGGGCCCCAGCGTAGCCACGTGCCCTTGGCCCCAAGGTCAGCCCTAGGGCTGCCACGTGCGCTTAAGTTCCAGAGCCGACGCGTGGCCTAGACTCCGGCCCAAGCCTCCCTGCTGAGGTGAGGTCCGGGGCTGTCACGTGTCCCCTGGCTCAGAGCCACCTCCCTGCTGAGGACAGCACCGGTGCTGACACGTGCCCTGGGTTCCTGCCCGAGCCTCCCCGTTGAGGCGAGGTCCGGGGCTGCCACGTGTCCCCTGGATCAGAGCCACCTCACTTTTGAGGACAGAACCGGTGTTGACACGTGCCCTGGGCTCCGGTCTGAGCCTCCCTACTGAGGTGAGGTCCGGGGCTGCCACGTGTCCCTTGGCTCCCTGCTGAGGACAGCTCCGGTGCTGACACGTGCCCTGGGCTCCGGTTCAAGCCTCCCTATTTAAGTGAAGTCCGGGGCTGCCACGTGTCCCCTGGCTTAAGGCCACCTCCTTGCTGAGGACAACTCTGATGCTGACAAGTGCCCTGGGCTCCGGTCCGAGCCCCCCCCCCCCCCCCCCCCCCCCCGGCTGAGGTGAGGTCCAGGGCTGCCACGTGTCCCCTGTCTCCAAGCCCGTTGATAAGAGCTCCAGAGCCGCCACGTGCCCCACGATCTGTCGTGAGCCGCGGGTCGACGAAGTCAAGAAGGAAGTGCACTGTCAGGCTTCGCATTCAAGGCTCGCGCCTTCCCCAGAAGCAAGGCACACTACACACGCCTCCGTCCTCTGTCCGTTTGCCATTATGGTGACGAGACAGGACAACGAGGTGTTACAGCAGTACAGTGCCACCCTACCACACGAGCCGCATAAGCAGGGCGAGAAGACGCGGTGACAAGGCGGCGTCTTTATCATCACCTAACATTAGGTCAGGGGCGCTCAGCGCGACGGGCGGCGGGACTTAACTCCCCCGCTGACCACTCTACTCAAAGGACGAAGAGCTAGATCATGTATAGGGTTCACATAGCTCTGGGGCCACCTGTCGGGCCCCAAGCCTCATTGTAACCACCTGACCTTGAACTATAAAAGGACCAGGGTGACCACCCTGCAAAGGGTTCGCATTCCATATCCCGCAAAGCACAAGCACACACGCTCAAGCAATAGAACAAGCACACCAGTGGACGTAGGGTATTACGCTCTGGCGGCCCGAACCACGTAAATCTCTGTGTTCATCTGCTCCCTCGAGCCCATGTCGCGTAGGGCGCCAAGCCCCCTCCGAAAAAAGAACCTCGCTGGCTGCTTCCGTAGCAGGCCGGGAGGAGTGTTGCAGCTCACGCACTCTGACATTTGGCACGCCAGGTAGGGGAGCTTTCCGTGCTCTCCACGCGACCATGGTGAGAATCACCTCCCATGGCAAGCCTTCTCTCTGCCATCGACTCCATATGGTAGACGACGTGGCTACCTCCCGCTCCAGAGCGGGCAGGTCTGGCCAGGCCAGCGATCAGACCACCGACATACCATTGGCGCCCCCAGTGCCCAAATCCGGCCAAACCGGCAACCAGAACGCTGGTGTACCCGTGGCGGCTATAGCGCCCAGGTCAGGACGGGCCGACAACCATACGGACGGTGTGCCGTCGGTGCTCACACCGCCAGCAGCCGCTTCCTCTCAGCAGCCCTCTACTCCGGCAGTGGCGACAGCACCGCCGCGACTGAGCCCGGAGAGTGTGCTGGCTGCAGCACGCGCCCTACTCCACAACCCTTCGGGCGAGGGTGCCACCCCTGAGGCGGCAGAGTAGTGGAGACACGACGTTGACCATCTCGTCGCTGCTGCCATGAACTCTCCTGCCTACAGGAGACAGCTGGCTGAACCCTCGCTGACCCAATTGCGTACGCCGATGGTGGCCCGTGAGGCGACAGCCCCACGCACAGCGGCCACAGCTGACCTCAGGGTCGAGTTGAACCGTCGCCTCGCAAGCAAAGATGGTCACACCACCATCGAATGACACTGCGAGAGGCGTCGCAACCTCGAATGAGAGTTCCGCTCTCCAAGCGCTGTACCAGCGGGCCATGCAAGGCCTACCCCTGCCTCTCTGGGGGCAGTAGGAGGCTGCATGGCGCTCACCCCACACCTTCGTATGGTGGTCTAGCCACTTAAGTTCCGTCCCCACTTGCCAAAAAAATACGACGGGACAGTCAACCCCGCCGAGTTCCTGCAGATCTACTCCACCTCCATCCTAGCTGCAGGAGGGGATGAGGCCGTCATAGCCGACTACTTCCCCGTCGCCCTGACAAGCACAGCCCGGTCATGGCTCATAAATCTTCCCCCAGGCTCCATCACGTCCTGGGAAGAATTGTTCTAGAGGTTCACAGCCAACTTCGGGTGTTCCTACACGCGCCCCGGCACCGAGCTTGACCTTCAAGCCGTGCGCCAGCGTGATGGGGAGTCGCTGCGATCCTTCATCCAGCGGCTCTGCCAGGTCAGGAACACCATCCCCCGCATCTTTAACGCCTCTGTCACCGTCTCCTTCCGGCAAGGCGTCCGCGTCAAGAAGATGCTCGAGAAGTTAGCCATGCACAACGTGCAAGACGTCTCTGAGCTCTTCAGTCTGGCCGACAAATGTGCCAGGGCAGCAGAAGACCAAGACTGGCACTCCTGACCTGCCTCCGCGGCAGGAAGTGCTGGAGAGGCTGCTGCTCCATGAAGCAGCAAAAAGAACAAGACCGGAGGCTGGAACAGGTCTTTGGCTGGGGTGCCCACTGCTGCCCTAGCAGCAGCCGGTGGGGGCCGAGCCCCGCGCTCTGACAAGTGCCCGCGACCGTCGTCTGCCATTGACGACGGCCAGTGGTGCCCGTGCAGAACACTGACCGCCACGGCGCTAGCGACTGCCGCGAGATCAAGAAGTTTGCGGAACGCTTCCATGAGCTGCAACAGCAGCGGCCGCGCCAAGACGGTGCACCCATCGCCAACGAAAGGGCAAACAAAAGGCCAAACCCGAGGCCAGTGCTGTGCAAGAGATGGAGTATCAAGACAGCGAGAGGGCGTTGAAAGCCGTCTACGGCCGCTCCGACTCTGACTCCAGCGTTGACGGCGAGCGATGCAAGGCACTCCACGTCTAACTAGTCGTCCCCCTTCCCCCTCCCCCCCCTGTTGTGCGACAAGGGAAACACCCTATTACACTGGTGTAGGGGGTCGAGGCCGCCCTCCCCCTGAAACACACTAAGGGCTCATCCCACGTCCATACATTAGAAGAAGCCACATAGGACCAGCTTCTGCATGAAGAAATCAGCCTCGTCGGCAAGGTAACGTGGCTAGAGGCTGCTTGAAATGCGCTACACTGCTAAGTGCTCCGGCGATATCAGCAACAGTACGAGAAGAGTAGACTGCCCTAGGTAGGTCCACCTATTTCCTCGGCTAATACTTTCTCGAGAAGGGGTGACGAACCCTCCCCCAGCTGGGAGGGTCCTTTCCGAGCAGCACAAGTATGCCACCCCACGTGCACCCGCCTAGCCACAGAGGACGGGTACCTCCACCCAGACCACAGGGCATAGAACACCACTGTAAGTTCTACCCTTAGAACAGTGGTAGGGTATTTTTTTCTTTTTCTCTTTGTTTGTAAAGGTGTCATAGTGTCTAGGAACAGCGCTTAGAACAGCTAAGCCCCGTAGGGGTCCAGCTACTCTTGTCATCCGGGGTGGGTCGCTGTCTTCTTGCACGGCCTGTTTCCTCCTATTGCCTGAAGGAAGCCAGAAATAAGAAAAAATTATCCTACCCTGCGTACCTTATTTACAGTTTGTGCTTGCTCATGCATATCAACTGTAAATGGCATGTCCGGAGCCGGTCCTACACACTTGTCCTAGGTCCCGTGGCACTGGAAGGTCTCCGCTTAAAGGTTAATGCCTGCGGGAGGTCCAGCATTTGTAGCCTGCTATGCCTGGTTCCGTACCCTTAGCGTGCACATCCTACCTCCCCTGCGCTACAAACTGAGTACTTGGGGGCCAGAAAGAAGATGCCTATGCACAAGGAAAGTAACCAGATCCCGGACATTGCCACCATACTCTTCGTGCTTTCTTTCCATACCGCTCTGGCCGTGTGTCCAGTAACTTTTCCTTGTGTTCAACCGTAGCAAGGGCTGTGCCATCCTTTTGCAGACGGGTCTGCTTGAGGTACCTGTGGCATACCTGGGGTCCTGCGGTTGTCTTATTGCTCGGGGGCCCTATCATGCTGAATGGTCCCTCCCCTGAAAGGGTTACGCCAGCAGGAGGTCCAAGGTGTGTAGCCTGCTATGCCTGGTTCCGTACCCCTAGTGTGCGCATCCTGCCTCTCCAGCGCTACAGCTCCGTACCGGGGAGCCGGATGGCTCATACCCCCGAGCAAAGTCATGACCGTAACTTGGGGACCTTTGGTTGTCTCATTGCTTGGGGGTCCTATGGCGCCGAAGGGCCCTCCCCTGAAAGGCTTATGTCAGCGGGAGGTCCTGGGTGTTTAGCCTGATATGCCTGGTTCCGTACCCCTAGCATGCACACCCTGCCTCTCCAGCGCTATAGCTCGGTACCGGGGAACCCTACGGCTCATACCCCTAGGCAAGGATTTAACCATAGCCCGGACGACCCACATCGAACTACCCAAGCCCCGCAGCTTAACTAAGGACCGTAAGCCACAGCAAAGCTACCAAATAAGGAAGAGTGACCAGAGAGCACAACTACTCCCTCTTTCTGCCATGACTGCAGGTCTGCACAGGTCCTTGTCTTGGACCTCCCAGGGGGCCCGATGCTGGCGTCCTGCCTCATCCAGTGGTAGGTGCGCCCCAACACAAGGGCCACACCTACCAGGGCCATCACAGGGAACCACGCCGGCAGGACATCGGACCACTGCAGCAGCGAGGAGAAGACTAAGCTGAAGACAAGGGCCGAACTTTCCCTCGGGTCCTTACGCTGCCGAGGACCCGGAAGGAGTGGTAGCCACACTGCCGGAGCGCCCTGGATCCTTACGCTGCTAAGGACGCGGAGCAACAAGCTTGAGACATCGGCAAAGGGCTATCCACGTCGGCTAAGTCATTCCGATCCTTTGTGCTGCCAAGGGTCTGAAGTCTACATCAACAACTCGAGATAACATAAGACTTGGAACGAAAATTCTTCAACAACAGCAGATCTACGGCATACATAGGGGGATACAAGGCAAGCGGGAGACCTAGGAGCTATCCATGCTGGAACCTAGCAGCTACAAGTCGGGCGACCTCCTCCACGGAAGACTTCGCTGCCCCCGATAGCTCTGCGTTGTATCCCTGCACCACAGGTTCCAGGGAGATGCTGGGGTCGCAGGTTCAAAGGAAAGTGAGCACATGCCCTGCCACCATCTGGGCCAGAGCTTTGCCTTTGGCCTCAAGATGCTCCCCCCCCCCATTCTCCAGCGTCAGGAGCTTCTCCCTGACTGAGTCCAGGGCATGGAGCACCTGGCTCACCTCCTGGACCGGCCCTCCAGAGCGCAAGGGGGCAAAGACGAAGGGTCCCAGAGTCGCCTCTGCGCGACCGAGGAAGTCCTAGACCTTCTCTGCCTCAGTGGCACAAGAAGCTCGGAGATCTTCGACCTCCTTGGCAGAAGAAGCCACCTCCCCCGCCGAACTCCTCCTCGCCAACTCATGTTCCCAAGTGGCTAGCCCCTGCTCCAGAGCAACCAGGGCCTGCTCCCTGGTGGCCAACCATGCGGCCCTCTCCTCCAGGTCAGACTCCCTGGATGCCGTGGCAAGCTCCCGGTCATGGACGCCCTAAAGCCGCTCCTTCAGGTGCCCCCGCTTCTCCTCGTGGGCAGCCAGACGGTCGGAGTGCTCCCTCTCCCTCGCCTCCGCCTCCTTCTCCCGACGAAGGAGCGTCTGCTGGAGCTCCGTCAGGGCCGCGAGATGTGCATCGGCGGAGGCATGGAGGCTCTCGGCCTTAGCCTGGAGGTTCGCCGCATTCTTGTGGAGGGCCACGAAGACGGCCTCTTTCTCCTCCAGCACATCCTACCGAGCCTTGAGCTGCTCCTCCTGAGCCCGAGCCTTCGCCCTGGCAGACTGAACCCGCGCCTTCAGCAGGTTATCCCAGTCTTGGAGGCGCTCCCGCTAAGACCTCAGTTCAGCCCACTCCTGTTCGACCGCGTCCTGCATCTGGTCCAGGCTAGAGCGGACGACTCTTGTGGCCATGGGTATCGGGACAGCCTTCGGCATTGTCAGGCGAGGTACTGCCTCGACACCCTCCAGCTCTTCACCCACCGCTGGGGTTGCCACCATGGAAACCTGTGCAGAGGGAGGAGGACTAGCAGCTCTCCAACAGCAGCCGCACCGCTCCTAGTGGCGTCCACACCCACCGGCTGGCTGGCCTCGGGGGCCTGGGTGCCAACATCCGGAGCCGCCCCAAGCGTAGGCTCAGGCACTGCCACCCGTGTAGGAGCTTCAGCGGAGAAGGAGCTCCGGCTCCCGGACTGCTGCTGTGGAGGAGGTGGAGCCGAGCTCTGCTGAGGGGCCCTACAAAAAGAAGCAACAAGCATCAACTATGCAGGTTTTGCCGTACCTGGAGGCCTGGAAGTTCCACTCCGCGCGGAGCTTCTTGCGCAGGGGGCTTGAGCCACTCGCCCCCGCCGACGTTGATGTCGCTTCGGCTGGGTTCGGTGCTGGCGGAACCTCGGGGGTCTTCGTTGCCGAAGACGGCACAACAGGGGCCTTCCCTGCCGAGGACCTAGATGTCAAAGATGCGCCTTGAGCTGAGGCTGCCCTCGACGGTTGAGAAGCCAACAACGTTGCTGTAACCTTTGTCGCCGCCGCCAACGCCTCAGGAGTCTTCCCCGATGACGGCTTCCAAGCCGGGGATGGGCCTAGGGACTTCTTCTGCATTGCAGGTGCGTCGGGGCCCGCATTGAAGTTCCAGCAGCACCAGAATCCTTTCCCGTGTCTGCCGGACTGCTCCGGCAGTGGCAGCTCTAGAGCTGCCCTCGGTGCCAGTCGCCGAGCCCGTTGTGGGACCATGGGAAGCCTAGGAACCCCCGCCTGGGGGACGGAGACGAAGCTTCCGTCAGGATAGACCAGCTTCCTCTTCAATGCCCTGCTTGGCTCTGGGGCATCCTTGGGTGGCAAACGAGGGTGCGCCGCGGGCGCAGGCCTCCCTGCCAACTCCTTCCCCCTGTTTGGGAGTGAGTTCAGCGTAGGCCATGTCTGACCATTGGCGCCGTCTGCTCCGGGGACCTCGATGCCACATGAGGGATCACCGATCTACCGCACTGTGACATCGATGTTGTCCAGTGTCGGCAGTTCTCTCAGCTGCCTCGACCGCGCCTGTGGGTTTAGGTAGACGTGCTTGGCAGCTCGCCAGCTGGGTGATGGAGTCGTCGATAATCGGGTCACAGGAGAGCTTCTGGAGCATCGTCTCCAACACCTCCCGATCCGGCGACGACTCTGCTCCGCGTGCCAACCAGGTCATGTCGCCCTCCCCAGTGTACTGCCAAGCAGCCCGAACGTGATGCTAGAGAGGGGCGATCAGGCGGGGCAGGAAGTTAGCCAGAACCATCAGTGAGGTCAGGCCTTCCTCCGCCAAGTACCTGATCCTCTCCACTACTGGTGTGTAGGCGTCCTGCCGGTTGCGGATCTCATCCCCAACGGCCACCTCGGCCATCGGCGGGCCACCTGGCAGCTCCAGGCGGTCGTGGACGTCAGTCTGGCAGTCACCCAGTCCTCCCTCCAGTGCTCCCACTTTCCGGGAGTGAAGGGCACGGAGTTCCTCCCTCGGTGCTGGAAGTAATAAGCCCCCAGCTGGCTTATGCTTCTCCCCGAGGCCCTCAAGGAGAAGAACACCCTGAAGAGCCACACCGAAGGCCGCACGCACACGAACATCTCGGAGAAGTGGGCGAAGACGGCCACTAGTGCGAGGGCGTGCGGCGTAATGTGCTGCAACTAGAGCCCGTACACCTCCAGCAAGGTGAGGAGGAAGGACGACACTGGGAGTGCGAACCTGGACAACACGTACGATGTTAAGAGAACCACCTCGCCGGTTCACATGTCGGTCAGCGGGACCCTGCCGTGACAGATCTTTCTGTCGTACGTGGCTGACTGCCAGCCGAGTAGGTGCCTCTCAATAGCGATGTCGCCATTGCTGCTGAGCCTGGACGAACGGAGGACGGAAGATATGGTGGCGACGAAAGGTTGTGAGTGCTGGGGAGCGGAGGCTTTGAGTGAACAAGAAGAAGGCGAATATTGCAAAAGGTGGAAGGGAACCGCCCTTCTCCGGAAGGATTCCCTTTATACATCCGCAACCTCTGGAAGGGCAACAGGCGTGACATTTGGGTTTCCATCGTGCCACGCCATGGGTAACCTGCCTCCCCTAATGATGGGTAGGACCCAGGTCCACCCATCAGAAACTGGGGACCAGGCAGGTAACTTCTTGGGAACGTCCGG
Source organism: Neostapfia colusana (assembly GCA_030760725.1). Classification (NCBI taxonomy): domain Eukaryota; kingdom Viridiplantae; phylum Streptophyta; class Magnoliopsida; order Poales; family Poaceae; genus Neostapfia; species Neostapfia colusana. Next base: position 50,182,543 of record JASWHV010000014.1, on the reverse strand, counting down.
CGGTTTCCGAGAGAAGCGGCACGGTGGAATAGCAGCGGTCGACCCAAGGGCTGCCGCAGTAAATACCTCGGGGAAATCCCTCGAGCACGTCGCCACGACCCACCAGTCAGGAGCAAGCACATGTTCACTATGCCGACGACGTGCTGCCTCTTCGATTGGCGAGTATGCCCACTACACCAAGGATGTGCAACCTTTTCATCTCCCAGGTACAACCACTCGTCCACTACGCAAAAATCTCGCCACCGCTTCAGTTTCCAAAGTACAGGTTCAAAATTACCACTTGGGAGAGATGGGGGCCCCACCTACGGGCTCAATGCCTCCCCTGAGATGGGCCTGGGGGCCACTGTTGGTACCCTGCAGACCGGGTACCCCTGCGTAGTGGGTAAAAGACCGCCTGGGCCCCGCCTCCCTGTTGAGGCGGGCCCAAGCGTAGCCACGTGCCCTTGGCCCCAAGGTCAGCCCTGGGGCTGCCACACGCGCTTAAGTTCCAGAGCCGACACATGCCCTGGGCTCTGGCCCGAGCCTCCCTGCTAAGGTGAGGTCCGGGGCTGCCAAGTGTCCCCTGGCTCAGAGCCACCTCCCTGCTGAGGACAGCTCCGGTGGTAACACGTGCCTTGGGCTTCGGTCCGAACCTCCCCGCTGAGGTGAGGTCTAGGGCTGCCACATGTCCCCTGGCTCAGAGCCACCTCCCTGCTGAGGACAGCACCGGTGCTGACACGTGCCCTGGGCTCCGGTCCGAGCCTCCCCACTGAGGTGAGGTCCGGGGCTGCCACGTGTCCCCTGGCTAAGAAGCACCTCCCTGCTGCGGATAGCTCCGGTGCTGACACATGCCCTGGGCTCCGGTCCGAGCATCCTCGCTGAGGTGAGGTCCGGGGCTGCCACATGTCCCCTGGCTCAGAGCCACCTCCCCGCTGAGAATAGCTCCGGTGCTGACACGTGTCCTGGGCTCCGATCCGATGTAACACCCCAAAACCTGCTAAAGAGGGGAATTTAAAAATTTTTGGACGTATTGCATGTGGTGCAGAAATTCAAATTCAAACTGGAGTTCAAATTTAAATCAAAACAGAAAAGAAAAGGAAAATAAAAAACCCCAACCGGCCAGTGCGCCGAAACCCGCCAGCCGGCCCAATCCCCTGCGCCAGCCCGAACCCGCGCCCCCTCTCTCCCTCTCACTGACACGCGGGGCCCGCGTGTCATCCTTCACCACCCGCGCGCCCCAACTGACCCCGGCTCTCTCGTACCCGAATCCAAACCACCTCCGGAACCACGCGCCCCCGGCCCGATCCTCGGCCCCGGACGCTGCTATTTATCCAAACCAATCCTCCGCCTCCTCTCCTCGTGAGATTCACGAGAAGAAACTTGCCGAATTCCCCAGCGCAGCTCCACTTTTCTCTCCGGTGAGAAACGAAGCTTTGATCACCGTTTTCTTTCGATCCTTGCTCGGATTTTCTGATCTAACGCGCTGATCATGTTCCACCGCCTCCGGGGAGTCACGCAGGTGAAGAAAACCCGGTGTTTTGCACTCTAGATGCAGCTCTGGCAAGCACCACCGCGTTTTCATCTCGGACCTCGCCGCCGACCACCTTCTAGGGCCTCCGAGCTCAAGAAAAACCCCGAGGTGAGATCCCCGATCTCCCCTCTACCGTTCTATGCCAAGAAATCCAAGCTTTAGGCAGTATAGACGAAAACCGGAAGATCTCTGGCGAGATCGCCGCCACCGCCGCCGCGGGCCGCTGGGCAGCGCCGCCCGCACGCGGCCAGGGCGACGTGGCCCCTTGAGGGCCGTCTATTTTAAATTGCACGGTAGAAATAAAACCCACGCGTACCGGTTCGGCGATCTAATCTGAGCCGTCTGTTTTAAATCGGACAGTCCACGTCGGCCCCGCATTATAAAGGCCGGGATTCTTACGCGCTACCCCCTGGGGATCTCGGAAAACACGAGCTAGCCCCGGAAACTTCTGATCTAGCCCCTGGAAGTTCAGAAATTCGTGTAAATTCATTTAAAAATCAGCTTTAGTCCCTGGACTTAATAAAAATTAGGAAAACCCCTCTGTTATGTGTAGTTAGACCCCTGGAAATTTATGAAATAGTAAATTAGACTCTGCAGTAGGGTGGATTTACCTTTTTGACCCTATATGATATTAAATTCAGAAAATTGAATATGTTACTTGGATTTAAATTTAAAAGGTAAGGCAAACACATGTGCAAATTCAAATTCAAACTCTCCTAGCACTTGGGAAACTTTAGAATGAGTTAAAAACAGATTTTAGGCTAAAATAAAATCTGCCTAAGTGTTGTTCATATTTATTAGTTCTTGAAACACATTTTTTAGGCTAGGAAATAATTCTGAAAACTGATAAAATAAATTTAAATTAGTTCACATCAGAGGAGAAGTTCAAAAATATATTATTTAATATTTTAGATCAGAACCTATTCTGTTTAGATGATATGTCCTACTATTTAATATTAAAACTCACTTTTAGGCATAGAAAATAAATCTGAAACATATAGGAAAATAGGTATGCATAATTAGAAAATGATAAATGAAGTCTCCAAATCGAAAAACTTCAGTTTAGGATTTGGTAGAAGATCTGAAAACTTATTTTTAGTAGGAAATTACCTTCCATGCAAACTTGGTAGCTAAGAAGTGTATTAATTAAATATAAAGAATTTGTTCAAATTGGAAATTCATATATAGTGTGCAAACAGAAATCTGAATACAAAAGTTAGAAATCATATACATATGTTTAAAAGTGCATGTAGGCCAAAAATCAACACATGTAGAGTAACCACAACACTTAGAAATGTGAATGACTTTCATAGGTATGTATGTGTGGTTTGCCTGAAGTGAAAGTGTGAACTATGTCTTATGGATTGTTGTTTTCTTTTGCTATGTGTATTGGCATGAGTAGAACCTGCCCCAGAGCAAGTTCTTCCCTTCCAAGACCAAGACTTTCCATTCTCAGAGCAGCAGGAAGAAGGCAAGTGTCCTTGACCACTTTGATCCTATACTAGGATGTGTAGATAGAATTATTTGCATTGTCAATTGAAATATGAAACCCATGCTAGGAAGTTTCCCTAGAATTGCATTACCTTGTTTCCTTGTAGCTTGGGTTGGGATTTATTTTATCATATCATTTATATGCTTATGCTTAGCCATGCTTAGAATGGGATAATTGGGATATGAGATCATCAATTTATTTACCTTACTCTTGAATGAGATATTATAAGTTATGTAGATGTAGGGATCAAGGCAAGTTGGATGATTTGGTTGGTGCTGGGTGCACGAGACTCGGGTTTGTGTTTAGTACTTGCCTGGATCCTAAGGACCGGTTCATGGAGCATGTAACCTGGCTTTACCGTGACAACCACATGCTGAGATGGGGCAGCTTGGCCAATTAATTAGGTGTACCCCCGGCGTAGTATGGGTGTTTTGGATGGTGCGGGGAATAGGTGTCAGCTGGACTACCATATGAACCGCAAGGCTCAAGAGGGGGCCACTGCAGCGGGGTTGGAGCCTCTTGTATGCTGTTAGGGGTGAAACCTCAGTGGGCCCATGCTCGTCGGGAATCCCTTTGTAAAGGCTCCGTAGTGATCTCCTGGCTACACACCTGGGAAGTGTGAATGTGGTTCGTGGCCACTGGCATAATGGAGGTTCTTTTAGTCCACCCGGCAACAGGGGATGAAATCACTACATGTGGGTACAGTGGTGCAAACTCGGAGTCAAAACTGTCATGACAGCCGTGCTCACGGTCAAGAGCGGCTTGGACTTATTCATGATTAGAGGATAATGAATTGGGATGTTGAGGATGTTAAGCGGGAAGCTTAACATTTAAGATGAGACTATGTTTACTTGATATTGATGACGGGTTGAGGGATTGGGACCATTTCACCTGTGTAGTACTGTAGGTGCTTAATAAGCTAAGATGATAGGTATTAATTGCATAGTGCTTAAACCATAAGTTCAACCTCTCCTTGCTCTAGCCATGTATGACATAACTTTACCACACTTGCTGAGTACCCACGGTACTCAAACTTGCTTTTCTGTTGGTTTATATTGCTGCTCAGGTCAAGAGAATGATGTGGTGTTTAATTATCAAGACTTTGGAAACGAGGAAGGATTCTAGGTTCACGGAGTCCCCTGGGCAACACCTGTGACGGAGCCCACAAGATTTATATTCCGCTGCTGTTTTATTTACATGTTATGAACTTATTATCGTCCATCGAGACGTATGCTATGTAAGACTTATTTATATTTGAACACCTGGCTTGTAATAAATGATGCTTCACTATTTGTCATCACATGTATGAGAGGATGATCCTGGCATACATGTGATGCTCACTCGGTTGTTCTTCGGAGAAATCGGGTGTGACAGAGGTGGTATCAGAGCCAAGGTTGCCCGTAGGAACGTGGACCTAGTTAGAAATAGACGTATTTAAGGACCCTATTTTCTTAAAAGCTATTTTACAAAGGTGTGGGTTGAAAAGTGTTATTTAATGGGGTCACTTTATTCACCTTGCCCCAACTTTTATTCAAAATACGATTTTTATTTAAATCTTATCTAACTTAATTTTAAATGCTTTATGTTTTAGATGGTTCGCATGATCCGCACCGCCCGCAAGTCCACCGGAGGGAGAGTTCCTGTAGTTGCCCTTGCCCTGAGAGAGGAGAACCGTCCGGTGACGTACCACTCCTACGGATTGGCAGTAGGAGGCTTCTTGCGCCGTTTTCATCGTATGCTCCACGCCACCAGCAATACGGGCAAGCTAATCATACACTACAGCTCCACCAAGACCATCCGTGAGAAGCGGGAAGAATGGAGCTCAGAGATGAGGATTATCCATGAAAATCAGCTGCTCAAGATCCACCGCTCCCCAGCTTGTCGTGCGACACAGGTCGATGCTGAGAAGGATGTCACCTGGGAGGCCATCACCTGCCAGAGTCATATAAACCGTCGCCACCTGGACCGGACTGAGTACATGTATGTCCTTTAGCGGGAGAGTGGTACAGTGGAGTACAAGTACCCGCCAGTGCAGCAGGGGACTTCCCATGAGCACATGGACCTGTGCTTGGAGGATGCTGCTATGCTCAACACTTGACTGCAGGAGTGTCAGCAGGAGCTTCAGGATGTTCGTGACACCGTGAAGGAGACTGAGGCGTTGCTTCGAGCCAGCTTGAGGGCGAGAGAAAGAGGAGATGGGGATGAACTGTGTGTCACCGTGAATGACACATGGACTCCTGACTCCCCAGACCGCCGGGCGAGCAGGCGTCGCCGCACTTCTACACCAGCAGCTTCCCCACCCAAAGCGGAATCAGAGGGCAGCCGCAATAATGAGGAAGACCCCGAAGAGCCAGCTCAGTGATACGAGTCGTTTAGAGTTATTTCCCTTATTTCAGCAGGTTATCGAGTAGTCGAGTCAATACCTTAGTTATTTGTGTGTTAATGTTTGGTGTGTGACGTGAGTTGTGGAAGCCATGGGCATTTGTCCACAACCTCGTCTTTAGATTGCTTTGCTTTGATGTGTGAACCCCTATGAATTAAGAGTGCATTTATTTTCACGTGAGACGTGACCCTCAAAAATCTACATGAAACCCTCAGAAAATGTTTAATGTAAAAAGGCCTCAAAAGTTTAAGTTTAAACAAGCAAATTGGGAAGTTAATACGTAATGCTTTAAGTTAACATTTGGTTGATCATGATAGATGACTGGAAGAGGAAAGGGTCATGGTGCCAACCCCACCAACAACAACGATGAGGCCGGCAACCCTCATCTTTCTGAAGTGTAGGATCGAAGAGCACGTGAAAAGCTACCAGAGGGGGGTGAATGGTAGATTAAAACTTTTCGCAGCGGAAACAACAAAAATCCCTCAGCAAAAAATCAATCGGTTAAAGAAACCGTGTGTGCAAGTGTTTTCAAACGTGTTCAACCGTGACAAATCAAGTAGAGAGGTAGAGAATCAAGTCACGGATCTAATGCAACAAGAATCACTTGAAAACACGAAGTAAAACTTGAGATACGATCAAAACATTAAACGAAGATCAATCTGTTCTACCCGATATGAAACAGATCTGCAACGCTGCAAAGAAACTCGTGTACCTCAAAAACTAAAGATCCGAAGCTCGTGAAAATTTCACAGATTATAGATAATTGAGTTGTGAAGACAACCCAAAAAGAATCACGTCAATCGGATCTGTAAAACTCGAGTTATGAACGAAACACCGAAGCAACGTCGGTCTGTCCAGAAACTCGGCGAGAAAGACTTGACGAAAAATAAGTCGGACGAACAAGGCACAAAAGCTCCTCGAAACTATGAACTTTATTCAATAGAAACACAAGAGGAACAGCCCAAAGTTCTCTACCCATGAGAGCTCTGGCCTCCCTTGCTTTTATAGCCAGCCCTCAGGCTAATCAATCCAATCTAGGACTACTACTCCTAATTGGACTCGTATCCTAACTTACCGTAACTGCTCAGGACTCTCCTATTCGCAGATAGAAGCAATCGTGAGGCTTTCAAACACCTTAGGAACGTCCTAAACATTCCTAAAACAACTCAACTTCATGCCTAGCACGAAATCCTATCATAACCAACTCAAATCTTCCATATTTGAGCCATATCCGACTCAGCCTCAGCCTGAGTACGCAATCTAGCCGGTTGGACCTTTCCGACCAATTCTTTACGTCCACTTCTCTTCATCACGCCTTGGAACAATGTTGCCACGTACATGCACTCCTTGCACACGTGCAAACACCTTCCAACGACGTACACGCAACCTTCATATGCACTGCCCTTGATCCAAACATGCTGCGCGACCTCCCGATCAACTCAACCACAGCTCCTCCCGAACATGGTTGTTGGAACCTCATCTCCTCTCTGAGACTAGTCCAAGGATCCCGTCACCAGCCATGTCTTGAACTCAAGCAACACCTGCACATTAATAAACAACCAATTCTTTCGAGCATAAGTCCTCGACTTGACTCACGTTAGTTCGAAAACCACAACACCTTACATGAGCACGTCACATAAGCATGTTGCAAACCATATCAAATGATAACAGCCATAACCACCAAAACACACCAAAAACTTAGAAAATTAATACTAAGCAAACCTTCCCATAAAGCAAGTTTGAAACATTGCGAGTTAAAAGCAAAAACAAGAAGCTGCAGTTCTACGAGTTGAACTTCACGGGAGCTCCCTAAAAACAAGCTCCGGACCTCACTGAAGCTCTCCGGACCTTGCAGGAGCTCTCCGGATCTTGCGTCGGACCTTGCCAACACTTGGCGGACCTAACAAAGAACTTGTCGGACCTTGCCACAGAATAATGTTTTGGCAATATTCAAAACTTTGAATGTTAATGCTAACTTTTATCCTAATTGCCAATGTATTCAGCACACATAGGTCTCACAATCTCCCCCTTGATGAATGCATTGGCAACACCAATTAAAATCCAAACATTGGCTTATGAAAAGTTTTGAAAAGCTTTGAAAACTCATTTCTGTCCCTTTATTAATTTCTCCCGTTTTTTTTAAAACCAGAGAAGGAAGAAAGTGTATAACATATGCAAAGTGTAAAAAAATCTCTCCTTATACATATTTCTCCCCCTTTGACAATGTATTCAGAAAGGTTCGAAACAGAAATTTTTAAATGTTATGAGCATATTATAACATATACATACAAAACAAAGCTCATCCAAGTCATACTATCAGGTTACTTACACTATCACATCAATGAGATACATAAAGTAGTGTAAGCCATGCTAGAGATCAAATGTATTTTTCAGTTTAAGCAAGTCATGATCTCCCTTACTCAACTATTTCAAAACCTGAAAACATGACACTTGTTTCTGCATTTTTATTATTCATAATTATTTAAGGCACAAAGTTGATCATATGATATTTGCAAGAGATTATATGCCGCATCAGCCTTATTCTAACCAACCAAGCCACGCCTATGTCATTTGACAATCAGAAGCTTAAGGACATGGTTTTAGTCATACACAATTCCTTCCAAGTTCATATCTTAGTGCAATGATAAGCAATCTCAAAAGAAGAAGTGTGATGCATGCATATTCTCTTGATCTTTTCTTAATTTTTTATTTAAAAACTCAACATGTGAGCTGATCACTTGATTAATTTTTTATGATTAAAAGCACTTGTGAGCACGCAACAAGTTCAAAACAGCAAGAAAGTTTGATCATGACCAGATTTAGTGTAAGTAATTATTCCAATTACTAGTCATGGCAAAAACTACAAAATGTATAACATGAGTAATGTAGTAAGAACTTTCAGCCTGTAAAAGGAATCACAAAGTCATATATGTATGAAATACTATGCTCATATTATTTTAGTTTCAGATTCACACATAGACTTTCAAAGTTTCAAAAACTCCCCCTCAATTTAAGCCATGAGGATGCATAACCACTGTTTAACTACGAATGAAACAAAAACGAGTGAAATCCAAAGGTTTTGTAAAAATATCAGCCAATTGTTGTTCGGTATCGACATGGTAAAGCACAATGTTTCCTTTTTCAACATTATCACGAAGAAAGTGATACCTAATGTCAATGTGCTTAGTTCTAGAGTGTTTCACGGGGTTTTTAGCAATACAAATTGCACTAGTGTTATCACAAAACAGTGGAACACTACCTAATTCAACCCCATAGTCCTTAAGTGTTTGAACAATCCAAAGAATTTGTGAGCAAGCGCTAGCCGCAGATACATATTCAGATTCGGCCATGAATTGTGCAACTGAACTTTGTTTTCTAGAGGACCAAGCAACAAGTGAATTACCAAGAAAATGACAAGCACCTGAAGTACTTTTCCTATCAATCCTACAACCACCAAAATCAGCATCCGAAAAAGCTTTCAAAGAAACGGTTGAGGAAGAAGGAAGAAAAATGCCAAATTCTTGAGTTCCATGTAGGTACCTGAGAATTCTTTTGATGGCTTGGCGATGTGAAGCACGTGGAGAAGCTTGAAAACGTGCACAAAGACATACGCTGAATTGTATGTCCGGTCTTGACGCCGTGAGATACAAAAGTGATCCAATCGTACTTCTGTATTCTTTTTTATCGACCGGGTCACCATCTTCGTCAAGTTCAAGTGTTTTTGCTGTTCCCATTGGTGTCCGAAGAGGCTTGCATTTGTTCATGTTGAAGCGCTTAAGAAGGTCCTTTGTATACTTAGTTTGATGCACAAAAGTTCCTTCTTTTGTTTGCTTGATTTGCAGCCCCAAAAAGTATGTGAGTTCTCCCATCATACTCATCTCAAATTCTGAACTCATCATAGCTGAAAACTTGGACACGAGATCATGAGAAGCACAACCAAAGATAATATCATCCACATACACTTGAACGAATAATGAGTCATTGCCATGCTTAAGTACAAAAAGAGTTTTATCAACCTTGCCCATGGTAAAGCCCTTTTCAAGTAAGAATGTTTTTAACCTATCATACCATGCTCTAGGGGCTTGTTTTAGACCGTACAAGGCTTTGGACAGTTTGTAAACATGATTAGGAAAATTTGGATTTTCAAAACCCGGTTGCTGCTTAACATAAACCTCCTCCTCTATGTAGCCATTAAGAAAAGCACTTTTAACATCCATTTGATATAACTTGAAACCTTTAGATGCAGCAAATGCTAATAAAATTCTTATAGCTTCTAATCTAGCAACAGGAGCAAATGTTTCATCAAAATCTAGACCTTCAATTTGAGTGAAACCTTGAGCAACCAACCCATCCTCACTTTGCTTATTTTTAAATACCCATTTAGTTCCAATTAATGTGTGACCTTGAGGTGGAGGTACAAGTTTTCAAACATTATTTCTTTCAAAATTTTCTAGCTCTTCTTGCATGGCATTAATCCAAGATTCATTAGTGAGTGCGTGTGATATATCCTTGGGTTGAAAAGAAGCAACAAAAGAAGAATGAGCATGAGAGTTTGGATCGCAAAACCTGGACCGAGTGACTCGTTCATGCAAGCTTCCAATGATTTGTTGTGGAGGATGACTTTTGAGTACTCGGAGGGGAGTAGACACTTCACAAGCACCTTCTTCTTCATGTTCGGACCTTTTATTAGGAGAGCTTGTTGATTGAGGAAGGTCCGAACCAGCAGTAGTAACTGTTGGTGCTGGTTGTGGTGCAAAATCAGCAGATTGATCGTTATTTACTTCAGAGTTTTCGGGCAGCAGCACCACTTCTTCATCTTCTTCAATAAAAATACTCTCCCCCTGCGGATATGGATCCGGACCTGCAATATCGGAGCTAGTACTTGGGCTAGCTTCATCAAAAGAAACCTCGCAAGTCTCCACAATTTTGTTAGTGTCAAGTAAAAGCACACGGTAGCCTCTAGTATGAGATGGATAACCAAGAAACATGCCATCAACAGATCTAGCTTCAAATTTATCAAGATTACCATGTTTCTCAACAAAGCATTTGCAACCAAAAACCTTAAAGTGTGTAACACTAGGCCTATGTCCAAACCGGAGCTCATATGGGGTTTTTCCAAGCTTAGCACGTAAGAAAACACGATTTGAGGTATAACAAGCGGTTGCAATTGCATCAGCCCAAAATTTCCTAGGAGTTTGATATTCATCAAGCATAGTCCTAGCCATCTCAACTAAGGTCCTGTTCTTTCTTTCTACGACACCATTTTGTTGTGGTACATAGGGTGAAGAGTATTGATGATCTATTCCATTTTCAGCACAAAAGTGACCAAAGGATTGGTTTTTAAATTCAGTTCCATTATCACTTCTAATTGCTTTTAATGATCCTGGGTGATCAATAGATAATCTAAGAAATAAAGTTCTAAAATGACTAAAAGCTTCATTCTTAGATGCCATAAAATAAACCCAAGATTATCTGGAATAATCATCAACAATCACAAGCACATACCATTTACCTCCGAAGGATTGAACACGTGCCGGACCTACTGTGTCAAGATGTAAAAGTTGTCCCGGTTCAGTTGTCATGGTCATTGTGAGAGGAGCATGTGAACCTGCAACAAACTTAGCATGTCTACAAGAAGAGCACACAATATCATTGTCCTTTTTAAGCTTCGGCAGCCCACGTATGCGATCGAGAGCACTAACACGAGTGTGATGATCAAAGCCTATGTGACCAAGTCTACGATGCCAAAAATATAGATCCTTTGTATCATTAGCAACTAGACACCGATGCTTAGAAGTTGACAAATCAAAATCAGCTTTAAAAACTCTTCCAAACCTAGACATGTTAAACAAAAGCTCACCTTTTGAATCTACAACCTTGCAGCAATTTTTAGCAAAGCTAACCTCTAGATTTTCATCTAGCAATTGTGAAACCAAAAGCAAGTTGTATTTCAAATTTTTAACAAGTGCCACATCTTTCAAAGTGTAGAGATTGTTTACTCTAACCGAACCTTTAGCAATTATGGGAGTAGAAGAGTTATCGGCGAAAGTAACATTTTCTACACGTGACACAAAAGAGAGAGAGGAGAACCATTCTTTGTTACCGGTCATGTGGCGTGAGCAACCTGAATCCACAATCCAAATGTTCTCCTTCCTCAAACGTGAAACCTACACAGCAGCACAATACGTCGATGACTCAATAGTGGGGTTAGTTAAAAGACTTTTAGAAATCCAGTACCGAGTCACACGATGTCCAGAGGAATAACACGCGAAAGCTGAGAAGGTACAGCAGGTTTATGAGCCAAACATCGAAAATTTTTGTTCCCAACTACTGACTTAGAAGATGTGTTATATGTAGCACAAAAAACAGTAGGTCCGGGAGCAAGTTTTTGACTCATTACAGCAGGTTGCAAGCTCCGAACATTCGGTCTAGCAGATTTTGCTTGGTTGTTATGTGATCTAGCAAGTATTCTTTGTTTCTTATCGTGTTTAGCTAGTCTATAACAAAAATCCATCACATGACCATCTCTACCACAGTAGGTACAATGAAAAATAACCTTATTATCATGTCTAGATGAGCAAGCAACACGTTTATTAGAACCCGAATGGGACAGTACTCCTGCAGATTTGAAAATCACCTCTTTTTGTCTAGGAGCTGTTTGAATCAAACCGCTTCCTAATGACTTTACAACTTTAGGTGGGTGTGCCTTAGCATGAGTATGAGAATTAAAACCTAAACCAGTTTTATCATTACAAGACTTGGAAGAATTCAGCAGCAAGTTTAGGTTCTTATTTGCATTAGAAAACCGATCTAGTGTCCTATGCATGTTATCAAGTTTATTGGACAGATCAAAGCAGTTTTCACATGAAGTTTTTCCTTTTAGTTTGCAATTTGAACAATATTTAACTTCATGCACACGTAAAGCATTGTTCAAAATAGAAATCTCATTCATAGCATCATTTAGTTTCTTATTCAGATCATCACATGAAGATCAATGCAAATCAATTGTAGAACAACAAGCATCTTTCAAATTTTTATCATTAAGTGCAGCAAGCTCTTTGTTCTTTTCAATTTCAAGTTCAAGTTTATCAAGTGTAGATGCGTGTGCACTTCTTAAAGAGGATAATTGTTCATAAATCAAATCACATGAGGAACAAGAATCATCACTAGGAATCATAGTTTTTAAACAATTAATTTCAGATTCCAGTGATTCAATTTTAACAGCACTGTTCCTAATTTTTTTATCTTTTTTCTTTAATATAACAGTGGCACGAGAAATAGCATCACACATTTCTTCGCAAGTGGGACATACCTCTTCATCGTCGCTGTTGTGTTCTGCCTCCTCGGAGCTTGAACTTGACTTGCTCGCCATGCAGCACATATTTGCCATAGCTTCTTCATCTTCATCACTACCGGTGTCCACATCACTTGAGCCGAAATCTTGAAGTGCAGAGATCATACTATGCACTATGTTGCGCATTGATAAATCTTTCTTCTTCTTATTCTTTGCAAACGATTTCTTCGGCCTTGTTTGCTTTTCTTCACGTGAAGTCGGACCTGAAAGGTTAGGGCACTCCGTACGAAAATGTCCTGTCTTACCACATTCAAAACATCGTTGAGGTCTGGAGCTTCCTCTCCTTCTAGTTCTCACATTTTGCAATGCTTTTGAGAACCGAGTAGAGATGAGTGCAAGCTCCTCCTCTGGAAACTCTTCAATCTGTTCAAGGGTTAGAGAGGACAGCAAAGAGAGTGCACCACTAGATGATGATTGACTAGACATGTCACGTTGCGAAACAAATGCAATAGACTTGTTGGGGTTTTTACGTGAGATGATGTCAATTTCATGAGTTTTCAATTTAGAATAAAGCACGTCTAAAGTAAGAGAACTCATGACAGTAGATTCACGAATAGATGTAACTTTCATCTCCCAAATTGACATATCTAATGCTCCTAACAATTGTCTAGCATTTTCAGCATCTGAAAAGTTAACATTGACACTACGCAAGTTGCTGAGAATTTTATTAAAGCGAGCAAAAAGGTCGTCAATTGACTCACCGGGTTGCATCTCAAAACGCATGTATTCTTTCTTGAACATATCTTGCCTTACCTCCTTGATCGTATTGGATCCTTCATGGTAGTCACAAAGAGCTTTCCAAACATCATATGCAGATCGGAGGTGTGCAACACGGTCGACGTCGCTTTGAGTCAATCCTTGGATGATCAAGTTGCGAGCCTTGTTGTGGTTGTCAACATCTCTCATGTTCGCAGCCGTAACTTGATCGTTGGGTGGTACATCGAAGTTCCGGTAGACCTTTTCCCATATGGCGAAGCCTTGCGCCTGTATGTAGGCCTCCATCCGCGCCTTCCAAACCTGAAAATCGATGCCATTGAACACACAAGGTTTTGCGAAGTACTTCTCCATGATGGTTAGTCAAAACATGTGCAAATCACAAAGATTAGAGCACCTTGGCTCTGATACCAATTGTAGGATCGAAGAGCACGTGAAAAGCTACAAGAGGGGGGGTGAATGGTAGATTAAAACTTTTCACAGCGGAAACAACAAAAACCCCTCAGCAAAAAATCAATCGGTTAAAGAAACCGTGTGTGCAAGTGTTTTCAAACGTGTTCAACCGTGACAAATCAAGTAGAGAGGTAGAGAATCAAGTCACGGATCTAATGCAACAAGAATCACTTGAAAACACGAAGTAAAACTTGAGATACGATCAAAACATTAAACGAAGATCAATCTGTTCTACCCGATATAAAATAGATCTGCAACGCTGCAAAGAAACTCGTGTATCTCAAAAACTACAGATCCAAAGCTCGTGAAAATTTCACAGATGATAGATAATTGAGTTGTGAAGACAACCTAAAATGAATCACGTCAATCGGATCTGTAAAACTCGAGTTATGAACGAAACACCGAAGCAACGTCGGTCTGTCCAGAAACTCGGCGAGAAAGACTTGACGAAAAACAAGTCGGACGAACAAGGCACAAAAGCTCCTCGAAACTATGAACTTTATTCAATAGAAACACAAGAGGAACAGCCCAAAGTTCTCTACCCACAAGAGCTCTGGCCTCCCTTGCTTTTATAGCCAGCCCTCAGGCTAATCAATCCAATCTAGGACTCCTACTCCTAATTGGACTCGTATCCTAACTTACCGTAACTGCTCATGACTCTCCTATTCGCAGATAGAAGCAATCGTGAGACTTCCAAACACCTTAGGAACGTCCTAAACATTCCTAAAACAACTCAACTTCGTGCCTAGCACGAAATCCTATCATAACCAACTCAAATCTTCCATATTTGAGCCATATCCGACTCAGCCTCAGCCTGAGTACGCAATCCAGCCGGTTGGACCTTTCCGACCAATTCTTTACGTCCACTTCTCTTCATCATGCCTTGGAACAATGTTGCCACGTCCATGCACTCCTTGCACACGTGCAAACACCTTCCAACGATGTACATGCAACCTTCATATGCACTGCCCTTGATCCAAACAGCTGCGCGACCGCCCGATCAACTCAACCACAGCTCCTCCCGAACTTGGTTGTTGGAACCTCATCTCCTCCCTGAGACTAGTCCAAGGATCCCATCACCAGCCATGTCTTGAACTCAAGCAACACCTGCACATGAATAAACAACCAATTCTTCCGACCACAAGTCCTCGACTTGACTCACGTTAGTTCGATAACCACAACACCTTACATGAGCACGTCACATAAGCATGTTGCAAACCATATCAAATGATAACAGCCATAACCACCAAAACACACCAAAAACTTAGCAAATTAATACTAAGCAAACCTTCCCATAAAGCAAGTTTGAAACATTGCGAGTTAAAAGCAAAAACAAGACGCTGCAGTTCTACGAGTTGAACTTCACGGGAGCTCCCTAAAAACAAGCTTCGGACCTCACAGAAGCTCTCCGGACCTTGCAGGAGCTCTCCGGACCTTGCGTCGGACCTCACCAACACTTGGCGGACCTAACAAAGAACTTGTCGGACCTTGCCACAGAAGAATGTTTTGGCAATATTCAAAACTTTGAATGTTAATGCTAACTTTTATCCTAATTGCCAATGTATTCAGCACACATAGGTCTCACATGGAGGACTAGACAGGGGTGGTCGCCGTGAAGGAGCTGATCCTATCCACCAGATGCTTGAAAATCAGAATCAGCTCATCCAGAGCCTAACTCAAGTGGTGGCCAACTTGCACCAAGCTCTGCCCCCACAAGCTGCATCACGCCAACCAAGGTTGAGTGAGTTTCTGGGGACTCAACCTCCAAAGTTTGCAAGTGCTGCTGAACCTCTGGAGGCAGATGACTGGCTAAAGACCATTGAAAGCAATATGAGGATCATACAATGCTATGGGTATGAGAGGGTGCTGTTTGCCTCTCACCGATTGCATGGACCTGCTGCTGATTGGTGGACCGCTTACGTGGCAGCCCATCATGACCCCGAGAACATCACTTGGGAAGAGTTCAAGCGCAGTTTCCGCAGCCATTACATACCAAGGGGTGAACTCAAAAACAAGAGGAAGGAGTTCGTGGGACTGCAGCAAGGAAACATGACTGTGAGGGAATACAAATTCACCCAACTATCCCGTTATGCACCACGAGACATCGAAACTGATGAGCAGAAACAGGACTGCTTTGTGGAAGGACTTACTATGGAAATGCAGTGTGCAATGTCATCCAACGAGTATGAAAGCTTCCAAAAGATGGTAGACAGAGCATTTTTCGTGGAGAGGAAGCTGAAGGCCTTGGAAAATGAAAACAAGAGGAAGGCGGGTTGGTCACACCAAGCCTCAAGTAGAAACACATGCCCACGTCTGATGCAGCAACCCGCAGGGCAGACGAACCATGCTGTGGTACCCTACTCAGCACCCAGAGGGTACAACCCGAATTTTAGGCCTCCATCAGCACCAGCACAGCCACAACGTCAGTTTGTACAGCAGCCTTGCCCCACATATCAACCTCGACCAGCAGGACAAGGACCACCGAACCAACCCAAGACAACAAAGGCCATGCACCTAAGGTTGGGGTGCAATGCTTCAACTGTGGTGAAGTGGGGCACTACGCCCATAAGTGCCCAAAGAAGAAACCCATGCAGCCACAAAAGCAGAATGTGATGCGATGACGGGTGAACCACGTGACCATGGAGGAAGCGCAAGAGGCACCTGACGTGGTGATTGGTAAGTTTCCTGCCAATTTACACATTGCAACCCTGTTGTTCGATTCTGGTGCTACCCACTCGTTCATTGCTCAAGGGTTTGTTAAGAAGCATGATCTAGAAACAACACAAATGAACCATATGCTAGCAGTAAACTCTCCAGGGGGAGAAATAAGGACAAGACAAGTGTGTCCCAAGGTGAATCTAGACATTAATGGGGTAGTATTCACTGCAAACCTCATAGTGATAGACTCACAAGGGATAGATATTATTTTGGGTATGGATTGGTTGACCAAACATAAGGGAATCATCCATTGTTCGACAAGAACGGTGGAACTATCTCACTCTAGTGGCACAAGAGTGAAGTTCATAACTGTACAAAACCCTAGGAGGGACCTTAAACTCAATCAAGTTGAGGTGAAAGTGGAAGAGATCAGGATTATCAGAGAATATCCAGACGTTTTTCTGGAGGAGTTGCCAGGTATGCCCCCCGATCGTGAAGTGGAATTTGCGATTGAGCTAGTGCCTGGAACAGCTCCAATATACAAGAGGCCTTATCGGATGGACTCCAAACAGTTGGAAGAACTTAAGGAGCATATAAGAGAATTGACGGAGAAGGGGTATATTCGTCCTAGTTCCTCACCATGGGGAGCTCCCGTGATATTTGTGCCCAAGAAGGACGGAACCCAAAGGTTATGCGTAGACTACCGTGCTTTAAATGAAGTAACCATCAAGAACATGTACCTATTACCCCGCATTGAAGACTTATTTGATCAGCTGAGGGGAGTCTGTGTGTTCTCAAAAATTGATCTCAGGTCGGGATACCACCAACTTAAGATAAGGCAAAATGACATTCCAAAGACAGCTTTCGTATCTCGGTACGGACTGTATGAATACACCGTCATGCCGTTCAGGCTAACTAATGCCCCGTTATACTTCATGTATCTCATGAACAAGGTATTCATGGAATATCTGGACAAATTTGTGGTGGTTTTCATTGATGACATCCTCGTCTTCTCCAAAAATGAAGAAGAACATGAGGGACATTGAAGGTTGGTGTTGCAAAAACTGAGAGAACACCAACTATATGCCAAGTTGAGCAAGTGTGAGTTTTGGCTGAAGAGAGTTCCCTTCTTAGGACATATAATTTCAGAGGGAGGAATCTCCATAGATCCCGCCAAAATCGAGGATGTGCAGAAGTGGAAGACTCCTGAAAATGTCGGGGAAGTTCGAAGCTTCTTAGGATTGGCTGGGTATTATCGATGGTTTATTGAGGGTTTCTCCAATATTTCGAGACCCTCACCAAATTGTTAGAGAAGGGAACCACATTCACATGGACACCACAGTGTGAGACAAGTTTTCAAGAACTGAAGAAAAGATTGACAACAACCCCAGTGCTAGTTATGCCAGTATGCAAAAAACTTTTCGGTGTACTGCGATGCCTCTGGACACGGGTTGGGATGTGTTCTCATGCAAGAGGGGCATGTCATGGCTTACACGTCCCAGCAGCTCCGAAAACACGAGAAGAATTATCCTACGCATGACCTAGAGCTAGCCGCAGTGGTACACGCATTGAAGATTTGGCGGCATTACTTGATGGGGAAAAGGACAGAGATATATACAGATCATAAGAGCTTAAAGTATATTTTCACACAGCCAGATCTCAACCTCAGACAAAGGAGATGGTTAGAGCTAATCAACGACTTTGATGTGGGCATCAACTATCACCCTGGGAAAGCAAACGTCGTGGCAGATGCTTTAAACCGGAAGGTGCAGGTCAATAGGATGAGCTTAAAGGACATGCCTACAGAATTGAAGGAAGAGGTTGTAAAACTCAATCTATGTCTGGTAAATAGTGGTGAGGCCATCGCCATGGAAGTGGACTCCACATTAGAGCAAGACATACGCAATGGTCAGAAGAATGACGAGAAGATACAAGATATTTGAGAACTCATTAAAGAAAATAAAGCCCCTGAGTTGCGAGAGGATGAACAAGGTACGGTGCGGCATGGGAAAAGAATCTGTGTGCCTGAAGTGAAGGATGCTCATGATTCCGACTATTCCATTCATCCTGGGAGTACGAAGATGTATCATGACCTCAAGAGCAGATATTGGTGGTATGGCATGAAGCGAGATGTCGCGGAACATGTTGCCCTATGTGACACATGTCAGTTGGTGAAAGCAGAACATCAACGACCCGCAGGACTATTGCAACCACTCAAAGTGCCTGAATGAAAATAGGAAGAAATCGGTATGGATTTCATAGTGGGACTACCCAGGACCCAATCGGGATATGATTCGATATGGGTCATCATCGAAAGACTAACCAAGGTAGCTCATTTCATCCCCGTGAAAGAAAGCTACAGCGGATCCAAATTGACAGAATTGTACATGTCAAGAATCGTATATTTTCATGGAGTGCCAAAGAAGATAGTGTCGGACCGAGGGACACAGTTCACCTCAAGGTTCTGGCAGAACTTACATGAAACCATGTGAACTCATCTAAATTTTAGTTCTGCCTATCACCCCCAGAGTGACGGGCAAATGGAAAGAACCAATCAGATCCTTGAGGATATGCTGAGAGCGTGTGCGCTCAAGAACAATAGGAGTTGGGATAAGAACTTACCGTATGCGGAGTTCTCCTATAACAACAGCTATCAAGATAGTATGAAGATGTCACCATTTGAGGCTTTGTATGAGAGGAAGTGCATAACTCCACTATTTTTGAACCAAACAGGGGAAAGTAAAGTGTTTGGGCCCGAGGTACTACAAGAAGCCGAGGCGAAAGTGAGGGAAATCTGCAACAACTTGAGGATAGCACAGACCCGACAAAAGAGCTATGCCGATGTACGGAGAAGAGAGCTCGTTTTCAACATGGGGGACTATGTTTATCTCAAGGTGTCCCCTATCCGAGGACTTCGTCGGTTCAAGGTGAAAGGGAAGTTATCACCTCGATACATCGGACCCTTTCAGATTCTGGAAAGGAAAGGCGAAGTGGCATATCAACTAGAACTATCGGCTCGCCTATCGGATGTGCACGATGTATTCCATGTGCCACAGCTCAAGAAATGTCTGAGGATGCGTGAAGAGATATTACCCATGAATAAGGTTGATGTACGAGAGGATCTGTCTTATGCCGAGAAACCGGTCAAGGTTTTGGAGACAATGGAACACCTCACAAGAAATAAAAGAATCCCGATGTGCAAGGTGCAGTGGAAGCATCACTCGGAAGAGGAAGCCACATGGGAGCGAGAAGACGAGCTTAAGGCACAGTTTCCGGAATTGTTTTCCTAGAACCACCAATCTCAAGGACGAGATTTCTTTTAAGGGGGTAGAGCTGTAACACCACAAAACCTGCTAAAGAGGGGAATTTAAAAATTTTTGGACGTATTGCATGTGGTGCAGAAATTCAAATTCAAACTGGAATTCAAATTCAAATCAAAACAGAAAAGAAAAGAAAAGGAAAAAGAAAAAGAAAAAGGAAAACCCCAACCGGCCAGTGGGCCGAAACCCCCAGCCGGCCCAATCCCCCGCGCCAGCACGAACCCGCGCCCCCCTCTCTCCCTCTCACTGACATGCGGGGCCCGCGTGTCATCCCTCACCTCCCGCGCGCCCCAACTGACCCCGGCTCTCTCGCACCCGAATCCAAACCACCTCCGGAAACCCGCGCCCCCGGCCTGATCCTCGGCCCCGGACGCTGCTATTTATCTAAACCAATCCTCCGCCGCCTCTCCTCGTGAAATTCACGCGAAGAAACTCGCCGAATTCCCTAGCGCAGCTCCACTTTTCTCTTCGATCACCGTTTTCTTTCGATCCTTGCTCGGATTTTTTGACCTAACGCGCTGATCATGTTCCACCGCCTCCGGGGAGTCACGCAGGTGAAGAAAACCCGGTGTTTTGCACTCTAGACGCAGCTCCGGCAAGCACCACCGCGTTTTCATCTCGGACCTCACCACCGACCACCTTCCAGGGCCTCCGAGCTCAAGAAAAACCCCGAGGTGAGATCCCCGACCACCCCTCTACCGTTCTATGCAAAGAAATCCAAGCTTTAGGCAGTATAGACAAAAACCCGAAGATCTCCGGCGAGATTGCCGCCCCCGCCGCCGCGCGCCGCCGGGTAGCGCCGCCCGCACACGGCCAGGGCGATGTGGCCCCTTGAGGGCCGTCTATTTTAAATCGCACGGTAGAAATAAAACCCACGCGTACCGGTTCGACGATCTAATCTAAGCCGTCTGTTTTAAATCGGACGGTCCACGTCGGCTCCACATTATAAAGGCCGGGATTCTTACGCGCTATCCCCTGGGGATCTCGGAAAACACGAGCTTGCCCCGGAAACTTCTGATCTAGCCCCTGGAACTTCAGAAATTCGTGTAAATTGATTTAAAAATCAGTTTTAGCCCCTGGACTTAATAAAAATTAGGAAAACCCCTATGTTATGTGTAGTTAGACCCCTGGAAATTTATGAAATAGTAAATTAGACCCTACAGTAGGGTGGATTTACCTTTTTGACCCTATATGATATTAAATTCAGAAAATTGAATATGTGACTAGGATTTAAATTTAAAAGGTAAGGCAAACACATGTGCAAATTCAAATTTAAACTCTCCTAGCACTTGGAAAACTTTAGAATGAGTTAAAAACAGATTTTAGGCTAAAATGAAATCTGCCTAAGTGTTGTTCATATTTATTAGTTCTTAAAACACATTTTTTAGGCTAGGAAATAATTCTGAAAACTGATAAAATAAATTTAAATTAGTTCACATCAGAGAAGTTCAAAAATATATTATTTAATATTTTAGATCAGAACCTATTCTGTTTAGATGATATGTCCTACTATTTAATATTAAAACTCACTTTTAGGCATAGAAAATAAATCTAAAACATATAGGAAAATAGGTATGCGTAATTAGAAAATGATAAATGAAGTCTCCAAATCAAAAAACTTCAGTTTAGGATTTGGTAGAAGATCTGAAAACTTATTTGGAGTAGGAAATTACCTTCTATGCAAACTTGGTAGCTAAGAAGTGTATTAATTAAATATAAAGAATTTGTTCAAATTGGAAATTCATATATAGTGTGCAAACAGAAATCTGAATACAAAAGTTAGAAATCATATACATATGTTTAAAAGTGCATGTAGGCCAAAAATCAACACATGTAGAGTAACCACAACACTTAGAAATGTGAATGACTTTCATAGGTATGTATGTGTGGTTTGCCTGAAGTGAAAGTGTGAACTATGTCTTATGGATTGTTGTTTTCTTTTGCTATGTGTATTGGCATGAGTAGAACCTGCCCCAGAGCAAGTTCTTCCCTTCCAAGACCAAGACTTTCCATTCACAGAGCAGCAGGAAGAAGGCAAGTGTCCTTGACCACTTTGATCCTATACTAGGATGTGTAGATAGAATTATTTGCATTGTCAATTGAAATATGAAACCCATGCTAGGAAGTTTCCCTAGAATTGCATTACCTTGTTTCCTTGTAGCTTGGGTTGGGATTTATTTTATCATATCATTTATATGCTTATGCTTAGCCATGCCTAGAATGGGATAATTGGGATATGAGATCATCAATTTATTTACCTTACTCTTGAATGAGATATTATGAGTTATGTAGAGGTAGGGATCGAGGCAAGTTGGATGATTTGGTTGGTGCTGGGTGCACGAGACTCGGGTTTGTGTTTAGTACTTGCCTGGATCCTAAGGACCGGTTCATGGAGCATGTAACCTGGCTTTACCGTGCCAACCACATGCTGAGATGGGGCAGCTTGGCCAATTAATTAGGTGTATCCCCGGCGTAGTATGGGTGTTTTGGATGGTGCGGGGAATAGGTGTCAGCTGGACTACCATATGAACCGCAAGGCTCAAGAGGGGGCCACTGCAGCGGGGTTGGAGCCTCTTGTATGCTGTTAGGGGTGAAACCTCAGTGGGCCGATGCTCGTCGGGAATCCCTTTGTAAAGGCTTCATAGTGATCTCCTGGCTACACACCTGGGAAGTGTGAATGTGGTTCGCGGCCACTGGCATAATGGAGGTTCTTTTAGTCCTCCCGGCAACGGGGGATGAAATCACTACATGTGGGTACAGTGGCTCACGGTCAAGAGCGGCTTGGACTTATTCATGATTAGAGGATAATGAATTGGGATGTTGAGGATGTTAAGCGGGAAGCTTAACATTTAAGATGAGACTATGTTTACTTGATATTGATGATGGGTTGAGGGATTGGGACCATTTCACCTGTGTAGTACTATAGGTGCTTAATAAGCTAAGGTGACAGGTATTAATTGCGTAGTGCTTAAACCATGAGTTCAACCTCTCCTTGCTCTAGCCATGCATGACATAACTTTCCCACACTTGCTGAGTACCCACGGTACTCAAACTTGCTTTTCTGTTGGTTTATATTGCTGCTCAGGTCAAGAGAATGATGTGGTGTTTAATGATCAAGACTTTGGAACCGAGGAAGGACTCTAGGTTGGAGTCCCCCGGGCAACGCCTGTGACGGAGCCCACAAGATTTATATTCTGCTGCTGTTTTATTTACATGTTATGAACTTATTATCGTCCATCGAGACGTATGCTATGTAAGACTTATATTTGAACACCTGGCTTGTAATAAATGATGCTTCACTATTTGTCATCACATATATGAGAGAATGATCCTGGCATACATGTGATATTCACTCGGTTGTTCTTCGGAGAAACCGGGTGTGACATCCGAGCCCCCCCCACTGAGGTGAGGTAAGAGCTCCGGTCCGTGTCCCCTGGCTCCAAACTCGTCGATAAAAGCTCTAGAGCCGCCACACGCCCCACAATCCGTCGTGGGCTATGGGTCGACAAAATCAAGAAGGAAGTGCACTGTCAGGCTTCGCATTCAAGGCTTGCGCCTTCCCCAGAAGGATGGCGCACTACACACGCCTCCGCCCTCTGCCCGTTCGCCATCACGATGACGAGACAGGATGATGAGGCATGACAGAAGTACAGTGCCACCCAATGGCACGAAGCCACCCAAGCAGGGCAAGAAGACGCGTCGACAAGACGACATCTTTAGCATCACCTGACACGCGGTCAGGGGCGCTCAGCGAGCCGGGTGGCAGGACTTAACTCCCCCGCTGACCACTCTACTCAGAGGATGAAGTCCTGGATCATGTATAGGGTTCACATAGCACTAGGGCCACCCGTCGAGCCCCAAGCCTCATTGTAACCACCCCGGCCATGAACGATAAAAAGACCGGGGTGACCACCCTGCAAAGGGTTCGCATTCTAAATCCAGCAAAGCACAAGCACACATGCTCAAGCAATAGAACAAGCACACGTAAATCTCGGTGTTCATCCGCTCCCTCGAGCCCAGGTCGTGTAGGGCGCCAAGCCCCTTCCGAAAAAAGAACCTCGCGAGCTACTTCCGTAGCAGGCCGGGAGGAGTGTCGCAGTTCACGCACTCTGACAAATACTTATCCAATTTAATCACTTAGTAGTACAAACAACTCAAGATTTTAAATGTATCAAATTTGACTATCAACAAGTTGTTCTCTATATCTGAATCCTTTTTCATATAGACATTGCCACCAATTTGACTCCCATCTATTCACATAGGTTCGTAATCGTTGCTGTCGGTACCCTCGATATGGGGTACCCCCGTACACAGGGGAAAATGCCTCAGGACCTCGCCCTTCTCCGCAGGGAGAGCTCCAAAGGCGCCACGTGTCCCAGCGGGGCCGGACCTCACTCTCCTCAGAGGAGAGCTCCGGATCCGCCACGTGGCCAACTGAGCCGGACCTCGCCCCTCCGTGGGGATAGCTCCGAAGGCTCCACGTGTCCAGCGGGACCGGACCTCCCTCTCCTCAGAGGAGAGCTCCGGGCCCGCCACGTGGCCAGCAGCATCCGGACCTCCCCCTCCGCGGGGAGAGCTCCGAAGGCTCCATGTGTCCCGCGGGGCCGGACCTCCCTCTCCTCAGAGGAGAGCTCTGGGCCCGCCACGTGGCCAGCAGAGCAACGCTGCCTGCCCCCAAGCGGTAGGCAGCAGGAGTAAAGACGCGCCATACCTTGCCCGTATAAGGTATTCAAGGCCCGCGCCTTCCCAAGACGCGGAGCACGCCTCTGTCAGGTGTCGTTGCGCCCAGTCCCATCGCAGACTGGCGCGCCGTGTCAGAGCCTGCCCGCCAATAAACACAGCGACAAGACATCCCCTGCCGCCCCTGCCATCATCAACCACTACAACTAGCTTGCAGCATGGGCAGGGCGGCAGAATGAAGACTCGGAAGCCTTCGCCAGAGACAACTACCGACATAACTGCAGATACTGTAGACGGCAGGCAATCTCCCCGGGACCACCTGTCGGGTCCTGGGCCCACCTTGTAAGCCGCTCGAGCCTTGGACTATAAAAGGCTCGGGTAGGCAACGTTAGCAAGGGTTCGAACTCTGTTGAATCGCACTCTAGCCATCTCACACCCTCAAGCTCAGGACTCCGGTTCTGAACAGCAAGCAATACAGCGAGCACCTCTGCTCACCGTGGATGTAGGGTTTTACGCTCCGGCGGCCTGAACCACGTAAAACTCCCCGTGTCAAGCTTCTCCCTCAATCGTCCCTAACACTGAAGCTCTCCGCGAGTGACTAGCCCCTCCAAAAAAGAACCTCCGCGGGCTGCCCAGAGCAGGTCCGGGGAAGTGTCGGCTACACACTTCGACATTTGGCGTGCCAGGTAGGGGGCTTTTCCCTTCCGCGACAAGCTTCTGCCAGCGAAGATGATGAAGCTTCCTTCAGCGGCAAGCTCCCCCCCCAAGTTCACGATGAACAGTGACTAGCGGGGACTACGTCTCGACACACTCTGGACGGAGTGTGTCGGCGCAAGCTGGAAGCCAGCAGCTGACTCCGGCAACGCAGGCTCCAGCGAGCGTGAGATCCTCTGCAGCGCTGAGCGTCCCCCACGGGGGCGGCGCTAGCTGCAGCAAGAGCGCTACTGCGCAATCCACCTGCTAGGGACGCGCCTCAGTCTGCGACCCAGCAGTGGATTCGCGAGGTAGACCGTCTCGTCGTCGCCGCCGCAAATCCTCGGCTTCGGTGGGGACGACGTCCCG
This sequence comes from Neostapfia colusana, assembly GCA_030760725.1. Taxonomy (NCBI): domain Eukaryota; kingdom Viridiplantae; phylum Streptophyta; class Magnoliopsida; order Poales; family Poaceae; genus Neostapfia; species Neostapfia colusana. Next base: position 50,156,917 of record JASWHV010000014.1, on the reverse strand, counting down.
GCCAACCGGCAGTGTCGCTGACGCGCACGCCAACGGTTGACGGGCAGACGGCAGATTCCCGCTCCACCAGGCTCCCATCGACGGACCTGAGGACGGAGCTGGAACGATGCCACATGGGCAAAGATGCCCGAGTGTTCATTCAGCGACGACGAGAAAGGCGTCGCAACCAGGAGGCTGGCGACAGCATGTCGACTGCCTCAACCCAGCCTGAGGCGCAGACGTTCGCCACACGATCTCTGCTCCAGGCATACGCCACGCAGCATATGCCCCAGCCATATGCTCTGCAAACGGCGCCCCCGGTCTATGGCGCAGCCTTGCCCATACCGGGGTACACAGTGCCAGCAGCGAACCAAGCGTTCGCGGCACCAACGCCTGCAGCAACAGGAGCAGGATGTGCGGCCCTAGCGCCACACCTTCGCTTCACGAGGTGGCCGCGCAAGTTTCGGCCGTACCTGCCCGAGAAGTACGATGGCAGTGTCAACCCGGCGGATTTCCTCGAGATCCACTCCACTGCCATCCTTGCTGCAGGAGGGGACGAGACCGTCATGGCCAACTACTTCCCCGTCGCCTTGACCGGCCCAGCCCGGTCTTGGCTCATGAACCTCCCCCAGGGTTCCATAACCTCTTGGGGAGAGCTCTGACGGCAGTTCACTGCTAACTTCGGCAGCTCCTACACCCAGCCTGGCATGGAGCTCGACCTCCACGCCATCCAGCAACAACCTGGAGAGACGCTGCGCTCCTTCATCCAGCGGTTCTCCCAGGTACGGAACACCATCCCGCACACCCAAAATGCTTCTGTGGTGGTGGCGTTCCGGCAGGGTGTCTGTAACGAGAAGATGCTTGAGAAGCTCGCGACCAGAGAGGTTCACGACGTCTCAGAGCTCTTCAGCCCAGCGGACAAGTGCACCAGGGCAGCTGAAGGGCGGAACTGGCACTCACTGCCAGCTTCCGAATCAGGAGGACAGCCCGGATCTGATGCTGCTCCCCATGGAAGTGGCAAGAAGATCAAAAACCGGGGCGGTGGCAAGATGAAGCCACCGGCCGCGGCTCCCGTTGCTGCAGAAGCAGCACCCAGTGGAGCTCGGGGGCCACGCCCCGACAAACGGCAGCGACAGTCACCAGCTCCAGATGGGGACCAAGGCGAACTATGCCCCGTGCACGGCACCAGCTACCATACTGCTGCTGAGTGCCGGGACATCCAGAAGCTCGCAAAGCGTTTCTGCAAAGGGAGGCAGCTGCGAGCTGATGCCCCACCCTTCCGTCAAAGGGAGGGCAAGCAGAAGGTCGACGCCCCAGACAACGTCGGCCACCAGGTGGGGTTTCAGGAGCCTCAGCGCGCCATAAGGACGGTGCACAACAATGAGGACTCCAGCTCCAGTGACGATGAGCCAGGGCAGTAACCGACTACGGCTGCCCCGAAAGATCTGTGGAGACTGCACTGCTGCGATATCAGGCTTGGAGAAGCTCCAAGCAGTTGCAGCAGCCCAAGCACCAGCCCCGGCGGTGCAGAACCGGGCCAGCTCCACCCGAGGGCATGTCTCTGTGCCTCGGCCTCACCTCCTGGGGGCCGCCCAGGATCTGTCAACCTCTTGACGGCCTTAGCCAGAAGGGGAAAGACATCCTGGGTCTCCCAAGAAGAGTCCTGGCCCTCCTAGCTCTTGACGGCCTTAGCCAGAAGGGGAAAGTACCCCGAGGCTCTCGGGAGAAGCCGCGCTGGACCCGCTCCAGCGTGAAGATATCAACCTCGTCAGCGAGGCACGATTGCAGGTAACACCCCACAACGCACGGCCCCGGCTGGTGCTCTAGCACTACCGCCAAAGGACCAAGCGCGTCAGGGAGCTGGAAGAAGGCAACCTGGTGCCGCGGCACACACTTTCCCGTGAAGGACCTATAAACTCTCCCCCAGCCGGGAAGGTCCCTTCTGAGTCACGAAAGTTGCCGTCTCAGGTACAATACGCCTTTCCACCAAGGATGCGATCTGTTCCCAAACCCTTGGAGCATGGAACATCACAGTAAGTTCTACCTCCTGAGCATTAGTGGAACAGGCCTTTACCGTTCTGTAATAAATTCCATAGAGTCCAGGAACAGCGCTCGGAGCAGCTAAGCCTCAGGGGACGGTCCAGGACTAAGTCCAGCTTGGCCTGGTTCTGACCCCAAGCGCGTAGAGTCTTGCTTCCCTTCTTAATGGGGCGGGTCGTTGCCTCCATGTACAGCCTGCCTTCCTCCTATGGGCATTTACACAGAAACCTGTTCTACCTCGCTCTCACTTATGTGCTCATTTAAATTACGCATTAATTTTTATGACCGCACTTGCTATGTATGCTCACCGTACATTTAGCTCCCCTTTCCCGCTCTCATCCATAGTCAGCATTTGCTATCCTACCAAAGGCGGTTGCGCTTGAGGCACCTGCCGGTGGCCAGGGGGCCTCTCGGGCCTCCCCCAGTCAGGTGTTGCGGTGCCAGTTGGTCACCTCCAGGAAAGGCCTGAGCCGTGCATGGGGGGTCCAGGGTGCGTATCCCACTTAGCCGGCTCTGTACCCAAAGCGTGCTCACCCTGCCCTCCGGAGGTCCAGGGGAGTACAGCCGCTTTGCCTGGTTCCACACCCAAAGCCTGTGCACTCTGCTTCCCCGGTGTACGGTCCAGTACTAGGGGCCGGACGGTCGTACCCTGACCTCGGAGGGAGCCGGAGCCCCAGTGCCTCGCGCACAGAATTGCCCAAGCCCCGTATACCGGACTAGGACCGTAAGCCGAATAAGACTAAGAGACAGGGAGGGGTGAACCCCTCGAGGAGAATTACACTTCCTCTACCTGTGTGCAGGACCTCCAGGTTCTAGCAATGGGGACCACATGAAGGGGGGAGCAAGGAGCTATCGACTATTCCAGCGCAAGACCAGAGGATCCGAGTTTCGCCCCTTCTGCAGGGACGAGTCCTAAAGGCCCCACGTGTCTAGCGGGGCCGGAGCTCCCCTCTCCTCAGGAGGAGCTCCGGGCCCACCACGTGGCCGGTGGAAGCCGGACCTCCCCTTCTGCGGGGAGAGCTCCGAAGGCTCCACGTGTCCCACGGGGCCGGACCTCCCTCTCCTCAGAGGGGAGCTCCGGGCCCGCCACGTGGTCGGCAGATCCGGACCTCCCCATTCTCATGGGGCGAGTTCCGGAGACCTCCGGGGCCCTTAATACAATAAGGACCCGGGGAGCTTCGAGATTGGTGAAGGCCTCTGAGTACCTTGCGGAGATAAGGGCTTGGCCAGGCAAAACCAAGAAGAAGACAAGAGCACACAGACACGAAAAGTCGCAAGAGTCTATTTATTCAAGGCTCCATGACCTGGACTACAGACTCAATAAAAAAAAGAGATACAAGTCCCTGCAAACATGGGAAACTCCTAAGTTAAGAAAAGACGAAGACAACACAGGCTCTAGAAACCCGGTAGGCATCACTTAGTGAGAGACATGAGCACTCCAATGGGCTCTGAACCCCGGCTTCCGAGCTGGGGTAGGACCACTAGAGCCCGCCGTCGCCACCGACGGCTGCACCGCAGTCGTCTGGGCTGACGGAGCAGGGGATGCTTCTAAAGCCCCCCTCGACGCCGGCCCGGCTCCTGAAGCCCGGGGCGCCTGAGTTCTTGGATCGCCCCTGGGCATCGACATGTCAGCAGTTTCCTTTGAGACTCCACCGCCTGAGGAGGGAGGACGCGACGCCCGGGAACTTTCAGCCCGTTGTCGCTCAAGAGGAGTCCCGTCGGGATGATGAGCCCGAGACCTCTTGGGGTCGCCACCGGATGGGGCGCCTTCTCCAGAAGAAGGGCACACAGACGCCCTGGATCCCTGACTCAGCGCAGACGCCGCCTCCGAAGGAGATCGAGCGTGCTTCTTCTCCGGGGGCGGGTTGGAAGCCATGGCAGAAGACAAAGGTGCAAGAACTCAAGGAAGGTGCAGGCGCTGGGAAGGGCGAAGGGAAGCCGCAATGCGGGTAAGATCCCCTTTTAAAACTTCCCAGGCGTGATTCAAAGCAATTCGAAACTCTTCGAATACGCCGCTTGTGCAACCGCTTCAGCTCCAAGACCAAGTGTTGATGACAAGTGGACCCAAGTCGTCCAGCCGAAGCGGTGGGCCGAGAAGTCAGTCTCCCGAGGAGACAAACCGGCAAGACGATTCGGCGGTTCCCGAAAAAAGCGCTGCGACGTGCAGAAGTGGCAGCCTTGGGAACTGGCGCAGCAAAAGCAACCATCAAGTGGGCGCACGCTCCCACGATCCCGCGACTGTTCGTGCTCCGGCAATGGTCAATGCGGGACTTGAAGAAAGTGCGCGGAATGGAAGAGACGGAGGCCCCACCTCGGGCTCGCTATCTCCCCCGAGATGGGCCCCGGGGTCACTGTCGGTACCCTCGATATGGGGTACCCCCGCGCACAGGGGAAAATGCCTAAGGACCTTGCCCTTCTCTGCAGGGAGAGCTCCGAAGGCGCCACGTGTCCAGCGGGGCTGGACCTCCCTCTCCTCAGAGGAGAGCTCCGGACCCGCCATGTGGCCAACTGAGCCGTACCTCCCCCTCCGTAGGGAGAGCTCCGAAGGCTCCACATGTCCAGCGGGACAGGACCTCCCTCTCCTCAGAGGAGAGCTCCGGGCCCACCACGTGGCCAGCAGCAGCCGGACCTCCCCCCTCCGCGGGGAGAGCTCCGAAGGCTCCACATGTCCCGCGGGGTCGGATCTCCCTCTCCTCAGAGGAGAGCTCCGGGCCTGCCACGTGGCCTGCAGAGCAACGCTGCCTGCCCCCAAGCGGTAGGTCTGCCCCCGTACAAGGTATTCAAGGCCCGCGCCTTCCCAAGACGCGGAGACGCGGAGCACGCCTCTGTCAGGTGTCGTTGCGCCCAGTCCCATCGCAGATTGGCGCGCCGTGTCAGAGCCTGCCCGCCAATAAACACAGCGACAAGACATCCCCTGCCGCCCCTGCCATCATCAACCACTACGACTAGCTTGCGGCATGGGTAGGGCGGCAGAATGAAGACTCGGAAGCCTTTGCCAGAGACAACTACCGACATAACTGCAGATACTGCAGACGGCAGGCAATCTCCCCGGGACCACCTGTTGGGTCCCGGGCCCACCTTGTAAGCCGCTCGAGCCTTGGACTATAAAAGGCTCGAGTAGGCAACGTTAGCAAGGATTCGAACTCTGTTGACTCGCACTCTAGCCATCTCACACCCTCAAGCTCAGGACTCCGGTTCTGAGCAGCAAGCAATACAGCGAACACCTCTGCTCACCGTGGACGTAGTGTTTTACGCTCCGGCAGCCTGAACCACGTAAAACTCCCCGTGTCAAGCTTCTCCCTCAATCGTCCCTAATGCTGAAGCTCTCCGCGAGTGACTAGCCCCTCCGAAAAAGAACCTCTGAGGGCTGCCCAGAGCAGGTCCAGGGGAAGTGTCGGCTACACACTTCGACAGTTGCCTACTCCTTTTTGTTACTTTTCTTCTTTTTATGGATAGTCTTTAAGCATTTTACCATAGTAAATGATCATTGTCTAACTAATTCAACTGCAACAACCCGCTAGCGGCCTATTGTAGTTGCTATTTCAGACCAGGAGCCCGATAAGTGATGTGGAGTTATAGGATTAATCTCACATGACTCGTTTAGGTGAGTGAGGATCAATATAAAACCCTTATTATTTCAGCCATAATATCTTCGAGTTGACCCTTTTACACGAACCGAGACTCTAAGTGTAAGAGATGTGCTATATGAATATACACAGTGTTACGATAATTGTGCAAATGCATGGTGTGAATGTAAATATACATGATACAGAAGAAATTTAATATTATCAAAGAGTTGACATAAAGTGGAGGACAACTGGTTGCCCCAAATAAAAGAAATCATGGCAGCAAGGCTGAATTCCCATGTGGATCAGCAATTACACGGAAACATTACCCACTTGCGTCAATATACAATGTCTAAAATTTAACATTGATACTTTTTGGCATAACATGTTTGGATGCTTTTTTTTTTCGAATTAAGACTACTGGTAGCTATGTCTTTACAGAGGGGGTTTGCATGTAAATGTGCATATACTAGCTCCAGCCACATGGGAGATTAATTGTAACAGTCACAAAATTTGGGGGAATGAAAAGTTTGCTTCAAATTTAAAATCAAAACACCAAGAAATAGAAAAGGAAAAAAAAAGAAAAAGGGGCTGGACCACCTTCCGCAACGGGCCCACCATTTCTCCCTGGCGCAACCCACTTTCTCCCCGTGGCCCGGCCTGCCCTCCCTTCTTTCCTTCCCCACTCGCGCCCTCGGCCCGGCCCGCTACCGCCCCCTTCCCCTACTCCTGCACCCGCACGCCCGACTCAATCCATCGCCTGTGCCACCCTCTGGAAATCCAGTGACGGGACGCCCTGCCTGTCGCATCGCCGCGCGCCGTCCCTCCCATCGCCGTGCCTCCTCCCCAAAACCCAGCCGCCTTAACTCCGCGCAAAAATATCGCCGCCACCACCGCCTGTGGCGAACCGACCCTTCCGACTATAAAAGGCCGTCTCCCCCCTCCATTCTCCCTCACGCCATCACCACCGAGCACCACAACATCTGTTTGAGCAAGGAGAGGGGTCGCCCGGTCCCTAATTTTACAAACCGGCACCTTCTCCTCAAGTTCGGCCACCGTCGTCATGTGGAGTTGGTGAGTCTCTGCCTCCCGATTACTCGCTCCCACAGCCCCTCTGGAACACATACAACATTTCTCCCATGCAAGTATTCGAGATTAGAGCCCCTAGGCATGCGCACGCCGAGTGCCGCTGCGCCCCATCGTGATGGCACGCCATCGGCCGCCATGGAGCCTCCCCCGGCCCGGCCAAGTGTCCCAAGACCTTCAGCACACTCCAATGCACGTGTAGGAGCAGTAAAATTTACTTTATATTGCGAGCACACTCCATCGCGCCGAGCGCCGCGACCATCGCCGCCTCCGATGATCCCGAGCCGTTGCTCTGTCGATCCCATCAACCTAGGACCACGACCACTACACTCCCCATGCTATGTAGATCACCGCCCAAACACTTCTCTAAGCCCTGCACGGGAAGCGCCCAAACTCTGGCTAGCTGCCGGCAGCCGACCGTCGCCCCAGCGTCCACATCACTCGGCCTGCCCATGTGGCGCACATGTGTCGCCCACATTGCGCCCCACCTCAGCCAAACTGCCCACATGTCCATCCAGTCAGCACCAACCCAACTAAACCAACACCGTTGCATGTGTCGCAGCTGAGGTGGCAGCCACCTTGGCAGTTTTGCCCGTGTGGCAGTCCAGTCAGCTGCCACACTATTGCCACCTCATCATAGTCCATGTAATTCCATTTAAATCCCTCCTGTGGACATGGTCTACATACACCAGACACACTGAGCTCCCTGGCCCACCTATCAGCCATTGGAGCTGTGCAGGGAACTGCTACAGCCACACCCTAGTATACGCAAGGCTCCATAAAATAAACTTTTAAGTACAGAAAATTTTCAAAAAAATCCTTAAAATAGAAATAGACTATTAGAGCATGGTGGCAGGGAGAACTGGGCTAGGTAAATTCTGGGAAATTGTCAATTGCTAATAACTGCGCTAGCTCATATAATTAACTAAGAAAGACCAAGAGAAGTTAGGGCTTAGCATCCCAAATGATAATATCACCGCATTTAAGCTCCAAATAAAGCATACTTGTCGATTAAAAATCCCCCAAGGCTCCCTACCACCACATTACTAGGATTTTGCTTTGAATTCTTGGACTTCCTCGGATATAGCACTTATTCGTGCAACTATGTACTGTAGCAACCGAGGGGCTGGCGGGGGCGGCGGCGGCAGAATGGTTCAAGGTCAGCACGGGCGTGAATGTGTCAGGACCCACCTTTCTCATGGCCCACTTGTGCATTCCGTACCAATCCCTGGATCAGTAGTTGGTACACACAATAGAATGAATCGAATACCATACATTAATTAAGTCTCAACATGACCCTTAAGGTCTTACAATCATGTCTTAAGTTACAATTTATTGGCCTCGCAGGGCCTCAAAAGAATGGAAAACTATAAAAGAGCAGCGGATTAAGTGGCTCCCATTCTCCTCAGGCAGCCTTCGGCGCAGGACTAGGCCTACTCATCATTGTATTGCGCTTCGTCCTCTATCTCCCTTTTCTCTTCTGCTTCTAAGGGTCGTGAAAAAAACTGTAGGATCGAAGTACACGTGTAAATCTACCAGAGGGGGGTGAATGGTAGATAAAAACTTTTCAGCAGAAGCAACAAAACACCCCTCAGCAGAAAACTGATCTGTTAAAGAAACCGTGTGTGCGACTAATCTAAACGTGTTAAACTGTGATAAAACTAGTATAGAATGTAGAGAATCAAGTCACGAAGACGTCACAACAAGAATCATGAAAATCCGTTGAGAGAAACTCAAGTTACGATCGAAAGATCGAACAAAGGTCAATCTGTCCTACGCGAGAAAAACAGTTCTGGAATACTGCAAAGAAACTCGTGTAGATCAGAAACCACAAATTCAATGACTGCGATATTTTCACAGATGATGGATAATCAAGTTGTGAAGACAACCCAAAAAGAATCACATCAATTGGATCTGTAAAACTCGAGTTATGATAAAAACCACCGAAGCAAGGTAGTACTGAACAGAAACTCGACGAGAAAAACTTGTCTGAAACAAGTCGGACGAACAAGGCACAAAAGTTCCTTAAGAATACAAATTTTATTTATCAAAACATAATAGGAACAGCCCCAAAGTCGTGCTCTCCACGAGCCTTGGCCTCCCTTGCTTATATAACCAGCTCTATGGCCAATCCAATTCAAACTAGGACTCCTACTCCTACTTGGATTCAAACTGTAACTTTCCAATACTGCTCAAGACTCTTCTATACGCAGATAGAATCAATCTTAAGACTTCCAAACACCTTAGGAACGTCCCAAACATTCCTAAAACAACTCAAATTCGTGACCCGCATGAAATCCTATCATAACCAACTCAAAACATTCCATATTTGAGTCAAACACGACTCAGCCGCAGCTTGAGTCCATAACCTAGTCGGTTGGACCTTTCTGACCAATTCTTTACGTCCACATCTCTTCATCACGCCTTGGAACCATGCAGCCACATCCACGCACTCCTTGCACACGTGCAAACATCTTCCAACAACGTCCAAGATACCTTCATATGCATTGTTCTTGATTCATACATACTGCGCAACCTCCCGATCAACTCAACCACAATTCCTCCTGAACTTGGTTGTTGAACCTCATCTTCTCCCTAAGACTAGTTCAATGGATCCCGTCATCAGCCATGTCTTGAACTCAAGCAACACCTGCACATGAATAAGCAACCAATACTTCCGAGCACAAGTCCTCGACTTGACTCTCGTTAGTTCCGAAACTACAACATCTTACGTGAGCACCTCACATAAGCATGTTGTAAACCATGCAAAATGATATCAGCCATAACCACTAAAACACACCAAAAACTTAGTAAAATAATACTAAGCAAACTTTCCATAAGAGTAAAGCAAGTTCGAAACATTGCAAGTTAAAAGCAGAACCATTGCAATCAAGCTCCGAACCTTACCAAAGCTAACCGGACCTTGAACCGGAGCTTACCAAAGCTAGTCGGACCCAGCGCCGGAGCTTACTAAAACTTAGTCGGACCTAGCACGGAACTTACCAAAGCTAGTTGGACCTAGTACCGGACCTACCAAAAACAAGTCGGATCTAGCCAAAATAAGTCAGACCTAGACAAAGCAAGTCGGACCTTACGTCGGACCTTGCCTAAGCTACCCAAAACAAGTCGGACCTATCGTCGGACCTCGCAGGAGCTCGGACCTAGAGTCGGATCTTGTTAAAAATGTGTTTTGGTAGTATTCAAAACTTTTATCGTCAAAGCCAATGTATTCAGAACACATAGGTCTCACAATCTCCCCCTTGATGAATGCATTGGCAACACCACTTAAAATCTGAACATTGGCTTATTCACATGAAAAGTTTTGAAAACAATTTCTCCCCCTTTGTAAATCAGAAATAAAATGAGAAGAAAAACAAAAATACCAAAAATTCTCCCCCTGAGAAGAATCAGGCCAAAACACTTGTGAATGTGTGCAATGTGTGATCAATTTCTCCCCCTTTGACAATATATTCAGCAAGGTACAAAAGAGAAATTTTAATTTGTTATGAGCACATTATAACATATACATATAAAACAAAGCTCATCCAATTCATACTATCAAGTAACTTACACTAACACATCAATGAGATACATAAAGTAGTGTAAGACATGCTAGAGATCAAGTGTAATATTCAATTTAAGCAAGTCATGATCTCACAAACTTAACTATTTCAAGACCTGAAAGCATGACACTTGTTGCTGCATTTTATTTAACATTTAAAGCACAAATTTTGATCTTATGACATTTGCAAGAGATTATATGCAGCATCAGCCTTATTCTAACCAACCAAGCCAAGCCTATGTCATTTGACAATCAGAAGCTTAAGGACATGGTTTTAGTCATACACAACTCCTTTCAAGTTCATATCTAAGTGCAATGATAAGCCATCTCTTGATCTTTTCTCATTTTTTTATTTGAACATAAAAACTCAACATGTGAGTTGATTACTTGATTAATTCTTTATGATTAAAAGCACTTGTGAGCATGCAACAAGTTCAAAACAGCAAGAAAGTTCGACCATGACCAGATTTAGTGTAAATAATTATTCCAATTACTAGACATGGTAAAAACTACAAAATGTATAACACGAGTAATGTAGTAAGAACTTTCAGCATGAAAAAGGAATCACAAAGTCATATATGCATGAAATACTATGCTCATATTATTTTAATTTCAGATTCACACATAGACTTCCCAAGTTTCAAAATTCTCCCTCAATTTAAGCCATGAGGATGCATAACCCCTATTTCACTACGAATGTAACAAAAACGAGTAAAATCCAAAGGTTTTGTAAAAATGTCAGCCAATTGTTGTTCGGTATCTACATGGTGAAGCACAATGTTCCCGTTTTCAACATTATCACGGAGAAAGTGATACCTAATGTCAATGAGCTTAGTTCTCAAATGTTGCACGAGGTTTTTAGCAATGCAAATGGCACTAGTGTTATCACAAAACTGTGGAACACTATCTAGATCAACCCCATAGTCCTTAAGTGTTTGAACAATCCAAAGAATTTGTGAGCAAGCACTAGCAGCAGCTACATATTCAGATTTGGCTATGCATTGTGCAACTGAACTTTGTTTTCTACAGGACCAGGCAACAAGTGAATTACCAAGAAAATGACAAGCACCAGAAGTACTTTTCCTATCAATCCTACAACCCCCAAAATCAGCATCAGAAAAAGCTTTCAAAGTAACGGTTGAGGAAGAAGGAAGAAAAATGCCAAATTCTTGAGTTCCATGTAAGTACCTGAGAATCCTTTTGACGGCTTGACGATGTGAAGCACGTGGGGAGGCTTGAAACGTGCACAAAGACATAGGCTGAATAGTATGTCCGGTCTTGATGCCGTGAGATACAAAAGTGATCCGATCATGCTTCTATATTCTTTTTGATCAACGGGATCACAATCTTCATCAAGTTCAAGTGTTGTTGCTAGTCCCATTGGTGTCCGAAGAGGCTTGCTTTTGTCCAAGTTGAAGCGCCTTAGGTGATCTTTTGTATACTTTGTTTGATGCACAAAGGTACCCTCCTTGGTTTGCTTGATTTGCAGCCCCAAAAAGTACGTGAGTTCTCCCATCATACTCATCTCAAATTCTGAACTCATCATAGCTAAAAACTTGGACACAAGATCATGAGAAGCACAACCCAAGATAATATCATCCACATACACTTGAACGAATAATGAGTCATTGCCATGCTTAAGGACAAAAAGAGTTTTATTAACCTTGCCAATGGTAAACCCCTTTTCAAGTAAGAATGTTTTTAACCTATCATACCATGCTCTAGGGGCTTGTTTGAGACTGTACAAGGCTTTGGACAGTTTATAAACATGATTAGGAAAATTTGGATTTTCAAAACCAGGTGGTTGTTTGACATAAACCTCCTCATCTATGTAGCCATTATGAAAAACACTTTTAACGTCCATTTGATATAGCTTAAAACCTTTAGATACAGCAAAAGCTAACAAAATTCTTATGGCTTCTAATCTAGCAACAGGAGCAAAAGTTTCATCAAAATCTAGACCTTCAACATGTGTGAAACCTTGAGCAACCAAACTAGCCTTATTCCTAACCACAACCCCATCCTCACTTTGTTTATTTTTTTACACCAATTTAGTTCCAATTAAAGTGTGACCTTGAGGTGAAGGTACAAGTTTCCAAACATTATTTCTTTCAAAATTTTCTAACTCTTCTTGCATGGCAATAATCCAAGATTCATTAGTGAGTGCGTGTGATATATCTTTGGGTTCAAAAGAAGCAACAAAAGCAGAATGAGCATGAGAATTGGGGTAAAAAAACCTGGATCTTGTAACTCGTTCATGCAAGCTTCCAATAATTTGTTGTGGAGGATGACTTTTGAGAATCTGGAGGGGAGTGGACACTTCACAAGCTTCTTCTTCTTCATGTTCATCACAAATAGATGAGCTTGTGACGTGAGGAGGATCTGGAACAGCAATGGTGGTCATCGGTGCTGGCTGTGAATCAAGATCAGGAGCTGGAACAATGTCATTAGCTGCTGAATTTTCGGGCAGCAGCACCACTTCTTCCTCTTCTTCAACGAAAATACTCTCCCCCTGCGGATATGGATCCGGACCTGCAATATTTGAACTAGTACCTGGACTAGCTTCATCAAAAGAAACCTCACAAGTATCCACAATTTTATTAGTATCAAGTAAAAGCACACGCTAGCCTCTAGTATGAGATGGATAACCAAGAAACATGCCATCAACAGATCTAGCTTCAAATTTATCAAGATTACCATGTTTCTTAACAAAGCATTTGCAACCAAAGACCCTAAAGTGTGTGACACTAGGCCTATGTCCAAACCTGAGCTCATATGGTGTTTTACCTAGCTTAGCACGCAAGAAAACACGATTTGAGACATAACAAGCGGTTGCAATTGCATCAGCCCAAAATTTCCTAGGAGTTTGATATTCATCAAGCATAGTCCTAGCCATCTCAACTAAGGTTCTGTTCTTTCTCTCTACAACACCGTTTTGTTGAGATACATATGGTGAAGAAAATTGATGATCTATTGCATTTTCAGCACAAAAGTAATCAAACGATTGATTTTTAAATTCGGTTTCATTATCACTTCTAATTGCTCTTAAAGATCCTGGGTGATCAATTGATAATCTAAGAAATAAAGTTCTAAAGTGACTAAAAGCTTCATTCTTAGATGCCATAAAGTAAACCCAAGTGTATCTAGAATAGTCATCAACAATCACAAGAACATACCATTTACCTCTGAAGGATTGAACACGTGAAGGTCCTACGGTGTCAAGGTGTAAAAGTTGACCCGGTTCAGTTTTCATGGTCATTGTGAGAGGAGCATGTGAACCTGCAACCATCTTAGCATGTCTACAAGAAGAGCACACAATTTCTTTGTCCCCTTTAAGCTTAGGCAGCCCACTTATGCGATCAAGAGCACTAACACGCGTGGGATAATCAAAGCCTACGTGACCAAGTCTATGATGCCAAAAATATAAATCTTTGGAATCATTTTCAACTAGACATCTATGCTTAGAGGAAGACATATCAAAATCAGCTTTAAAAACTCTTCCAAACCGAGACATGTTAAAAATAAGCTCACTATTTGAACCTACAACTTTGCAGTAGTTTTTATTGAAAATAATTTCCAGATTTTCATCAAGCAATTGTGAAACAGAAAGCAAGTTGTATTTCAAATTTTTGACAAGTGCCACATCCTTCAAAGTGCAGTGATCATTTACTCTAACCGAACCCTTAGCAATTATAGGAGTTGAAGAATTATCGGCAAAAGTAACATTCTCTACACGTGACACAAAAGAGAGAGGAGAACCATTCTTTGTTACCGGTCATGTGGCGTGAGCAACCTGAATCCACAATCCAAATGTTCTCCTTCCTCAAGCGTGTAACCTACATAGAAGCACAATACGTCGATGACTCAATACTAGGGTTAGTTAAAAGGCATTTAGGAATCCAGTACTGAGTCACACGATGTCCAGCAGGAATAACATGTGAAAGCTGAGATAAAACAGCAGGTTTATGAGTCAAAGTTTGAGATTTTTTGTTCTTAACTACTGACCTCTGAGGTGTTACTTGTGTAGCACGAAAATCAGTAGCTCCGGAGGCAAAAACAGAAGGTATGGAGGCAAAAACTGAAGCTCTGGAGGCAAAAACTGAAGCTCCGAAGGTAAACTTCGAATATTTCTGACTCATAACAGCAGGTTGCATGTTCCTGACATTCGGTTTAGTATGTGCAGCAAATTTTGCATGAGAGTTATAAGATCTATCTTGCATTCTATCCTTTTTATGTTGTTTAGCTAGTCTATAACAAAAATCTATGACATGACCATCTCTACCACAATAGGTATAATGAAATTTAACTTTGTGTTCATGTCTAGATGAGCATGCAGTATACTTATTTGAACCCGAATGTGACAACACTCCTGCAGATTTAAAAACCACTTCTTTTTGTTTAGGAACTGTTTGAATCAAACCACTTCCTAATGATTTTACAATTTTAGGTGGATGTTCCTTAGCATGAGCATGTGAATCAAAACCTAAACCAGTTTTATCATTGCAAGACTTGGAAGAATCCAGCAGCAAGTTTAGGTTCTTATTCCCATTACAAAACCGATCTAATGTCCTATGCATGTTATCAAGTTTATTTGATAGATCAAGACAATTTTCACATGAAGTTTTTCCTTTTAATTTGCAATTGGAACAATATTTAACTTCATGAGAACGTAAAGCATTGTTCAATATAGAAATTTCTTTCATAGCATCTTATAGTTTCTTATCAAGATCATCGCAAGTAGAAAAATGCAAATCAATTGTAGAACAACAAGCATCTTTCAAGTTTTTATCATTAAGTGCAGAAAGCTTTTTGTTCTTTTCGATTTCAAGTTCAAGTTTATTAAGTGTGGAGGTGTGTGCACTTCTTAGAGAGGACAATTGTTCATATATTAAATCACATGAGGAACAAGAATCATCACTAGGAATCAAGGATTTTAAAAGATTAATTTCAGATTCTAGTGACTCAATTTTAATAGCATTGTCCCTAAGCTTTTTGTCCCTTTTTCGTAACAATAATAGTGGCACGAGAAATAGCATCACACATTTCTTCGCAAGTAGGACATACCTCTTTGTTGTCACTATTGTGTTCTGCATCCTCCATACTTGATTTTGATTTGCCCGCCATGAAGCACAAGTTTGCCAGATCATCGTCATCTTCATCATTTCCAATGTCTACATCACTAGAGCCAAGTTCTTGAAGTGCGGTGATGAAACTGTTTATCAGTTTTGCGTCCTGTAAAACCCTTCTTTTTCTTGTTGGTGTTGCCAAAAGAGGACTTGAGTTTATTCTGCTTTTCATCACGGTTAGAAGGACCTGAAAGGTTAGGGCAATCTGTACGAAAGTGTCCTGTCTTACCACATTCAAAGCATCGTTGAGGTCCAGAGCTTCCTCTCCTTCTAGTTCTCACATTTTGCAATTCTTTTGAGAACCTAGTAGAAAGAAGTACTAGCTTCTCCTCTGGAAACTCCTCAATCTGTTCCATGGTTAGTGAAGACAGCAAGGCAAGTGTATTGCTAGATGATTGGTCGGAGCTAGGCATATCACGTTGTGAGACAAATGCAATAGTCTTATTTGGGTTCTTACGTGATATAATGTCAATTTCATGAGTTTTTAGCTTAGAATAAAACACATCTAAAGTAAGAGTACTCATGACAGTGGATTCATGTATGGATGTTACTTTCATCTCCCAAATTGACATGTCTAATGCACTTAGTAATTGCCTAGCATTTTCAGTATCTGAAAAATTAACATTGACGCTACGCAAGTTGCTGAGAATTTTATTAAAGTGAGCAAAGAGGTCATCAATGGACTCACCGGGTTGCATCTCAAAGCGCATGTATTCTTTCTTGAACATATCCTGTCTTACCTCCTTGATCGTGTTGGATCCTTCGTGGTAGTCATAAAGTGCTCTCCACACGTCGTATGCCGATCGGAGGTGTGCAACACGGTCGACGTCGCTCTGAGTTAGTCCTTGTATGATCAAGTTCCGAGCCTTGTTGTTGTTGTCGACATCTCTCATGTTTGTAGCTGTGACTTGATCGTTTGAAGGCACATCGTAAGGCTTGTACACCTTTTCCCATATTGCAAAGCCTTGCGCCTGGATGAAAGCTTCCAAGCGTGCCTTCCAGACCTGAAAATCAATACCACTAAACACACAAGGTTTGGCGGAGTATTTCTCCATGATGATTAGTCAAAACACGTGCAAATCACAAATTTTAGAGCAACCTGGCTCTGATACCAATTGTAGGATCAAAGTACACGTGTAAAGCTACCAGAGGGAGGGTGAATGGTAGATAAAAACTTTTCAGCGGAAGCAACAAAACACCCCTCAGCAGAAAACCGATCTGTTAAAGAAACCGTCTGTGCGACTAATCTAAACGTGTTCAACTGTGACAAAACTAGTATATATTGTATAGAATCAAGTCACGAAGACTTCACAACAAGAAAATCCGTTGAGACAAACTCAAGTTACGATCGAAAGATCAAACAAAGGTCAATCTGTCCTACGCGAGAAAAACAGTTCTCGAATACTGCAAAGAAACTCGTGTAGATCAGAAACCACCAATTCAATGACCGTGAAATTTTCACATATGATAGATAATCAAGTTGTGAAGACAAACAAAAAAGAATCACATAAATTGGATCTGTAAAACTCGAGTTATGATAAAACCACCGAAGCAAGGTAGTGCTGAACAGAAACTCGACGAGAAAAACTTGTCTGAAACAAGTCGGACGAACAAGGCACAAAAGTTCCTTTAGAATACGAATTTTATTTATCAAACACAAGAGGAACAGCCCCAAAGTCGTGCTCTCCACGAGCCTTAGCCTCCCTTGCTTATATAACCAGCTCTATGGCCAATCCAGTTCAAACTAGGACTCCTACTCCTACTTGGATTTAAACTGTAACTTTCCAATACTGCTTAGGACTCTTCTATACTTAGATAGAAGCAATATTAAGACTTCCAAACTTCTTAGGAACGTCCCCAACATTCCTAAAACAACTCAAATTCGTGACCCACACGAAATCCTATCATAACCAACTCGAAACTTTTCATATTTGAGTCAAACACGACTCAGCCGCAGCCTGAGTCCATAACCTATGTGGTTGGACCTTTCCGACCAATTCTTTACGTCTACATCTCTTCATCACGCCTTGGAACCATGCAGCCACGTCCATGCACTCCTTGCACACGTGCAAACATCTTCCAACGATGTCCAAGATACCTTCATATGCATTGTTCTTGATTGAAACATACTGCGCAACCTCCCGATCAACTCAACCACAATTCCTCCCGAACTTGGTTGTTGAACCTCATCTTCTCCCTAAGACTAGTTCAATGGATCCCGTCACCAGCCATGTCTTGAACTCAAGCAACACCTGCACATGAATAAACAACCAATACTTCCGAGCACAAGTCCTCGACTTGACTCTCGTTAGTTCCAAAACTACAACATCTTACGTGAGCACCTAACATAAGCATGTTGTAAACCGTAGCAAAATGATATCAGCCATAACCACCAAAACACACCACAAACTTAGTAAAATAATACTAAGCAAACTTTCCATAAGAGTAAAGCAAGTTCGAAATATTGCAAGTTAAAAGCAGAACCATTGCAATCAAGCTCCGAACCTTACAAAAGCTAACCGGACCTTGAACCGGAGCTTACCAAAGCTAGTCGGACCCAGCGCCGGAGCTTACTAAAGCTTAGTCGGACCTAGCACGAAACTTACCAAAGCTAGTCGGACCTAGCACCGGAGCTAGCAAAAATAAGTCGGACCTAGCAAAAATAAGTCAGACCTAGACAAAGCAAGTCGGACCTTACGTCGGACCTTGCTGGAGCTACCCAAAACAAGTCAGACCTATCGTCGGACCTTGCAGGAGCTCGGACCTAGAGTCGGACCTTGTTAAAAAGGTGTTTTGGTAGTAATCAAAACTTTTATCGTCAAAGCCAATATTCAGCACACATAGGTCTCAGAAAAACAAGAGTGAGTACGGAAGGTACTCAGCAAGCCCTAACACTACTCATGGGGATGTGTTTCATGCAAGGGGTTGTGGTAAGGTAGGGCCATATGGCTTAGGGTTGCCGAATAGCATCCATGCAGGGTCTTCTTGAAAGAAGGTTTTTGCAAAGCAAATGAGGTGTTCGTATCCTGATTTCTAAAACATGGCAAACACTGCCACTGTGACACCGGGTTCTGAAAATAGAACCAAGTGAATGCATATGTGCGCCCAGGATGTTCATCACACATACACATGTAATCCATAAACTTAATTCAGAATATAACCACGAATAAATAGGGTTTAAGTACTTTATTACAATGTCTCACTCATGAATCTCTAACTTATTCTTGTAGTGGAAGTCTCTAAACGACAGCGGAAATAACTAAACAGCAGGCTCCAACTTCAACTCCACAGGCATGTTGACGGTAGTTCGCACGCCTAGTACTCCACATGGTCCTCGAAGTACTCTTCTCCTGTTGTTGTTGTATATTTGGGAATGCAAGGGTGCTTACATGTCGTACTCAGCAAGTGCGGGTAAAGTATGACATGTAGCTTACAACAAGGTAGGCAATAAAAAGGCTCATTGCAGCAAGCAAATATTATTTCAAAAATAAGGTAAAAACAGAAACTAATTCTAGGTGAAATTTATCCCAACATAACCAAGTAATTCAGCAACATTCTCTCATCATAATTCACCATTTATCAAGTCTCATCCAGCCATTAATCTTTCTCAAGTTCATCTCATGCTCATAAATATTCATAACCATCTCATATTCATATAACCAAAACCAAACTCATTGTCATGACTCAAAACAGTCCCAAAACCAATCCCAAAGACCATACCATAACCACACCGAATAACCATCCCATGTTTTCTCCCTAATCATGGAAGTTGGCCAGGCGCTTGTGACCGGAAGCATGGCTATCATGATATTTTTACACTCTGCAGAGGTGGCACCACTGTACCCACAAGTTTGTGATTTCGTCACCCGTTGGCGACTGCAGAACCTCCATTATACCAGTACACAACCGTTGGTATATGGCCAAGAGACCACAAAATAGCCTTTACAAAGGGGCTACTAGATGTACGGACCCACTTAGGTTTCACCGGCAGGCTCGAATCACCATTCTCCCACCCACGGGCCCCCTCTTGTGCCATGCAGTTCCCAGGGCAATCCTCCTCGACTCCCATTCCCTGCACCATCCACGGTCCATAACAAGCTAGCAACACACCTAATTAATCAGCTAAGCCGCACCCATACTTGGCCTTGTGGTGGCACTGTTTTCCTGGCATATTCTCGCATGAACCGGTCCTTAGATCTACGGCAAGTAAACCACCATCTCATCCAGCAACATCCACGAACCAATCTTGCCTAGATCTCCCTGATTCCATGCTCATTGTCATCTTCAAGTTCTCATTGTCATTATTCATATGAGTGCAGTAGCTAAACACGTTTTAATTCAGCTTCCCGTATCCCGTAAATTAAGCGAAGCAAAAAGGAAAAACAACCATACCCGACTCATCAACTTTCCCGGCGACAAGGATGGTTAACAAAACTAGTAAACTCCTATAAAAGGGTGTCCCATCAAGTTGACTCAAGCATACACGTTTTCGCAAACAAAACAGTTTCAAAACATGGGATCAATATGGTCAAGGGGCACTTGCCTTGCTCCCGTGGTTCGTGTTGCTCAAGCGTCTCAATGTCTTGGTGCTGTAGTTCCTCGTAGATAGCCCTTGATCTTGTCCTTCTACTCACGACCATGCACATACAAAATTTACACCAATCAATCATCATGCACAAACTTTACTCAAGATGCAATGAGGTAGATGAATGCAAATTCTATGGTGCTGTTTTATTAAACCAGTTTGTACGTGTTCTTGCTTGTTTTAATGGGATTTCATGGTGTTTTATGATGAACAAGGGTTTAGTGATCAAGTGTGAATGTGGTGATGATCTTAACTCAAGATCTAGATCAATTCCACCGTCAAAAATTGATCAAAATTCGATCTGTCCACACGCAAAAGTTTCTGTTCGAAAGGGGCGAAGAAAACGGATGCATAGAAACAACGGCGATGTCATAAGATGGGTAATGAAGACCTACCTCACTTACTTCTTGTGGCAGGACCTTTCTCTTAGCAACGGCAGCAGCGGGGAATTTTCTATGGAAGGTTAGGATAGAACAGATCGTCAGCTTCTTTTCCAGCGACGGCAAGGCGTGACGGGGCTCGTCGGCGGGTCTCGATGACGGGGCTCGACGGCGGGGCTCGACAATGGGGCTCGACGGCGGGGCTCGTCGGTGGGGCTCGACGGCGGGGCTCGTCGGCGACCAAACTCCGGCAAGGGGGGGGGGTGGCCAACTCAGCGACTGGAGAGGGGCAGGGCTGCATCCAAGGGGGGGGGGGCTGGGGGTTGTATTTATAAGGGGGAGAAAAGAGGAGTCCTAATCGGATTGGATCTCAACCAAGAGTCCTAGTCAATTTGGCACTCAACCAACTTTTCCCCCTAGTTGGGTGCGGCAGCCTTGGGGATAAAATTTCCCCAATTGTGGGGAAAATTCCCCTTTTGGGGAATTTGGAATTTTGGAAATTTTGGGGGAAATTTGGGAATGCTCATTTCAGCTATCTTTTTTGCGTTTCTCACCATTTCTACATCCCTTTTTCCATTTCTACATTCCCCTCTCCATTTCTATGTCCCATTCTCCACTTCTATGTCCCATTCTCCATTTCTATATTCCCTTCTCCATTTCTATGGTTCTTCCTCCATTTCTATGATTCTTTCTCCATTTCTATGGTTCATTCTCCATTTCTATAGTTCTTCTCTCCATTTCTAGGGTTCTTTCTCCATTTCTACTTTTACAATGCTTCTCTACATGAAAAATGTATGCAATGCATGGTAATGAATTTGAGGGTGTTACAAACCTACCCCCCTTAAACTGAATCTCGCCCTCGAGATTCAATAGAGTGGAGAATAGATGAGGGAATTCTACCGTGAGATCTTCCTCACGCTCCCATGCAGTTTCGGCTTCCGTGTGATGACTCCATTGTACCTTGCACCAACGAATTACTTTGTTCCTCGTGACCCTTTCCTTCACGTCCAAAATTTTGATGGGTGCTCCGCGTAGGTCAGATCCTCTTGGAGTTCGAGCTCATCCTTTGGTATTTGTTCTCCTGGTACTCTTAAGCACTTCTTGAGTTGGGATACGTGAAACACGTCATGCACGTCGGAGAGGTGCGTTGGCAGATCTAGTTGATAGGCTACCTCTCCTCGCTTGCCCAAAATCTTGAACGGCCCGATGTAGCGAGGTGCTAACTTGCCTTTGACGTTGAACCGTCGTTGTCCTAGGATAGGCGATACTTTAAGATACACGAAGTCTCCTACTTCGAAGGTCAATCTTCTTCGCCTATTGTCCACATAACCTTTTTGTCATGACTGAGCATCCTTCAAGTTTTCTCGTATCGTTTGGACTTTATTTTCAGCGTCTTGCAGCACTTCGGGTCCAAATACTTGGCTTTCTCTGGTCTCATTCCAGAACAGCGGTGTTCTACACCGTCTATCATACAATGCTTCGAAAGGTGACATCTTCAAGCTGGCTTGGTAGCTGTTGTTGTATGAGAATTCAGCATACGGCAAGCTCCTATCCCAACTACGCCCATGTTTCAAGGCACAAGCTCTCAACATGTCTTCCAAAATATGATTTGTCCTCTCAGTTTGCCCGTCGGTTCGCGGGTGATAAGCGGAGCAGAAATTCAGTCGTGTATTCATGGCTTCATGCAGCTTCTTCCAGAACCTAGAGGTAAATTGAGAACCCCGATCTGAAACTATCCTTTTTGGAACTCCATGGCGATACACGATTTTCTCCATATACAGCTCGGCTAGTTGTGCGACGCTGTACTTGGTTCTAACAGGAAGGAAATGGGATGTTTTTGTCAATCGGTCCACGATAACCCAAATAGAGTCATAACCCGACTGAGTACATGGCAATCCGACTATTAAATCCATGCTGATGTCTTCCCAATTCCACTCGGGTACTTTCAATTGTTGCAACAATCCAGCGGGTCTTTGATGTTCGGCCATCACTCGTTGGCACGTGTCGCATAAGACAACATATTAAGCTATGTCCCTTTTCATACCATCCGACCAATAGCAAGTTTTCAGGTCCTTGTACATCTTTGTACAGCCGGGATGTATGGAATAAGGCGAGTCATGTGCCTCCTTTAATATCATGTCGCGGATGTGCTTTACGTTAGGCACACAAATCCTTTTCCCTAACAAAAGCGTGTCTTTCTCGTCTTCCTTGAAATCATTTTCTATGCCTTGTCGGATTCTTTCCTTGATTTCCTCATCCGTTGCTCGGCCATCTCGTATCTCTTGTTCCAGCGAGGAGTTCAGTTCTATCACCTCCATCTCATTCAAGAACCCGAGATGTAACCGTTCGAACTCCTTGCACAGCTCGGGTGGCAGCTCCCGAACCGTGAGTTGGTTACATGCCCCCTTTCGGCTTAACGCATCAGCTACTACATTGGCCTTTCCGGGGTGATAGTTGATCCCAACATTATAATTCTTGATGAGTTCCAACCATTGACGTTGCCTCAAATTCAGATCCATTTGCGTGAATATATACTTCAGTCTTTTGTGATCTGTATAGATCTCACGTCGGTGGCCAAGGATATAATGCCTCCAAATCTTAAAAGCATGTACCACGGCTGCAAGTTCCAAGTCATGTGTGGGGTAATTCAGCTCATGTTTCTTTAGTTGTATCGATGCATAGGCTACCACTTGTCCTCCTTGCATGAGCACACATCCAAGCCCTTGCCTTGATGCATCACAATATATGTCGAAGCTCTTGCTCACGTCCGGCAATACCAAAACAGGCGCTGTGGTTAATCTCTTCTTTAGCTCCTCAAAGCTTTCTTGACACGCTGGTGTCCACTGAAATGTTTTCCCTTCCATGAGAAATTCAGTCATAGACTTCGCTATTTTGGAGAAATCCTTGATGAACCGGCGGTAGTATCCAGCCATCCCAAGGAAACCCCAAATATCTCTCACATTTTGCGGTTGGTTCCACTTCTGAATATCTCCCACTTTTCCGGGATCAACCGATACTCCTCCTTCAGATATGATGTGGCCTAGGAACGATATCTCCTTTAGCCAAAATTGACACTTTCTGAACTTAGCATACAATTGATGCTCTCGTAGTTTCTGCAATGTTAACCTCAAGTGTTCTTCGTGTTCTTCCTCGCTCTTTGAATACACCATGATATCATCGATGAAAACCACGATGAACTTGTCCAAGTACTCCATGAAGACCTTATTCATGAGGTACATAAAGTATGTGTGTGCATTCGTTAACCCAAAAGACATAATGGTATACTCATACGAACCATACCGTGTTCGAAAAGCAGTCTTGGGTATGTCAGAGGGCTTAGTCTTCAGCTGGAAGTATCTCGACCGAAGATAAATCTTGGAGAAAAATCGGGCACCTTTCATTTGGTCGAACAGGTCCTCTATACGGGGCAGCGGGTATTTATTCTTGATCGTCACCTCATTGAGAGACCTATAATCCACACACGTCCTTTGGGTCCAATCCTTCTTGTCTACGAAGAGCACGAGGGCTCCCCATGGTGACGAGCTTGGGCGTATAAAACCATTTTCTAGCTGCTCCTGAATTTTCTTCTTGAGCTCCACTAGTTCACTAGCGGGAATCCTATACGGCCTCTTCGCTATAGGTGCAGTTCCGGGTACTAAATCAATGGCAAATTCAATGTCCCGGTCAGGTGGCATACCTGGATGTTCTTCCGGGAACACATCTGAATATTATTGAACCACTGGAATGCTTTCCAATGTCGCTTCTTCAACGTGGTTCAACGCTGCCTTCTCGGTTGCCGGTTGGGCTGCCTCGAACTCAATACGAGTACCGTGCTCACTTGTCAACTGCACGATCCTCTCAGCACATTGAATCACTCCGTTGTGCTTGCTTAGCCAATCCATTCTAAGTATTATGTCAATACCTTGGGAATCCAAGACAATAAGGTTGGCAAGAAAGTCTACCCCCTTATTTTAAGGCTTACTTTCGGACATACTATATTATTCCTCATCTCTCCACTGGGAGAATTAACCAACATAGTTTGTTTCATGTGTTATATGGGCAGGTTATACTTGGCAACATACTTGGATGATATGAATGAATGCGATGCTCCGGAATCAAATAAAACAGTGGCTGGGTTGGAGTTGGCAAGAAACATACCAATCACGACGTCATCAGCTTGTTATGCTTCCTCAGCGGAGACATGATTCACATTGCCACGAGCGTAGTTCTGCTGTCCACTGTTACCTTGATTAGCTCCTCCATTCGGCCATGGGTTCTGCTTGGGTGCGTTGCTCGGCTGTCCAAGGCCTTTCTTCGGGCACTGACTTGCAAAGTGTCCCGCCTCTCCGCATGAAAAACATGCTTTGTTGCCCATAACAGCAGGAATGTTGGGGCGAGGCTGGTTTTGAGCATAGGCGCCCATGTTGGGACGGGGCGCAGGAGGCAAAGGCATACGAGGTGCTTGCATAATAGGACGTTGCTGCGGTGGCTGATTTGGGCGAGGTGGATTTGCAGGGCAGAAAGTAGAAGCGGACAAGCCATAATGTGGTGCAGCTGGTGTCATGAAACAGGGACATACATTGCTCCCTTGTGGCTGTCCTTAGTATGGCATCTTCCTATTGCCCTCTTGCTCGATCTCACGGATCTTGCTCTCAACCACTATAGCTTTGTCAACGAGCTTTTGGAAGCTTGCGTAATCATTGTTGAGCAGCTGAACTTGGATCTCATTGTTCAATCCTCTCATGAACATACCTTGACAGCTGCTTTAACTTGTTGAGGTACTCGTTCACGCTCTTCCTTCCTTGGCGGAGACCTTCAAACTCTTGCCTTTTAAGCATCATGACTCCAGCAGGGACGTAATGAGAGCTGAAACTCTCCTTGAATTCAGACCAAGTGATAGTCTCCTGATTGACATGAGCATTGCAAAGAGCGTCCCACCAGTCAGCGGCTGCTCCCATGAGTTGGTGCGATGTGAAGAGAACTTTCTCCCGATCATTGCACTGAACAATAGCAAGCTTCTTTTCCACGGACTTCAGCCAATCATCAGCCTCCATGGGATCATTGGCTTGTGCAAAAGTAGGCGGCCTAGTCCTCATAAACTCTCCCAATCTGTTGTGAGCCGGCGGTGGTGGCGGTGGCGGCGGTGCAAGAACAGGGTTAGGATTGTTGTTGTTGTTGACCTGCAGCTGACCCAATGTTTGTATCATCGTTTGCATGAGCTGATTCTGCATAGCCATCAAGCGTTCAAGGTTGTTTGCATCAGCCCCGGGGTTAGCATTTTCAGGAACTTCAACATTGCCATCCTCTTGTGGTTCATTGTTGCCACGAGCGTTCCTTCTTTGGCGGTTGGCATTTTCCCTCACCATCTGTGAGAGAGAGTGGAGTAGAGTAGAATTTAGAAATTTAGATTGATCCCCCCAATCTGGGGGACCAAACGCCGACCCCGGCAGGACCTCGTTGGGTGGTGTCGTGATATGCGGCCCCCAACAGCACACGGGTCGAGAACACACATCACATGACATAAATCATTTTTTCGGAAGCGTATAATAGTATTTTACAAATACTATATCAAAATAAGCTACAGCGGAAGACTACAACTCTCATGACTCCTTTCTAGCTTAGAAATAAAGGAACGGTCCAGCCCGTGGACATTTCTTACTAGCAACACGAAGAACAAACCGCAGCGGCAAGGATGCTCTTGAGTAACCACTCGGAGGTTTCCGAGTCTCATCGGAATCCCTTTTCATAAGCATGAAGTCAATACCTGCAAAACAACTCGGATAGCATCCGTGAGCATAACACTCAGCAAGACTTAACCGTCAACCTAACCATGAAACTCTACATGAGGGGATAACATAATGTAGGATGGCATAATGCATAATAAACTCACCTAAATGTGAATCCTTACTTTCAAGTGTTATTTGCAGCAAATTAATAGTAACCTTGGGCATGCCACATCAGGAGTCCACAATCAAACAAGAAACGCTTTTCCCCAATGTAATTTGCTCATGGCGTAAAAGAATCGAGTTTGCACTAGCCTATTCATACAAAGTATCATCACAATGCTAGTATTAACTTCAAACCAATGTGATTAGTTCCTTTCTCATGCAAGTTCTTACTACGTCACGACTATGAGAACATGTATGCTCGGTCCTTTCCGCGCGGTGATTCAAATCAATAACACTCGAACTACACGACACGTACATCCGTACTCGACGTTGCCTACATCATCCATCACTGACGTCATACGTGGCAGCCTTTCCCCCGTCACCCCCTTTGAATCGATCAAATTGCCCCGTACAGTAGCCACTCTCATAGTGCACCTACCGACATGAGATGTCATGAGAATGTTACCCACATACTGCACACTGGCCGTCTCGCCTGAGGCGACCCAAAAAGGCTCAACGCAAGCTTCTCGAGGTACATCGGTTTACTGGGTCCCATATAGCCAGCATGAGTCTGGTACACAACTTAAACTTGCTCAACAGGGCCACATACGGCTCGGTCCTTGACCGAAAGGGACAGGTTTATAGCACCCAGGCCCCTATGTCCTGCTGCCCCTACAACCTTCCGGTCTCAACTTTAACTTGCTACACATTTTCTGAACCAATCCCGTATGCCCCTGTTGTCCTGATCATGCGAGTAGTATCTCACCACTCGACTTCTATCAAACCTTACCTAAGCAGGACAGTTCTACACAGTGAAAGACACCTACCCAATACTCCATGGGTTCATTTGGTCATGCAAGAGGAGTATCAAAGCACAAGACCTAATGCACATTTCATATCTTAACCGAAAGTGAATACAAAGTAAAAACATAACAGCTGTTAAATGCAAACCGGAGCTTGCCTGTTTTTCAGGGTAGTCGTATATAATCAGTTAGTGATCCTTGCTGATCAACCCTTGATTCTCCGGAGTCTGATCCACTTCAATGAATCGCTCCTTCGAATCCCTGTTGTCGTGAATCCTATTGAAATGCATATGCACATGTTTTACAATGCAATTCCAAGAATTAAAGACTTGATTTATTAAGAACAGAGGCGGTGTGGAAATGCCAAGAATGGCTTGGTTTGCCTCTGTTGTGCAAAGAATTATGAATGAACTAAATTCGTATCAGTGTTTTAACTATACACTAACTAACTTTCCTAATGACCATAAGAGATGAGCTGAAAAGATTTGAATGCAACTGAAGAACATAAACTCCAATGGCCTCAAAACTTTTACAGCAGGTTCTATACTATCTAGAGATTTAGCTTGCCAAATTGCAGCTAATGTGGAATACAATTGTGTTCTCCATAATTCTCCCAAGAGTCTTATGTATTATCCCACATACATAAGCATGGAGAACTAGAACAGGGAGTTCTAAAGCTCAACTTGAGCTGATAATTTACATGTGAGTTCCTGGTCACATGAAACTATTTTGTCCAAAATTTAGACCTTTTACTTGAGTAGTTCCTCCAGAACAATTCCTTAAGCATTTCTACTAAGAAGAATTAATTCTGGAGTAATGTGCATTTTCATGCCCAATTAAGTGAACTACAATTTCAAGTATGACTCAGAGAGCTTGCCTAAATTTTCCTATGATTTTTGAAGCTATGAATTGCCTAGAATAGATTTTACAAGTGGGCAACAATTTCTGAAAAATGTTTCTGGACTCTTATGAACACAGCAGTTTGTATTTAGCAAATTCTTACTCAAATTATCTTCAAATGAGCTGAAAATTTTCGAGAAGGTCAACAATATGCTAAAGAATATTCTGGCAAAATTTGAGGATTTTTGGATGAACCAAACTCCCTCAATAATTCCTTTCAGAAAACTTTCAAAGAATTTTTCAGAATTTAATATTGACTTCCATACAAATTGGAGTTCATATTTGTATAGATCTTTATAACATGAATCCAACTCAATTGGAATCACTCAAATTGGAGATTCCTACACAAAGATATGATTTTCCAAAGTTGGAACGATCTCTGGAATTGTTTTTCCTATTGAAATTCGACTGGGCCCACTATTTGAAGTCCAGCCAATCAGAATTGAACCACACCGGGTCACACAGTTGTACCGCGCAGCCACAACAGATCTCCTTTTTAAACTTTTCAGACGCTGATAGCTGGGGCCCACCCGGTCTTCTTCTTCCTCCGGTTTCTTTCCCGCACACGCGCGCTCCCCCTCGCCGGAGCAACCGGCTGCTCGCCGGACGACCGTTTCCGGCCGCCATCCAACCAAAAACTCGCCGCCTGAGTGTTTGGGAGACCGGGGAGCACGATGGTGGCGCTAGCCCGAGCTGTCAAGGCGCGGAAATGGCCCGGCGATGTGCGGCGGCTACAGGAAGCATCTGGCGCCGTCGGCCGACCTTCCTAGACCGCCAAGAGCTCGATCAAAACGCTCTACAGCACGAGTGGGTGATTGCAAGGCTCGGCATGGCCCCGAACTAGCTCGGAAACGGCCGCAAATGGGTTGTCATCATGCGCCTGATCGGGTCCGCCATGAACACCCTCGGAAAAGCTCGGAATACGCCACTCCGAGGTGGTTTCATGCGACGGTTGCTAAAGGAAAGATGATCGCCGGCTAGTCCAGCTTCTATGGGTAAAGTTTAATGACCTAAGAAGAATTGGAGAGCAAGAATTTGAAGATCTCGTACCAGACGCTCAGGTTGTGTACGCTGGAGCAAAAATTTCAAATTTGCCGGTGAGACTCCACGGGTTGGCTTGAGCTTCGGGTGGAAGCAGCGCGGTGGTCGTGCGCTTCTGTTGCCACCCTTGCTCGGCTGTGAAAACCCCTGTGGAGGGTTGTTCACAAGAAGCCGACCGCCAGTTCTCTTTAGGTCACCGCGGAGGGGTGTTTTAGGGTTCGGGAACGCCGGATCGCGGCTGTTTGTGTATCGAGGAAGTGTGAAATGGGCTCGCGGTGCCGTTTAGCAGCTCGGTGGCAGTGGGCACGAGTGGTTCCCGGTTTCCCGGTTGTGTACAGAGACAACGGCAGCGAGGTAGCTCTGTTTGTGCGTTTGCTCGCGAGGAGGAGAAAGCAAAGGGTGTTTGCTCGGTCTGTGGAGAGGATCACACTGAGGGATGAGTGAAACAGCCCCCCCTGGTCACCAGCGTGCGGGAGAAGGGAGCAGGAGGTGACGCAGCCGTTCTCTCGGTGGCTCACGGTGAGAAGCTACTCGTGGGAGTTGAAAACAGAGGCTTTGTTTGCTTTGCGTGCAAGTTACAAATATCCCAATGACGTGTGGCTCCACCCAAATTTTCCTCCCCAAAAGATCTCCTCAAGTTAATCCTCTCCAATGCCAAAGTTCTGAATTTCAAAGGTGGGCTACAATTCGAATTACCCAAATTCTGTTTGAATTTGCATAGCAAATTTGAATTCGGTTGTAATTTGAAAATGCTTCCATTTAGTTCCTTTTTAGCCCACTCTAAAGTTAGATTAACCATCAAAACTTCCTCAATTCAAAACTATATGGCTTCAAAAGTATTCAAAGTTTTTGGCCACAAATTGGTTTAAACTTTGAATTTGAAATCTGATTTTTAATACTTCATGCACAGGGTTATTTAAGTCCTTATTGGTTCAACACCTTCAAATAAAAATGTGTGCCTCATTTTCTTTATCCACGTAGCACTTTGCATGAAGAAAAGTTTTAGCAAGTCCCCTTTTTTCATGAATTTGCCACACATATGAATTCAAACCTCGGTTTTATTCATATACATTTTTGTGTCTTTTACACCCAACTATATGCATCAAGGTATATGAACTAAGTATCTTCTTTTATTAATTTCAGCCTATATGAGGATCTGAACACGTGCCGAAGTGTCTCACATCTCTTCACTATATGTGGATGTGGATATTCGCTGAAGCGTCCCACAACTCACATCAGCACATAAACACAACCAATCATCACAAAAGTTCAGCACACCATTCTTATTCAAGCTATAACGATCTTAACGTTCCTATTACAGCTTTATTCAATGGAAACCTAAACTTAATCATGAGAACCGGTGCTGTTCTCACCGTGTGACGGGGGTGGTCCATATATGGGCGCACGCCATGGTGAGTCGGCAGTCCGTGTATGGATAGATGATGCTGGTGCTCCATTTGCTCCCGCGTTGGCACAAGTCTCCTCTTGTTTCTCCAGCAAATACAACTTCTTGCAGAGGTAATGGATCTCTTCTTGTGCACTTGCATAGCGGTTTCCCAACTCCACGAGCAACCTCTGAGACTTGTCAGTCGCTTGTTGGTTGGAAAGAGATGTTACATGGGGTCCAATGATCTCCTTTGTACCACTCTTCCGATACAGGTGCAGCTCAAAAGTGGTGTCCTCAAGCTGCTCATGGAAGGCGTAGCACAGTCCGGTGAGTGCTTCCCATGAAGTGTCATTGATAGTTTCTGCTCTTGTAGCTCTCCATGTGGGTGTGAAGTGCCGAGTGACAACCCTACCATTAGATAGGATGGTTACGTCAGCCTTCCACTCTTCATGTCCGAGATGAGGGACTTTCTTGAGAAGATATTCTGGGTATAAGCTGCAGCAATCCAGAAATTCTTTGAGCTCCTTGGATATGTGTCCTTCCATCCCGTAGGACCGGAATTATTGAACTGAATGGTTGGCCCATTCATCACTTTCGTTATTTGTCTCAGCAAGGGGTGGCTCCTCCTCGGGTTCATCTCCTCCCGTCACAGCTTCATGAGGCTCCACGGGGTGTAAGCCCACGTGAAACTCCTCCTGAGGTGCGTACCAATGCTGTTCTTGTGGATCATCCTCCATATCGTCTTCGAATGGTTCCACCTCTTCCGGGTCCTCTTCCTCATGCATAGATATGTTGACTTCCTCTTCATCATGAGGTTACATCTTTACCTCCTACCAATATGGTCCATCGGACACCTCAATGGGGTTAAATGCACTCCCACGCGGTGGTGGACGAGTACTTATGCGTGCTGTGCTCCTGATCACCGGCATCTATAAATAGGACATGAGAAACTTTAGAGAAGGAAGAAAATAACTCCAAAACTTCAGAAGCTATGAAGCAAGAAATCAAAAGCGTTGCTGTCCAAAAGAAGAGAAAAAGAGGGGCTGAAAATAGCACTTTGCGGTGGCTGAATTGACAAGTAAAGTGCATCAGCAAGAAATTTTCAAAAATAGCAGTTTAGAGGGGTGTTCCTATGTGTTTTAGAGTGTCCATTCTACCTAGGCTTGCTTCCTATGGTCAACGTGGCTCTGATACCAATTTGTGACACCCGGTTCCAAAAATAGAACCAAGTGAATGCATATGTGTGCACAGGATGTTCATCACACATACACATGTAATCCACAAACTTAATTCAGAATATAACCATGAATAAATAGGGTTTAAGTACTTTATTACTGTAGGATCAAAGTACACGTGTAAAGCTACCATAGGGGAGGGGGTGAATGGTAGATAAAAACTTCTCAGCGGAAGCAACAAAACACCCCTCAGCAGAAAACCAATCTGTTAAAGAAACCATGTGTGCGACTAATCTAAACAGGTTCAACTGCGAAAAAACTAGTATAGATTGTAGAGAATCAAGTCACGAATACGTCACAACAATAATCATGAAAATCCTTTGAGAGAAACTCAAGTTACGATCGAAAGATCGAACAAAGGTCAATCTGTCCTATGTGAGAAAAACAGTTCTGGAATACTGCAAAGGAACTCATGTAGATCAGAAATCACAAATTCAATGACCGTGAAATTTTCATATATGATATATAATCAAGTTTTGAAGACAACCCAAAAAGAATCACATCAATTGGATCTGTAAAACTCGAGTTATGATAAAACCACCAAAGCAAGGTAGTGCTGAACAGAAACTCGACGAGAAAAACTTGTCTGAAACAAGTCGGACGAACAAGGCACAAAAGTTCCTTTAGAATATGAATTTTATTTATCAAAACACAATAGGAACAGCCCCAAAGTCGTGCTCTCCACGAGCCTTGGCCTCCCTTGCTTATATAACCAGCTCTATGGCCAATCCAATTCAAACTAGGAATCCTACTCCTACTTGGATTCAAACTGTAACTTTCCAATACTGCTCAAGACTCTTCTATACGCAGATAGAAGCAATCTTAAGACTTACAAACACCTTAGGAACGTCCCAAACATTCCTAAAACAACTCTACTTCATTCCTAACACGAAATCATGTTATAACCAACTCGAAACTTTCCATAAACAAACCATAACCGCCTCAGCCGCAGCCTGAGCGCAAAATCCAGCCGGTTGAACCTTTTCAACCATATCTCTTCACCACGTCTTGGAACCAAGTTGCCACGTCCATGTACTCATTGCACATGTGCAAACACCTTCCAACAACATCCATGATACCTTCATATGCGTTGTTCTAGATTCAAACATGCTGCGCGACCTCCTGATCAACTCAACCATAATTCCTCCTGAACTTGGTTGTTGAACCTCATCTTCTCCCTAAGACTAGTTCAATGGATCCCGTCACCAGCCATGTCTTGAACTCAAGCAACACCTGCACATGAATAAACAACCAATACTTCCGAGCACAAGTCCTCGACTTGACTCTCGTTAGTTTCAAAACTACAACATCTTACGTGAGCACCTCACATAAGCATGTTGTAAACCATAGCAAAATGATATCAGTCATAACCACAAAAACACACCAAAAACTTAGTAAATTAATTCTAAGCAAACTTTCCATAAGAGTAAAGCAAGTTCCAAAAATTGCAAGTTAAAATCAGAACCATTGCAATCAAGCTCCGAACCTTACTAAAGATAACCGAACCTTGAACCGGAGCTTACCAAAGCTAGTCGGACCCAGCGCCGGAGCTTACTAAAGCTTAGTCGGACCTAGCACGGAACTTACCAAAGCTAGTCGGACCTAGCACCGGAGCTAGCAAAAACAAGTCGGACTTAGCCAAAATAAGTTAGACCTAGACAAAGAAAGTCGGACCTTATGTCGGACCTTGCTGGAGCTACCCAAAACAAGTCGGACCTATCGTCCGACCTTGCAGGAGCTCGGACCTAGAGTCGGAACTTGTTAAAAAGGTGTTTTGGTAGTATTCAAAACTTTTATCATCAAAGCCAATGTATTCAGCACACATAGGTCTCACAATCTCCCCCTTGATGAATGCATTGGCAACACCACTTTAAAATCCGAACATTGGCTTATTCACATGAAAAGTTTTGAAAACAATTTCTCCCCCTTTGTAAATCAGAAATAAAATGAGAAGAAAAACAAAAATACCAAAAATTCCCCCTGAGAAGAATCGTGCCAAAACACTTGTGAATGTGTGCAATGTGTGATCAATTTCTCCCCCTTTGACAATGTATTCAGCAAGGTACAAAAGAGAAATTTTAATTTGTCATGAGCACATTATAACATATATATATAAAACAAAGCTCATCCAAATCATACTATCAAGTAACTTACACTATCACATCAATGAGATACATAAAGTAGTGTAAGCCATGCTAGAGATCAAGTGTAATTTTCAATTTAAACAAGTCATGATCTCACAAACTTAACTATTTCAAGACCTGAAAGCATGACACTTGTTGCTGCATTTTATTTATCATTTAAAGCACAAATTTTGATCTTATGACATTTTCAAGAGATTATATGCAGCATCAGCCTTATTCTAACCAACCAAGCCAAGCCTATGCCATTTGACAGTCAGAAGCTTAAGGACATGGTTTTAGTCATACACAACTCCTTTCAAGTTCATATATATGTGCAATGATAAGCCATCTCAAAAGAAGAAGTGCGATGCATGCATATTCTCTTGATCTTTTCTAATTTTTTTATTTGAACATAAAAACTCAACATGTGAGTTGATTACTTGATTAATTCTCTATGATTAAAAGCACTTGTGAGCATGCAACAAGTTCAAAACAGCAAGAAAGTTCAACCATGACCAGATTTAGTGTAAGTAATTATTCCAATTACTAGACATGGTAAAAACTACGAAATGTATAACACGAGTAATGTAGTAAGAAATTTTAGCATGAAAAAGGAATCACAAAGTCATATATGCATGAAATACTGTGCTCATATTATTTTAATTTCAGATTCACACTAGACTTCCCAAGTTTCAAAATTCTCCCTCAATTTAAGCCATGAGGATGCATAACCCCTATTTCACTACGAATGTAACAAAAATGAGTGAAATCCAAAGGTTTTGTAAAAATGTCAGCCAATTGTTGTTTGGTATCTACATGGTGAAGCACAATGTTCTTTTTTTTGACATTATCACGGAGAAAGTGATACCTAATGTCAATGTGCTTAGTTCTCGAGTGTTGCACGGGGTTTTTAGCAATGCAAATGGCACTTGTGTTATCACAAAACAGTGGAACACTATCTAGATCAACCCCATAGTCCTTAAGTGTTTGAACAATCCAAAGAATTTGTGAGCAAGCACTGGCAGCAGCTACATATTCAGATTCGGCTGTGGATTGTGCAACTGAACTTTGTTTTCTAGAGGACCAGGCAACAAGTGAATTACCAAGAAAATGACAAGCACCAGAAGTACTTTTCCTATCAATCCTACAACCCCCAAAATCAGCATCGGAAAAGCTTTCAAAGTAACGGTTGGGGAAGAAGGAAGAAAAATGCCAAATTCTTGAGTTCCATGTAAGTATCTGAGGATCCTTTTGACAGCTTGACGATGTGAAGCACGTGGGGAGGCTTGAAACCGTGCACAAAGACATACGCTGAATTGTATGTCCGGTCTTGATGCCGTGATATATAAAAGTGATCCGATCATGCTTCTGTATTCTTTTTGATCAACGGGATCACAATCTTCATCAAGTTCAAGTGTTGTTGCTGTTCCCATTGGTGTCCGAAGAGGCTTTCTTTTGTCCATGTTGAAGCGCCTTAGGAGATCTTTTGTATACTTTGTTTGATGCACAAAGGTACCCTCCTTGGTTTGCTTGATTTGCAGCCCCAAAAAGTACGTGGGTTCTCCCATCATACTCATCTCAAATTCTGAACTCATCATAGCTGAAAACTTGGACACAAGATCATGAGAAGCACAACCAAAGATAATATCATCCACATACACTTGAACGAATAATGAGTCATTGCCATGCTTAAGCACAAAAAGAGTTTTATCAACCATGCCCATGGTAAACCCCTTTTCAAGTAAGAATGTTCTTAACCTATCATACCATGCTCTAGGGGCTTGTTTGAGACTGTACAAGGCTTTAGACAGTTGTAAACATGATTAGGAAAATTTGGATTTTCAAAACCAGGTGGTTGTTTGACATAAACCTCCTCATCTATGTAGCCATTAAGAAAAGCACTTTTAATATCCATTTGATATAGCTTAAAACCTTTAGATGCAGCAAAAGCTAACAAAATTCTTATGGCTTCTAATATAGCATCAGGAGAAAAAGTTTCATCAAAATCTAGACCTTCAACTTGTGTGAAACCTTAGCAACCAACCTAGCCTTATTCCTAACCACAACCCCATCCTCACTTTGTTTATTTTTAAACACCCATTTAGTTCCAATTAAAGTGTGACCTTGAGGTGGAGGTACAAGTTTCCAAACATTATTTCTTTCAAAATTTTCTAACTCTTCTTGCATGGCAATAATCCAAGATTCATTAGTGAGTGCGTGTGATATATCTTTGGGTTCAAAAGAAGCAACAAAAGCAGAATGGGCATGAGAATTGGGGTCAAAAAACCTGGATCTTGTAACTCGTTCATGCAAGCTTCCAATAATTTGTTGTGGAGGATGACTTTTGAGAATCCGTAGGGGAGTGGACACTTCACAAGCTTCTTCTTCTTCATGTTCATCACAAATAGATGAGATTGTGACGTGAGGAGGATCTGGACCAGCAATGGTGGTCATCGGTGCTGGCTGTGAATCAAGATCAGGAGCTGGAACAATGTCATTAGCTGCTGAATTTTCGGGCAGCAGCACCACTTCTTCCTCTTCTTCAACGAAAATACTCTCCCCCTGCGGATATGGATCCGTACCTGCAATATTTGAACTAGTAGCTGGGATAGCTTCATCAAAATAAACCTCACAAGTCTCCACAATTTTGTTAGTATCAAGTAAAAGCACATGGT
Source organism: Neostapfia colusana (assembly GCA_030760725.1). Taxonomy (NCBI): domain Eukaryota; kingdom Viridiplantae; phylum Streptophyta; class Magnoliopsida; order Poales; family Poaceae; genus Neostapfia; species Neostapfia colusana. Next base: position 50,120,541 of record JASWHV010000014.1, on the reverse strand, counting down.
AGCCTCTAGTATGAGATGGATAACCAAGAAACATGCCATCAACAGATCTAGCTTCAAATTTATCAAGATTACCATGTTTCTTAACAAAGCATTTGCAACCAAAGACCCTAAAGTGTGTGACACTAGGCCTATGCCCAAACCTGAGCTCATATGGTGTTTTACCTAGCTTAGCACGCAAGAAAACACGATTTGAGACATAACAAGCGGTTGTAATTACATCAGCCCAAAAATTCCTAGGAGTTTGATATTCATCAAGCATAGTCCTAGCCATCTCAACTAAGATTCTGTTATTTGTCTCTACAACACCGTTTTGTTGAGTTACATATGGTGAAGAAAATTGATGATCTATTGCATTTTTAGCACAAAAGTGATCAAACGATTGATTTTTAAATTTGGTTCCATTATCACTTCTAATTGCTCTTAAAGATCCTGGGTGATCAATTGATAATCTAAGAAATAAAGTTCTAAAGTGACTAAAAGCTTCATTCTTAGATGCCATAAAGTAAACCCAAGAGTATCTAGAATAGTCATCAACAATCATAAGAACATACCATTTACCTCCGAAGGATTGAACACATGAAGGTCCTACGGTGTCAAGGTGTAAAAGTTGACCCGGTTCAGTTGTCATGGTCATTGTGAGAGGAGCATGTGAACCTGCAACCATCGTAGCATGTCTACAAGAAGAGCACACAATTTCTTTGTCCCCTTTAAGCTTAGGCAGCCCACGCATGCGATCAAGAGCACTAACACGCATGAGATGATCAAAGCCTACGTGACAAAGTCTACGATGCCAAAAATATAAATCTTTGGAATCATTTGCAACTAGACATCTATTCTTAGAGGAATACATATCAAAATCAGCTTTAAAAACTCTTCCAAACCGAGACATGTTAAAAATAAGCTCACTATTTGAACCTACAACTTTGCAGCAGTTTTTATTGAAAATAATTTCTAGATTTTCATCTAGCAATTGTGAAACAGAAAGCAAGTTGTATTTCAAATATTTGACAAGTGCCACATCCTTCAAAGTGTAGTGATCATTTACTCTAACCGAACCCTTAGCAATTATAGGAGTTGAAAAATTATCGGCAAAAGTAACATTCTCTACACGTGACACAAAAGAGAGAGAGGAGAACCATTCTTTGTTACCGGTCATGTGGCGTGAGCAACCTGAATCCACAATCCAAATGTTCTCCTTCCTCAAGCGTGTAACCTACATAGAAGCACAATACGTCGATGACTCAATACTGGGGTTAGTTAAAAGGCATTTAGGAATCCAGTACTGAGTCACACGACGTCCAGCAGGAATAACATGCGAAAGCTGAGATAAAACAGCAGATTTATGAGTCAAAGTTTGAGATTTTTTGTTCTTAACTACTGACCTATGAGGTGTTACTTGTGTAGCACGAAAATCAGTAGCTCCGGAGGCGAAAACAGAAGGTCCGGAGGCAAAAACTGAAGCTCCGGAGGCAAAAACTGAAGCTCCGGAGGTAAACTTTGAATATTTCTGACTCATAACAGCAGGTTGCATGTTCGTGACATTCGGTTTAGTATGTGCAGCAAATTTTGTATGAGAGTTATAAGATCTAGCTTGCATTCTTTCCTTTTTATGTTGTTTAACTAGTCTATAACAAAAATCTATGACATGACCATCTCTACCACAATAGGTACAATGAAATTTAACTTTGTGTTCATGTCTAGATGAGCATGCAGTATGCTTATATGAACCCGAATGTGACAACACTCCTGCAGATTTAAAAACCACTTCTTTTTGTTTAGGAACTGTTTGAATCAAACCACTTCCTAATGATTTTACAATTTTAGGTGGATGTTCCTTAGCATGAGCATGTGAATCAAAAACTAAACCAGTTTTATCATTGCAAGACTTGGAAGAATTCAACAGCAAGTTTAGGTTCTTATTCCCATTACAAAACCGATCTAATGTCCTATGCATGTTATCAAGTTTATTTGATAGATCAGGACAATTTTCACATGAAGTTTTTCCTTTTAATTTGCAATTGGAACAATATTTAACTTTATGAGAACGTAAAGCATTGTTCAATATAGAAATTTCTTTCATAGCATCTTGTAGTTTCTTATCAAGATCATCGCAAGTAGAACAATGCAAATCAATTGTAGAACAACAAGCATCTTTCAAGTTTTTATCATTAAGTGCAGCAAGCTTTTTGTTCTTTTCGATTTCAAGTTCAAGTTTATCAAGTGTGGAGGTGTGTGCACTTCTTAGAGAGGACAATTGTTCATATATTAAATCACATGAGGAACAAGAATCATCACTAGGAATCAAGGATTTTAAACGATTAATTTCAGATTCTAGTGATTCAATTTTAACAGCATTGTCCCTAAGCTTTTTGTCATTTTTCTTAACAATAATAGTGGCACGAGAAATAGCATCACACATTTGTTCGCAAGTAGGACATACCTCTTCGTTGTCACTGTTGTGTTCTGCATCCTACATACTTGATTTTGATTTGCCCACCATGAAGCACAAGTTTGCCAGATCATCTTCATCTTCATCACTCCCAATGTCTACATCACTCGAGCCAAGTTCTTGAAGTGCGGTAATGAAACTGTTTATCAGTTTGCGTCCTGTAAAACCCTTCTTTTTCTTGTTGGTGTTGCCAAAAGAGGACTTGACTTTATTCTGCTATTCATCACGGTTAGAAGGACCGGAAAGGTTAGGACAATCTATACGAAAGTGTCCTGTCTTACCACATTCAAAGCATCGTTGAGGTCCGGAGCTTCCTTTCCTTGTAGTTCTCACATTTTGCAATGCTTTTGAGAACCTAGTAGAAAGAAGTACTAGCTCCTCCTTTGGAAACTCCTCAATCTGTTCCAGGGTTAGTGAAGACAGCAAAGCAAGTGTATTGCTAGATGATTGGCCGGAGCTAGGCATATCACGTTGTGAGACAAATGCAATAGTCTTATTTGGGTTCTTACGTGATATAATGTCAATTTCATGAGTTTTTAGCTTAGAATAAAGCACATCTAATGTAAGAGTACTCATGACAGTGGATTCACGTATGGATGTTACTTTCATCTCCCAAATTGACATGTCTAATGCACTTAGTAATTGCCTAGCATTTTCAGCATCTGAAAAATTAACATTGACGCTATGCAAGTTGCTAAGAATTTTATTAAAGCGAGCAAAGAGGTCATCAATGGACTCACCGGGTTGCATCTCAAAGCGCATTATTCTTTCTTGAACATATCCTGTCTTACCTCCTTGATCGTGTTGGATCCTTCGTGGTAGTCACAAAGTGCTCTCCACACATCGTATGCCGATCGGAGGTGTGCAACACGGTCGAAGTCGCTCTGAGTTAGTCCTTGTATGATCAAGTTTCGAGCCTTGTTGTTGTTGTTGACATCTCTCATGTTTGTAGCCATGACTTGATCGTTTGAAGGCACACCGTAAGGCTTGTACACCTTTTCCCATATTGCAGAGCCTTGCGCCTGGATGAAAGCTTCCATGCGTGCCTTCCAAACCTGAAAATCAATACCACTAAACACACAAGGTTTGGCGGAGTATTTATCCATGATGATTAGTCAAAACACGTGCAAATCACAAAGATTAGAGCAACATGGTCTGATACCACTTATAGGATCGAAGTACATGTGTAAAGCTACCAGAGGGGGGGGGGTTAATGGTAGATAAAAACTTTTCCGCGGAAGCAACAAAACACCCCTCAGCAGAAAACTGATCTGTTAAAGAAACCGTGTGTGTGACTCATCTAAACGTGTTCAACTGTGACAAAACTAGTATAGATTTTATAGAATCAAGTCACGAAGACGTCACAATAAGAATCATGAAAATCCGGTGATAGAAACTCAAGTTACGATTGAAAGATCGAACAAAGGTCAATCTGTCCCACGCGAGAAAACAGTTCTGGAATACTGCAAAGAAACTAGTGTAGATCAGAAATAATAAATTCAATGACCGTGAAATTTTCACAGATGATAGATAATCAAGTTGTGAAGACAACCCAAAATGAATCACATCAATTGGATCTTTAAAACTCGAGTTATGATAAAACCACCGAAGCAAGGTAGTGCTGAACAGAAACTCGACGAGAAAAACTTGTCTGAAACAACTCGGACGAACAAGGCACAAAAGTTCCTTTAGAATACGAATTTTATTTATCAAAACACAAGAGGAACAGCCCCAAAGTTGTGCTCTCCATGAGCCTTGGCCTCCCTTGCTTATATAACCAGCTCTATGGCCAATCCAATTCAAACTAGGGCTCCTACTCCTACTTGGATTCAAACTGTAACTTTCCAATACTGCTCAAGACTCTTCTATACGCAGATAGAAGCAATCTTAAGACTTCCAAACACATTAGGAACGTCACAAACATTCCTAAAACAACTCTACTTCATGCCTAACACAAAATCCTGTTATAACCAACTCGAAACTTTCCATAAACAAACCATAACCGCCTCAGCCGCAGCCTGAGCGCAAAATCCAGCCGGTTGAACCTTTTCAACCATATCTCCACTTCCTTATCTCTTCACCACGCCTTGGAACCATGTTGCCACGTCCATGCACTCCTTGCACACGTGCAAACACCTTCCAACAACGTCCACGATACCTTCATATGCATTGTTCTTGATCCAAACATGTTGTGCGACCTCCCGATCAACTCAACCACAATTCCTCCTGAACTTGGTTGTTGAACCTCATCTTCTCCCTAAGACTAGTTCAATGGATCCCGTCACCAGCCAAGTATTGAACTCAAGCAACACCAGCACATGAATAAACAACCAATACTTTCGAGCACAAGTCCTCGACTTGACTCTCGTTAGTCCCGAAACTACAACATCTTACGTGAGCACTTCACATAAGCATGTTGTAAACCATAGCAAAATGATATCAGCCATAACCACCAAAACACACCAAAAACTTAGTAAAATAATACTAAGCAAACTTTCCATAAGAGTAAAGCAAGTTCTAAACATTGCAAGTTAAAAGCAGAACCATTGCAATCAAGCTCCGAACCTTACCAAAGCTAACCGGACCTTGAACCGGAGCTTACCAAAGCTAGTCGGACCCAGCGCCGGAGCTTACTAAAGCTTAGTCGGACCTAGCACGGAACTTACCAAAGCTAGTCGGACCTAGCACCGGAGCTAGCAAAAACAAGTCGGACCTAGCCAAAATAAGTCAGACCTAGACAAAGCAAGTCGGACCTTACGTCGGACCTTGCCGGAGCTACCCAAAACAAGTCGGACCTATCGTCGGACCTTGCAGGAGCTCGGACCTAGAGTTGGACCTTGTTAAAAAGGTGTTTTGGTAGTATTTAAAACTTTTATCGTCAATGCCAATCTATTCAGCACACATAGGTCTCACAATTACAATGACTCAATGTCTCACTCATGATTCTCTAACTTATTCTTGCAGCGGGAGTCTCTAAACGACAGCAGAAATAACTAAACAGCAGGCTCCAACTTAAACTCCACAGTCATGTTGACGGTAGTTCGCACGCCTAGTACTCCACATGGTCCTCGAAGTACTCTTATCCTGTTGTTGTTGTATATTTGGGAATGCAAGGGTGAGTACATGTCGTACTCAGCAAGTGCGGGAAAAGTATGACATGTAGCTTACAACAAGGTAAGCAATAAAAAGGCTCATTGCAGCAAGAAAATTTTATTTCACAAATAAGGTAAAAACAGCAACTATTTCTAGGTGAAATTTATTCCAACATAACAAAGTAATTCAGCAACATTCTCTCATCATAATTCACCATTTATCAAGTCTCATCCAGCCATTAATCTTTCTCAAGTTCATATCATGCTCATAAATATTCATAACCATCTCATATTCATATAACCAAAACCAAACTCATTGTCATGACTCAAAACAGTCCCAAAACCAATCCCAATGACCATACCATAACCATAACGAATAACGATCCCAAGTTTTCCCTCTAATCAATGAAGTTGGCCAAGCGCTTGTGACCGGAAGCACGGCTATCATGATAGTTTTACACTCTGTAGAGGTGGCACCACTTTACCCACAAGTTTGTGATTTCGTCACCCGTTGGCGACTGCAGAACCTCCATTATACCAGTACATAACTGTTGGGGCTCGTCGGTGGGGCTCTTCGGCGGGGCTCACCGGCGACCAAACTCCGGCAGCGGGGTGGCAAACTCGGCGAATTGGAGAGGGGGGCTGCAACTCGGCGACTTGGGAGGGGGAGGGCTGTGGCCAAGGGAGGGAGGCTGGGGGTTGTATTTATAAGGGGGAGAAAAGAGGAGTCCTACTCCAATTGGAACTAAACCAAAAGTCCTATTCAATTTGGAACTCAACCAACTTTTCCCCCTAGTTGGGTGCGGCAGCCTTGGGGATAAATTTTCCCCAATTGTGGGGAAAATTCCCCTTTTGGAGAATTGGGAAATTTGTAAGTTTTGGAGGAAATTTGGGAATGCTCATTTCAGCTATCTTTTTTGCATTTCTCACCATTTCTACATCCCTTTTCCATTTCTACATTCCCCTCTCCATTTCTATGTCCCATTCTCCACTTCTATGTCCCATTCTCCATTTCTATATTCCCTTCTCCATTTCTATATTTCTTCCTCCATTTCTATGGTTCTTTCTCCATTTCTATGGTTCATTCTACATTTCTATAGTTCTTCTCTCCATTTCTAGGGTTCTTTCTCCATTTCTACTTCTTTTACAATGCTTCTCTACATGAAAAATGTATGCAATGCATGGTAATGAATTTTAGGGTGTTACTGCCACCCATCACATCAAGGAATCACACTAAGGCTAATCATAGTGTGCCAAGACCATGACAATGATTATTCGGATTTTACACTCTGCAGAGGTTGTACACTTTACCCACAGGTCAAGCACTACTAGCAAGGGAGTAGCGTAACATTCACCTCATCTTCCCCATGTAACCCCACAATCACACCTCGGGACGCACCCAAGGGCTATTTGGACAGTTACTCTCCCAGCCGGACCACGGGTAATGACTCCCCTGTGTCTTTTCCTTGTCCCCCGTGCCCTACTCGCCGCCAGATGGCTCATGTGGAAGTCACTAAGAAGGTAGAGGGAGTCCGGCCCATACAGGTTCTGTGGTTGTATGAAATCACTTTGACGAGGTCATATGAACCGGTCCTTGAGTTGGTTTTAGCTACTACAACGTTTCAAAATAATCATGAAAAACATACATATTAAAATAGGCTATCAGGGCGATTTTGTAAATTCATAGGAGCAATCATGATCAAGGGGTTAGGGCTTTCCTTCATAAGCTTCTAGGAATTCCTCGTAATCTAGGTCGTCGAATTCCTCGTCAGCTTCCACGTTTGCAATAGTACGTAAATTGCCTGAATTAGCGTTGAACCCCAAAGGATTCAAAAACTTAGGTAACATCATGGTTATGAGGTTGTAGAGGTTTTAAAGGGTTTCCTAACAATGAACATGTTTTACTTGCGCTTTTGGAGGGGGTAGTGTCCTTGGCCGGAGGGCCTCACCCTATCTCCGTTTGCCGTTCACTTAATTAGTTGGGTTAGCGTGTTTACTGACAATTAGTAATGCTCTAAAATGGTTTTTAGCCTTTGCCCGCATGCTACTATCCTCTAATGACCAATTCTTATTTTTAGGGATTTTTCTGGAATTTTTCTACACCCGGAAATGCCTTTTTCATGTTTCTATGTACACTATCGGGTGTCTCTAGCACTTGTATGCGTTCAGTGGCTGACAGGCGGGCCATGGCTGGCAGGGTCTGTGCCTTAGGTCCACATGAACCAGGTCTGCGAAAGGGCTTAGCGGGGTGGTGGTGAATTGGGCTGAGGTGGCACCTAAGTGGACTGCCACGTGTGCAAACTCGCTGAGGTGGCTACCACCTCAGCTGCCATGCGTGCGTTGTCATGAGGGAGGTGACGTGTTGCTGACGGGCCGGCCAAGTGGGTTGGTTTGTGTGACGCCCTCAATTCTGTGGGAAACCACGGAACCGAGAACTAATGCATATGTGTGCCTAGAATGTTCATCACACATACACATACGTTCCACAAACTGAATTTAGATTATATATTACCACGAATAACAGAGTTTATTACGATACCTCATGAGTCTTGGACTCATGCTCACAGCGGAAGTCTTATTTCTATGCAGCGGAAGTCTTTATTCTAATGCGGAAGCGATTTAACTAATGCGGAAGCAAATCTAAGCAGAAGTGGCTCCATCTCTACTCTCTCCACAGGCAAGGTTGAGAACATTTCACGCGCCTTAATGCTCCACTTGGTCTTCATAGTAGGCTTCTCCTGCTGCTGATGATGAAATATTAATGCAAGTTTGAGTACAATGATATACTCAGCAAGTGCGGGAAAAACATGATATGTAGCTCATAACAAGGTAGGTATAAAAAGTCTCATTTGCAGAAATGCAGATTTATAAAACCATGATAAAACAACAACTTAACTTTAGATGAATGTAATCCCAGCATGTATTAAATTACCAACATACCTCCATCACTTTCCATGTTCCACCCGAACATTAACCAACTTCATTCTTACTCACGAATACCTCCTCGTATTCGCTACTATCTCACGAATACCTTCCTGTATTCGCTACCATCTTATCTCATAAACAACTTCGTCTCACACCGAGACCAATCTCGTTGCCATGACTCAACAGTCATGCAACCATCTTATCACCCGGACTCAACAGTTCCAAAACCAAACCATAACCATAATCAACAACCATCCCAATAACCATCCCAACTAATCATGGCAGTTTAGCCAGGCGCTCGTGATCGTAAGCTCGGCTATCATGATAGTTTTAGACTCTACAGAGTTTTCACCTCTTTACCCACAAGTTTGTGATCTCGTCACCCGTCGGTGACTGCAGAACCTCCATTATACCAGTACACAACCGTCGGTGTATGGTCAAGAGATCACAAAATAGCCTTTACAAAGGGGTTACTAGATGTATGGACTCACTAAGGTTTCACCGGCAGGCTAGAATCTCCAATTCTCCCATCCACGGGCCCCCTCTTGTGCCATGCAGTTCCCAGAGCAGTCCTCCTCGACTCCCATTCCCCGCGCCTTCCACAGTCCATAACACTCTAGCAACTTGCCTAATTACTCAGCTAAGCCGCACCCATACTTGGCTTTGTGGTGGCACTGTTATCCTGGCATGTGCATGCATGAACCGGTCCTTAGATCTATGGCAAGTAAACAACCATCTCATGCTACCTCATTCACAAACCCAGTCTTGCCTAGATCTCCCTCCGATCCATGTTTATTAACATCATCAGTTTCTCATATCATTACGGGTGCAGTTAGCTAGACACATCTAACTCGCTTCCCACTCCCATGGATTCAGCAAAGCATAAAGCAAAAACCATACCCGACTCATAAACTTCCCTGGCGATAAGGGTGGTTTAACCAAAGCTAGTAAACTCCTATAAAAGGGTTTCCCATCATGTGTGACTTAGCACGCACACTTTTTCGCAAAATAAAACAGTTTCACCCAAAACATAGGATCAATATGGTCAAGGAGCACTTGCCTTGTTCTTGCGGTTCCGATTGTTCTTGGATCTCAAAACCTTGTTGCTGCAGTTCGTCGTAGACAACTCCCAGAGCTTGTCCTGCTAGGTAGGATCACGTGCATACAAGATTCGCAACAATAAATATCATGCACAAACCTTAAACTAGATGCGAGGATGCGTATGCATGCTATCCTATGATTATTTTATTAGATTGGTCTGTACGTGTTCTTGCATGGCTTGCATGGACAGAGGTGTTTGGATCAAAGGTGGACGTGGCGATGATCTTGTCTTTAGATCAACCTGATCATCAAGTGATCTGTCCACGAGAAGGCTTCCGTTCGAAAGGAATCAAAGAACAAATGCAAAGAAAACATAACGATGTCGTAAGGTGGTATTGGAGACCTACCTTACATTCCTCTCGATCTCGAGGTCCTCCTCAGATCGTTGGGCTTTCCTCCGGCGATCTTCCTTGCCGCGCTCCGGCGATGGTTTGCTCGGCGGTTTGGGAATAGAGCTCTAAGTTGTCGGCCCAGGAGTTGGAAAAGAAGTTTGTGGTTCCGGCCAGGGGTTCTGGGTTCTATTTATAATCGGGAAGAGAAGAGTCCTAATCTGATTGTATCCCGAATATGAGTCCTGTTTGAATCTTACAACTTATCTTTAGTTGATTTGGTGTAGTATCATTGTGGAATACAGGTCGGTTTCTGTTCCGGTATTTCTAGGCGTACAGATTCCAAGAACCGTTCCTATAACTCGTTACCTCCTCGGTGATGAGCTCCGGAGGCTCCACGTGTCCACCGGGTCCTGGTCTCTCCCTTTCCGCAGAGACGGGCTCCGGTTGTGTCGCGTGTCAAGTGGGCAAGACTTCCCTCTCCTTCGGAGGTAAGCTCCGTGTACGCCACGTGTTAAGTAACGCCATACTTTCCTTTCTTCTCAGAGACGAGCTCCGAGATTGACACGTGTCTAGCAGTGACGGACCTCCCGGAGATAAGCTCCGGTGGCCACACGTGTTCGATAGCACCGGACCTCTCGAAGGTGAGCTCCAAGATCGACACGTATCCTGCGCGACCAGTCCTCTGATTTCCATGATGACTAGCTCCGGGGCCAACATGTGTCCCACAGGGTCGGAAACCTCCCCTTGCGGAGATGAGCCCTGAGGCTTCCACGTAGCCTACCTTAGCGGCGGACCTCTCCCCACTTCGCAGGGATGAGCTCCGAACACGCCACGTGGCCAGCGGGCCGCGGAAGTTGTCTTCGGCGCTCTCTGAGAGCTGGATTCGGCTCTTATTGGCTATCCTTTTGATAATTTTCTCTGTTCCTACTTTTCTTAAAATGTTTTCTCTTCATAAAACATGAATATATGTTGACACAAGATATGAGGGTGTCACAAATATACCCCCCTTAAATTGAATCTCGCCCTCGAGATTCGTTAGTGGAGAATAGATGGGGAAATTCTGCCTTGATATCCTCTTCACGTTCCCATGTGGCTTCAGCTTCGGTGTGATGGCTCCATTGTAGCTTGCACCATCGAATCACCTTGTTCCGGGTGACCCTTTCCGTTAAATCCAAGATTCGGACAGGGTGTTCCGCATAAGTCAGATCCTCTTGAAGTTCAAGCTCTCCCATTGATACTTGTTCCTCTGGTACTCTTAAGCACTTCTTGAGCTGGGATACATGAAACACGTCATGTACGTCGAAGAGGTGCGTTGGGAGCTCTAGTTGATAGGCTACTTCTCCTCGCTTGTCCAAAATCTTAAATGGTCCGATGTAGCGAGGTGCTAGCTTGCCTTTGACGTTGAAACGTCGTTGGCCTCGAATAGGCGATACCTTAAAGTATACGAAGTCTCCTACTTCAGAGGTCAACTTCCTACGCCTATTGTCCGCATAGCCTTTCTGTCGTGACTGAGCAGCCTTTAAGTTCTCCCGTACCGTTTGGACTTGCTTTTCAGCTTCTTGTAGTACTTCGGGTCCAAACACCTGGATCTCTCCGGTTTCGTTCCAGAACAGTGGCGTTCTACACCGTCTACCATATAATGCTTCGAAAGGCGACATCTTCAAGCTAGCTTGATAGCTGTTGTTATAGGAGAATTCGGCATACGGTAAACTCCTATCCCAAATATGCCCACGTTTCAAGGCGCAAGCTCTCAACATGTCCTCCAAAATTTGGTTTGTCCTTTCGGTTTGTCCATCAGTTTGTGGGTGATAGGCGGAGCTAAAATCCAGTCGTGTACCCATGGCTTTCTGCAGCTTCCTCCAAAATCTAGAGGTAAACTGAGAACCTCGATCTGAGACTATCCTCCTCGGAACTCCGTGACGGCACACGATCTGCTCCATGTACAACTCTGCTAATTGTGCAACGTTGTAATTGGCCCTTAGGGGGAGAAAATGGGCGGTTTTTGTCAATCGGTCCATGATAACCTAGATGGAGTCGTAACCCGACTGAGTACGTGGCAATCTGACAATAAAATCCATACTGATGTCCTCCCACTTCCATTTGGGTACCTTCAAGGGTTGCAACAATCCAGCGGGTTTTTGATGTTCGGCCTTCACCCGTTGGCATGTGTCGCATAGGGCAACGTATTCGGCTATATCCCGCTTCATACCATCCCACCAATAACAAGTTTTCAAGTCCTTGTACATTTTGGTACTTCCGGGATGTATAGAATAGGGTGAATCATGTGCCTCCTTCAATATTATGTCACGGAGGTGTTTCATGTTAGGCACACAAATCCTTTTTCCTAGCCAAAGCATACCCTTTTCATCTTCTTTGAAATCCTTCTCTATTCCTTGTCGGATTCTTTCCTTGATCTCCTTGATCTCCTCATCCGTTGCTTGGCCATCTCTTATCTCTTGCTCTAATGAGGAGTGGATCTCCATTATTTCCATGTTGTTCAAGAATCCGAGGTGTAACCGTTCGAACTCCTTACGTAGTTCGGGTTGTAGCTCCCGAACCGTGAGTTGGTGAAATGCTCCCTTTCGGCTCAATGCATCAGCTACTACATTGGCCTTCCCGGGGTGGTAATTGATTCCGACATCGTAATCCTTGATGAGTTCCAACCATCGACGTTGCTTAAAATTCAAGTCCGTTTGTGTAAATATGTACTTGAGGCTTTTATGATCCGTATAGATCTCACATCGATGACCAAGGATATAATGTCTGCAAATCTTCAATGCATGCACTACTGCTGCTAGCTCCAAGTCATGTGTAGGATAATTAAGCTCGTGCTTCTTTAATTGTCGTGAGGCATAGGCTACCACTTGTCCTTCTTGCATGAGCACACATCCGAGCCCCTGTCTGGATGCGTCACAATATATGTCAAAGCTCTTGCTTACGTCTGGCAATACCAAAACCGGTGTTGTGGTTAGCCTTTTCTTGAGTTCCTCAAAACTTCCTTGGCAGGCTGGTGTCCATTGGAAGACCTTCCCCTTCATTAGCAACTCCGTCATAGGCTTTGCTATTTTATAGAAATCTTTAATGAAGCATCGATAGTATCCAGCCATCCCAAGAAAACTCCAAATATCCCTCACGTTCAGTGGTTGGTCCCACTTTAGAACATCTCTCACTTTTCCAGGATCAACCGATACCCCTTCCTTTGAGATAATGTGGCCCAGGAAAGATATTTCCTTTAGCCAAAATTGACACTTGTTAAGCTTGGCATACAATTGATGCTCCCGCAATTTCTGCAAGGTCAATCTCAAATGTTCTTCATGCTCCTCCTCACTTTTTGAATACACCATAATGTCGTCGATGAAAACCACGATGAACTTGTCCAAGTACTCCATGAAAACCTTGTTCATAAGGTACATGAAGTATGCGGGTGCATTGGTCAACCCAAAAGACATGATGGTATATTCATACGAACCATACCGTGTTCGAAAGGCTGTCTTGGGTATATCGGAGGGCTTAATCTTCAGCTGGAAGTATCCCGACCGAAGATCAATCTTGGAGAACACTCGGGCTCCTTTCATTTGGTCGAATAGGTCCTCTATACGAGGCAGAGGGTATTTGTTTTTGATTGTTACCTCGTTGAGAGACCTATAGTCCACGCACATCCTTTGGGTTCCATCCTTCTTGTCTACGAAGAGCACCGGAGCTCCCCATGGTGACGAGCTTGGACGTATAAAACCCTTCTCCAACTGCTCTTGAATTTGCTTCTTGAGTTCTACTAGTTCATTGACGGGCATCCTATAGGGTCTCTTGGCTATGGGTGCAGTTCCGGGTACCAAATCAATGGCAAACTCAATGTCCCGGTCAGGTGGCATAGCTGGAAGCTCTTCCGGGAACACGTCCGAAAATTCCTGAACCACAGGAATGCTGCCCAATGTTGTTCCTTCGACGTGGTTCAAATTTTCCTTTTCAGTTGTTGGGCTGACTCAAACTCGACACGGGTGCCGTGCTCATTTATCAATTGCACGCTCCTTTCAGCACATTGGATTACTCCGTTGTGCTTGCTTAACCAATCCATCCCGAGTATTATGTCAATACCTTGGGAGTCCAAGACATTAAGGTTGGCAAGGAAGTCTACCCCCCTTATTTTAAGGCTTACTTTCGGGCGTACTATATTAGTCCTCATTTCTCCACCGGGAGAATTAACTAACATAGCACATTTTAAGTGGGATATGGGTAGGTGATGTTTGGCAACATATTTGGATGATATGAAGGAATGTGATGCTCCAGAATCAAATAAGATGGTGGCTGGGTTGGAGTTGGCAAGGAACATACCAATTACGACGTCCTCAGCCTGTTGTGCTTCCTCAGCAGAGACATGGTTCACGTTGCAGCGAGCATAGTTCTGCTGCCCCCGATTTCCTTGATTGTCCCCTCTGTTCGGTCATGGGTTCTGCTTGGGCACGTTGCCTTGCTGTCCAGGGCCTCTCCTCGGACATTGGTTTGCGAAGTGTCCTATCTCTCCGCATGCAAAGCATGCCCTGTTGCCTACGGCAGCAGGTACGTTGGGGCGGGGGTTTTGACCAGGAGCGCCATTGTTAGGTCGGGGCGCAGGAGGCACGGGCACGCGAGGTGCCGGTGCAACGAATTGTTGCTGTGGTGGCTGACCAGGGCGGTATGCAGGAGTGGTTGACCTATACTATGGTGTGGCTGGGGGCATGTACCGAGGTCGTACGTTGCTCCCTTCGGGCTGACATTGCATCTTCCTCTTGCCTTCTCGCTCGATCTCTTTGATCTTGCTTTCGACCACTATGGCCTTGTCAACCAGCTTCTGGAAGCTTATGTAGTCATTGTTGAGGAGCTGAACCTGGATCTCATTGTTCAACCCTCTCATGAACAGGTACTGCTTCCTCTGGTCTGAGTTGACATCTTCGGGGGCATACCGGGACAGTTGCGTGAACTTGTTGAGGTACTCATTCACACTTTTCTGTCCTTGGCGGAGACCTTCGAACTCCTGCCTCTTGAGCATCATTACACCAGCAGGGATGTAATGAGAGCGGAAACTTTCATTGAACTCAGTCCAAGTGATTGTCTCCGGGTTGACATTGGCGTTGCATAGGGCATCCCACCAGTCAGCGGTAGCTCCCATAAGTTGGTGCGACGCAAAGAAAACCTTCTCTCGGTCATTGCACTGAACAATGGCAAGCTTCTTCTCCATGGATTTCAACCAGTCATCGGCCTCCATGGGATCACTAGCTTGAGCAAAGGTGGGTGGTCGAGTCCTCATGAACTCTCCCAGTCTGTTGTGAGCCGGCGGTGGTGGTGGCGGTGGTGCCGGAACAGGGTCGTTGTTGGCCTGCAACTGACCCACAGTTTGTATCATGGTTTGCATAAGCTGGTTTTGCATGGCCATCAACCTTTCTAGGTTGTTCTCGCCAGCTCCGGGGTTAACAGGAACTTCCTCGTGATCATCCTCTTGGGTGTCACGGACGTTCCTTCGGCCGGCGTTTCCTCTCACCATCTGTGAGAGAGATCAAAATAGAATAGAATGTTAAGAGGTTAGGTAGGTTCCTTCAACTATATGCATCAAGGTGAGTTGGACTATATATATATATTAGCCCATATGAGGATGTGAACAAGTGCCAAAGCATCTCACACCTCTTTCTACTTACGTGTGGATATGGACAACCTTTTGAGATGTCCCACAAATCACACTAAGCATACAATCACAAACAATCATTGCAAGGGCTCATACGACTCCTATTCAAGGCTGGTTTCCTATGCCAAGGTAGTTTTAAAGCCAATCTAAGCGTCCTAGGGTGCTTCCTTTGGTCAGCGTGGCTTAACTACCAATCTGTGTCTAATGCCGGTCTAGGATTCCTATTTAGGTGTGTAACCTACTGTTAACCCATGGCTTTAATAGCAATATGAGGTTTCCATCTAGGTGTGTAACCTACTGTCAACCCGTGGCTCTGATACCAATCTGTGACGCCCTCAATTCTGTGGGAAACCACGGAACCGAGAACTAATGCATATGTGTGCCCAGGATGTTCATCACACATACACATACATTCCATAAACTGAATTCAGATTATATATTACCACGAATAACAGAGTTTATTACAATACCTCATGAGTCTTGGACTCATGCTCACAACGGAAGTCTTATTTCTATGCAGCGGAAGTCTTTATTCTAATGCGGAAGCGATTTAACTAATGCGGAAGCAAATCTAAGCAGAAGTGGCTCCATCTCTACTCCCTCCACAGGCAAGGTTGAGAACAGATCACACGCCTTAATGTTCCACTTGGTCTTCATAGTAGTCTTCTCCTGCTGCTGATGATGAAATATTAATGCAAGTTTGAGTACAATGATGTACTCAGCAAGTGCGGGAAAAACATGATATGTAGCTCATAACAAGGTAGGTATAAAAAGGCTCATTTGCACAAAAGCAGATTTATAAAACCATGATAAAACCGCAACTTAACTTTAGATGAATGTAATCCCAGCATGTATTAAATTACCAACATACCTCCATCACTTTCCATGTTCCACCCGAACATTAAACAACTTCATTCTTACTCACGAATACCTCCTTGTATTCGCTACCATCTCACGAATACCTTCCTGTATTCGCTACCATCTTATCTCATAAACAACTTCGTCTCACACCGAGACCAATCTCGTTGCCATGATCAACAGTCATGCAACCATCTTATCACGCGGACTCAACAGTTCCAAAACCAAACCATAACCATAATCAACAACCATAACCAACAACCATCTCAATAACCATCCCAACTAATCATGGCAGTTTAGCCAGGCGCTCGTGACCGTAAGCTCGGCTATCATGATAGTTTTAGACTCTGCAGAGTTTGCACCTCTTTACCCACAAGTTTGTGATTTCTTCACCCGTCGGTGACTGCAGAACCTCTATTATACCAGTACACAACCGTCGTTGTATGGTCAAGAGATCACAAAATAGCCTTTACAAAGGGGTTACTAGATGTATGGACTCACTAAGGTTTCACCGGCAGGCTAGAATCTCCAATTCTCCCACCCACGGGACCTCTTGTGCCATGCAGTTCCCAGGGCAGTCCTCCTCGACTCCCATTCCCCGTGCCTTCCACAATCTATAACACTCTAGCAACTTACCTAATTACTCAGCTAAGCCGCACCCATACTTGGCCTTGTGGTGGCACTGTTATCCTGGCATGTGCATGCATGAGCCGGTCCTTAGATCTACGGCAAGTAAACCACCATCTCATGCTACCTCATTCACAAACCCAGTCTTGCCTAGATCTTCCTCCGATCCATGTTCATTAACATCATCAGTTTCTCATATCATTACGGGTGCAGTTAGCTAGACACATCTAACTCGCTTCCCACTCCCATGGATTCAGCGAAGCATAAAGCAAAAACCATACCCGACTCATAAACTTCCCTGGCGACAAGGGTGGTTTAACCAATGCTAGTAAACTCCTATAAAAGGGTTTCCCATCATGTTTGACTTAGCACACACACTTTTTCGCAAAACAAAACAGTTTCACCCAAAACATAGGATCAATATGGTCAAGGAGCACTTGCCTTGTTCTTGTGGTTCCAATTGTTCTTGGATCTCAAAACCTTGTTGCTGCAGTTCATTGTAGACAGCTCCCTGAGCTTGTCCTGCTAGGTAGGATCACGTGCATACAAGATTCACAACAATCAATATCATGCACAAACCTTAAACTAGATGTGAGGATGCGTATGCATGCTATCCTATGATTAGTTTTATTAGATTGGTCTGTATGTGTTCTTGCATGGCTTGCATGGACAGAGGTGTTTGCATCAAAGGTGGACGTGGCGATGATCTTGTCTTTAGATCAACCTGATCATCAAGTGATCTGTCCACGAGAAGGCTTCCGTTCGAAAGGAATCAAAGAACAGATGCAAAGAAAACATAACGATGTCGTAAGGTGGTATTGGAGACCTACCTTACGTTCCTCTCGATCTCGAGGTCCTCCTCAGATCGCTGGGCTTTCCTCCGGCGATCTTTCTTGCCGTGCTCCGGCGATGGTTTACTCGGCGGTTTGGGAATAGAGCTCTAAGTTGTCGGCTCAGGAGTTGGAAAAGAAGTTTGTGGTTCCAGCCAGGGGTTCTGGGTTCTATTTATAATCGGGAAGAGAAGAGTCCTAATCTGATTGTATCCCGAATATAAGTCCTGTTTGAATCTTACAACTTATCTTTAGTTGATTTGGTGCGGTATCATCGTGGAATTCAGGTCGGTTTCTGTTCCGGTATTTCTAGGCGTAAAGATTCCAAGAACCGTTCCTAGAACTCGTTACCTCCTCGGTGATGAGCTCCGGAGGCTCCACGTGTCCACCGGGTCCTGGTCTCTCCCTTTCCGCAGAGACGGGCTCCGGTTGTGCCGCGTGTCAAGTGGGCAAGACTTCCCTCTCCTTCGGAGGTGAGCTCTGCGTACACCACGTGTCAAGTAACGCCATACTTTCCTTTCTTCTTAGAGACGAGCTCCGAGATTAACACGTGTCTAGAAGCGACGGACCTCCCGGAGATAAGCTCCGGTGGCGACAGGTTTTCGATAGCACCGGACCTCTCGAAGGTGAGCTCCGAGATCGACACATATCCCGTGCGACCAGTCCTCTGATTTCTATGATGACTAGCTCCGGGGGCAACACGTGACCCACAGGGTCGGACCTATCCCCTTGCGGAGATTAGCCCCGAGCCTGCCACGTAGCCTACCTTAGCGGTGGACCTCTCCCCACTTCGCAGGGATGAGCTCCGAACACGCCACGTGGCCAGCGGGCCGCGGAAGTTGTCTTCGGCGCTCTCTGAGAGCTGGATTCGGCTCTTATTGGCTATCCTTTTGATAATTTTCTCTGTTCCTACTTTTCTTAAAATGTTTTCTCTTCGTAAAACATGAATATATGTTGACACCAGAGATGAGGGTCTCACAGTTTGCTGATGTGTCACACCACGCGTACTCCACGTGCATGCCACAAGGGCCCTACCTAGGACTTGGCGGCAGGGTGGCTGCTGGCCGGCGAAGCTTGTCAGCGGCTAGCTGGAGCTGCAATTTTTTTGTTTTCCAGGACAACCAGCTAGTGGCCGGGCCTCTACACGCCCGCTGGTAGTGGTTGTCGTCCGTGGAAGTCGTCGGAGAGGCGGCCACAGCTCACCAGAGATGGTGGCGGAGGCGGGGCTCGGTGAACCATGCGTGTGCGTGGGTTTTCTCTGATCTAAGCGCCCATACACATGAAGGTGAGTGTGGTGGTGCCTTTGGTGGGCGCGGACGTGTCGGTGCGGCCCTCCTGGCGGCCGGCGGCGCGCCATGGTTGGCGGCGGCGAGCTCGACCTCGCGTGGCTAGCTTGTCTCGGTGGCTCAAACCACAGACAATTGAGTGGGGAAGCTATAGGAGACCACAGAGATGCTCCTACGCTAGGGAATCGGGGTGTGGGGGACTCACCGTGGAGAATTCGGGAGGTGGCCGGAGTTGGGGAAGAAGGTGCTGCTTTTGAAAAATTTGGAGCCGGCGGTCCCTCTACTTGCTCAACTAGGTGCTGTGAGTCCGGTGGTGAGTGTGCGAGGGAGAATCGGAGGAGGGGGGTGCCCCTTTTATAGCTGAGCGAGGCAGTTCGAGCGACCGGCGCGCGGGTGGGGAGGGCCTCGCAGCCGCATTGATGCGAATCGCCAGAAATCCAGTGATGTGGCCCCTGAGCACGACGTGCTGCATATTGAAGGCGGTGTGGGGCGGGCCAGAGGTGGCTGGTGCATTTCCTGGCGGCGGGGCGGGTTGAGCGGCCGGCTGGTTCTGCGCTTGCTTGATTTGGCTTCAAGTCGACGGAATTCGTGGCGGCGCAGCTGCTGACGCCAACTCAAGCGAGGCGTGGCGCGGGGCGATAGGACAGGGGCGTCCCATCGCCTGATTTTCCGGCGGCGGTTGGCGCACGTGGAGTTTGAAGGAGGCAGCGACGAGAGGAGGAAGGAGGAGGCGCTGTAGCGCCTGGGCCGCACTGGCCGACCCGGGGAAATGGAAGGATAGTGGGCTGGCATGCGGGCCGCGCAAGGGAAAAAGGAGGCGGGCTGAGCTACTGGACTGGGGAGGTGGGCTGTGCCTAGAACGGCCCATTTCCCTGTTTTTTCTTTTTCTCTTTCTTGATGTTTGATTTCCAAATTTTGAATTTGAATCCATTTTTCATCTATTGCATTTTGTGTCTGTTACAGATCTACCCCACTTAAATGGAATCTCATCCTCGAGATTCGGTTTCTTCCTCAAATAGGTAAGGAAGCTCTCTTCTGAGGTTGTCCTCTCATTCCTAGGTAGCTTCTGCTTCGGTGTGGTTAGTCCATTGGACTCAGCAGAATCGCCTGCACTCATGCGTGTCTGCCGAGTGACGACGTCTAGGATCCTTGTAGGCAGCCTTGGTATCTTAAGTCCGACTGTAGATCCATTGCATCACATGATACTTGCTCCTCGGGTACTCTCAAGCATTTCTTGAGCTGCGATACGTGGAACACGTTGTGGACGTCGGTCATAGTCTCTGGCAACTTCATACGGTAGGCCACTGCTCCTATTGTTCCACGTATTTCAAATGGTCCGATGTATCGTGGGGCCAACTTCCTCCGTATCTGGAACCTTCTCGTACCTCGGATACGCAACACATTGAGGTATACGAAGTCTCCCTTGTCAAAAGTGAGCTCACTTCATTGGGTGTCTGCATAGCTCTTTTGCCTGCTCTGGGCTAACTTGAGGTTCTCTCTGATTGTGGCCACCCGTTCCTCTACGTTCTTAATTATGGCAGGGCCAAAATACGAATGCTCTCCAACCTCTGACCACATCAGCGGTGTTCGGCACTTTCCTCCGTACAATGCCTCGAATGGTGACATCTGCAGGCTGGCCTGATAGCCGTTGTTATAGGAAAATTCCGCAAAGGACAGACTCTTTTCCTAGTCCTTTCCGTATGTCAGTGCACATGCGCGTAGCATGTCTTCTAATGTCTGGTTCACCCGCCCATTTGAACGTCCATCTGAGGATGGTAGGCGGAACTGTAATCCAATTTGGTTCCCAGAAGCGCATGCAAACTCTTCCAGAAGTGCGCCGTGAACTGGGAGCCACGATCCGACACTACCCGGCTCGGTACTCCATGCAGTCGGAGTATCTGGTCGATGTACAATTGTGCTAGTTGGTCTTCACGGTGGGTCGTTTTGACTGGTATGAAATGGACCACCTTTGTCAGATGGTGTACGATGACCCAAATGGAGTTGTTTCCCTTTTTCGTCCTGGGTAACCCGGTTATGAAGTCCATAGAGATTTCATCCCATTTTCGCACCGTTATGGTTAGTGGTTGTAGCAACCCTGCTGGCCTCTGATATTCGGCCTTTACTCGGCGGCAAACGTTGCAATGGGCGACAAACTCTGCTATTTCTCTTTTCATCGCCACCCATCAGTACTTTTGCTTTAGGTCCTGGTACATCTTGGTGGTTCCTAGGTGGATGGAACATGCTGAGTTGTGGGCCTCATCCATTATTAGTCGTCTTAGCCCGTTCGCTTTTGGCACACATATCCGGTTCTTGTACCACACGGTTTCGTGTTCGTCCACTCGGAACCCAGGGGCTTTGCCTACCCCTATCTGAGCCTTTAGTGTGAGGGCCTGTCGTCCCGGTTTACAGGGACGGGATACCTCGCCCGGGAATTGCATTGGGTGGTGCCGTGCGATGCGGCACCCAACAGCACAATAATAAAGCATCATATTACATAAATCAAGCAGAAGCTTACAAAGTGTAAATTTTACAAATACTTCTCAAAATAATCTACAACGGAAGACTAAACAACTCACGTCTCATACCTATGCTAAGCAACAGAGAAGGTATCCAGCCCGCAGACCCTTCTCGCTAGCAACACTATCACAGTAGCAGCGGCAGGGGTTGCCATGAGTTCACCTCTCGGAGAGCTCCGAGTCCCATCGGTCACCCGTACATATCAGCGGACAGTTATTACCTGCAAAACAACTTATGCAGTATCTGTGAGCACGAAGCTCAGCAAGACTGACCCATCACCCTAGCCATGAAACTCTACATGCTAAAAATAGAGGGCTGAATATAGAAGTTTGCACAAAAGATGAACTTGAGCTAAGGGAGAGTCCTTACTTCCAGTTTTAAGCAACTTTTTATAGCCCTCACGCAATTTACATCGAGACTCCACAATCAAACAAGAAACACTTCATGTCGATGTGACTTGCCCGAGGTGAAAGTAACTTTAGTGAGCTATTCTAGACTCATACAGACCTTGCGCCATTACCGTTGAGACTCCACAATCAAACAAGAAACGCTTTGCCTCGACGCTACTAGCCCAAGGTGGGAAGTAAATTTAGTGAGAGGGTTGATCATTCCTCATCTC
The DNA here is from genome assembly GCA_030760725.1 of Neostapfia colusana. Classification (NCBI taxonomy): domain Eukaryota; kingdom Viridiplantae; phylum Streptophyta; class Magnoliopsida; order Poales; family Poaceae; genus Neostapfia; species Neostapfia colusana. The sequence continues at coordinate 50,098,252 of JASWHV010000014.1, read as the reverse complement.
CATTATGAGGACTACTCACAAAGCATATTAAATGTTTTCCCAGTTTATTACTACATCACGACGCAGAGAACAAGTATGCTCGGTCCATTCCGCGAGCGACGGTGATTGCAATCAAAAACACCCGGCTGATACGACACGTACGCCCGTACTCGATGCTGCACACAGCAACCGTCACTGACGTCGTACGTGGCAACCTTTCACATGACATCCAAATGTCGAACCGGTCCCACCGACTGGGATTAAGTCTCTCTACGGCAAACCCTCGTAGAGCCGACTTCTCTATCCTTTCAGCATCGGCATCAGACGGTGAGGTATGCCTCGACACCCAGGTTAACATGTTACATCGGTTTCCTGGGTCCCATATAGCCAGTATGCATCCGGTACACAACTCAAACTTGTCCAACGGGCCGCACACGAGAACGGGCCTTAATCGACTCAGACATAGACTAGGTTCACAGGACCACGTCCTTGATCCTTCCATCCACTGTCCGGTCTCCATTCCCAACTACGAGGATCAATTCCCAACTCTTCCGATTGATCCCCCTTAATCCCGGTTCACGAGTAGGAAACTGCCTACTCGAGTTTTGCTTTATTTAATACACTTTCGTTAACTTGAGATCATCAGTTATAATCAATTGATAACCTACTCTACATTGTACTCCAGGGTTTTCTGGGTCATGCATTTGGAGTGTCATACCACCTAGACTTAATGCAATAAATAAAATGCTAGACGTATAAAGTGAATACAAATAAAAACTTGTAGGTTTTGATGCAAACCGGGGCTTGCCTTTTTTTGCAGGGGACTTATATATATGAAGTTCAGTTAGTGAAGACCACTTGGCTTGATCAAGTGCTTCCCTTCTCCCTTGACTTCCTCTCCGACGACTTCAAATCCTTCACGTAGATGCTACACGTAATGAATATGCACATATGTTTATTTGTAAAGATCTTTGTCTACAAGTTCTAATGACAAGTTTTTAGAAACTGGAACTCTGTTTAAGAATTTAAAATGACACTGGTGCTAGTGGTTTGGGTTTGGGTCTAAGTAACATGATTAAGTGCTAAGTGTTTTCCCCTCTTCTATATTGATCACCTTAAGAGGTTAAACAGAACAGGGGTGATCCAGAGCTCCAATGGAGTTGAAAATTTGCATGTGCGTTCCTTGTCACATGAAAGTCCTCTGAACCAAAAATTAGCACTTTTCATTGAGTGGTTTGTTCAGAACAATTTTCTAAGCAATTAAGCAAAGAAGAATTAATTGTGAGATAACACCCATGTTCATGCCCAACTTAGTAAACTAAAATTTCCATTATAGTTCATAGAGCAGGCATGGATTTGTCTAGCATTTTTGGAGCTAAGATTTACCCAGAACTGAATTTCCAAGTTTTGGAAATTTTCTGAAAATGTTTCTGTATCCAATTGAACACAGCAACTTCAATTCTGAATTGCCCTGATCAAATCAAATCCAATTGAGCTGAACTTTTTACAGGGATTCCCTAACATCCTAGAGAATATTCTGGCAAAATTTTAGGATTTTTGGATTAACCAAACTCCCTCTAAAATTCTTTTTTCTGAAAAGTTTTAAAGAATTTTCCAGAATTAATTAATGAGTTTCATACAAATTGGGTTGTATATATGGACAGAGCTATTCAATATGAATCCAAAACAATTTGAATCACTAAATTTGGAGGTTCCTAGCAAAAGTTATGAGGTTCTAAAGTTTGGGGGAAATCTGAATTTGAATTCTGTTCTATTTTCCAATTTTTCAGAGGCATAAGAAATTAACACCACATTTGGCCAAGCAAATGAGGTCCAATGCTTCTGAAACTTTTACTGGAGTTCAAGTATATTTGGAATAATCTTCTGCCCAAATTTGGGAATTTTCCAATGCACATAACTCCTGTAATAATTCCTATGAGATTTTAATTATATGAATTAATGAGCCAAAACCAGGGATTTTCATAAATATTGGGCTGTACCCCTGGATATTACTCTTTGAGAGGAATCCAAAAAAATTTATCTCACTATTTTTGGAGCTTTCTACACGGAGTTATGCATTTTCTAAGTTTGAACAACTCTCTGTTTGATTTTAAACCGAACAGTCAAATGTGGGGCCCACGGTCAGGTGCTTCTTCAACCTCTCGCCAGAGCCCGCGGGTGCACACCGGCAGAGAGACTGTGGCGCGACTCGTTCTCTCTCATTTCTCCACCAAATTAGCTCCGGTTTCACCCTACATGCTCCTTGGAACATGGCGCAGCTGCCGGGCAAGGTTTCCGTGCATGAAAACGGCCGAAAATAGGTCGGCACCGGTGGGGCGGCTCGGGAGCTCGGCATCAACGCGTTTTGGCGCGTCCGAAGCTTCTCCCGGCGAGCTACCTTTCCCTAAAGCATCACTAGAGCTCGTGGAGCATGGAACACACCTCAGTTCATGCAGCAATTGGCGGGAATAGGGCGGTCACCGAAGACCCGACCCGTTTTTGCAGCCGGCAGCGAATTCTTGTCGCCCGGGGCGTGTGATGATCGGTTTTCTTTGGTTCTCGGCATGAGAGGGCGCTAGGGCATCTAGTTGCTGTGGTTTGAATTGTAGGAGGGATGATCAAGCGGTTCGAGCTAATTTGGAGAACTGGACAGCGCCGGTTCTTCACGTGCTCCGGCGGTAAAATGCAAAATCCGGCTAGCCGGCGGCAGGGAAGAGCAGAAGGACGACAGGAGAAGGATCAATACCTCATGGCGCACCTCTGTGGCCTCTTGAGCATGCCGGAGAGGCGCTGGACTGGCCTTGAGACGAGGAGCAGTGGAGGCGGCGTGGCTCTGTTGTACCGGAAGAAACATGGCTCAGAAGCAGCGGGAAAAGGCTGGGGACGAGCTGAGAACACGTTGAGGACGTCGGGGACTCGTCGGCGTAGCTTCTGAGATGCTCAGACGGGCGTCCAACTGGTGGGAACGGCTCGGCGGCAATCAACCGAGGCGCAGCAGCGTTTTTGTCGGGTGAGCGCGTGAGGAAACGAAGGCTGTGGCTGTGCTCGTACGAGGCAGAGAAGGAAAAGCAATTGGCTTTGTGCAGCCACAATATTGTTGAGCTGTATTTGCTGAGGAAGGAACTGTCCTCACGAGCAAGCACGCAGGCAGCTCGCTGGAGCTCCTTCTCCCCCTCGGTGTTGCCCGTAGCTGGCTCGGTTGCTTTGAGTGGGAAACTGAAGACTGAAGATCTTTTTGGGCCTATGACAAGTGGGTCCCACCTTCCCCCTTATCCCCTCTCAACAGCTCTCAAAGTTGGCAAATAATTCCATTTAATTGTGGGAAATTTTAATCTGAACAAAGTTTGAAGCATTGAACAGTTTCATCCAACTCCATATTTGAATTTGAATTCCTATACAATTTAAAGTCCATTTGAAAAATGGTTAGGAAACATCTCCAAAATTCATGAAATTTTGCCTACCCCCAAATTTGGACCTAAGGAATTCAAATCTGAACTCTGATTTTTGATTTGGCTGCTGCAAATGAGATTTTTAATACAACAGTTTGAAAACCATTGTGTTACTCTCATTTGAATTTTTTAGTTGAACAAGTTGTTCCAAAATCTGACTTTAGCTTTCTCACACATATGGGAACTTCCCACTTTGGTTTTAGATCCCTCTTGGGTTCCAAGTTTTCAAATAAAGATTTGAACTTGTGTGAAGAGAGCTCCCATGTGTATTATCACATGTGAAAAAGTTTAAACAAGTCCCATTTTTCATACATAGGAAACCAACTTGGTGCAAACAAGAGTTTCTTTGTATTCATATTTTGGGACCTTTACAATCCTCCCCCCTTAAAAGAATCTCGTCCCGAGATTACAGGGTAAAAATGAGAGGAAGGATAGTGGAAGTTCATAGGGGGTGCGACGTCGAGAGTTGGGATATTTGGTGCGAAGAGATCCTTCGTTTTACCATGTCGCTTCAACCTTGGAGCAGCCACTCCCTAGAACTTTATAGAATCACACTGTATGAACGCGTGTGGTTTGGTCCTTTATGTCGACGATCTGAAGCAGTCCCTCCTGGTGTGTGAGATCTGGTTTCAGTCCTTCGATATTCCCCAGCTGAATGGTGGTTGAACACTTGAGACTCTTCCTCAGCTGAGAAATGTGGAAGATGTCATACACACCGGTGAATATTGCTGGTAATTCCAGCCGGTATGCAACTGACCCACATCTTTCTGAAAACCTGGAATGGACCAACAAATTGGGGTGAATAGAAACTTTGACAAGTGAGCTTCATCAAATCTTTCTTCCTCGACTCCGGTTTACGGGGGTATGACGATTCTGTCCATAAACCACAGGACGCCGTCTCCGTCTTTCCAGAAATATTTCAGTTCCCCACTGTCTATACATCTCCGCAAAGGTGACATGCCCTTGTCATGTCTCTGGGTTGCCACCCTCTTTCACGGATGGTGGGGATAAAAGCTAAATTGTAGAGAGCTCTAGGGTGAACCATACGTAATGGTTGCTCTCTCTCTCCCAACGGGGTGATGGTTGGATTCGAACGTGTGACTCCCACGTTAACCTTGCCGGGGTGATAATGGATCTCTATTTCGTAATTCTTTATCAACTCCAACCATCTTTGTTGACTCATGTTTCACTCCTTCTGAATATGTACTTGAGGTACTGGTGGTCTATATATAAATGCAAGAGGTTACCGAGTAGGTAGTGCCTTCACATTTTGAGTGCGAGTGCCACGGCAGCGAGTTCTAAGTCATGAGTCGGATAGCGTTGCTCATGATTCCTGAGTTGCCGTGATCCATACACGACCACCCTTTGGTTTTGCATCAGCACACATCCTAGCCCAACGTCGGATGCATCGCAGTACACAACGAACGGTCTTGTTGTGTTTGGCTGCGCCAAAACCGGTGCTGATGTTAAGTGTTTTATTAATGCCTTGAATGCTGCTTTACATGCTGGACTCCAAACCTATTTGGTAGCCTTCTTCAGCAGCTATGTCCTAGGCTTGGCAATCTTCGAGAAGTTCGAAATGAACCTCCGATAATATCCCTCGAGTCCGAAGAGACTTCGTACCTCGTGAGTGGCTCTCGGGGACTTCCAATGCAGCACTTGTGCGATATTACTCGGGCTTACAGCGATGCCCTTTGCTGAGGTGATATGCCTGAGGCAAAGTACCTGTGATATCTAGAGTTCACACTTGCTGAATTTCACGTATAGCTTGTGATCCCGCAGCCGTTGCAAGACTATACGCAGGTGCTTCTCGTGTGCTTCCTAAGACTTGGAATAAACCAGTAGGTCATCGATGAAGACCACGACAAACATGTCCAGCTCCGGCATGAATACCGAGTTCTTTAAGTACATGAACTGAGCTGGATTGTTGATAAGGCCAAGGAATATGACAGGTACTCATAAACTCCATACCTCGTCGACAAACTGTCTTCAGAATAGCCTCAGCCCTTACCTCAATCTGATGATACCCTGATCCTATGTCCATCCTGGAAAAGATCCTTGCTTTGACCTACTGATCAAACAATATGTCGATCTGTGGTAACGGGTACATGTCCTTGATTGTCATAATGTTAAGTGGACTAAACTTAACATTAAGCCATAGTGTTTCGTCCTCCTTCCTACTACACAGTGCAGAGCAACCCCAAGGTCATGAGCTTGGTTGGATAACACATTTGCTCATGGTTTCCCTCAGTTGCTCCTTCAACCGTTCTCTTTGCTGTGCCAAACAGACTCTTCTGTCCTCACCCAGATTTTGATCCGTTTAAAAGCATTTTCTTAACTCAAGTTGAATACCGAAGTTAAAGTTAACTTCAATATCTTTCCAATGAGTACTCCTATGCCTCCAGATCATTTCTGGATCAGAAGTTATGATTGCCCAAAGTTGACAGAATTCCTGGATAAAATTTGCCAGCATCTCCTTTGTATGTGGCTGACTTTATCACAGTTGTATATGCAAATACAATAAGAATATGAACAACCTTTGAACTACAACAATGTTTCATTTCTCATGACCTTTCCAACGGTGTATCACAGGCTCCTTAGGGATTTTTCTACAGGATGTTATGGCTTAAAAACAGAAAGGTCCCGAGAGGTTTTTCTGCTGTCCTGGTTCTGAACAGTTTGCCTTCAACTGGACTTTTCACCCACTTAACGTGTGATTTTGCTCTGGAGGTCTACAATAAAGTTGTAGAGCACTTGAAAATATTTCCAGAACTGTATCATACACCTTAATTGGTTAAAGCTACTCAGAGTTATGCTCTGTTAAAGTGCAGCAAGATTTCCTGCCAGAAACAGAGCACTCTGTTTTTTTTTGAAAACTTTGAAACCTAAACCTTCTCTCATTTGAATCTAAGCTCAAAATAAGAGTTCAGTAACTACTATTTGTTTCAAACTTCCCTTTTTAGTTGAAAGTTAGCTCATGAATCATTTCTTCATAGGGAAGAGGTTATTAAGTGTAGTACGGTGTTGATGCACCGTAAGAAACATGTCGGTACTACGTAGCCTCACCAAAGAAAATCCTAAACCAGATTATACCGGCATATCCGTTTAATCAGTGGCACTAAGGCGGTCGCTCGCACGCGTGTACTATGCGGGATACGTACGTGGTTAGTACCTGCAGAAGACACTCAATAGTGGTGCACTCAAAGGTTGTTTTCATTTCAGGCAGGTCCATATCATACTAAAAACATACGCCCCGTATCATTTCCATACGGGCCGTCCTTGAGTCAAACCACGTCTCAAGGTACATGGTCGTGTTTCTACACCACATGACGGGGAACCCGAGTATATCATGAACAGGTCGTCACGGTTGGGAATGTTATCAACCCAATGGATACCACCTACTGCCCTGCAGGGCACGCCGATGGCAAGCGCTGCGTATGTCCTCCTGGGCTATTTCCAGATGAACACACTCTCGCATTACTGACCACGCGATGGGGTCTCCACTTACTTGCCTAATGCACGCTAGGGATCAGCATTTCATATGAACTCAGGAACATGAAGAGTCCAAGAGTTTCATATTAACATCTCACACGAAGATGTGAGACCTAGCCCTGAACCACTTTCCTCGTCAGGGTAGCTAACCGAAATTGAACCGCTTTTGGTGGCGCTCCTTACCATTCTTACCTGAACGTAGGTGCATCATTACATAATTAAAATTTCAGAATTATAACAAGTATGTTGGTACTACCACCTTAAGTAACTATACTACTATAGTCCTTATATGGGCCTAATACCGTTCCCTCCCCGTAACCTAGATTTTTGTCGTAATATGATCCTTATTCCATGTGCTATTACCATTGCGGCTCTGATACCACGCTGTGAGGGCCCGTCGTCCCAGTTCACGGGGACGGGATACCTCGCCCGGGAATTGCATTGGGTGGTGCCGTGCGATGCGGCACCCAACAGCACACATAATAAAGCATCATATTACATAAATCAAGCGGAAGCTTACAAAGTGTAAATTTTACAAATACTTCTCAAAATAATCTACAACGAAGACTAAACAACTCATGTCTCATACCTATGCTAAGCAACAGAGAAGGTGTCCAGCCTGCAGACCCTTCTCGCTAGCAACACTACCACAGTAGCAGCGGCAGGGGTTGCCATGAGTTCACCACTCGGAGAGCTCTGAGTCTCATCGGTCACCCGTACATATCAGCGGACAGTTATTACCTACAAAACAACTTATGCAGTATCTGTGAGCACGAAGCTCAGCAAGACTAACCCGTCACCCTAGCCATGAAACTCTACATGCTAAAAATAGAAGGCTGAATATAGAAGTTTGCACAAAAGATGAACTTGAGCTAAGGGAGAGTCCTTACTTCCAGTTTTAAGCAACTTTTATAGCCCTCGCGCAATTTACATCGAGACTCCACAATCAAACAAGAAACGCTTCATCTTGATGTCACTTGCTCTAGGTGAGAGTAACTTTAGTGAGCTATTCTAGACTCATAAAGACCTTGCGCCATTACCGTCGAGACTCCACAATCAAACAAGAAACGCTTTGCCTCGACGCTACTAGCCCAAAGTGGGAAGTAAATTTAGTGAGAGGGTTGATCATTCCTCATGTCCATTATGAGGATTACTCACAAAGCATATTAAATGTTTTCCCAGTTTATTACTACATCATGACGCAGAGAACAAGTATGCTCGGTCCATTCCGCGAGCGACGGTGATTGCAATAAAAAACACCCGGCTGACACGACATGTACGCCCGTACTCGACGTTGCACACAGCAACCGTCACTGACGTCGTACGTGGCAACCTTTCACACGACACCCAAATGTCGAACCGGTCCCACCGACTGGGATTAGGTCTCTCTACGGCAAACCCTCGTAGAGCCGACTTCTCTATCCTTTCAGCATCGACATCAGATGGTGAGGTATGCCTCGACACCCAGGTTAACATGTTACATTGGTTTCCTGGGTCCCATATAGCCAGTAGCATCCGGTACACAACTCAAACTTGTCCAACGGGCCGCACACGAGAACGGGCCTTAATCGACTCATACATAGACTAGGTTCACAGGACCACATCCTTGATCCTTCCATCCACTGTCCGGTCTCCATTCCCAACTACGAGGATCGATTCCCAACTCTTCCGATTGATCCCCCTTAATCCCGGTTCACGAGTAGGAAACGGCCTACTCGAGTTTTGCTTCTTTTAATCCACTTTTGTTAACTTGAGATCAGCAGTTATAATCAATTGATAACCTACTCTACATTGTACTCCAGGGTTTTCTGGGTCATGCATTTGGAGTGTCATACAACCTAGACTTAATGCAATAAATAAAATGCTAGACGTATAAAGTGATTACAAATAAAAACTTGTAGGTTTTGATGCAAACCGGGGCTTGCCTTTGTTTTGCAGGGGACTTATATATATGAAGTTCAGTTAGTGAAGACCACTTGGCTTGATCAAGTGCTTTCCTTCTCCCTTGATTTTCTCTCCGACGACTTCAAATCCTTCACGTAGATGCTACACTTAATGAATATGCACATATGTTTATTTGTAAAGATCTTTGGCTACAAGTTCTAATGACAAGTTTTTAGAAACTGGAACGCTGTTTAAGAATTTAAAATGACACTGGTGCTAGTGGTTTGGGTTTGGGTCTAAGTAACATGATTAAGTGCTAACTGTTTTTCCCCTCTTCTATATTGATCACCTTAAGAGATTAAACAGAACAGGGGTGATCCAGAGCTCCAATGGAGTTTAAAATTTGCATGTGAGTTCCTTGTCACAAGAAAGTCCTCTGAACCAAAAATTAGCACTTTTCATTGAGTGGTTTGTTCAGAACAATTTTCTAAGCAATTAAGCAAAGAAGAATTAATTCTGAGATAACACCCATGTTCATGCCCAACTTAGTAAACTAAAATTTCCATTACAGTTCATAGAGCTGGCATGAATTTTCGTAGCATTTTTGGAGCTAAGATTTACCAAGAACTGAATTTCCAAGTTTTGGAAATTTTCTGAAAATGTTTCTGTATCCAATTGAACACAGCAACTTAATTTCTGAATTGCCCTGATCAATCAACTCCAATTGAGCTGAACATTTTACAGGCATTCACGAACATCCTAGAGAATATTCTGGCAAAATTTGAGGATTTTTGGATTAACCAAACTCCGTCTAAAATTCTTTTGCTCAATAGTTTTAAAGAATTTTCCAGAGTTAATTAATGAGTTTCATACAAATTGGGTTGTATATTTGGACAGATCTATTCAATATGAATCCAAAACAATCTGAATCACTAAATTTGGAGCTTCCTAGCAAAAGTTATGAGGTTCTAAAGTTTGGGGGAAATCTGAATTTGAATTCTGTTCTATTTGCCTATTTTTCAGAGGCATAAGAAATTGACACCACATTTGGCCAAGCAAATTAGGTCCAATGCTTTTGAAAATTTAACTGGAGTTCAAGTATGTTTGGAAGAATCTCCTGCCCAAATTTGGGAATTTTCCAATGCACATAACTCCTGTAATAATTCCTATGAGATTTTCCTTATATGAATTATTAAGCCAAAAACAGAGATTTTCATAAAAATTGGGATATACCCTTTGATAGTACGCTTTGAGAGGAATCCAACAAAATTTATCTCACTATTTTTGGATCTTTCTACACGGAGTTATGCATTTTCTAAGTTTGAACAACTCTCTGTTTGATTTTAAACCGAACAGTCAAATGTGGGGCCCACGGTCAGGTGCTTCTTCAACCTCTCGCCAGAGCCCGCGGGTGCACACCAGCAGAGACCGTGGCGCGGCTCGTTCTCTCTCATTTCTCCACCAAATTAGCTCCGGTTTCGCCCTACATGCTCCTTGGAACATGGCGCAGCTGCCGGGCAAGGTTTCCGTGCATGAAAAGGGCCGAAAACAGGTCCGCACCGATGGGGCGGCTCGGGAGCTCGGCATCAACACGTTCTGGCGCGTCCGAAGCTTCGCCCGGCGAGCTACCTTGCCCTAAAGCATCACTAGAGCTCGTGGAGTATGGAACGCACCTCAGTTCGTGCAGCAATTGGCGGGAATAGGGCGGTCACCGAAGACCCGACCCGTTTTTGCAGCCGGCGGCGAATTCTCGTCGCCCGGGGCGTGTGATGATCGGTTTTCTTTGGTTCTCAGCGTGGGACGGCGCTAGGGCATCTAGTTGCTGTGGTTTGAATTGTAGGAGGGATGATCAAGCGGTTCGAGCTAATTTGGAGAACTGGACACGCCGGTTCTTCACGTGCTCCGGCGGTAAAATGCGAATCCGGCTAGCCGGCGGCAGGGAAGAGCAGAAGGACGACAGGAGAAGGATCAATACCTCATGGCGCACCTCTGTGGCCTCTTGAGCATGCCGGAGAGGCGCTGGACTGGCCGGGAGACGAGGAGCAGTGGAGGTGGCGTGGCTCTGTTGTACCGGAAGAAACATGGCTCAGAAGCAGCGGGGAAAGGCCGGGGACGAGCTGAGAACACATTGAGGACGTCGGGGACTCGTCGGCGCAGCTTCTAAGATGCTCAGTCGGGCGTCCAACTGGTGGGAACGGCTCGGCGGCGATCAACCTAGGAGCAGCAGCGTTTTTGTCGGGTGAGCGCGTGAGGAAACGAAGGCTGTGGCTGTGCTCGTACGAGGCAGAGAAGGAAAAGCAATTGTCTTTGTGCAGCCACAATATTGTCGAGCTGTATTTGCTGAGGAAGGAACTGTCCTCACGAGCAAGCATGCAGGCAGCTCGCTGGAGCTCCTTCTCCCCCTCGGTGTCGCCCGTAGCTGGCTCGGTTGCTTCGAGTGGGAAACTGAAGACTGAAGATCTTTTTGGGCCTATGACAAGTGGGTCCCACCTTCCCCCTTATCCCCTCTCAACAGCTCTCAAAGTTGGTAAATAACTCCATTTAATTGTGGGAAATTTTAATCTGAACAAAGTTTGAAGCATTAACAGTTTCATCCAACTCCACATTTGAATTTGAATTCCTATACAATTTAAAGTCCATTTGAAAAATGGTTAGGAAAGATCTCCAAAATTCATGAAATTTTGCCTACCCCCAAATTTGGACCTAAGGAATTCAAATCTGAACTCTGATCTTTGATTTGGCTGCTGCAAATGAGATTTTTAATAGAACAGTTTGAAAACCATTGTATTACTCTTATTTGAATTTTTGATTTGAACAAGTTGTTCCAAAATCTGACATTAGCTTTCTCACACATATGGGAACTTCCCACTTTGGTTTTAGATCCCTCTTGGGTTCCAAGTTTTCAAATAAAGATTTGAACTTGTGTGAAGAGAGCTCCCATGTGTATTATCACATGTGAAAAAGTTTAAACAAGTCCCATTTTTCATACATAGGAAACCAACTTGGTGCAAACAAGAGTTTCTTTGTATTCATATTTTGGGACCTTTACATTTAGTGTACGGAATTCCAGATCCTCCCGTTGGGCTTGCCGAATTCGGTCCTCCAACGTGGGTTGTAGGCAAAGGGTGCCCAGGTACCCGTTGGGTGCTATGTGCAGTTTCAACTTCCGCATCTCCGCTTTCAGGCTTGGTTGGTGGGTAATAGCCTTTATAGTGTTACAGTGAGCTTTCCGGCTCAGGGCGTCGGCTACTACATTAGCCTTTACGGGGTGATACTGCACTTCCAGGTTGGAGTCCTTTATCAGCTCCAACCACCTTCGCTGCCTCAGATTTAATTCCGACTGGGTGAATATGTGTTTGAGGCTCTTGTGGTCCGTAAAGATCTGACACTTGTTTCCGATCAGGTAGTGTCTCCAGATCTTTAGTGCATGGATCACAGCTGCCAACTCCAAGTCATGGGTTGGGTAGATCTTTTCATGGACCTTCAGTTGTCTGGATGCATAGGCAACAACTCGGTCATCCTGCATCAGCACGCACCCGAGTCCTTGTCGGAAGGCGTCGAAGTATACGACAAAATCTTTATGTATATCTGGCAACATCAGCAATAGGGCTGCAGTAAACCTCTTCTTTAATTCCCTTAAGCTGTTCTAGCAGACAGGAGTCCACTCAAATTTCTTGTCCTTCTTCATCAACTCGGTCATGGGTCTCGCAATTTTGGAGAACCCTTCTATAAACCTCCGGTAATACCCGGCGAGTCCAAGGGAGCTGCTTATTTCCGTCATGCTAGTGGGCTGCTTCCAGTCGGTGACTGCCTCAACTTTAGCTGGGTCCACTGCTACTCCCTAGGCCTTTATGATGTGCTCGAGGAACGCGACCTGCTGCTGCCAAAATTCACACTTGCTGAATTTTGGGTACAGCTGGTGTGCCCTTAACCTTCCTAGCAATATTCTGAGGTGTTCGGCATGCCCCGCCTAATTTTTTGAGTAGATCAGTATGTCTTCTATGAAGACGATGACAAACTTGTCCAACTCTTCCATGAATATCTTGTTCATGAGGTTCATGATGTAGACCGGTGCGTTGGTCAGCCTGAATGGCATCGCAGTGAACTCATATTGTCCATAACGAGTCACAAAGGCTGTCTTCATGATGTCCGCATTCCTGATTTTTAGCTGGTAGTAACCAGACCGCAGATCGATCTTGGAAAAGTACTTTGCTCCCTTTAGTTGGTCGGACAAGTCATCGATCCGTGGCAAGGGGTACTTGTTCTTAATTGTGACCTCATTCAGGAAACGGTAGTTGATACACATCCTCAAGCTACCGTCCTTCTTTTTGACAAAAAGCATGGGAGCTCCCCAAGTTGAAGATCTTGGTCGGATAAATCCTTTCTCTTGCAACTCTCCGCTCTGCTCCTTTAGCTCAGATAGCTCGTTGTTTGCCATCCGATACGGCCTCTTGGCTATCGGTGTTGCCCCAGGTATTAGGTCGATCAGGAATTCGATATTCCTATCTGGGGGCATTCTGGAGAGTTCTTCTGGGAATACGTCTGGGTATTCACTTACAACAGACACTTGTTCCAAGGGTGTCATTTCCAGGTTACGTACTAGGGGTTCCATCCCGAGTTTGCGGGGTTGGCATGTCACGGTCATCCCGTCAAGGTTTGTCGCCGTGACCTTGCTGTCAGCACATGATATATTCCCTTTATGTCGTGCCAGCCAGTCCATTCCAAGGATGACATCTATGTCGTCCAACTTCAGGATGACTAGATCCGCTAGATATTCTACCCCACTTATTTGAATATTAACCTCCAAGCATCCGAGGTGGCACTTTATAGTGGCCCCTTGGGATCTAGTCACTAGTGGGGTCTTTAGCCATACCATTGGCAATCCACTTCTAGCCACAAAGTTGGAGGAAATGAAAGAGTGCGAAGCCCCCGGAATCAAATAGTACTATGGGAAGGTTGAGTTGACCATGTACTCACCGAGTACGACGTCTGGAGCATCCTCAGCTTGGCTTGCGTTGATATGGTTCACATGACCGCGCCCGAAGGACTGAGATCGGTTCTGCTGTCCTGACGCTTGTGGTGGGTTGCGCCTGTTATTGGACGCAATGGTCCTTACTCCTGAGTTTGTTGGGCATCAGTTGGTTTCCTCTTGAGTGGGCAATTTGCGATCAAGTGCCCTCGGGTCGTGGCAATGGAAGCAAGCCCTGCGGCAGTCGTCATCTGAGTTGTGTTGGCATTGCCCTGCTGTGGTGCATTGGTACTTGGTGCACGGTATTGCTGCATTAGAAGCTGTAGGTTGGACCCCATGGTGCGGAACTGCATTGTGGGTTGTTGTCGTGGCTTCGGTGTAAAGTTAGGCCTTGCCCATTGGAATCGCTCCTGCTGCTTGAACTTCTGCACCTGGAACTTCATCTTTCGCTCCTGGTCTCCGGCTGCGGTAATGTCGAGTTTCTTGCTTATGCTGTGCAACCAGTCGTCGGCTGCCAACGGATCCTCGTCAGCGCCGTCAAAGACCGGGGGTGAGAGTCTCATGAACTCTGACATCCTAGAGGGTGGAGGCGCCCTAGGGCCTCGCTGCCCCTGCATCGCCTGGGTTGTGGTCTGTAGTAGCTCTGTTTGTACCGCCATATCTTCGGCCAACATAGCCAGTGGTGGTGGAGGCACCACTTCCTCCTCCGCAGCTGCCACTTCTTCGGGGTTGATTTCCCCGACTCCTTCTAGAAGGTTGTTTGCCCTGTTGGTCTCATCTCTCCCAACAGCTGCTGCCCGTGTGGCCTGGATTGGTGTGCGGCGCCCTGCTCCCATGCCCCTCTGGGCTGGTATGCCTCGGGGTGCACGCACTACTGGTGCTTGGGCCCCTTCAACAATGCGCTCCCGACGTGCCTGGACCCTAGCGGATCTCTTGGGGGCCATCTGGGGAAGTACAATATTATGGAAGTTTTAGTTGTTGTTTTGTTCTTTGTTTCATGTTTTACTTGCCTATATTCTAGTGTAGAGGTTTGCTAATTTGGTCCATATTTTACTTATTTTATTTCCAAGAGGGGTGCCCCTTATCTGAGCTCTTGCCCATATCACTCAACAAAGTTTTATCACACACACTGAAAGTCTATTAAATCCCGGCAAATCACATCATTATTACTAGAGTACAATCATCACATGGTACAACACATAGCAGGTCTAGGACCTTGCAACACACTTACACCACATCTAACGATCGTGATGCTAATCATCCACTAACACGGGGTACACAACTCACACTATGCCAGGCTACTCATGGTACTACAGGCTGCTGTCCCTGTGACTACTGTGGGGGGACCGGTGAGGGAACGGCGTCCTCCATGCCGTGGTCCTGGCGCCACTCACGCCGCAAGTCGATCCCGTCGTCAACCAGCTCCTCAACAGTGATGGGGAACTGTCCACCGCCATGTCCTGCGGTCCCCTGACTACGTCCTCCACAGCTAGCAACTCCTCTAGTATCTCGATGCTCGAGTCCAGACTGTCGTCTCCCTGCGGGTGCTCATCCTCGTCTGGCTCGTCTCCGGTGTCGTCGTCGGAGTCGTTGTACGACTCCGTGCTCCCCGTGCGTCCTCCATGCAGCTGCTCCAATAGTCGAAGGCTCTTGCCTCGACCAAAGCATCCAGTGCCTCTGGCTATAGTGGCTCGGACGGTGGTAGTCAGGTGGGGTACAGCTGGCACACACATCGTCTGCGGGCCACTCTCGTGCTGCACGGCCAGGGTGCTCTTACGAGTAGTGATCTGGATGCACGCTCCTCCTGAGCAGGCTCCGGCCTGGTAGAGGGAGTCCAACTCCCTGACGTGAGATGCAGTCCTATGGTTGAGCTCCACACGCAGAGTCTCGGTCACCTCACGCGCTCGCATGGTCTCGGTGCGGGCCTCGTCCAGCTGGGCCTGCAGACTTCTCACTCTAGCCTCCGCGTCCTGAGTGCGAGCAACCTCTGCCCTCCACTCTGTGTGGGAATCCTTGCAGCACTAGTCCAAGGCGTGCAGGTATCTGGCGGCCTCTGTCAAGGTAGTGTCCTCCACGGTCCTAGTGGGTCCCTCTAGTGTCGCAACTTGGCGCCTCCAGACGTAGCTGTCCTCTCGGCGCACGGGGAAGTAGCGGATGGGCATCGGCCCAGTCCGCTCCATGCACCTGTTGTTGAGCTCCAACAGTGCCTCCTGTGCAATGGCCCTGATGGAGTCCGCATAGCGGGCTCCGGTGAAGGTGAGCGAGTAAGGCTGCACTCCGTAAGGTCCCGACGCCTCAGTGATGTGGACCTCTGCCTCGCAGCGCAGTGCACCGTCCTCCTCGTACTCCCTCCAGTGGTAGCACGGAAACCTCGTGTAGCCGAGTCTCTCCAAGGTACAGATCAGCACCTACGGGAACCCAGTCTGGTCCTGGCATGTACCCTCAGACTAGCCGTCCATCTGTCAAGGAAGACTATGGGGTTAGTGTTTTTTTTTGACAAAGATAATTTAACATAAGAGTGAGGTAAGTCTAGTAAAGGTAGGTTTTCGCACATAATTTTGGAAAATACGTGTTCTGTCAGTGTTTCGTCTCTAAGGCTTCGTCCTACGGCCAAGTACGGATCTGATACCACTCTGTCAGGATCCACCTTTCTCGGGTCCCACTTGTGCATTTCGTACCAATCCCTAGATCAGTAGTTGGTACGCCCAATAGAATGGATTGAATACCATACATTAATTCAGTATCAACATGACCCTTAAGGTATTACAATCATGTCTTAAGCTACAATTCATTGGCCTCGCAGGGCCTCAAATAAATGGAAAACTATTGAAGAGCAGCGGATTAAGTGGCTCCCATTCTCCTCAGGCAGCCTTGGGTGCAAGACTAGGCCTACTCGTCATTGTATTGCGCTTCATCCTCTATCTCCCTTTCCTCTTCTGCTTCTGAGGGTCGTGAAGGAAGCAAGAGTGAGTACGGAAGGTACTCATCAAGCCCTAACACTACTCAAGGGGATGTGTTTCATGCAAGGGGTTGTAGCAAGGTAGGGCCATATGGCTTAGGGTTGTCGAAAAGCATTCTTGCAGGGTCTTCTTGAAAGAAGGTTTTTGCAAAGCAATTGAGGTGTTCGTATCCTGATTTTAGTTGCCTGGACCTGGGGGAGTTGGAGCTCCATCCCGCAAGTTCCCTAAGTTTAAATCGAACGTTCAAGCTCACGGCTTTACTAGTTACCGGCACACAACCAAAATTTCTAAAACACGGCAAACACTGCCACCCATCACATCAAGGAATCACACTAAGGCCAATCAACAAGAGTTCGGATCATAGCGTGCCAAGACCGTGACAATGATTATCCGGATTTTACACTCTGCAAAGGTTGTACACTTTACCCACAGGTCAAGCACTCCTAGCAAGGGAGTAGCGTAACGTTCGCCTCATCTTCCCCAAGTAACCCCACAATCACACCTCGGGACGCACCCAGGGGCTATTTGGGCAATTGCTCTCCCAGCCCGACCACGGGTAATGACTCCCCCATGTCTTTTCCTTGTCCCTTGTGCCCTACTCGCCGCCAGATGGCTCATGTGGAAGTCACCAAGAAGGTAGAGGAAGTACTGCCCATACAGGTTTCGTGGTTGTACGAAATCACTATGACGAGGTCATATGAACCGGTCCTTGAGTTGGTGAGGTGGCTCCATCAAGGTCCACGACAGGTGGACTACATTGAAGAACACATTACTCATTCACCATATCTTGCCTCAACCATTCCTTTTTCCCCACTTCACCCCACACAAGTTGTATAACACAAATTCCCAACCCACCTCCTAACTCACACCACCAAGACACCTTTCGACACTTTTTGCAAATCTGATGATTAATTGCAGTGAGTTGCGATGCGAACATCGTGAGGGTTCCTAAGCATTCTACTTTCAAGGAATCACCCACGTCATCACATTATAGTGTGACAATGGGGTCTTAGGGCATCAAGGAAGAGTCGACAAGGTCAAGGAGAGATTCGTAGTACTTCACATGTAAAGCACGTGGCTAAGCAACCACTAGTCAAGTGGGTTTTAGCTACTACAACATTTAAAAATAATCACGAAAAACATGCATATTAAAACAGGCTATAAGGGCAATTTTGTAAATTCATAGGAGCAATCATGATCAAGAGGTTAGAGTTTGCCTTCAAAAGCTTCTAGGAATTCCTCGTAATCTGGGTCGTTGAATTCCTCGTCAGCTTCTTCGTTTGCTATAGTACATAAATTGCCCGAATTAGTGTTGAACCCCAAAGGATTCAAAAAATTAGGTAACATCATGGTTATGAGATTGTAGAGGTTTTAAAGGGTTTCTTAACGACGAACATGTTTTACTTGCTCTTTTGGAGGGGGTAGTGTCCTTGGCCGGAGGGCCTCACCCTATCTTTGTTTGCCGTTCACTTAATTAGTTGGGTTAGCGTGTTTACTGAAAATTAGTAATGCTCTAAAATGGTTTTTAGCCTTTGCCCGCATTCTACTATCCTCTAATGACTAATTCCTATTTTTTGGGATTTTTATGGAATTTTTCTACACCCGGAAATGCCTTTTTCAAGTTTCTGTGTACACTATCAGGTGTCTCTAGCATTTGCCTGCGTTCAGTGGCTGACAGGCAGGCCATGGCCGGCAGGGTCTGTGCCTTAGGTCCACATGAACCAGGTCTGCTGAAGGGCTTAGCGGGTTGGTGGTGAACTTGGCTGAGGTGGCACCTAAGTGGACTGCCACGTGTGCAAACTCGCTGAGGTGGCTACCACCTCAGCTGCCACGGGTGCGTTGTCATGAGGGAGGTGACGTGTTGCTGACGGGGTGGCCAAGTGGGTTGGTTTGCTGACGTGTTGCGCCACGCGTATTCCACGTGCATACCATAGGGGCGCCACCTAGGACTGGACGGCGGGGTGGCTGCTGGCCGGCAAAGCTCGCCGGCGGCTAGCCAGAGCTGCAAAATTTTCATTTTCCGGGACAACCAGCTAGTGCCGGGCCTCTACATGTCATCGGGAGTCCGCTGGTAGTGGTTGTCGTCCGTGGAAGTCGTCAGACAGGTGGCTGCAGCTCGCCGGAGATGGCGGCGGAGGCAAGGCTCGGTGAACCATGCGTTCGCGTGGGTTTTTCTCTGATCTAAGTGCCCATACACAAGAAGGTGAGTGCGGTGGTGCCTTTGCTGGACACGTACGGGTCGGTGCGGCCCTCCCAGCGGCCGGCGGTGCGCCATGGCAGCGGCAAGCTCGGCCTTGCTTGTCTAGCTCGTCTCGGTGGCTCAAACCACAGACAATTGAGCGTGGAAGCTAGAGTAGACCACAGAGATGCTGCTACGCTAGTGAATCACGGTGTGGGGGACTCACCGTGGATAATTCGGGAGGTTGCCGGAGTTGTGGAAGAAGATGCTGCTTTTGTGAAATTTGGAGCCGGCGGTCCCTCTTCTTGCTCAACTAGGTCCTGTGAGTCCTGTGGTGAGTGTGTGAAGGAGAATCGGGGGAGGGGTGCCCCTTTTATAGATGAGCGAGGCGGTTTCGGCAACCGGCACGCGGGTGGGGAGGGCCTCGCGGCCGCATTGATGCGAATCACCAGAAATCCAGTGATGTGGCCCCTGAGCGCGACGTGCTGCGTATTGAAGGCGGTGTGGGGTGGGGCAGAGGTGGCCGGTGCATTTCCTGGCGGCGGAGCGGGTGTGAGCGGCTGGCCGGTTCTGCGCTCGCTCGATTTGGCATCAAGTCGACGGAATTCGCGGCGGCGCAGCGGCTGATGGTAGCTCGGGCGAGGCACGGCGCATGTCGATGGGACAGTGGCATCCCATCGCCGGATTTCCCGGTGGCAGTTGGCGCGCGTGGGGTTCGGGAGACGCGGCGGCGAGAGGAGGAAGGAGGAGGTGCTGTAGCACCTGGGCCGCACTGGCCGGGCCGGGGAAAGGGAAGGTGGCCTCGTAGGCCTCCTCATCAACCTGGATCATTACTATATATGATCACACCCCGGTAACTTCCCTATCGGTCAGCTCGGCGGCTAGCGGCGCTCCGTCGTTGGTTTCGTCCTGTCCCATGGATGGTAGCTTTCCATGGTACCAGCGGTTCGTCTAGTCTGGGGGAGTACTGGAGCAGGTGGCGCATACACTAGTTCTCCGATGAGGTGGTCTGAGTCCCTGCTGTTCCACCATCCCATGGGGTGGCCAGATACCTGCCTAGGTGGCGCAACGAACAGTCCAGATCCCCTGCCGACATGGCTCCTCTGTTATGTTAGTTCACCAGGAGAGTCCCAACCAATTGCACTCAGACGCAATCCTTTTTGCCCTGCTCTTTGGCTCATCACGTTGTCCCCCAGACAGTTCAAAAACGAATGAAGTGTTCTGAGTCCTCAACGGGAATGTGCGGGGCTTGAACATGCCGGTGCGGCGTGAAGTGGTTAAAGAAGGTGGTCCAGGCTGCAAAACCAACGGTTTTCTGCCGCCAAGAAACTAAATTGGCCATCATTTCCTCTGAGTTATGCAAAGAGATATCGGGGCACGGGTATGATGGACTCTCTTATTTACCAGATCAAGGCACCAGGGGAGGCATCTTATTGGCATGGAACTCTACTTCCATCGATGCAGGCATGGCTGTTGTGAAGGAATTCTCACTGTCCACCCAGATCAGGCCGTGTTGGATGGAACATGGCTTTGTTCTAACAACGTTCAATGGACCTACTGACGACGCCGTCAAGGAGGCTTTTTTGGAGGAAGTTCTCTCGCTCAAACCTGCACCCAACAAGCCCTGTCTCTGCTTGGGGGACTTTAATGGGCTAATTTATATGAGCCAAATATACTTATGGAAAAGCTAAGTTGGTGCGTAGAGTTGGCATGGGACTTTAGTCCCACATTGCCCACCTAGGTAGACGTACCCCAATATATATAGTTGCCCTTTGAGTGGTTCTCGACATGAGAATAATAAGGGACTTGGAGTCTGTTAGAAACACAAACCCACACGCACGCGCGTGCGTTTAAATTTTACGCGTGACTTGTTACTTGCGACGATGTGATCGTGTTGTGATGAATTCTGTTCTGTCAAGCAGTTTATTTTCTACCACGCTTTTGAATGAGTACTCTATCAACACCTAGAATGTCACCTAAACATGCGGAATAAATGTGCACATTTATTGTGAATTATGCTCCTTTACTGGTCTCATCATGAAGATAAATTGAGAGTGATTGAAAGCGTAATTGTGCAGATTTATTCTGCATTATGCTCCATTACTGTACTCATCATGAGGAGAAATTGAGATCATAATTCCACACGTTTAATGTGTATTATGTGCATTATTGCTCCCATTAGTTGCACGTTTAGAAGATTTCAGAGGGCGGTTTCCTGAAATAATGACAGATTGAATTCAAGGCATTGGTTGACTCTAGTATAAAATGAGACGTCCTGGTTACTAAAGAGGACACAAAGAAAACTCGCCTACAACATAATTGTTTCCTGCGCCTCTGCTTTCTGTCCGACCGTCTCTTCGTTTTGCTGAAATAATGACAGATTGAATTCAAGGCGTTGGTTGAATCTAGTATAAAAGGAGACGTCCTGGTTACTAGAGAGCACACACAGAAAACTCGCCTAAAATGTAATTGTTTACTACACCGCTTCTTTCTGTCTGGCCGTCCCTTCGTTTGCCGTGCAGCAATCTGAGGGAGAGCGGAGTCTCCAAACCGACGCCGGTGATCTGAAGGCCTGCACGGGTGCCGAGCATCAGGTTTCACTACAGGAATCCCGACGAAGTGTAAAACCATCGCAAATAATCAAATTGCGATGGCTTTACTTATTTGCGACGGTTTCCGGCTGTCGCTTGTTTTTCGTCGCAATTAACTTTATTTGCGACGGCCGCCGTCGCAAATAAACTTGTTTGCGACTTTGCGACGACCGGCGGTGGCTGTCGCAAATTACGTAGGTTAATTTGCGATAGCTGCACACTTATTTGCGATGGTACTGTATAAAAAGTCATCGCAAATAAGGTTTTTATTTTTTTTAAAAAAACTGAACATTCTGCCCGACTCGATGGCCAGAAATACAAGACATAGAAAATAGACATAACAGCAGCAATAACAATAGACATACAACATCTCCATCGATCACAACACAAAAGTCTCACATCTCATCACAAGAATAGAAAAATAAGGAAGAGAGGCTCTCTGCTAGCGTCCACTTCCCCCAGAGCCGCCAACATCCTCGCCGCGCGTCAGTCCAGGCGCCGGTATAGACGGCGACGGAGTTTGAGCCTCCGTCGGCAATCCCTGCAACACATAGAAGTTGTTGGACATATTAATTTGTTTAGAACTTTGTTTTTGACTAGAATTGATTAAACAAGCTAGAATTGATCATATTGAACTTAGTTTATTTAATTTGAGTTAGATTTGCTATATGTTTGATTATGTAAGACTAAGTAAGACTACAATACCTAAGTAAGACTACAATTTGTTTGGCATGAAAGTAAGACTACATTTTATGAATTAAGACAAAGTAAGAACATTTTTGATTACCTGAACACCCGGAGAAACGTGCACCGACGACGGTAGCTCTAGTTCCGGTGGTGGAATCGGTGGTGGCAGTGGAGGAAGTTGGAGGTGCAACCACTGACATCGCAGCCTTGAAAGAAACTCTGTGGTTGCAAAAGTTCCAGGTTATTATATATTATTAAGAATGCGCTAAATTTAAATTACTTTAGCTTACCGTCATCGCCTGTCGCTGCATCTCCACCGTCTGTCGCATCTGCTCCATGCAGGCTCATTGGTAGGAGATGGTGGCCTCCATCACCACCCTCTGCGCCTCCATCGCCGCCCTCTGCTCCTCCAGGTCTGACTGAAACTGCTCGCGACTCTCCTGGACCTGACTGGCGAGAGTCTCCACCTGCGAAACACGGCGACTCGGGCCCGACGACGAATACTGTGTGGAGCTGCCTCTCGCAGGTCTTGCCGCCTTCGAGTCAACAACTCCGTCGAATATGGCGAGCCTATAAAAACAAAATCAGTAATATGGAATTGAAATATCTTTAATATTTTTAATTGAAAACAATAAAATGACTTATGAACTCACCTTCCATGGGCTTTTCCACCTCCGGTTGCATACGCGGCTTGAGGATCGATTGGTTCATGTTCCCAATTGAAATCTGCGCCATGTATCCTCCTAGCCTCCTCCCCGTACCTAGCCTCCTCCCCGTACCTAGCCTGAAAAACAAGAAAACCGTGTAAGTTCATCAATCCATATAGTTATATTTACTATGAATGATTTCTATACTTACCAACCGCTCGGCTGAGGCCTGACTGCACCCCTGGGGCTGAGAAGGGTCCCTGTGACCTCTCTTCCAGATCTCAGCAGGAGTTGGCGGCACCCCTGTCTCGCGCTCCTGTCAATACGTGTTAGTACAAACAATATATTATGAATACATAAACATAAGTTAGATACACTTGCCATGCATTTAGCTAAACGCAAGTGGTTATCTTGACCGTGTTTGTGCTTCCCCTCAACCCCTCTACACCGTCGAGCCCTCTGGGACTTAGCCTTGAACTCATCGCTAGCCCAGTACTGACAAAGGGCCCGGTATGCATCGGACCAACCCTGCAACCAGCTCACGTGGCCCTGCACATAGTTGTAGGTCGTTAAAAATATCATTGATGTATTTGCTCCATGCTCAGAAAAAAATATTTACTACGCCCCACGTACCTGCGCGTACTCTTGCTCCGTCAGGTGCCTCTCGCTCTCCTGCCGGAAGTGTAGCATGTGGTGCTGGTTTGCCTTCAAGTGCTCATTTATAACTTGAATACGAGCATTCGACAAAGCATGCCAAACCGCCTTTGCAGCGTTGACGTGAAACACTTTCCTCGCATCCTCCAACATGCGAGGGTCGTTCGGGTCCTCTAAAATATACCTTTCCTGTGATAAATATTGAAAGAGATGTACATTAAAAGAGTTTCAGAGTTAAAACTTAGGAACTTTATTTAACATACTTACCATAAAATCAGCCCATATGGCCTCCTGAACGTTGCCGTGCTCCTGGTGATGGGCGCGTGCATAATCCTCCCAGGAAGTAGCAGGCACCTCGTCGATGACCCCGGGATAGTGCAAACACACTAAGGACCTGAGGACACCGTTCACCGGTCTGTGGTGTCTCTCACTGGTGAAAGACGTGTCGTACCAAGCGCTGCAAGACATTTATTAATTCATTACATAAGTAACAAAAAGAAACCAGAATTTAACACTACAATTTTATTACCTGTCTCCGACTGGACAAATCACGATCCTCTGTGAAGGGACCGCAGGAGGACTGACAAAGTGAGTCCTCCTCGTCCTCCGCGTCTGCTGGGGCACCACGTCTGGTGACCCAGAAGGCTCAGGAATAAAAGGCTTTAGAACAGACGTCTCTGGAACAGAAGGCTCGTCAGCCAAGGGCTGGCTGGCCGAGGGCTGGCTCACCAAAGGGTAGCCAAGCTCAACTGGCTCCGTAGCCACTGAGTCAGTCGGTGAGAACTACAACATTCAAATGATTCATAAGTAAGTTTAATTGGAAATTGAATTTGAAGAATTCGTCAAAGAATACTGAAATTTACCTGTGTGGACTGCTGTGACGAAGCCCTAGAGCTGCTCTGAACGTACCTCAGCAGCTGAGAGCGCCTGCTCCCGGTCGACGACGCACCAGCGAAAGCGTCCTCAGCTCTAGAGGGGAAGAACCCCCTCGTTGCCTCCATCTTCTTACTCTTCTTTGACACCATCCTGTTTTAATAGATAATCAGTGTCCTACTTCTTAAACATCTAAAAGATATACATAATTCATGTTACTATCTAAAAGAAAACGTTACTTGTAATCACTTTCAAAATTCATCAACATCATTATCATGTGCCCTACTCCTTAAACCAGCCCAACGATCTTCCATCGTGACCTGTTTTAATTTTTGTTTCCGAATATCATCTGTCTCTACATCTTCAACATCTCCTACTAATTGATCGAGTCCTGCCCCAGGTTCGACGATAAAAGTGTCTGACAACTCTTCTTCTTGGTACACTTCTTCAAAGTCTTCACTATCATGGTAACCATCATCCCCAGGAGTATATAACCGCTCACGAGGATTCACCTTATATACTGTGACACCCTCACCTCGGGTGTCAGCATATGTTCATGTTTTATGAAGAGGAAATATTTTAAGAAAAGAAGGAACAGATACAAATATCAAAAGGGTAGCTAATAAAGCTCTCAGAGAGCGCCGAAGGCAACTTCCGCGGCCAGCAGGCCACGTGGCGTGTTCGGATCTCATCCCCGAGAAGTTGGGAGAGGTCTGCCGCTAAACTCACCTCCGCAATTGGAAAGAGGTCCGATCCTGTGGGACACGTGTTGCCTACGGAGCTAGCCTCTGCGGAAGAAGCAAAGGCATTTCCGCAGGACACGTGTCATCCTCGGAGATAGTCCTCGCAGAAGTCAGAGGACCAGTCGCATGGGATACGTGTCGATCTCGGAACCCATCTCCGAGAGATCCTGTTCTATTGGACACGCGTCGCCACCGGAGCTTATCTCCGGGAGGTCCGTCGCTGCTGGACACGTGTCGACCTCGGGGCATGTCCTTGAAGAAAGAAGAGAGGAAAAGACCGGCACCAACACGTGGCGTGCGCGGAGCTCACCTCCAAAATAGGGGGAGGTCTCGGTCGATTGACACGTGGCACAACCGGAGCTCATCTCTGCGGAGAAGGAGATACCAGGCCCCGGAAGGACACGTGGAGCCTCCGGAGCTCATCACCGCGAAGGTAACGAGTTCTGGAGCAGCTGTACGAGTAAGAATACCGGTACGTAAAGGAAACCGACCTGAATTCCACAACGTTACCGCACCAAATCAACTAAAGATAAGATGATAGGATTCAACGACGATCTGAATAAGACTCTTATTCGGGATACAATCAGATTAGGACTCTTCCCTTCCCGATTATAAATAGAACCCAAAACCTCTGGCCGAAACCACAGACTTCTTTTTCCAAATCCTGAGTCGACGACTTAGAGCCCTAGCCCCAACTCGCCGAGAAAGCAATCGCCGAGTAGAAAGCAATCGACGACTTAGGGCGTAAGGTAGGACTCCGACACCACCTTACGGCATTATTGTATTTCCCTTGCATCTGTTCTTTGATTCCTTTCGAACAGAAGCCTTCTTGTGGACAGATCACTTGATGATCAGATTGGTCTAAAGACCAGATCATTGCCACGTCCACCTTTGATCCGAACACCTCTGTCCATGCAAGCCATGCAAGAACATACAGACCAATCTAATAAAATTAATCATAGGGTAGCATGCATGTGCATCATCGCATCTAGTTTAAGGTTTGTGCATGATATTGATTGCTGTGAATCTTGTATGCACGTGATCCTACCTAGCAGGACAAGCTCAGGGAGCTGTCTACAACGAACTGCAGCAACCAGGTTTTGAGATCCAAGAACCCCCGGAACCGCAAGAACAAGGCAAGTGCTCCTTGACCATATTGATCCTATGTTTTGGGTAAACTGTTTTGTTCTGCGAAAAGGTGTGCGTACTGAGTCAAACATGATGGGAAACCTTTTTATAGGAGTTTACTAGTTTTGGATAAACCACCCTTGTCGCCTGGGAAGTTTATGAGTCGGGTATGGTTTTTACTTTATGCTTCGCTGAGTCTATGGGATTGGGAAGCGAGATAGATGTGTCTAGCTAACTGCACTCGTATTGATAATTTGAAACTGATGTTAATAATGGACATGGATCGGAGGGAGATCTAGGCAAGACTGGGTTTGTGAATGAGGTAGCATGAGATGGTGGTTTACTTGCCATAGATCTAAGGACCGGTTCATGCATGCACATGCCAGGATAACAGTGCCACCACAAGGCCAAGTATGGGTGCGGCTTAGCTGAGCAATTAGGTAAGTTGCTAGAATGTTATGGACTGTGGAAGGCGCGGGGAATGGGAGTCGAGTGAGGACTGCCCTGGGAACTGCATGGCACAAGAGGGGGCCCGTGGGTGGGAGAATTGGAGATTCTAGCTTGCCGGTGAAACCTTAGTGAGTCCATACATCTAGTAACCCCTTTGTAAAGGCTATTTTGTGATCTCTTGGCCATACACCGACGGTTGTGTACTGGTATAATGGAGGTTCTGCGGTCACCGACGGGTGACGAAATCACAAACTTGTGGGTAAAGAGGTGCAAACTCTGCAGAGTCTAAAACTATCATGATAGCCGAGCTTACGGTCACGAGCACCTGGCTAAACTGCCATGATTAGTTGGGATGGTTATTGGGATGGTTATTGGGATGATTAGTTGGGATGGTTATTGGGATGGTTATTGGGATGGTTATTGGGATGGTTATTGGTTTGGTTATGGTTTGGTTGTTGGGACTGTTGAGTCCGGGTGATGAGATGGTTGCATGACTGTTGGGTCATGACATGAGTTTGTCTCGTGTGAGACAAAGTTGTTTTATGAGGTGAGATGGTAGCGAATACGAGGAGGTATTCGTTAGTATGAACAAAGGATTGGTTAATGTTCGGATGGAACACGGAAAGTGATGGATGTATGTTGGTAATTTAATTTATGCTGGGATTACATTCACCTAAAGTTAAGTTGTTGTTTTATCATGGTTTTATAAATATGCTTTTCTACAAATAAGCCTTTTTATACCTACCTTGTTTATGAGCTGCATATCATGTGTTTTCCCGCACTTGCTGAGTACATCATTGTACTCAAACTTGCATTATTACTTCATCATCAGCAGCAGGAGAAGCCTACTATGAAGACCAAGTGGAGCATTATGGCGTGTGATCTATTCTCAACATTGCCTGTGGAGGGAGTAGAGATGGAGCCACTTCTGCTTAGATTTGCATCCGCATTAGTTTTTGCTTCCGCATTAGAATAAAGACTTCCGCTGCAAAGAAATAAGACTTCCGCTGTGAACATGAACCCAAGACTGATGAGGTATTGTAATGAACTCTGTTATTCATGGTAATATATAATCTGAATTCAGTTTGTGGAACGTTTGTGTATGTGTGATGAATATCCTGGGCACAATATGCATTAGTTCTCGGTTCCGTGGTTTTCCACAGAATTGAGGGCGTCACAGATTGGTATCAGAGCCACGGGTTGACAGTAGGTTACACGCCTAGATAGAAACCTTAGATAGATAATAGAGCCACGGGTTACACCCCTAAATAGGAGTCACAAGCGTCCTAGGGTGAATAGCTTAGATTGGCCTTTAAACCCACCTTGACATAGGAAACCATCCTTGAATAGGAGTTGTGTGGGCCCTTGTGATGATTATTTGTGATTGTGTGCTTAGTGTGAGTTGTGGGACGTCTCAAAACGTTGTCCATATCCACACGTAAGAAGAAAGAGGTGTGAGATGTCTAGGCACTTGCTCACATCCTCGTATGGGCTAATATATACATAGTCCAACTCACCTTGATGCATATATTCGGAGGGAATCTACCTAACCTTCTAACACCCTATTCTATTTCGATCTCTCTCACAGATGGTGAGAGGAAACGCCGGCCGAAGGAACGTCCAGGAGGATGACCATGATGAAGTTCCTGCTAACCCAGGAGCTGGTGAAAACCATCTGGAAAGGTTGATGGCCATGTAAAACCAGCTTATGCAAACCATGATCCAAACTTTGGGTCAGTTGCAGGCAAACTAAAACCCCGTTCCGGCACCGCCGCCACCACCGCCGGCTCATAACAGGTTGGGAGAGTTCATGAGGACTCGACCACCCACCTTTGCTCAAGCTAGTGATCCCATGGAGGCCGATGGTTGGTTAAAGTCCGTGGAGAAAAAGCTTGCCATTGTTCAGTGCAATGACCGAGAGAAAGTTCTCTTTGCGTCGCACCAACTTATGGGAGCCGCTGCTGACTGGTGGGATGCCTTGAGCAACGCCCATGCCAACCCGGAGACAATCACTTGGACTGAGTTCAAGGAAAGTTTCCGCTCTCACTACATCCCTGCTGGTGTAATGATGCTCAAAAGGAAGGAGTTCGAAGGTCTCCGCCAAGGGCAGAAAAGTGTGAATGAGTATCTCAACAAGTTCATACAATTGTCCCGGTATGCCCCCGAAGATTTCAACTCAGATAAGAGGAAGCAGTACCTGTTCATGAGAGGGTTGAACAATGAGATCCAGGTTCAGCTCATCAACAATGACTACGTAAGCTTCCAGAAGCTGGTTGACAAGGCCATAGTCGTTGAAAACAAGATCCGAGAGATCGAGCGAGAGTGCAAGAGGAAGATGCCATACCAGCCCCAAGGGAGCAACGTACGACCCAGGTACATGCCCCCTGCACCGCAGTATGGATCGACCACTCCTGCATACCGCCCTGGTCAGCCACCACAGCAACAACTTGTTGCACTGGCATCTCGCGTGCCCATGCCTCCTGCGCCTCGACCTAACAATGGCGCCCCCGTTCAAAACCCCCGCCCCAACGTACCTGCTGCCGTAGGCAACAGGGCATGCTTTGCATGCGGGGAAGTAGGACACTTCGTGAACCAGTGCCCGAGGAGAGGCCCTGGACAGCAAGGTAACGTGCCCAAGCAGAACCCGCGACCGAACGGAGGAGACAATCAAAGGAACCGTGGACAGCAGAACTATGCTCGCGGCCACGTGAACCATGTCACTGCCGAGGAAGCACAACAGGGTGAGGACGTCGTAATTGGTATGTTCCTTGCCAACTCCAACCCAGCCACCATCTTATTTGATTCTGGAGCATCGCATTCCTTCATATCATCCAAATATGTTGACAAACATCATCTACCCATATCCCACTTAGAATGTGCTATGTTAGTTAATTCTCCCGGAGGAGAAATGAGGACTAATATAGTATGTCCGAAAGTAAGCCTTAAAATAAGGGGGGTAGACTTCCTTGCCAACCTTATTGTCTTGGACTCCCAAGGGATTGACATCATACTCAGAATGGATTGGCTAAGCAAGCACAATGGAGTAATCCAATGTGCTGAAAGGAGCGCGCAGTTTACAAACGAGCACGGTATTCATGTCGAGTTTGAGTCAGCCCAACAAACCACTGAAGGGGCAAATCTGAACCACATTGAAGGAGTAGCATTGGACAGGATTCCGGTGGTTCGAGAGTTTTCGAACGTGTTCCCGGAAGAGCTTCCAGGTATGCCACCTGACCGGGACATTGAGTTTGCCATAGAGTTGGTACCCGGAACTGCACCCATAGCCAAAAGACCTTATAGGATGCCCGTCAACGAGCTAGTTGAACTCAAGAAGCAAATTCCAGAACAGTTGGAAAAGGGTTTTATCCGTCCAAGCTCGTCACCATGGGGAGCTCCGGTGCTCTTCATAGACAAGAAGGATGGAACCCAAAGGATGTGCGTGGACTATAGGTCCCTCAATGAGGTAACAATCAAGAACAAATACCCTCTGCCCCGTATAGAGGACCTGTTCGACCAAATGAATGGAGCCTGAGTGTTCTCCAAGATTGATCTTCGGTCGGGATACTTCCAGCTGAAGATTAAGCCCTCCGATATACCTAAGACAGCCTTTCGGACACGGTATGGTTCGTATGAATATACCGTTATGTCTTTTGGATTGACGAATGCACCCGCATACTTCATGTACCTTATGAACAAGGTTTTCATGGAGTACTTGGACAAGTTCGTCGTGGTTTTCATTGACGACATTATGGTGTATTCAAAAAGTGAGGAGGAGCATGAAGAACATCTGAGATTGACCCTGCAGAAGTTGCGTGAGCATCAATTGTATGCCAAGATCAACAAGTGTCAATTTTGGCTAAAAGAAATATCTTTCCTAGGCCACATTATCTCCAAGGAAGGGGTATCGGTTGATCCTGGAAAGGTGAGAGATGTTCTGAAGTGGGACCAACCGAAGAGCATGAGGGATATTCGGAGTTTCTTTGGGAAGGCAGGATACTATCGGCGCTTCATTAAAGACTTCTCTAGGATAGCAAAACCTATGACGGAGTTGCTAATAAAGGGAAAGGTCATTCAATGGACACCAGCCTGCCAAGAAAGTTTTGAGGAACCCAAGAAAAGGCTAACCACAGCACCAGTTCTGGTATTGCCAGATGTAGGCAAGAGCTTTGACATATATTGTGACGCATCCAGACAGGGGCTCGGATGTGTGCTCATGCAGGGAGGACAAGTGGTAGCCTATGCCTCACGACAATTAAAGAAGCACGAGCTTAACTATCCTACACATGACTTGGAGTTAGCAGCAGTAGTGCATGCATTAAAGATTTGGAGACATTATATCCTTTGTCATCGATGTGAGATCTATACGGATCATAAAAGCCTCAAGTACATATTCACACAAACGTACTTAAATTTGAGGCAACGTCGATGGTTAGAACTCATCAAGGATTATGATGTTCGAATCAACTATCACCCCGGGAAGGCCAATGTAGTAGCTGATGCATTGAGCAGAAAGGGAGCATGTCATCAACTCACGGTTCGGGAGCTACCACCCGAACTACGTAAGGAGTTCGAACGGTTACACCTCGGATTTTTGAATAACATGGAAATAATAGAGATCCACTCCTCATTGGAACAAGAAATAAGAGAGGGCCAAGCAACGGACGAGGAGATCAAGGAAAGAATTGGACAAGGAATAGAGAAGGATTTCAAGGACGATGAAAAGGGTATGCTTTGGCTAGGAAAAAGAATTTGTGTGCCAAACATAAGACACCTCCGCGACACGATATTGAAGGAGGCACATGATTCCCTCTATTCCATACATCCCAGAAGCACCAAAATGTACAAGGACTTGAAAACTTGTTATTGGTGGGGTGGTATGAAGCGGGATATAGCCGAATACGTTGCCCTATGCGACATATGCCAACGGGTGAAGGCCGAACACCAAAACCCGTTGGATTGTTGCAACCTTTGAAAATACCCGAATGGAAGTGAGAGGACATCAGCATGGATTTCATCGTCGGATTGCCACGTACTCAGTCGGGATACGACTCCATCTGGGTCATTGTGGACCGATTGACGAAAACCGCCCATTTTCTCCCTGTAAAGGCCAGTTACAACGTTGCACAATTGGCAGAGCAGATCGTGTGCCATCGTGGAGTTCTGAGGAGGATAGTCTCAGATCGAGGTTCTCAGTTTACCTCTAGATTCTGGAGGAAGCTGCAGAAAGCCATGGGTACACGACTGGATTTTAGCTCCGCCTATCACCCACAAACGGATGGGCAAACTGAAAGGACAAACCAAATTTTGGAGGACATGTTGAGAGCTTGCGCCTTGAAACCTGGGCGTAGTTGGGATAGGAGTTTACCGTATGCCGAATTCTCCTATAACAACAGCTATCAAGCTAGCTTGAAAATGTCGCCTTTCGAAGCCTTATATGGTAGACGGTGTAGAACGCCACTGTTCTGGAATGAGACCGGAGAGAACCAGGTGTTTGGACCCGAAGTGCTACAAGAAGCCGAAGAGCAAGTCCAAACGGTATGGGAGAACTTAAAGGCTGCTCAGTCACGACAGAAAGGCTATGCGGACAATAGGCGAAGGAAGTTGACATTTGAAGTGGGAGACTTCGTATACCTTAAGGTATCGCCTATCCGAGGCCAACGACGTTTCAACGTCAAAGGAAAGCTAGCACCTCGCTACATTGGACCATTTAAGATTCTGAATAAGCGAGGAGAAGTAGCCTATCAACTAGAGCTCCCAAACCACCTCTCCGACGTACATGACGTGTTTCATGTATCACAGCTCAATAAGTGCTTTAGAGTACCAGAGGAACAAGTATCAACGGGAGAGCTTGAACTTCAAGAGGACCTGACTTATGGGGAACACCCTTCCCGAATTTTGGACGTAAAGGAAAGGGTCACCCGGAACAAGGTGATTCGATGGTGCAAGGTACAATGGAGTCACCACACCGAAGCTGAAGCCACATGGGAGCGTGAAGAGGATATCAAGGCAGAATTTCCCCATCTATTTTCTACTAACGAATCTCGAGGGCGAGATTCAATTTAAGGGGGGTAGATTTGTGACACCCTCATCTCGGGTGTCAGCATATGTTCATGTTTTATGAAGAGGAAACATTTTAAGAAAAGAAGGAACAGAGACAAATATCAAAAGGGTAGCTAATAAAGCTCTTAGAGAGCGCCGAAGGCAACTTCCGCGACCAGCAGGCCACGTGGCGTGTTCGGAGCTCATCCCCGAGAAGTTGGGAGAGGTCCGCCGCTAAACTGGCTACGTGGCAGGCTCGGGGGTCACCTGCGCAATTGGAAAGAGGTACGATCCTGTGAGACACGTGTTGCCCACGGAGCTAGCCTCTGCGGAAGAAGCAAAGGCATTTCCGCAGGACATGTGTCATCCTCAGAGCTAGTCGTCGCAGAAGTCAGAGGACCAGTCGCACGGGATACGTGTCGATCTCGGAACCCATCTCCGAGAGATCCTGTTCTATTGGACACGCGTCGCCACCGGAGCTTATCTCCGGGAGGTCCGTCGCTGCTGGACACGTGTCGACCTCGCGGCATGTCCCTGAAGAAAGAAGAGAGGAAAAGACCGGCGCCAACACGTGGCGTGCACGGAGCTCACCTCCAAAAGAGGGGGAGGTCTTGGTCGATTGACACGTGGCACAACCGGAGCTCATCTCTGCAGAGAAGGAGATACCAGGCCCCGGAAGGACACGTGGAGCCTCCGGAGCTCATCACCGCGAAGGTAACGAGTTCTGGAGCAGTTGTATGAGTAAGAATACAGGTACGTAAAGGAAACCGACCTGAATTCCACAACGTTACCACACCAAATCAACTAAAGATAAGATGATAGGATCCAACGACGATCTCAATAAGACTCTTATTCGGGATACAATCAGATTAGGACTCTTCCCTTCCCGATTATAAATAGAACCCAAAACCTCTGGCCGAAACCACAGACTTCTTTTTCCAAATCCTGAGCCGACGACTTAGAGCCCTAGCCCCAACTCGCCGAGAAAGCCATCGCTGAAGCGCAACAAGGAAGATCATCGGAGAAGAACCGAGCGGTCTGAGGAGGACCTCGAAAACCCAGAAGGGTGTAAGGTAGGACTCCAACACCACCTTACGGCATTGTTGTATTTCCCTTGCATCTGTTCTTTGATTTCTTTCGAACAAAAGCCTTCTCGTGGACAGATCACTTGATGATCAGATTGGTCTAAAGACCAGATCATTGCCACATCCACCTTTGATCCGAACACCTCTGTCCATGCAAGCCATGCAAGAACATACAGACCAATCTAATAAAATTAATCATAGGGTAGCATGCATGTGCATCATCGCATCTAGTTTAAGGTTTGTGCATGATATTGATTGCTGTGAATCTTGTATGCACGTGATCCTACCTAGCAGGACAAGCTCAGTGAGCTATCTACAACGAACTGCAGCAACCAGGTTTTGAGATCCAAGAACCCCCGGAACCGCAAGAACAAGGCAAGTGCTACTTGACCATATTGATCCTATGTTTTGGGTAAACTATTTTGTTTTGCGAAAAGATGTGTGTACTGAGTCAAACATGATGGGAAACCTTTTTATAGGAGTTTAGTAGTTTTGGATAAACCACCCTTGTCGCCTGGGAAGTTTATGAGTCGGGTATGGTTTTTACTTTATGCTTCTCTGAGTCTATGGGATTGGGAAGCGAGATAGATGTGTCTAGCTAATTGCACTCGTATTGATAATGAGAAACTGATGTTAATAATGGACATGGATCGGAGGGAGATCTAGGCAAGACAGGGTTTGTGAATGAGGTAGCATGAGATGGTGGTTTACTTGCCATAGATCTAAGGACCGGTTCATGCATGCACATGCCAGGATAACAGTGCCACCACAAGGCCAAGTATGGGTGCGGCTTAGCTGAGTAATTAGGTAATGCTAGAATGTTATGGACTGTGGAAGGCCCGGGGAATGGGAGTCGAGTGAGGACTGCCCTGGGAACTGCATGGCACAAGAGGGGGCCCGTGGGTGGGAGAATTGGAGATTCTAGCCTGCCGGTGAAACCTTAGTGAGTCCATACATCTAGTAACCCCTTTGTAAAGGCTATTTTGTGATGTCTTGGCCATACACCGACGGTTGTGTACTGGTATAATGGAGGTTCTGCAGTCACCGACGGGTGACGAAATCACAAACTTGTGGGTAAAGAGGTGCAAACTCTGCAGAGTCTAAAACTATCACGATAGCCAAGCTTACGGTCACGAGCACCTGGCTAAACTGCCATGATTAGTTGGAATGGTTATTGGGATGGTTATTGGGATGATTAGTTGGGATGGTTATTGGGATGGTTATTGGGATGGTTATTGGGATGGTTATTGGGAAGGTTATTGATTTGGTTATGGTTTGGTTGTTGGGACTGTTGAGTCCGGGTGATGAGATGGTTGCATGACTGTTGGGTCAAGACATGAGTTTGTCTCGGTGTGAGACGAAGTTGTTTTATGAGGTGAGATGGTAGCGAATACGAGGAGGTATTCGTGAGTATGAACAAAGGATTGGTTAATGTTCGGATGGAACACGGGAAGTGATGGAGGTATGTTGGTAATTTAATTTATGCTGGGATTACATTCACCTAAAGTTAAGTTGCTGTTTTATCATGGTTCTATAAATCTGCTTTTCTGCAAATAAGCCTTTTTATACCTACCTTGTTTATGAGCTGCATATCATGTGTTTTCCCGCACTTGCTGAGTACATCATTGTACTCAAACTTGCATTATTACTTCATCATCAGCAGCAGGAGAAGCCTACTATGAAGTCCAAGTGGAGCATTATGGCGTGTGATCTATTCTCAACATTGCCTGTGGAGGGAGTAGAGATGGAGCCACTTCTGCTTAGATTTGCATCCGCATTAGTTTTTGCTTCCGCATTAGAATAAAGACTTCCGCTGCATAGAAATAAGACTTCCGCTGTGAACATGAGACCAAGACTCATGAGGTATTGTAATGGACTCTGTTATTCGTGGTAATATATAATCTGAATTCAGTTTGTGGAACGTATGTGTATGTGTGATGAACATCCTGGGCACACATATGCATTAGTTCTCGGTTCCGTGGTTTTCCACAGAATTGAGGGCGTCACATATACCACCCACCAAGCACTGAGCTTTGTGCATGGATAAGGTAGATAATACACTTGCTCCACTTGGTGTGCAAGAACAAATGTATCGTAACCTCGTAGTCGGTCCTTATGTTTGACTTCCACCATTCCAAATTGGTCTTCTCGAGTTCCATGAGTGCTATCAAACCAGTCACAGTCAAAGAAGAAAACTCGAAGTGTCTTATTTCCGGTAAAAGTAAATTCAAGGATTTTGTTAATGATCCCATAATAATCGGTTACATTGCCTTGACTGTCAATTGCTCTCGTCACAACACCGGAATTTGATGTTGCCGCGAGAGGACAAAGAGCTTCAAAATGAGTTATATAGAATCGAAAATCATTTACGTCATATCGACCATAGCTTCGAACATTCACCAATCCATAAGATAGCTGCCGCAAATCTTTATGGACATTGTGAGTGCGGCACTGTCAAACATGATCGTAAGTTAAAATAATAATTTCTTTAATAATAGTAACTTATAATATAGAAGACAAGAAAGTATTATATAATCTCAAAACCAGGATAGGAAACCCGGCCCTCCATTTATTCCTTCTTGTCGCATTCCTTCAACTTGTTTGGCCGTAGGTTGATGTTTATGTGGCCAACATTGTCTGTGGAACTCGCTGAAGGTAAGAAAACAGTTTTTAGAATACATGTGTAGCAAAATATGTCGATTAGCATAAATGTAGGAGAAACACTTACTCAAAGTATTCCTGCATGCCTTCTATATTTGCGTACATGTAAAGTAAAGCATCAGTCCTGTCACGTTAAGCTAGGACGTAGGTCGTGTAGCTACCAACAGTAGTGCCTCTCGTTTGTAAAATGGAGAGATCACTTAAAGGGGGATCTTCGTCCACATGGTACCGCATAGCCGAAATATTGACATTGTGTTCATCTGCAAAGTAGACACTTGAAAAGTATCCTACTTCCTTAAGAGCATATGCTTCAGCGATGCACCCTTCCACCCTTGCCCTGTTGCCAACCATTGGTTTCAGATATCGTTGCGCTCTTTCAATGTGATACATCCACCTATCTTGCACAGGACCGCCAACTTTAGCTTCGAATGGAAGATGGATAAGTAGATGTTGCATTGGATTGAGAAAACCCGGTGGAATTTTTTTCCATTTTACATAAAAGTATGAGTATCTCCTTCTCTAACTTATCCATCATCCCTGTCTTGATTTCTTTAGCACAAAGCTGTCTATAGAAATAGCTGAGCTCGGCTAAAACCTTCCACACTGCATCATCTAGATAGCCACGAAACATAACAAGTAAGAGTTTTTCCATGATAATATGATAATCATGACTCTTTAATCAAGTGAGGTTTCTGTATTCACATTCACGGCTCGTTTCAGGCTAGCTGCGTAACCATCTGGGAATTTCAAAGTTTTCAACCATTTCATGACTTCTTTCTTTTCTTTAGATCGAAGACAGAAAGAAGCACGTGGCTTGCCACCATTTTCAGATATTTCAAGAGTTGGACGGTAACAAATGTCTGCCAAATCTAGTCTAGCTTTTATATTGTCTTTCGTTTTGCCAGACATATCCATGCATGTGCTTATGATACTTTCGCTCATGTTACGCTCCTGATGCATCACATCAATGTTGTGTATTAGAATCAACAACTTCACATACGGTAGCTCCCAAAGTCCACATATGTGAGTCCAATTGTGTTCCACGCCATAACCTACGAAATATCCAGGACGACCTTCATCTGGCTCCAGTTTGTCCAACATATCAGAAATTTCTGACCCATTGAGACGTTTCGGTGGTCCTTTAGTGACAACGGTGTTCTTTCTAAAGACATGCCTCTGTTGCCTAAATATGTGATTCGAAGGCAACCAACGTCTGTGACAATCGAAGTAAGATATCTTGCCTCCATGAGTTAGTCGAAAGCAATCCGTGTCCGAAGCACATATCGGACACGTCAAACGACCGTGAGTGCTCCATCCGGAAAACATGCCGTATGCCGGCAAATCATTGACGGACCACAAATAAGCAGCTCGAAGGTTGAATTTCTGCTTCTTGTAACTGTCGTACGCTTCGACTTCTGTCCACAACTCTTTCAATTCTTCGATCAGCGGTTTCAACATCACGTTGAGACATGACCCATGATGATCAGGTCCAGGTACAATGAGGCTGAGGAACATGAACTCGTTCTTCATACACAAAGCCGGTGGCAGGTTGTAGGGAATGACAAAGACGGGCCAACAGGAGTATGGCGTGGCGTTTGTACTGAACGTTGAGAATCCGTCTGTCGCTAACCCGATGCGAACATTTCTCGCATCACGAGAAAATTCTGGATCGAAACGGTCTAGCGCCTTCCATGCATCACCGTCGGACGAATGCATCAAGAACTCTTTGTTCTCACGTTTACCTTCTTTGTGCCATCTCATGTGTCAAGCAGTTCTTTTTGAAAGAAACAACCGCTTCAACCGAGGTGTCACAGGTAAGTAACGAAGCTGCTTATGTGCAACATCTGTCATCACATGATCGCCATCGTCATTAACAACTTCGACATACCTCGGTTTACCACATTTCAAGCACATGTTCTCGTTGGCGTGCTCTTTCCAGAATAGCATGCAGTTGTCTGGGCACACATCAATTTTCTCATAATTCATACCAAGACCAGATATCTAGATCTTCGATTGATACATATCTTTAGGCGCTTTGTGAGGATGTGGAAGGATATCACATATCATTTTCAAGATATCACTGTAGCAGTTGATAGAAAAAAAAAATACTTAGACTTAATTGCCATAAATCTGGTCAAAAAAGCAAGGACGGTACATCCTTGTGTTCATGCAAAGGCTGTTGTGATTTCTTGAGCTCCTCGAAGAAATCGTCTGCCTCCTTTGTAAGAGGATCCTTCACTTCCAAAGCTTCTAGCATCCCATCCATCCTATCAACCCCGTTATATCATCATCCTCATCCACTTCTACTATGTCTCGAGGTTTAATCTTGCCGTGGAATGTCCACACCTCATAACTTGGCGTGAAACCGTTTCGACATAAGTGAAACGATAGTTCCAATCTGCTCAAAAACTTGGTGTTCCGGCATTTCGTACATGGGCACCACACCTTATCATCAGTTGACAATGAAAATGCTCGATCCAAGAATTTATCTAACTTGATGTACCACTCATCCGAGTGACCACCAGTTCTGCTCTTCCAGCCAGTATACATCCAACTGCGGTCTTCACCCATGTTTGACTCTGCAGTTTAAAGCCAAAGAAATTATCGTTAATATATGCAGGATTTATCCTGCTTCTGACGAGACACAATACCTAAAGCCCAACAAAATTTTGGCAGCATAACCTCGCTTGTTTTACACTGCACCCCCAAAAATGGTGCAGTTCTTCAAGCTTTGGGGTCAACTGTCCAACAACAAGGGAGGAGGCGAGGAAATAACGAAAGAGGAGGAACGAACGAGAGAAAACCACCCATCGAGGCCTGCCATCCACGCGCGGTAGCTTGTCGTAAATAATGACATATTGGGGACGAACGACGGTTACCGTCGCCAATTATGACTTGGAAACTTTATTTGCGACGGTTACTGCTCACCGGGGCCGCCGCCGCGTAGTCGTGAGCGGCCTCGGGGTGTTTGAGTCGTGGCCGGGTATATCCCGTTTAGGGTTGCCCGTCGCAATTTATTTTACTTGCGACGGCTTTTTCCTTGGCCGTCGCAATTTATTTTACTTGCGACGGCTTTTTCTTTGGCCATCGCAAATAGGACTTTATTTTGACGATTATTTAATTTGCGACGGCCCTAAGTCTGGTCATCGCAAATCAATCTAATTACCAAATTAAACTATAAACACACTAATTACCTAACTAACTATAAAAAACAATCTAATTACCAAATGCATGTACATGGAGGAGATTATCGAGAGGCGGCAATGGAGGCTGGCGCGGCGGCGACGGGAGGCGGGCACTGCGGGGCGCAGCGGCGGGAGGCGGGGCACGGTGGCAGGAGGCGCGGGCGGCGGGGCGCGGCGGCGGGAGGCGGGAGGCGGGGGCGGTGGGAGGGAGGAGGCGAGAGGTGGGAGGTGCGTGTGGCGGGAGGCGCGCGCGGCGCAAGGCGGCGCGGCGGCGGGAAGCGGGGGAGGCGGGGCGCGGTGGCGGGAGGCGGGGGCGGCAGGGAGCAGCGGCGGGAGGCGTGGGCGATGGGAGGGAGGAGGCGAGAGGAGGCGCACACGGCGGAAGGCGGCGCGGCGGGCTGGTCGTCGCAATTAACTAGGGACGACCGGCCCGCCGCGCCCTTATTTGCCGCAAATCAAACTAATTACCAACTTAAACTATAAACACCCTAGTTAATTGTCAACTTAAACTACAACTAAAAAACTATAAACTAACTACAAAAAAACTATTTAATTGCCAAATTAATTACAAATTACTCTAAAACAATATTCAATTAACTCTACTCTAACTAAATCTAACTAACAACAAGAAAAAAATTAAAAAAATGCATGAACATAGGTTACCGAGAGGCGCCGGGCGCCAAAGGCGAGAGGCGGGGGCAGCCAGGCGCGGGAGCCGGGAGGCAGGGGGCGGCCGGGCGCCGGAGCAGGGAGGCGGCGGGTGGCCGGGCACCGGAGCCGGAGCTGGGCCGGTGGCCGGGCGCCGGGGCCAGAGCCGGGAGCCAGAGCTGGGGCTGGTGGCGGCGGAGCTGGGCCGGTGGCCGGATGCCGGGGCCGGAGCTGGGGCCGGAGCCGGGCGCCGGAGCTGGGGCCGGTGGCGGCGCGGGAGGCGGCGGCGTGGCGCGGGAGGCGGCTACGGTGCGGCAGCGGCGACAATTGTGTGAACCAGAAGGTGCCCGGTCGACTATATCGGGGTCATTTGCGACGGCTTCTTAATTGCGATGGCATTTCCATCGGCCATCGCAAACAAGCATTTAATTGCGACGGTTGCTTAATTTGCGACGGCCACAGTTCTGGCCGTCACAACTTAATGCTATTTGCGATGGCCACAGGTCCGGTCGTCGCAAATTAATGCTATTTGCGATGGCTACAGTCATAGCCGTCGCAAATAGAATACTATTTGCGATGGCTCCTTTATTTACGATGGCCAAGGTTTAGCCGTCGCAATTTACATTATTTGCGACGGCGTCCCGTCGCAAATAATTCTAGCCATCGCAAATGATTGGGTTTCCTGTAGTGTTTCTAGGAAGTGCACTCGCACGACCGCTCGCTGCGCTTCCATCAACATCGGCTTCATCATCAAGTTCGTCATCTCATCTCCTACCTCATAACGGGATTTTCTGTAAGTACACCACACAATCCACGTTTATTTGAACTCAATATGTTCTTGTTGGACAATCTGCCTTTCCATCTTTCATATGATCATTTTTGTGTGGTACTAGCACATATTATGTTGATTGCCACTATACATGTTCTAGTTGATTTCATGTTTCGGTTCATCAAATTAATCGATTTTCATGTTAATTTTTCAAGAATCTAGAAACCTGATTTAATTAACATGGCTGGACTTTCGGATGCGTTGAAACCTGAGCAATTCGCTGGGGGTGACAATTTTAAGAGATGGCAGACACGGGTCAGGTTCTAGCTCATGTCGATGAAGATCTAGTGGTTGATTTCCCCGGTTCATCCACTCACAAAGGAGCAGAACCATGACCATGAGTTGGACAACTCTACTTGTCTTGGCTGTCTCTTATCACTTCTATCAAATCAGCTTTGTGACATATACATGGACCACACCTCGGATAAGGAATTATGGGAGGCCTTAGAACACAAGTATGCGGAGTCAGATGCTGGATGTGAAGTTTATGTTAATGACCAATACCACGAATACAAGATGTTCGATAACCGATCTGTTGTGGAGCAGGCTCATGAAATCCAACTTCTGGTCGGGGAACTTTCACATTTTGATGTTGTCTCTCCTGACAAATTTGTGGTCGGAGGAATTATTTCCAAACTGTCTCCATCTTGGAGTTTTTCCACGAGTCTCATACACAAGAAAGAGGTCATAAGTGTTGAAAGTCTGATCTCAACTCTTGATGTTGAGGAGAAGGCAAGATCCAAGTATGTGCCTCATTCTATTCCGCAAGAAGGGGCTCCCTCAAATGCCAATGTGGTTGAAGGTAAATCTGGTGGTGACAATAAGAACAATAATAACTTGTCGGTACCCTACAGACTGGATACCCCCGCGTGGAGGCTTGAAGAGACTCCATACCCCACCTGCCTACTGAGGCAAGCTCTGACACGGCCACGTGTTCTTCGCACCGGACCTGGTCTCCCCGCTGAGGTGAGGTCCGGCGCTGCCACGTGTGCCCAGGCTCCGTGCTGGACCTCCCCACTGAGGAGAGCTCTGGAACCACCAAATGTCCTTGGCCCTGGACCTTGCCTCCCCGTTGAGGTGAGGTCCGACGCTGCGATGTGTACCCAGGCTCCGAGCTGAGGAGGGCTCCGGAGCCGCTACGTGTCCTTGGCCACGGACCTGGCCTCCCTGCTGAGGCAAGTTCCGGCGCTGCCACATGTCTCCGGGTTCCGGACCGGACATACCCGCTGAGGAGGCCTCCAGAGCCGCCATGTGTCATTGGCCCTGGACCTAGCCTTCCCGCTGTGGCGAGGTCCGGAGCTGCACGTGTACCCGGGCTCCGGGCCTGACCTCCTAGGTGAGGAGGGCTCCGGAGCTGCCACGTGTCCCACGGTCTGTCGTGGGTCGTGGGCCTTAGAAGTCAAGGAGGACGTGCATTATCTAATCGTGCATTCAAGACTCGCGCCTTCCCTAGAAGCATGGCGCACGGCGCACGCCTCCGCCCACTCCTAGCTATCATTACCGTGACAGGACAGGGTGGCACAGCGTGACAACAACACAGTGCTATACGACATGACAACATCAAAGTTCTACACGGCTCACCGAGTAGGACACGGCGACAAGACGAGGCCTTCACCTGCCATCATCAACCGCTACTCGGTCAGAGGCGCCCGGCGTGTCAGGCGGCCCGCCTTAACTTCATCGACAAGGACATTATGTGAAGCTATAAATACCCTAGATCGTGTATAGGGTACGGACAGCCGCGGGGCCACCTGTTGGGCCCCGACCACATTGTAACTGCCTCAACCTTGAGCTATAAAAGGATCAGGGCAGCCTCTGGGAAAATGATTCGGTTCTTAACCCAACTTACTCACTCACACGCTTAAGGCAATACAACACTCACTCTCGTGGACGTAGGGTTTTACGCTCCGGCGGCCCGAACCACGTAAATCTCTGTGTTCACCCGTGTTCATTAGTGTCGACCGATCTATAGACATTAGCCCCTTCAAACAACAAACCTTGACGGATCGCCCAGTAGCGATACCGGGGGAAGTGTCGTAGTGAACACTTCAACATTTTGCGCGTTAGGAAGGGGAGGGCTTTCACATTCTCTAGATGACTGAGCGTCACCACCATGGTGAACATCCACTCCATCGCCTGCTCGTCTCGCCCAACTCGCCGTCGACTCCAGGGAGGGACGAGGAGGCCACCTCCCGCTCCAGGACAGGTAGATCTAGCCGGGCGGGCGACCAGACGGACACCATGCTCATGGCACCCACGGCTGCTATCACACGGTGGCCTTCCACCTCAACGGCGGCAACCACGCCACCAGTTGCAAGCCAAGAGCGTGCTGGCTGCAGAACGCGCTCTTCTCCACATCCCTCCTGGTGAGGGTCCACCTCCAGAGACGGAAGAACAGTGGCGCAACTATATCGACCACCTTGTCACCGCAGCCATGAACACGCCTGCCTACCGAAGGCAGCGGCCTGAGCCCTCACAGGCCCAGTCGAATACGTCGATGGTGGCCCGTGAGATGGCTACAACACGCGTGGCAACCACGGCCAGGCAGGCCACAACTGACCTCTGGGTCGAGCTAGACCGCCGCCGCATGAGAGAGA
This sequence comes from Neostapfia colusana, assembly GCA_030760725.1. NCBI lineage: Eukaryota > Viridiplantae > Streptophyta > Magnoliopsida > Poales > Poaceae > Neostapfia > Neostapfia colusana. The sequence goes on along the minus strand of JASWHV010000014.1, from coordinate 50,054,523 downwards.
ATGGCCGTGTCACCATGGAGCAACTTCACGAGAGGTGCCACAACCTCGAGGGAGAGTACGACACCCCGAGTGTTGTACTAGCGGGATGTGCCGCGCAGACCCCTGCCTCTCCAGGAGCAGGCGGGGCTGCATGGCGCTCGCCCCACACCTTCGCATGGGGGTCTGGCCACCCAAGTTCCGGCCACACCTGCCGGAGAATTACGACGGGACAGTAAACCATGCCGAGTTCCTGCAGATCTACTCCACCTCCATCCTATCTGCAGGAGGGAATGGGGCCGTCATGGCCAACTACATCCCGGTAGCCCTGACTGGCACTGCCCAGTCATGGCTCATGAATCTTCCCCCAGGCTGCATCTCCTCCTGGGAAGAGTTGTGCTAGACATTCACGACCAACTTTGGGACTTCCTACACGCGCCCCGGCAGCAAGCTCGACCTCCACGCCGTGCGTCAGCGCGAGAGGGAGTCACTGCAATCTTTCACCAGCGGTTCTCCCAGGTCAGGAACACCATCCCCCGCATCTCCAACGCCTCTGTTGTCGCCACCTTCTGGCAAGGCATTATAGACAAGAAGACACTCGAGAAGTTAGCCATGCATGACGTGCAAGATGTCTCCGAGCTCTTCAGCCGGACGGACAAGTGCGCCAGGGCCGTGGAGGCCTGAGACTGGCACTCACGACCCGCCTCCGCGGCGGGGAGTGCCGGTGAAGCCACTGCTCAGTGCAGCGTCAAGAAGAAGAAGAAGGCTGGAGGCAAGGACAAGCCTCTAGACAAGGCACCCACCATCGCCGCTGCAGTAGTGGATGGGGGCCGTGCCCCACGCACCGACAAGCACCTGCAACCGCCGTTCGTCAGTGATGGCGGTCAGTGGTGCCCGGTGCACAACTCCAGCCACCACGGTGCAAGCGAGTGCCATGAGATCAAGAAGCTCATGGAGCCTTCCGCGAGAAGCAACATGTGGTGGTCCGACCCTCGACGGGGTCATGCCGCTCGCCCGGGAATCGCACTGGGTGGTGCCGTGCGACGCGGCACCCAAAAGCATGCACAAAAAGACGGTAAGAACATATGAAATGATTTATTACTTAACATAAGCTCTTTTACAACATAATGTACACATGCAGCGGAATTTAAAAATTGGACATCTACTCACTCTCGACCCTAACTACGCCAAAGAGAAGTCGTTCAGCCCGTGAACGCTTCCTACTAGCTTAACCAAAGTAAGGCATCGGATAGGTTTCCGGTGAGTTAAACGAACCGTGAGGTTCGACGTCTCACTGAACAACCATCTTCATATCAGGCATCCTGCAACCTGCAAAAACAACTCAGAAGCAACCGTGAGCACTAATGCTCAGCAAGTCTTAACCGTCAATTTTAAACATGTAACTCTACATGCAGGGGTAGTAACACAGTAGGAATATAAACTTTGCATAAAGATGCTTGACTAAACATGATACTTATATTCAGATTCTCATAGCATTCATGCCTCACAACACCGGAAGTCCAAAATCAAACAAGAAACGCTTATCCCGATGTTGCTAGGCTAAGGTGGAATAGAAATTTAGTTGGCACTATATTTACTTCAGTCAAGGTTCCAATACAATGCTTAAGTCATAAAAAACATGTTAAGAGACTTCGTTCCTCTTCTTACTACGTCACGACGCAGTGGGCAAGTATGCTCAATCCTCTTCCACGAGCGATGGTGATTCGAATCAATAACAACCCGAAATACACGACACATACACTGCCTCGAAAGAATCACTCATTCTTACATTGTATGCAGAAACCTTTCACATGACACCCCGACATAGAAAAACATTTCGCGCCAAGCAGGATGGTCCTCTACGCGGACACGTCGATGTTGCCCGCTAAAGGATTTACACCTCCCACCTTCTCAACGCCATTCCCATGCGAAGGATGAGTTTCTATATCACGGTCCATCGAGTTACATCGGTTTCATGGGTCCCATACTCCACTATATATCTGGTACAGCTCAATCTTGTCCAGCAGGGCCGCATACGCGCGGTCATTAACCGATACGGACGGGGCTAAAACCAACCTCCACATTTGCCTTTCCCACCCGGCCCAGATCCAGTGTGGTATCAAGCATTGTCACACCCATTGCAGGTCGAGAAAACCTTGAGCGCTCCATACTACAGGAACTTCCCCGTCCCCATCTCATTTTTCATGAGGGTGCTCTTATCATCAACCTCTCGCGAGTAAACTCCATTACTCGACCTTTCTCGTGAGTAGCTTTTTACTACTCAACTTCTATCGAGCTAGCTACAACATTAGCCTAGCATCTACGATGAGGCAAAGCCTATGATAAACATCTAGTCAGGGATTTCATGGGAATGCAGTTGGAGTTTCAAACATCCTAAACGTAATGCACAATATCAAGTCTAACAACATTAGGTGAAAGTAAAGCAACATTAAAAATGGTAATTATATGCAAACCTGGGCTTGCCTTGCTCAACGGTTTTGTTAGAAGCTAGGAGTTAGCCTTCCTCCGGAGAATCCACCAAACTCGTCACGAGATGGAGATCCTCGCTGCGGAGTTGAGTCCTCGTCGAACGTCGACGTCATGTGAGCTATTAAGATGCAATGCACATATAGTTCAAAAGTTACCTAGAAAACGCTTTAAGAACTGTTGTACAAGTTAACTCACACATAAGAGGGAGAAACAACAGCAAGGTTTCTGTTGTTGGATCTACAACCTTAGAGAGGAAGAATGCTAGGTGAAAAGGGAGGTAAAATTTATCACCATGTGATTAAGTCCTCATATGAACCTTAAACCTAAATAATGGTAGCGATCCAGGGGTCCAATGAAGCTGAAAATTTAACCATGGCTTCAAGGAAAAGTATGTAGGCAGTGTGCACAATTTGAGCTCATAAAATGTCTCAATGTGATCACAAGAAATCTTTATTTGGTTTTCACTAATCTGCCTTTACCCCATAGATATTAAGCTTTCCTATGCTGAAAAGTAGACTTTTTGTGAAGTAAAAATGTCATGATTCCATAGGAATTGGTTTTATCATGTTTGGAGTTTCCTACACGGAGATATGGATTTTACAAGGATTGGGGAAAAAGCTCAAAATGGTTATGTCCTTTTTCCTATTTTTAAGAGACATAAAAGATTGACACCAAATTTGGCCAAGCAAATGAGGTCCAATGCCTCTGAAATTTTACTGGAGCTCAAGTATATTTGTAAGGATGTCCTTTCCAAAATTGGGAATTTTCCAAATAACAGAACTCCTGGACTAAATCCTACGAGATTTTCCTTAAATGAATTAATGATCCAAATTCAGGGATTTTACTAAATATTTGGCTGCACCCCTGGATAGTACTCTCTGAGAGGAATCCTACAAAAAATTTTTGACAATTTTTGGACACTCCTACACAAAGTTGTGGCTATTGAAAGTTGGAACCGAAATAGGAATTCCTGAAAATGTTTAAATGTCTGCTAGTGGGTCCCACCCAACAGACCTTCTTCAACCTTGCGCCAAACAGCCGAGCGGTGGCGTCCTCCGGCGAGGCTCGCCGGAATCGGCTTCCCGGCCACCTCCCGGCCTCCTACTCACCGCCCCCCATTTTCAGACACTCTGAACGCATCGGCGGGGCCGCCGGCGGCCGGCAATGCTCGGAAAGGGGTGCGCGACGGCAGCAGTACCCGCTAGGGTTCCGGCGAGGTTAGGATCCAACATTTCAACCTCAAACGCTCGGTTTATGGGCTCTAAAGATTCAGTGGACAGTATAGAAGCTAGAAATGGAGGCTAAACGAGCCGTGGAGCTCTCCAAACATGTCGGCACCGTGCGGCCGACGAGGTCCGATGGTGTTCCCTCGGCAGGAACTCGGAATTCTCACTCTACGACTTTCTCAGCCTAAAATCAAGGGAGGAGGTGCACTAACTAGTCAAGAACCTATGAGTGAAGTTTGCAAGGCTAAAAACAAGAATTGTTCATGAATTTCCCCGTTTCCTACCTCGGTGTCGGGTTGTGCCGCCCGGGAGGAAATCTCCAAATTTTCCTCCGACGGGTCACGGCTTGGAATGAGCTTTGGGGGTGAGCACCTCTGGTTGTGGGTGCACCGATGGGTTGTCTTGCTTGGTGTGATCTTCTTTGTTGTGGGCTGTCCACAGTGACTGAGCTTGGTTTCCTTCGGTTTCACTCGGGCGCACGGCCGAAACTTCGAATTACCATCCACAAACGAGCATGGGACCGTGGAAGAAAGATGCTATCCGGCTAGAGCACGTGTTGGCGCTCACTTTTGCTGTGTATCACTTGAGACCTCGATGATCGGCGCCAGTGTGCGGTCGAGGAGACAGAGAGGTACTGGTGGCTGTTCTTTGGGTGCTGGAGAAGAACAGAGAGGCGGCACAAGCCGGGGAAGCAAGCAATTTCGTTTTACCGTTGTGTACGGGAAATAAGAGCAAGCAACCGGTCGGGAGAACAACCAGGAAAACAGCTCGCTAGCAGCTTCTCTCGCGGTGGCGTGCGCTGAAGAGGTGAGCAAGTTGGTTTGCATCGTGTGTGTATGACATGTGGGCCACAACACCACATTTCTATTATATCCTCTGTTCTTTGAGATTCCCACACAAATATTATCCGATTCTCACCAAATTTGGAAAGTAGGCCAACAAAATTATGAGGAACTCAAATCTGAAATCAGATTTTGAAATTGAGTTTGTTTAGTTCAGAATTTGAATTCAAGTTTGAATTTGAACGTGCCCTCATTTAACCCTTTGAACAAATAGTAAATGATCTCTACAATTATTTAAATTTGGACCAGAAGCTCCTTAATACATGGAAAATGCATTGGTGAATTCATTTGTATGTATTTGGGCAATCTGAATATGAACCCTTTTTAAAAGATTCAAATTATGTTTAAATTTCCTCCATCTTCTACTCATAAAGGATGTGCACATGAATTTAAATTTTTGGGAGTGAAATTCTTTCCCTAGGTTAACATGTGTCAAGCTTAGGCTAAAGAAATTTTTTAACTCCCTCACATGTTCATTTTTGTGTTCATCATTTCATGTGACACAAACTCAAGCTTTCCTTTGCCTTAACTTTGTTTCACAATGTGAAATAAAACTTTACAAAAGTTAGGGCTGTTACATTCCTGCCCCCTTAAAAGAATCTCGTTCCGAGATTATAAAAAGAAAGAGGAAGGAAGAAAGAAACTACTGGACATATGGTACAAACAAGTCAGGAAAATCTAAACGGAGAAAATCCTCGCTTTTCCACGTCGTTTCATCAGCGGTGTTGTAACACCCTCAATTTCGAATCCATGCATGCATACACATTTCATATAGAGAAACATTTTAAAAGAAGTAGAAACGGAGAAAGAATCAGAAAGATAGCCGAAAAGTAGCCAATACAAGTTCGCCGAGGACCGCTGTAGACACTTCCCCCGGCCCGCTGGCCATGTGGCGCCTTCGGAGCTCATCCCTGCAGAAGGGGTGAGGTCCGCCACTGATTGGCCACGTGTCAGGCTCGGAGCTCGCCTCTGCGGAAGGGGCGAGGTCCGGCCCCGCTTGACACGTGTCACCTGCGGAGCTCGCTTCTGCAGGGAAGCGAGGCCCGACCCCACGGGACACGTGTCACCTCCGGAGCTAGACTCTGCGGAGAAGCGAGGCCCAGCCGCGCGGGACATGTGGAGCCTTCGGAGCTCGCCTCCGAGAGGCCTGACCCGCGGGACACGTGTCGCTCTCGGAGCTTACCCCTACGGAGGGAGTGAGGTCCGGTCCTACTGGACATGTGTCGTCCTCGGAGCACACCTCCGAGGAGAAAACCTTGCGGGAAAAGTGTCGTCCTTGGAACCCACCTATGAGGAGAAGGGAGGTCTGACACTGCTTGACACGTGTCATCCTCGGAGACCACCTCCGACGAGAAGGGAGGTCTGACACTGCTTGACACATGTCGTCCTCGGAGCTCACCTCCGAGGAGAAGGGAGGTCCGACACTACGGGACACGTGTCGACCTCGGAGCTCGTCCCTGAGAAGAAAGAAAGTCCGATGCTGTTGGACACATGGCACTCTCGGAGCTCGCCTTCGAGAGGTCTGGTCCGCTGGACACGTGTCACCCCCCGGAGCTCACCTCCGAAAGGTCCGATGCTGTTGGACACGTGGCACTCTCGGAGCTCACCTCCGAGAAGAGAGGTTCGGAACTGACACCAAGCACCCCCAGAGCTCACCTCTGTAGAGAAGGGAGGCCCGACTCGCCAGACATGTGGTGCACGCGGAGCACACCTCTGAGGAGAGGGAGGTCCCGCCCACCTGACACACGGCGCAACCGCAGCTCGCCTCTGAGGGAGAGGGAGGTCCCGCCCGCCAGACACGTGGCACGCCCGGAGCTCTCCTCTGCGGAAAAAGGGAGGCCAGGCCCCCGCTGGACACGTGGAGCCTCCGGAGATTATACCTGTGGAAGGACGAGATCCTTAAGTAGTTTTCCCCGATACGCGAGTATCCGGTACTGAGGAAACCGACACGAATTCTTCTGTGGCGGACCGGGATCCGCTCATCCAGGATCGCAGAGGGTGGTGCCGCACGATGCGACACCCGACAGCACACGTCATAAGAACACAATATATTACATGGGAAAACAACTGAACTGTACAAACAGGTACAATACTCAGTTACAAACTATTGTCTTTATTACACAGCGGAAGTCTACTTTTCTACACTCACGCCCGCCTATCTAGCAAAAGTCGGTTGCCCAGCCCTAGGGAAACCCACACTAGCTGCACGTCTCAGCTCAGCGCGGCGTGTACGGCTCCCACTCAGCCGTGGTTCCCGACGGAGGGTAACCCTCACCGGTGGACACGTACTCCGAGTCCGTGGGTGGCTCCTCACCTGAAAAACACTTAAGCAGCAACCGTGAGCACGATGGCTCAACAGGACTTAACCGACTCACCTAAGCATGGAACTCTACATGAGGGATACAATGAACATAGGGGAGTAACAATGCATCAATGGACACGCCTACAAGTTCATCCATAGTTCATCTTTTAGCCACAAGTTAACAGTTCGGAAATCTGAAATTTAGTAAGCAATATTTGTTGGCACACATGTAGCAATGCAATTATATCATAACAGCAGTATTGAATCATAACATTCCATAATTCATCTACGTTATGACGCAGTGAACAAGCGGTACTCATCACCTCGAGGGACGGCGAATCGACTCGATATACACCTGCAGGGAAACCCAAAGAGCACGTCACGTACGCCCATCCGTGGAGCTGCACCGCACGCTCACTCGATGTCGTACGGGACAACCTTTCACCCAACAGCCCAAACGTCGAACCGGTCGCACCGAAACGAGCAGGAGGTTCCCCACACGGAGCATCTCTCTATGCCCGTTGGCAGATTTCCACCTTGCTGCCCTCAACCTACACCTATAAATCGGTGTGCTATGCCTCGACGCCCGGAGGTTTAGGCTACATTGGTTTATCAGGGCCCATATATCCGATATGCCTTCGGTACGTTCACTACTTGTTCAGCAGGGCCGCACACAGATCGGTCCTCAATCGGCACGGGCAGGGCTGCGCAGACAAGACTTCCTCTTGCTGCGCCCTAGCCCCTGCCTAGTCTCGTTTTCATTACTAAAGTGATCTCACATCACTCAACCGACCCCGTGTGCCCCAAGCCTAAACTCGCGAGTAGATTCAAACTACTCGACTTGTACCGAAGTCCTATGAATCCTTAAGCATAGCCTGTCAACTCGAGGTCTTAGACACTACCCTCACTCTTATGGAAAAATTCTGGTCATGCAAGTGGGGTTCCATTCATCCTACACCTAATGCACATTCATACATCACCCTAATTATGTGAACAAAGCAAAACTTGATAAAAGAGTTAATGCAAACCGGTGCTTGCCTTTTTGCTGCTGGTCAGGAGTTAGTTCTTCTTCCGGAAGGAGGAAGTCCAAAACTTCCGGAGTCTCTTCGCCTTCAGCGACTACACGTTAATGAGATACTACATGTTAATTTAAATGCAATGTGTGAACTTGAATACTTAATTACTACTAACTCTAGCTAGCCCTCCCCTTTGGTTCTGAAATTTTTATGGTGGCTTGGTAGGGTCCTAACCAAAGTCTTGACCAAGTTTCATTTGAAACAAAGTTCATTTGAACCTTGTACAAATAAAAGCCTATTGGGTCAATATTTGAGCCTCTAAGTAATTCCAGGGGTTTTCATGGCTCCAACCATTACTTTCTGGAAACTAGAAGTCAAGATGGTTCTTATGGCATTGGTTTCATGTCATTTGAAGAATTCTACTGAAAGTTATGCCCTAATTAAGATTTGAGAAAATCTGAAAAATGTTTCTGTACATTTTTCTATTTTCTCAGGGCAGTTCTCTTAATCACCCAAAGGGGGACTAAATAATCTTGGATGAGTCTGAAAATTTTACTGTGACTCCAGGATTTTCCAATGAACCTCTCAGCCAAAAGCCAGCATTTTTCATTAAGTAATTCTCCAGATAAAATTTCCCCACATTTTAAACTTTAGGGATTCAATTCTGGAAAACTATTAAGTTTCATGAGCTGAAATTGGTATTGCTGGAAAGTACTCAGAACCCTGAGTTCAGCAAAATTTGGTTCACTAAATTTGGAGCTTCCTACACAAAGTTATGAATTTCTAAGGTTTGAGCTGATCCCTGAATTATTTTCCCACAGAGAATCACCTCCTGCGCTAAACCATAGGCTGACAGCAGGGCCCGCCCGTTTAAATTGAACTAACCGCGCATTCGCGCGCGATTAGCACAGGGGCTGACAGGTGGGGCCGCGCCCTTCGTCTACCTCCCGACGCCGCCGCCCTGAGCCGCCGGAGCTCCGGCGAGGTCGGCGTTCCCGGCGATCTAGCTCGCCAGCGCCGACAAGACTCGCCGCCCCCACGTAATATCGGGTGCTGAACACGCTGGACACCATGTCGCCGCCGGCTAACCACCGTAGCTCGCCGGCGATGAGCCCTATGCCTCTGTGCTACCTCGGCAACGTGTTCCCGCCCTTCTGACCATCTCCTTCGCGCGCTAATCGCGTCGCCACACTCAGGGGAACCTCGGGAAGCTCGACATGATCTCCATTGGGCCATAAACGGCCGGCAACCCAGACCTCACCGGCGACCCCCTCCTCCACCATACTGTTCTATGGTGAACTTAGGGTTCCGGCGGTGATTTCCTTCCGGTTTTCGATCGAGAGGGGTCGCCAGAACCTCTAGATGCTCTCTCACAGCTCCATTCGACCTCCCACCCACCAAGCTTCATGAATTTCTCCTAATCCTAATCGGGTCCCGAAATGAGCTCCCCGCCCTAAACTGGAAAATTCTCCGCGCACAAAGGTCGAACCTTGGAGCGGTTTGCGCAGTGGTCTTGAGGACGAGCTAGCGCTTCACTTTCCTATGGAGGTCAAGGCCGGAAGATGATCACAGCTTGGGTGGCACACGATCGGAGCTCGGGCGACTAGGCTGCTGGTTGCGGGACTCGCGAAAAAACAGCAACTCGCCGGCGATCTCGGGCCTTTTATAGGCCCCTGAGGCCAGTGGAGAGCGCGACACCTGCTGTGCCACCTCCTACGCCGAAGCATGAGCTGGCCGGCCGAGGTGGTTGGGCGCCGACGCTGGCCGCAGCTGGCGAGCACGCTCGGTCGAGGGAGTCGGCTGAGGAGACTTCTGTGCTAAGTCTACTGACCAGTGGGCCTCCCCTCTAATTCCATTTTTAATTTTCTCAATTCTGTTGTGCCAAAATATCCTCAGCTACTCACAATTTAATGTGAGACTTAGTCACCAAGTCTTAGTTTGAATTTGAATTCTCAAATTTGAACTGTGTTTGGCTAAATTTGCTGCATGTTTAAACTGAAATTCAAATTCAGTTTTGAATTCTTGCAAATTTAGCTCTTGACAAGATGAACTCCAATGAGGATGAAAATTGGTGGGCCTACTCAGAAAAATGTGCTGAGTTTGATTATGAAGCTAACTTTTGAATTTGAGTGATGAAAGTTGCTGCAATTTGAATTTACATTCAAATAGGCCTCTTGTTCAAATACCTCCAAAAGTGCCTCAAAAAGTGTTGGATTTACATGAAACTCGTACTGAACTTTCCCAAGAGTTTTTAAGTTCTAGGGGTGAGCTGAACCTCTCTTGTTCATGTGTAAAAATCCCACTTTGTGAAAGTGAAGGATTTCCCCTCTAATCACTCTTTTGATGGAGGTTACTTACTCTTCACAATATTTCCTAAGATATCCACAACAAAAACTGTGGCGTTGTGAGGTGATGGAAAGTTTTTGTAAGTCTCTTTTCTTGGGCTTTTACATCCCTCCCCCCTTAAAAGAATCTCATCCCGAGATTATAAAAGAAGACATAGCGATGTAGTAGGGACTTACCCGTGCTGAGAGGCCATGAACTCCGGTTAATTTGAGCGAAGGAATTCCTCGCTCTCCCACGTTGCTTCTTCGGCGGTGTGGTTGCTCCAGAGTATAACCACAATGTTCTGCTACGCGTGGTCCGGGCTTTCTCATCAAGAATTGCAACCGAATATTCGTCATAAGTTAAATCCGGTTTCAGCTCGCCGATGTCTTCGGTAGTAACATCAGCGGTATGTTTCAGACATTTTTCTCAGCTGGGAGACATGGAAAATGTCATGGACACCAGCAAGAGATGCTGGTAGCTCCAATCTATACGCCGCTGGTCCACACTTCTCGGTGATAACATAGGGTCCAATGAAACGGGGAGCGAGCTTCCCCTTCACACTGAACCGATGCACGCCTTTCATCGGAGACACGCGGAGGTACATGTGTTCACCGATGTCAAAGTGCAATGGTCTACGCCTCTTATCAGCGTAGCTCTTTTGCCGGGATTGAGCGGCCTTCAAGTTAGCTTGAATCCTCCGAATGCGCTCTTCGGCGTCGTTCACCACATCAACCCCAAATGTGACCATCTCACCTGACTCGCACCAGTTTAATGGGGTGCGGCATTTTCGACCGTAGAGAGCTTCGTAGGGTGCCATCTTGATACTCGCCTGATAGCCGTTGTTGTACGAGAATTCTGCCAATGGTAGGTGATCATCCCAGTTTCTACTGTGGTGGATGGCACATGCTCTCAGCATGTCTTCTAATACTTGGTTCACCCTCTCTGTTTGTCCATCGGTCTGAGGGTGGTAGGCGGAGCTCCTAATCAGCTTAGTACCCAATGCAGCGTGTAGCTGCTCCCAAAAGCGAGATACAAATAATGCACCTCGATCCGAGACGACGGTCTTGGGTACCCCGTATAAGCACAGAATCTTTGCTATGTACAGCTCCGCATATTTGCCGGCATTGTAACGTGTATTCACCGGGATGAAGTGAGCCGTCTTGGTTAACCAATCGACGATTACCCAAATAGAATCATGTTTGTTGGCAGTTAGGGGCAACCCCACAATGAAATCCATGCTCACATCTTCCCATTTCCATGCCGGGATCTTCAGGGGTTGTAGCAGCCCTGATTTCTTCATATGATCAGCTTTCACTCGTCTACACGTATCACACTCGGATACGTACTGCGCTACCTCCCGCTTCATCCGTGTCCCCCAAAATTTCTTTTTCAAATCTTGGTACATTTTGTTGCTGCCCGGATGAATGGAGTATTTAGACAAGTGAGCTTCATCGAGGATCTTTTTCCTCAACTCCATGTCTCGGGGTACGACATGCGGTCATTGAACCATAGCGTCCCCTCATCATCCTTCCGGAAACATTTGATCTCCCCGTTGTCTATCCGTCTCCGGAGATGTGCCATGCCTTTATCATCTTTCTGAGCTGCAATGATGTCCTCCCTGATGGTAGGGATGAGGGCAAGGTTGTAAAGCGATCCATAAGGAACCAAGTATAAACTCGGCTCTTCCTCCTCCACCGGTGTAATGGTGAGGTGATGGACATGTGACTTCCGACTCAGCGCGTCGGCAACCACATTCGCCTTGCCGGGGTGGTAATGAATCTCGATCTCATAATCTTTGATCAGTTCTAACCACCTCCTTTACCTCATGTTCAGCTCCTTCTGGGTGAAAATGTATTTCAAGCGCTTGTGGTCGGTGTAGAGATGCACCAGATTCCCCAGGAAATAGTGCCTCCACATTTTTAGCGCCAAAACCACTGCAGCAAGCTCAAGATCATGAGTCGGATAGTGCTGCTCATGGTTCCGAAGTTTGCGCAAGCCATATGCGACCACACGTCCTTCCTGCATCAACACGCAGCCGAGCCCAATACCGGACGCGTCACAATACACGTCGAAGGGCTTTGTTGTATCCGGCTGAGCTAAGACCGGGGCTGTGGTGAGATGCTTCACCAATGTTTGGAATGCTCCTTCACACGCCGTGTTCCAAACATATTTCGTTCCCTTCTTCAGCAATTCTGTCATCAGTTTAGCGAGCTTGGAGAAGCTTGGAATGAATCTCCGATAGTATCCCGCTAACCCGAGGAAGCTTCTGACTTCATGAACTGAAGTGGGAGCTTTCCATTTCAGCACTTGTTCTATTTTGCTTGGGTCAACCGCAATGCCTTCCGCGGAGATGATATGTCCTAAGAATGGCACTTGGCTGATCCAAAACTCGCATTTGCTGAACTTGGCGTAGAGCTTGTGGTCTCGTAATCGTTGAAGAACGATCCTCAAGTGTTCGGCATGTTCGGCTTCTGTCTTGGAGTAAACCAAGATATCGTCGATGAACACTACCACGAACTTGTCCAGCTCCGGCATGAGCACCGAGTTCATGAGATACAGGAAATGAGCTGGAGCATTTGTGAGACCAAAGGACATGACGAGATATTCATATAATATGTATCTCGTCGAGAAGGCCGTCTTCGGGATATCCTCCGCCCGGATCTTTATCTGGTGATATCCAGAGCTAAGGTCCATCTTTGAGAACACACTTGCACCCACAAGTTGATCAAACAATATGTCGATGCGGGGCAGTGGGTACTTATTCTTGATGGTGACGGCGTTGAGCGGCCGGTAATCCACACAAAGCCTCAAGGTTTCATCCTTCTTCTTCACGAACAGCGCCGAGCATCCCCAAGGCAAGGAACTCGGCCTAATGAAACCTTTGCTCAACAGATCATTGAGCTGTGCTTTTAATTCAGCCAGCTCGTTTGGAGCCATTTTGTATGGCCTCCGTGATATGGGCGTAGTCCCGGGTGCAAGTTCAATCTTGAACTCGACGTCCCGCTCAGGTGGCATGCCCGGAAGATCATCCGGGAACACGTCGGGGTCTCCCGGACTACGGGGATGTCCTCTAACTTGAGAGCTTCAGCATTATTAATTGCTGAAATTTCCCGGACTGGCGTGTCTAACACCATGGAATGTGGACGGTGAAATGGAGAGTTTAAATGAACCGTCCGTGTCCGAGTCTCCAGGACAAAGCCATGGTATTGTAGCCATGACATCCCTAAGATTGCATCAATCTTTTGCCCCATAAGGATTATCAAGGTGGTGGGATATAGTTTCCCACCTAAGCACAGAGGTTCCTTTGGGATCATCATATTTGCTGAGATCGTCCCTCCCGGTGAGCAGATCATATATGTGCAGTCGGTTGGGAAGACTTGCATTTGATGCTTAGCCACATAGGATGCACTTATAAAGCTGTGGATTGCACCAGAATCAAAAAGTATGATGATGGCTTGATTGTTGAGAGTAAACGTACCCGCCAGCACATTCTCTCCCTCTGGGCATCCTCATTGTCGAGGTTGCGGACACCCCCAGTCCACTGACCAATCTTCTTCACCGGAGGTCGGCCTCGAGCACCGCCCTGGAACTGGGCTTGCCCACTGCTCTGCTGCCTCTGGGGACAGTCCTTCGCGAAGTGGCCCGCCTGGCCACACGTGAAGCAGGTGAAACGGGGCGGTCCCCCGCTGATTGGTGGACGGAAACCCGGGGCGCGTTGTGGCGGTGGAAACGCCCGGGGTACCGTCTGCTGCTGCTGCTGCTGCTGTCTTGGTGGTGGCATCGGTGGACGGAACGGAGGTGACTGAAATGAACATCCCCCGAACCGCTGAGGTCGCGTCGGTGGATGCCACTGCTGGCCGGATGGTGTCCGATACACCATCCGGTACTTCTGGGGAGCGCCACCCCCACTGCTAGGTGGAGCGCTGCGCTTCCTCTGCTCAGCTGCGAACTCCCGCTGAGCGTCCTCTTGCATAACCGCGGCATTGACTAGGTCGTTGAAGGTGCTGCGATTCCACTGAACGAGATGTGTCTTCATTTCAGGGTGAAACCCCCGATAGAAATGTTCTCGCTTCTTCTCTTCAGTGGAGATGTAATCTGACGCATATTACGCCAGATGGTTGAAGGCACGGGATTAGTTATGGGCACTCCTCCTGCACTGCTTCAGTTCCAAAAATTCTTGGAACTTCCTCTTCATTATTCCGGGAGGGATATGATAGGGGCGGAACGCCTCCCAGAATTCTCCCCACTCCACGGTATGGCCAGCCGAACGTGAGGCGACATAGTTCGCTCACCACGCGCCAGCGGCACCGTGAATCTGCTGCGCTGCGAACAGAGTCTTCTGCCACTCCGTGCATTGAAGCAGCCCGAACTTAGACTCGATAGTCCGCAGCCAGTTGTCGGCCTCCAGTGGTTTTTCCGCTTCGGTGAACACTGGAGGATGCGTACTCATGAAATCCGAGTACGACACTTCACGGGGCTCACGAGGCCCTCTGTCTTGACGCCCCCGCCCCCGCCTGGGACGTATTCTGCAAGATCGTGCGAAGCAGGTCGGTCTGCTCCTCACGACCTCCCACCAGTGCCGCTATCACATCCGCTAGAGTAAGCGGAGGCGGCAGTGGTGGTTGCTGCTGCGGGGTGCTGTCGTAGGCCGGTAGCTGGGAGTCATCGCCTCCCTGTTGGCTAGAACCACTAACCTCGTGCGTGGTCCTAGTGCGCACCATCTGCAACCATACAACAACAAGCATTAGTCCCGCAACATATTTCCATGCAGTCAAATGAAATAGGCGTAACCACATAATGACAATAAAACATGCGATACATATCGTAAGTAGATAATGTAATAACTTTGCACAAGCTACACCATTACCAGACCAAACACAAGCTAGTTTAATACAACTTGATGAACCTCCTCTTTGGAAGCTCACCACAACTAGGTTTGGTCATTACGAGACGTTACTATCTCGTTGTCATCACGTATACCACCCTTTTACCTTCAATACGACACAAACATGGTCTCTAGTAAAAGAAACTTGAGTGAGACCTATACTCAAATCTTTAACTAGTTGAAGATAACCTCTCATGAGTATGTTCTACCCCATTGGAAGTACTCAACCACCTCTAGGGTACAACAATCTCTCAAATGAGTTCAACTGTCATTCCTCTGTCAGAATGACCAGTTTCTACATATCCAAGATTTTGATCTGGTTCTGGGTATTTTCATGACTCGAGTTGCATAACAAAGTTCAAGTTAACTTCAGTATCTTCCAACGAGTACTTATTTGCCCTCAGATCATCTCTGGTTAAAAAGTTATGGTCATTCAAAGGCAGCAGAATTTCTGGAAGAATTTTAACAGCACCTCCCTTGGGAAGTTGCTGTTTTCAACTCTGATTTCCACTAAATTCTGTGCTGAAATTTCAGAAACATTGAATTGCAAAGATGTAACACATCTTCTACCCTCTCTAAGGATGTATCATATGAAAATTTTAGATTTTTCTACTGGAAGTTATGTTTGAAAAACAGAGCAGTCCAGAGAGTGTTTCACTCTGTCCTGGTTCTGGTCAGTTTACATCCCTCTGGGTTTTAGGCCATCTTAATGTGCGATTCAGCTCTGGAAGTCTACAACAAAGTTGTAGAGTACTTAAATACCTTTCCATAACTATATACTACACCTCCCTGGGCTAAAAGACCTGTGAGTTATGTCCTGTTGAAGATCAGCACACTTGCTGCCCAAAACAGAGCACTCTGTTTTTCAGTCCTTTTGAAACTACACTCATCACTATCCAATTTGTTTACCCAACCAGGGTCCTAAATGTTGAACCTAATGATTTTTAATTCCTTGCTATCATTATTTTTCATGCATATGCCTATGATATCTCGGGACTACGTTCCTCACAAAAGAAAATCGTAACCGGATTATACCGGCATATACGTCTCAAGTGTGGCACTAAACGGTCCCTCGCACACGTTTTACTACACGGATACATACGTGGTTAGTACCTGCAGAAGACCACACAATAATGGTGCAGTCGATGGTTGTTTTCATTTCAGGCAGGATCATATTTAAAAGTAAATACAAACGCCCGTATCATTGCCATACGGCCGTCCTTGAGTTAGGTCACGTCTCAAGGTACGTGATCGTGTTTGAACACCACATGACGGGGAACCCGAGTATTTCATGAACGGGTCGTCACGGTTGGGAATGTTATCAACCCAACAGATACCACCTACTGCCCTGCAGGGCACGCCGATGGCAAGCGCTGTGTATGTCCCCCTGGCTACTTCCAGACGAACACACTCTCGCGTTACTGACCACGCGATGGGGTCTCCACTTACTTGCCTAATGCACGCTAGGGATCAGTGTTATATATGAACTCAGGGACATGAAGAGTCCAAGAGTTTCATATTAACATCTCACACCAAGCTGTGAGACCTATCCCTGAACCACGTTCCTCGTCAGGGGAGCTAATCGAAATTGAACCGCTTTCGGTGACGTTCCTTACCAAACTTACCAGAGCGTAGGTGCGTCGTTACATAATTAAAATTCAGAATTATAACACATAGGTTAGTCTTTGCCACTTTAAGTAACTAGGCTAATATAGTCCTTACATGGGCAACTACCGAATCCTCACCGTACCTAAGTTTTCCCATAATACAGTTCTTAAGTACTGTGCTATCCCCAATGCAGCTCTGATATCAGGCTGTGGCGGACCGGGATGCGCTCATCCAGGATCGCAGAGGGTGGTGCCGCATGATGCGACACCCGACAGCACACGTCATAAGAACACAATATATTACATGGGAAAACAACTGAACTGTACAAACAGGTACAATACTCAGTTACAAACTATTGTCTTTATTACACAGCGGAAGTCTACTTTTCTACACTCACGCCCGCCTATCTAGCAAAAGTCGGTTGCCCAGCCCTAGGGCAACCCACACTAGCTGCACGTCTCAGCTCAGCGCGGCGTGTACGGCTCCCACACAGCCGTGGTTCCCGATGGAGGGTAACCCTCACCGGTGGACTCATACTCTGAGTCCGTGGGTGGCTCCTCACCTGAAAAACACTTAAGCAGCAACCGTGAGCACGATGGCTCAACAAGACTTAACCGACTCACCTAAGCATGGAACTATACATGAGGGATACAATGAACATAGGGGAGTAACAATGCATCAATGGACACGCCTACAAGTTCATCCTTAGTTCATCTTTTAGCCACAAGTTAACAGTTAGGAAATCTGAAATTTAGTAAGCAATATTTGTTGGCACACATGTAGCAATGCAATTATATCATAACAGCAGTATTGAATCATAACACTCCATAATTTATCTACGTTACGATGCAGTGAACAAGCGGTACTCGTCACCGCGAGGGACGGCGAATCGACTCGATATACACCTGCAGGGAAACCCAAAGAGCACGTTACGTACGCCCATCCGTGGAGCTGCACAGCACGCTCACTCGATGTCGTACGGGACAACCTTTCACCCAACAGCCCAAACGTCGAACCGGTCGCACCGAAACGAGCAGGAGGTTCCCCACACGGAGCATTTCTCTATGCCCGTTGGAAGATTTCCACCTTGCTGCCCTCAACCTACACCTATAAATCGGTGTGCTATGCCTCGACGCCCGGAGGTTTAGGCTACATCGGTTTATCGGGGCCCATATTTCCGATATGCCTTCGGTACGTTCAATACTTGTTCAGCAGGGCGACACACGGATCGGTCCTCAATCGACACGGGCAGGGCTGCGCACACAAGACTTCCTCTTGCTGCGCTTTAGCCCCTGCCTAGTCTCGTTTCCATTACTAAAGTGATCTCACATCACTCAACCGACCCCGTGTGCCCCAAGCCTAAACTCGCGAGTAGATTCAAACTACTCGACTTGTACCGAAGTCCTATGAATCCTTAAGAATAGCCTGTCTACTCGAGCTCTTAGACACTACCCTCACTCTTATGGAAAAATTCTGGTCATGCAAGTGGGGTTCGATTCATCCTACACCTAATGCACATTCATGCATCACCCTAATTATGTGAACAAAGCAAAACTTGATAAAAGAGTTAATGCAAACCGGGGCTTTCCTTGTTGCTGCTGGTCAGGAGTTAGTTCTTCTTCCGGAAGGTGGAAGTCCAACACTTCCGAAGTCTCTTCGCCTTCAGCGACTACACGTTAATGAAATACTACATGTTAATTTAAATGCAATGTGTGAACTTGAACACTTAATTACTACTAACTCTAGCTAGCCCTCCCCTTTGGTTCTGAAATTTTTATGGTGGCTTGGTAGGGTCCTAACCAAAGTCTTGACCAAGTTTCATTTGAAACAAAGTTCATATGAACCTTGCACAAATAAAATCCTATTGGGTCAATATTTGAGCCTCTAAGTAATTCCAGCGGTTTTCATGGCTCCAACCATTACTTTCTGGAAACTAGAAGTCAAGATGGTTCTTATGGCATTGGTTTCATGTCATTTGAAGAATTCTACTGCAAGTTATGCCCTAATTAAGATTTGAGAAAATCTGAAAAATGTTTCTGTACATTTTTCTATTTTCTCAGGGCAGTTCTCTTAATCACCCAATTAGGGGGACTAAATGAACTTGGATGAGTCTGAAAATTTTACTGTGACTCCAGGATTTTCCAATGAACCTCTCAGCAGAAATCTATCATTTTTCATAAAGACATTCTCCAGATAAAATTTCCCCACAGTTTAAACTTTAGGGATTTAATTCTGGAAAACTATTAAGTTTCATGAGCTGAAATTGGTATTGCTGGAAAGTACTCAGAATTCTGAGTTCAGCAAAATTTGGTTCACTGAATTTGGAGCTTCCTACACAAAGTTATGAATTTCTAAGGTTTGAGCTGACCCCTGAATTATTTTCCCACAGAGAATGACCTCCCGCGCTAAACCAGAGGCTGACAGCAGGGCCTGCCCGTTTAAATTGAACTAACCGCGCGCTTGCGCGTGATTAGCACAGGGGCTGACAGGTGGGGCCGCGCCCTTCGTCTACCTCCTGACGCCGCCGCCCCGAGCCACCGTAGCTCCGGCGAGGTCGGCGTTCCCGGCGATCTAGCTCGCCGGCGCCGACAAGACTCGCCGCCCCCACGTAATCTCGGGTGCTGAACACGCTGGACACCATGTCGCCGCCGGCTAACCACCGTAGCTCGCTGGCGATGAGCCCTATGCCTCTGTGCTACCTCGGCAACGTGTTCCCGCCCTTCTGACCATCTCCTTCGCGCGCTAATCGCGTCGCCACACTCAGGGGAACCTCTGGAAGCTCGACATGATCTCCATTGGGCCTTAAACGGCCGGCAACCCAGACCACACCGGCGACCCCCTCCTCCACCACACTGTTCTATGGTGAACTTAGGGTTCCGGCAGTGATTTCCTTCCGGTTTTCGATTGAGAGGGGTCGCCAGAACCTCTAGATGCTCTCTCACAGCTCCGTTCGACCTCCCACCCACCAAGCTTCCCGAATTTCCCCTAAGCCTAATCGGGTCCCGAAATGAGCTCCCCGCCCTAAACTAGAAAATTCTCCGCGCACAAAGGTCGAACCTTGGAGCGTTTTGCGCGGTGGTCTTGAGGATGAGCTAGCGCTTCACTTTCCTATGGAGGTCAAGGCCGTAAGATGATCACAGCTTGGGTGGCACACGATCGGAGCTCGGGCGACTAGGCTGCTGGTTGCGGGACTCGCGAAAAACAGCAACTCGCCGGCGGTCTCGGGCCTTTTATAGGCCCCTGAGGCCAGTGGAGAGCGTGACACCTGCTGTGCCACCTCCTACGCCGAAGCAGGAGCTGTCCGGCCGAGGTGGTCGGGCGCCGACGCTGGCCGCAGCTGGCGAGCGCGCTCGGTCGAGGGAGTCGGCTGAGGAGACTTCTGTGCTAAGTCTACTGACCAGTGGGCCTACCCTCTAATTCCATTTTTAATTTTCTCAATTCTGTTGTGCCAAAATATTCTCAGCTACTCACAATTTAATGTGACACTTAGTCACCAAGTCTTAGTTTGAATTTGAATTCTCAAATTTGAACTGTGTTTGGCTAAATTTGCTGCATGTTTAAACAGAAATTCAAATTCAGTTTTAAATTCTTGCAAATTTAGCTCTTGACAAGACGAACTCCAATGAGGATGAAAATTGGTGGGCCTACTGAGAAAAATGTGCTGAGTTTGAATACGAAGCTAACTTTTGAATTTGAGTGATGAAAGTTGCTGCAATTTGAATTTACATTTAAATAGGCCTCTTGTTCAAATACCTCCAAAAGTGCCTCAAAAAGTGTTGGATTTACATGAAACTTGGACTGAACTTTTCCAAGACTTTTTAAGTTCTAGGGGTGAGCTCAACCTCTCATGTTCATGTGTAAAAATCCCACTTTGTGAAAGTGAAGGCTTTCCCCTCTAATCACTCTTTTGATGGAGGTTACTTGCTCTTCACAATATTTCCTAAGATATCCACAAACAAAACTGTGGTGTTGTGAGGTGAAGAAAAGTTTTTGTAAGTCTCTTTTCTTGGGCTTTTACATCTTCCATGTTGAATACTGCAACCAAATCGATTGGAGATAAGTTGTTAATATCCAAAACAATTTGAATATGACTCTTATTTGAAATTCAATTGGAGTAGGACTCTTCCTTATCCCCTTACAAATAGAACCCGAAACACCCCCTTGGCCGTAACACCTTTTCAAGTCGACGACTCAGAGGCCCTAGCCCCCAAATCGCCGAGTTAAATCCCTTCGCCGGAGTTCAGCCACCGGTGAGATCGCCGACGAGCTACCCGCTGCTGCCATCGCTAGGAGGAAGGCCCTGCCACCAAGGAGAAGCGAGGAAGGTCTTTGTTACCACCTTACGACATCATCGCGCATCTGTTTCTTTGAACAAAAGCTTTTTCATGTGGACAGATCACGTGTTGATCGGTTTTTGACGGTGTTATTGATCTAGATCTTGAGTCAAGATAATCACCACGTCCACACTTTATCCTTACATCCTTGTTCATCGAAAAAACCCATGCAAACCTATTAAAGCATGCAAAAACACGTACAAACTAAACTGCACCATAGGATCAGCATGCACCTACACAGATCACGTGTTGATCGGTTTTTGACGGTGATATTGATCTAGATCTTGAGTCAAGATAATCACCACGTCCACACTTGATCCTTACATCCTTGTTCATCAAAAAACCCCATGCAAACCTATTAAAGCATGCAAAACACGTACAAACTAAACTGCACCATAGGATCAGCATGCACCTACACCATTGCATCTTAAGTAAAGTTCGTGCATGATGTTTGATTGTTATAAATTTTTTATGTGCATGGTCGTGAGTAGAAGGACAAGCTCAGAAAGCCATCTACGAAGGACTACAACACCAGAACTTCGAGACACGTGAGCAACAAAAGCCACAGGAACAAGGCAAGTGCCCCTTGACCATATTGATCCCATGTTTTGAAAACTGTTTTGTTTGCAAAAATGTGTATGCTTGAGTCAACTTGATGGGAAACCTTTTATAGGAGTTTACTAGTTTTGTTAACCACACTTGTCGCCGGGAAAGTTTATGAGTCGGGTATGGTTGTTTTTGCTTTTGCTTCACTGAGTCCACGGGATATGGGAAACGAGATAGAATGTGTCTAGCTACTCATGTGAACAATGATAATAAAAACTTGATGATGATAATGAACATGAATCGGGGGAGATCTAGGCAAGCTTGGTTCGTGGAAGTGATAGAATGAGATGGTGGTTTACTTGCCGTAGATCTAAGGACCGGTTCATGTGAGCACATGCCAGGAAAACAGTGCCACCACAAGGCCAAGTATGGGTGCGGCTTAGCTGACTAATTACGTAAGTTGCTAGATTGTTATGGACCGTGGAAGGCGCGGGCAATGGGAGTCGAGAGAGGACTGCCCTGGGAACCGCATGGCACAAGAGGGGTCCCGTATGTGGGAGAATGGTGATTCGAGCCTGCTGGTGAAAACTTAGTGACTCCATACATCTAGTAGCCCCTTTGTAAAGGCTATTTTGTGGTCTATTTTCCATACACCAACGGTTGTGTACTGGTATAATGGAGGTTCTGCAGTCGCCGACGGGTGACGAAATCACAAACTTGTGGGTAAAGTGGTGCAACCTCTTCAGAGTGTAAAACTATCATGATAGCCGTGCTTCCGGTCACAAGCACCTGGCCAACTTCCATGATTAGAGGGAAGGTTTGGGATGGATGTTTATTGGTTTGGTTATGGTATGGTCTTTGGGATTGGTTTTTGGGACTGTTGAGTCGTAACAATGAGTTTGGTTTCGGAAGATATGAATATGAGATGGTGGTATGTGATGCCCCTGTTCCGAGAAAACCCCGGAACTGAGCTGATGCATATGTGTGCCCAGGATGTTCATCACACATACACATATAATCCACAAACTAAATTCAGAATATATAACCACAAATGAATAGGGTTCAAGTGCTTTATTACATCAATCTCTTATTGCAGCGGAAGTCTCTAAACTATAGCGGAAGCAAACTAAGCACGGCAGCGGCTCCATCTCCAACTCCACAAGCAAGTTGACGGTAGATCACGCGCCTAATACTCCACATGGTCTTCGAAGTACTCCTCTCCTGATGCTGATGATGTATAATAATGCAAGGGTGAGTACATGACGTACTCAGAAAGTGCAGGAAGTATGACATGTAGCTTACAACAAGGTAGGTATAAAAAGGCTCATTGCAGAAAGCAAAGTTTATTTCACAAACATGATAAAAACAGAAACTAGCTTCAAATGAATTTAATCATGTGACCAATTAAAACATCAACATACCTCTTTCATGATTCACCACTTTTTATATCTCATCCAAACATTTATCCTTCTCAACTTTCCTTATTCTCATGAATACCATCTTGTATTCATTACCATCTCATCTGATATTCAATTCCATCTCATAACCGAGATCAAAGTTCATTATTTCGACTCAACAGTGCCAATCTCGTTACCAAGACTCAACAGTCTTGAAACCAAACCTCAACGAACAAATCATAACCAAACCGAACATCCATCCCAAAAACCATCCCATCTAATCATGCGAGTTGTCCATGCGCTTGTGACCGTAAGCTCGGCTATCATGATAGTTTTACACTCTGCAGAGGTGGCACCACTTTACCCACAAGTTTATGATTTCGTCACCCGTCGGCGACTGCAGAACCTCCATTATACCAGTACACAACCGTCGGTGTATGGCCAAGAGATCACAAAATAGCTTTTACAAAGGGGCTACTAGATGTATGGACTCACTAAGGTTTCACCAGCAGGCTCGAATCACCATTCTCCCACCTATGGGCCCCCTCTTTGACACGACCCCACGGTCTTGTCGAGCCAGGATCATGCTGAGGGGTGCTGCGTTGCACAGCACCGAATAACACACATCAAAGGTACAAAGCGGAAGCAAAACTTTTATTACATAAAGTGGTTTATGAATATTTTTACATCAAAATAAGTCAAGTCCACACTCACGGGCGTAGACTATGCATCAAGTCCACGTCCAGCCCTTGAACGTGTCCTTGCTAGCACACACACACACACACACACACACTAACTCTGCGGCGTGCACGACTCCCACTCGACGGGGTACCCCTCCTGGGGTTCCGTCTCCTCTTCGGGAGTCCCTTCCTCATAGAACCCTGCAAAAGCTTCAAACACAAGCAGTGAGCACGAAGGCTAAGCAAGTATGACCCGTCTCACCTAAACATGGAACTTCTACATGAGGGGTGTTGGGTTACATGAGGTAAAAATTATTTGCAAGGACTCGCCTAATTAGTAGAAACTTACTTTCAAGTTTTAGCAGCAGGTTGTGGAGAACCTTATGCTAAGGCACATGAGAGAGCCGCAATCAAACAAGAAACGCATTTCTCTCATGTACTTTGCCCAAAGTTAAAAGGAACTTTAGTTAGCTCTAAACTATAACAAACCATTAACAAGCAAAGTCCATCTTTCAATCAGCAACCTTTTAACATGTAACTAGCCTGTTCTTTCTACGTCACGGTACAGTGAACAAGTAGTACTCACTGACCGTGAGGGACGGCGATTATAATCGATTTACACCTGCAGGGTTACCCGAACAACCCGTCACGTACGCCCGTACTCGATGTTGCCTACAACAACCATCACGGATGCCGTACGCAACCACCTTTCGCCCGTCAGCCAAATATTGAACCGGTCCTATCGTCCCAAGCAAGAGGTCTCTGCACGCGCATCTCAGTGCCGCCAGCCGATTTACACCTCAAGCTCTCAACCTACCCTCTGAACGACGGGCAATGCCTCAATACCCAGCTACCCGAGTTGCATCGGTTTCCCGGTTCCCATATAGCCGGTATGTCTTCGGTACTGTTCTAGCTTGTTCAACAGGCCCGCACACGGCTCGGTCCTCAATCGACACAAGCGGAGCTATAGCACGCAGGCCCCAAAGTCCTGCTGCCCTTACTCTCCGCTCGGTCTCATATTTCTTGCCATGTGTATCATGTGCTATCTCTACCTGAGTCGAGTGCCTCTAGCCTATGCTGGCGAGTAGTTCCAACTATTCGACTTGTACCGAATCCTACACTATCTTAGCATTGCAGTAGCTAATGGGGTTTGCAATCCTAAACCCAACCCATGGTTTTCTTGGCTATGCAATTGGGTTTCCAAACAAGACTCTAATGCAAGGAATCATAATACTCAAGGAAGTGCTCAAAACAGTAAAAATTTGTAAAACGGTTAATGCAAACCGGAGCTTGCCTTGCTGCTCTTGGTCGTAGGCTAGCTGTTCCTCCGGAGTAACGAAGTCTAGGACTTCGGGTTCCTCCTCGAACTTAGCGACTACATGATATAAGAAGTACATGTGTTAAATTAATGCATTTGAATTGACTTTTAAACTTGTGAAATCTATAACTCTTAATAGACAGACCCAATGACTTTGAAACTTTTACTGTGGCTTGGTTACAACCTAACCAGAGACTTGGTCAAGTTTTAGTTGCAGCAAAGCTCATTTGAGCCCTCCACAATTAATTATGTACTTGACCTTAATTGAAGGCTTTTAGGGTATTCTAAGGATTTTCATGAAACAAACTATGACTTTCTAAAAACTAGATTTTAATAGGTTTCTAATGGAGTTGGTCTCACTTAATTTGAAGGTTCCTAGCTAAAGATATGAGCTAAACAATTTCAGAGAAAATTCTGAAAATGTTTCTGAACATTTTTCTATTTTCTCTGGAACAGTTCCACTAATCACACTATTAGGTGGATCAAATGAGCTCAAATGAATCTGAAATTTTTATGGTATTTCAGGGATATTTTGGTGAACATCCCAGCAAAATTTCAGGATTTTCCTCCAAAGGATTCTCCAGTTAAAATTCCAAACTGTTTAAACTTTGATGAATTAATTCTGGAGAAATAAGGATTTTCATGAAGTGAAACTTGATTTGCTGGAAAGTACTCAGAGAGCTGAATCCAACAAAATTTGGTACACTCGATTTGGAGTTTCCTAGCCCAAGTTATGAGGATTTGAAGTTTGAATGAAATCTGAAAATTCGGGGAAAAGTTTAAACTCGCGGGTGGGCCCTGGGGACACGCGTCGCACACTGAGGCGTCGGCACACCGTGGTCTGCGGGGTTCCTGCGCACCAGCACAACAGATCCTGGCCACACCCGATCCCGGTTTGAATTTTTGAGCTGCTGACGCGTGGGCCAGCCGGCTTCGTCTTCCTCCTGACGCTCGCGCTCTGCCGCCGGGGTATCTCGCCGGAGAGCTCGCCGGCAGCTTCTGTAAAGCTCCAACCTTCACGATTTTGGCCACCTCTGCCTATTTTCACTCGGGGAACAGGATTCTCAGGCCAGCTTGCCATGAAAATGGCCGACACATGGTCGGCGACGAGCAGCAGCCTCGGGAGAACTTCGGCCGTGTTGACCGTAGGAAAGGTCGTCGAGCATCAGTGGACCATAGGAAAGGTTGACATGAGCTCTACGTGAATGTGGCCTAGAGGTGGGGTGAATAGGCCTTTAAAAGATTCCTGCACACTTAATAAAATTATCAAAAACTTGATTGACCGGACTAGTCCGGTTGTGTGGGCGGACTAGTCCGGTGTGCTGAATTATGTGAGTTAATTAAGTGTGTTTCAAAAATTTAATCTTTCAGCAACGGAATGAGAACAACAGTTTTTATAAATTAATTTATTGTATGGATGCACGTGCGAACTTATAAGTAACTCAAATAATGATTAGCAAACTAGTGATCTAGTGTATCAAAATGAAAAATAAATGAGAGACAAAAGACACAAATTTTTACCGAGGTTCGATCTCACCAAGAGATCTACGTCCTCGTTGAGGAAGCTCACACAGAGCCGGGTTCCCAACCCTTTCCCTCTTCAAGTCACCACACAGGCCGACTTGACTTCACTATCAAGTGTAATCACCGTGTTTGTGGGGCAACCTCACACGTTGAGGGCTCCCACAAGAATTACAATGAGAAGTTGATCAAATACACTAAAAAAGATTGCAATGCAGAATATGAGTGTAGAGAGATCAAACTCCAAGAGCTCACAACGAAGGAACGACGATCTCCCAATCCCAAATCCAAGTATTTGATTGATCTTCACCTTTTTGCACCTTAGATGTATGGGGAGACTTGTTTTTGGGCTCTTGGGACAGGTGGCGGTGCTAGGGTTTGAGTTTTTGACAGTATGAGTCGTGTATCCATTTAGAAACAACGAAGGACCTCTTTTTATAGGGTTTCCAAAGAAGTTACCGTTGTTAAACCTACTACCGGACTAGTCCGGTATAGGATCAGACTTGTCCGGTCTACTTCCAGTGGGTTAACCGGACTAGTCCGGTCCACAAACCGGACTTGTCCGGTGCTATGTGAAATGGGGTTCCAGAAACTTCAGCGGACTAGTCCTGTCGCTTGGATGGACTAGTCCGCAGTCCTCTAAAGAGGACAACAAAGACATGACCGGCTAGTCCGGTCCAAAACCGGACTTGTCCGGTTGAGTTCCAGTAAGCTGACCGGACTAGTCCGATCCATGGATGGACTAGTCCGGTGTTCAGTGGATTTTAGTTGATTATTAGCCCTTACCCTTACGCAAAGTCATGAGCTCTTGGGATGTGTCTCTCACACACAACCTATACATTTATATCTACTTTGCTCTTCTAAATTCCACAAAAGTCTTCCTTTTCGAGCACCACTCTATTTTTCACCTTTTTGTGTGTGGCGAGCCAGTTCACTTTGTTTATCCTGCAATCATCTTAATAGTTTCATTAGGAACTCATATGTTCGTCATCAATTAGCCAAAACCCAAAAGGGATATCCTAGATGCACTTACAATCTCCCCCTTTTGGTGATTGATGACAACTATTTGAGATATCACAATTGAGAATAAAAGGTTGATTTTCATAAGGTGTGCACATATGAGAATAATAAAGAATTCACAAAAAAAACTTCTCACATATGCACACACCTTATGGTGGGGTGCCTCACAGGTGTGTGATAAACAAAATGTGATAAATTAAAGACAAACAGTAGTGAACATATAAGTAGGCATTAGAGCATAGTACATCACACATAAGAAAAGAAATAGTGCATTACAAGATTTTAAAATAGGTACATGTCCTTGATCACAAAAGATCTTAATAACTAATACTACATAGAAATAGTCCAAATCTAATCTCAATCTTCCCTAATCTCAATCTCTCCCCCTTTGGCATCAAGGCACCAAAAAGGGAAAAATTGAGGGGAATCACTCATCACTGCCTTTTCCGTCAGTCTCAGTCTGATCTTCATCTTCAGCATCCACGGGAGCAGGATCTTCCTCTGAGTCCTCGGAGGCGGGCGGTGATCCAACAGGCTCAATCTCAAGCTTTGCACAGATAGACTTGATATTGGCATTGACGTACTGTTGATGTTTCTTCCTTGCAAGCTTTTCTTTGCGCTGCCTGTCTTCGATCTTACGGCAGTAGGCAAAGATGGAGGAGAGCATCTTGAGGATGCCGCTGGATGATTCTTGGGCAGGTGGAGATCCAGGAGGAGCAGCTGCAGATCTAGTGTCATCATGAGCTTGCTTTGATCTCCTCTCCACTGGTGGAGAGGACGGGGCAGTTGGAGCCGGAGGGAGAGTGTACTCGATGTGTTTTTGCGGCTTCAACCCCGTATGCTTGACATCCTTGACAAACTCGAGTCCCGTCACTTTCTCAATCATGTACATGATATACTGTGCGTATCCACAGGACCTATTGGGGGTAATTGAGATGTTCACAATGTCGTTGTAGATATACTCAAAGACATTGAATGGTCTCCTTCCACTGATGACCTTCATGAGAGTCCTCAAGGTCCCTTGTATAGTTCCCGCATCTCCATCCTTCGGAGCTATAGTCTTTCTCAAGACTCTATTTAGGACCACAAAGAAGGGCTTTAGATATTTGATGGTGGGAGGAACATATGGCATCCTTGTATCATAGAGAAATTCAAGTTCCTCCTTCTCCAGGGGTTTCAGATTATGAATGACCGGTTCATGATCCAAAGTGTGTTGGAGGTGAAGAATCCTAGCAAATTCATCATACGTGACACTATATCTTGAACCATGAGTCATCCAAGTAAGACTTTCTCCATCATCCCGAGAAAAGTAGAGAGTGGAGTAAAACTGGGTAATTACTTCATTGTTCCAGTCATACTCAAAGGATAGCAGGTCCGTCAGACTGTGCCTCTCTAACGCCTCCACCATCTCACGAAAGGCAGGATACCTCTTCGACTTCAGATATTCAACATTTAGCCATTGACTCTCTACTACAGGGTTCTTTATCTTCATGTACACATGCTCGTAGTAGTCTGCATGGAAGTTGCTCCAGAACCTTGGATCAGAGCATTGCTTAGGTCGGTCATACACTTGAATCTTCCTGAAATTATCAGCTAGCTCACTCCTTTTTCCAGTGAAATCCTCACTTGAAGGTTGCCTGTTGCGGTGAATAGGGTTTTTCATCTTCAAGGGCCCAAGGGGACCACTAGCATGTCCCTTCCCTTTATTGAGAACTCTTTTTAGCCCTGACGAGCCCTCAGCAGCATCTTTCCTTAGAGGCCTTTTGCCAATGACTTTCCTCTTCTTAGGTAGATTGTCGTCGGAGGGTGGAGAGTGAGCATTGGCATCATGTCTCTTCTTCATAACTCTCTCCTTGGTCCTCCTCACTTTCTCGCGTTGAACGTCTTCATCGATGTGAAAAGAGCTGTCATCTGAGCCTGAAGACATGATACCTGATAAGGAGTTCAAGGATTAGATACAGATGGACTCATTATCGACTTCAAATGGGAACGTAGGAGTTCAACTGTCAGAGACCGGACTTGTCCGGTTTCAGAGTGCGGACTTGTCTGGTGGACCGGACTTGTCCGCCTCTGTGCGCCGGACTAGTCCGGCCTGGCATAAGAACCCTAATGTTTCATTTGAATCAAATCTCCTATCTAAGGGCACAAGGGTAGGAACATGGTAGGAATACATCTATTGAGGCAATGTACATCCTTTTGAAATCAAAGAAAACTAGCTAGAACTAGAAAAGTTGAGATTTTGGTTTAAAGGTGGAAATTTACCAAGATTTGAAGATTCGCGTCGAAGAAGTGGAAATCAGTCCGGATGAGTCCGTAGGAGGGAGACCACTCGTCAAGGGGAGTCTTTTTCGTGGAGAAAACCTCGATTTTGAGGGTTCAACCCAAAAATCACTTTGGGGGCTAGGGTTTGGAAGAGGAGAGGGAGAGCAAGTCTAATGAGGGGTGAGGGATAGGTCTGGGCCGGCCAAGTGCTTCTATATGCGACTGACCGGACTAGTCCGGTCATGGTAGCGGACAAGTCCGGTACCCCTGAATTAACCCAACTATGGTCTGTCCGGACTAGTCCGGTTGACAACCGGACAAGTCCGGTTCCAGCAGACTTGATGCGGATAATAGAGTTTAGAGGTGATCCAAGAACACTAATTTTGCAAATAGTCTTGGTGATTACGACCAGTAGGCAATCAGCAATCAAACAATGGTCATAATCCTCAAGATTTCTTCATAAAAATAGTTTTCTGAGTAGAAAAGGAGAGGAGGAGCATTTTTAACAATACAGAGGAACATTTTGAGTTGCAACCAGGTATGCAATGTTTCAAGCCACATTTCGAGAGTCAAGAATGTTCAGCTCATTTCTTAGTCCACAAAACCTTTTCTCTTCTAATGGTTTGGTAAAAATATCCGCAAGTTGTTTTTCAGTCCTAACATGTGAAATAGCAATGTCACCTTTTAATGAGTGATCTCTAAGAAAGTGATGACGAATGTCTATGTGCTTAGTTCTTGAGTGCTCTACAGGGTTGTGTGTAATTTTTATAGCACTTCCATTATCGCATAGAAGCGGGATATGACTTAGATTGTAGCCGTAGTCCCTAAGAGATTGTCGCATCCAAAGTAGTTGCGCACAACAACTACCGGTTCCAACATACTCCGCTTCCGCTGTGGAAAGAGCAATGGAGTTCTGCTTTTTAGATGACCAAGAAACTAGGGACCTACCAAGAAATTGACAAGTCCCTGACGTGCTCTTTCTATCGACTTTGCATCCTGCATAGTCGGCGTCGGAATACCCTATCAGGTTAAACTTGGATCCTTTGGGATACCAAAGTCCCAAGTTGGGTGTGTGCACAAGGTACCTTAGGATTCCTTTCACAGCAATTAAGTGACACTCTTTAGGTGCGGCTTGAAACCTTGCACACATGCAAACACTAAGCATAATATCTGGCCTAGATGCACATAAATACAGTAAGGAGCCAATCATGGACCGATATATCTTTTGGTCCACATTTGGACTTACTTCATTGAGGTCGAGATGTCCGTTGATGGCCATGGGTGTCTTGATGGGCTTGGCTTTGTCCATATTGAATTTCTTGAGAATGTCTTGTGTATATTTAGTTTGGCTTATAAATGTACCTTCTCTCAGTTGCTTCACTTGAAATCCCAAGAAGAACTTCAATTCACCCATCATTGACATCTCGAACCTGTCTGTCATAATTTTGCTAAATTCTTCACAGAAGGACTTGTTAGTGGATCCAAAGATAATGTCATCAACATAAATTTGACGTACGAATAAATGATCATCAAAATGTTTAGTAAAGAGTGTATAGTCAGCTTTACCAATTTTGAATCCATTTTGAGTCAGAAAATCTCTAAGGCACTCATACCAGGCTCGAGGAGCCTGTTTGAGGCCATAGAGAGCCTTACGCAGTTTATAGACATGGTTGGGATACTCCTGATCTTCGAACCCCGGTGGCTGCTCCACATAGACTTCCTCCTTTATCGGACCATTGAGAAAGGCACTCTTGACGTCCATTTGATACAACTTAAAATTATGGTGAGTAGCATATGCCAATAAAATGCGAATGGACTCAAGTCTAGCTACAGGAGCGAAAGTTTAATCGAAGTCCAAACCTTCCACCTGAGAATAACCTTTGGCCACCAACCTCGCTTTATTTCTTATCACTACTCCATGTTCATCTTGCTTGTTCCGAAAGACCCATTTGGTTCCAACGATGTTCGCCCTTGGTCTTTCCACCAGCTCCCATACTTCATTTCTTTTGAAGTTGTTCAGCTCCTCTTGCATTGCAATCACCCAGTCTGGATCCCTTAAGGCTTCTTCTACCCTATATGGCTCCAGAAAAGACACAAAAGAATAGTGTTCACAAAAATTTGCAATTTGAGATCTAGTAGTTACTCCCTTAGCAATATCTCCAATGATATTGTTGACAGGATGGTCTCTTTGCACACACTGATGTACTCTTGGATGTGGAATTTGTATAGTTGCTTGTTCTTCATTGTGTTCATGTGTCATGTCTCCCCCTAGATCATTGCTTCCATGATCATCTTGATCTTCTTGACCTTCCTCAACCTGATCTTGTGTAGGAGCTCCCCCTTGATCATTGCTTCCTTGTTGAAGTTCGTCTTGTGTTTCCTCTCGTGGTAGGATATCACCAAGTGCCATTTTCTTCAACGCTTCACATGGAGCTTCCTCCTTATCTAGCATAAACTTATCGACTTGCTCCACTTGTGAGCCATTAGTTTCATCAAACACTATGTCACGTGCTACTTCAACAAGGCCGGACACCTTGTTGAAGATACGATAGGCGTAGGCATTCGATTCATATCCGAGCAAGAATCCTTCATCGGACTTCGAAGCGAACTTCGAGGCCCTTGGTTTCTTGTTTAGGATAAAACATTTGCAACCAAAAACTTTGAAATAAGAAACATTAGGCTTTTTACCCGTGAGAAGCTCATATGTAGATTTCTTCAGTAGTCGATGAAGGTACAACCGATTTGTGGCAGACAAGCGGTGTTCACCGCTTCTGCCCAAAATCGGTCTGACGTCTTGTATTCATCCAACATTGTTCTCGCCATTTCGATCAATGTTCTGTTCTTCCTTTTGGCCACCCCGTTCTGTTGAGGAGAGTAGGGTGCCAAGAATTCATGCTTTATACCTTCTTCATTGAGAAATTCTTCAACTTGGGTGTTCTTGAATTCTGTCCCATTGTGACTTCTGATATTCTTTACGGTTGATGAGAATTCATTCTGAGCTCTTTTCAAGAACTTCTTGAGGATTCCCTGAGTTTCTGATTTATCATACAAGAAAAATACCCAGGTAAATCTTGAAAAATCATCAACAATTACTAAAACGTATTTGTTACCGCCGATGCTGATGTACGCAATTGGACCAAAGAGATCCATGTGGAGAAGTTCCAGCGGTCTAGCGGTGGTCATCACATTCTTGGCGTGGTGTGGTGCTCCAACCTGTTTTCCTGCTTGACAAGCGCTGCACGGCCTGTCTTTTTCAAAAACCACATCCTTAAGACCACGGATGTGACCACCTTTTAGAAGTTTCTGCAGATTTCTCATTCCAACATGGGCTAGCCGTCTATGCCATAGCCATCCCATGTTGGTCTTTGCAATCAAGCAAGTGTTGAGTTCGGCTTTATCTTTGTTGAAGTCAACAAGATAAAGCTTTCCCTTCAACAATCCCTTGAATGCAATCGAGCCATCGCTTCTTCTAAAGACGGTCACACCCTCATTAGTGAATAAACAGTTGTAACCTTTGTCGCATAGTTGAGATATTGATAAAAGATTATAATCTAGAGAGTCTACGTGTAAAACATTAGATAAGGTGTGTTGAGAGGATATTTCAATGTTACCACTATCAAGGACCTTTCCTTGGCTGTTGTCTCCAAAGTATATACCTTCACTTGGATCCTTGTTGCACTCGTATTCCACAAAGATACCTCTCTCTCCGGTCATATGATTTGTGCATCCGCTATCTAGCACCCACTTAGATCCACCGGAGGAGTAAGCCTGCAAAATAGAATTATTTCTGGGTTTTAGGTACCCAAGCTTGCTTGGGTCCTCTCAGGTTAGTCACAAGAGTGTTGGGCACCCACACACTAGTTTTTAAGTTCTTGTGGCGTGGCCCTGTATATTTAGCAATGACTTTTCCATACTTGTTTTTCATGAGAACATAGGAAGCATCAAACGTATGGAACAGTGTTTGTAGCTCAGATTCATGAGATTTTTCTTTAACAAAAATGATTCTATTCTTAGCATGATTAGAAGTAGACATGTGTTTGTTCCTGTCAAAGCCAAGACCATCTTTGACATTGGGAGGTCTAGTGATCATATATGCACTTCGTGCATATTTGATCTTCTCCTTATCAAAGATGCCGTTTTGAGAAGAATGCATGTCATGAGAGGTTGAAGCATTAGAAATTACATTCTTCTTACTAGAGAAAGTGCAGGTTCTTATTGTTGTCGAGCTCATGTCTTTGGAGGAAGAGCTCTTGGTGGAAGAGGAGTCACTTTGTTTGAGCGACTCAACTTGCACCTCAAGGATTTTGTTAACTTTTGACAAGTTAGCAAGTTCTTCCTTGATTGCAATGTGCGAGTCCTCTAACTTTTGAGTAAGTTTCCTTACTCAAGGCTAGCTCTAACTCAAGTGACTCATTCTTCTCTCTTTCAAGCTCAAGAATCTTTTCAACTTCTTGATATCTCTTCCTCTCACGGATGAGCATATCTTCTTGTCGGTTGACAAGTTCCTCCTTTTCAACGATTTCGTTTGACAACATTTCCATTTTCTTTAAAGCAATTTTACTTAGCCCTCTAAACAATTCTTCATTATCACTAGAGCTATCAAAGTCATCAATGGAGGAATTTAGCACAGGAGGAGTAAGTCAAACCTTTTTCTTGCCTTTCTTAGCCATAAGACAAGTGTGGTTGTTCATGTCCCATCCTCCAATGTTCGGAAAGAGTGTGGCTCTCATAGTTGGTTTCTTGACTGCGATAGTGGCCATCTCTTCTTCTTCATCGGAGGAGGACTCGTCGTTTGAGTCCCACTCCTTCCCAATGTGAGCTTGATGGGCTTGTCTTCTTTTTCTGAAATTTTTCTTTTCTTGAGATCTTGTTTCCTTCTTCTTTTTGTTTTCGTCATAAGTACAGTCCACCATGAAGTGACCATACTCTCCGCAGTTGTAGCAAGTGCGTCGAGCCTTGGATTTTCCTTTATCCTTGCTTTTGCCTTCATGTGAATTGTTTCCGTGTCTTCTCTTCATCATGCGTTTGAAATTTTTGATGAAGAGTACCATTTCTTCGTCATCAAGATCGGTGCTCTCGTCGCTTGTATCTCCATCGTCTTGGCCTTCACGAGTTTCTTTGAGTTTGGGTCTACACGTTGCTTTGAGAGCAACTTCTTTCTTTTTAGAAGAGGTGAGCTCGGCTAAGTCTTTGACGTATTGAGCCTCTTTCTCCATCATTTCATGATTTATGATCTTTCCCAATAACTCATCAGGAGTCATTTAGTGAAACCCGGGGCTTTCTCTAATCATTGAGCAAAGTGTGACGTTTCTTGGCATGAAGGCTCTTATCATCCTTTTGACCACCTCATGATCAGTCCATTTCTTACTTCCATAGGCACGAATTTTGTTGATGAGTGCCTTCATCCGATTGTACATGTCTTGAGGTGATTCGCCTTCTTCAATAGCAAATCTCCCCAATTCTCCTTCTAGCATCTCAATTTTGGCTTCACGTACAGACCTATTCCCTTCATGAGCAGTTTTGAGTGTATCCCAGATTTCTTTTGCACTTTCTAGTCCATCGACCTTGGTGAATTCTTCTCTGCTCAGTGACGATGTGATTACTGCAATGGCTTGTGCATTTCTTTGAATCTCTTGTTCTTGTTCCGGAGTGAGTTCTTCATCCGTGTCTGGGATGTCTATTCCTGTGCAGACAATATGCCAAAGGCTGGGATTCAAGTATATTAGATGCATTTTCATGTTGTACTTCCACATGGTGTAGTCACTTCCGTCAAACTGCGGGGGCCTTCCCATAGGAATAGAGAGATAATGATTATTTAAATTGAGGCGGTTGTAGTTGTAAGGATACCGGGAGTAGTCGTGATGACCACTCCCCATCGTCTTTTCTTCCTATTTTCCCTTTTGTGCCATTAACTTCTTTCTCAGTAATGTCTTAAGCTGTCTCACTTCATCATCATCATGTGACTTTCTTTCAGCACATCGAAGGCTTTGGCTTCTTGCTCCTCATCGTTGTTGTTCGTCTTCGGGATATCGTTGTTCTTCTCGGAGGCCATTGATCTCTCCGAGATGTGAGTCTCGTTGGTGGAGAACTTGGCTCTGATACCAATTGAATGTGGCCTAGAGGGGGGGTGAATAGGCCTTTAAAAGATTCCTGCACACTTAATAAAATTATCAGAAACTTGATTGACCGGACTAGTCCGGTTGTGTGGGCGGACTAGTCCGGTGTGCTGAATTATGTGAGTTAATTAAGTGTGTTTCAAAAATTTAATCTTTCAGCAGCGGAATGAGAACAACAGTTTTTATAAATTAATTTATTGTATGGATGCACGTGCAAACTTATAAGTAACTCAAATAATGATTAGCAAACTAGTGATCTAATGTATCAAAATGTAAAATAAATGAGAGACAAAAGACACAAATTTTTACCGAGGTTCGATCTCACCAAGAGATCTACGTCTTCGTTGAGGAAGCTCACACAGAGCCGGGTTCCCAACCCTTTCCCTCTTCAAGTCACCACACAGGCCGACATGACTTCACTATCAAGTGTAATCACCGTGTTTGTGGGGCAACCTCACACGTTGAGGGCTCCCACAAGAATTACAATGAGAAGTTGATCAAATACACTCAAAAAGATTACAATGCAGAATATGTGTGTAGAGAGATCAAACCCCAAGAGATCACAACAAAGGAACGACGATCTCCCAATCCCAAATCCAAGTATTTGATTGATCTTCACCTTTTTGCACCTTAGATGTATGGGGAGACTTGTTTTTGGGCTCTTGGGACAGGTGGCGGCGCTAGTGTTTGAGTTTTTGACAGTATGAGTCGTGTATCCATTTAGAAACAACGAAGGACCTCTTTTTATAGGGTTTCCAAAGAAGTTACCGTTGTTAAACCTACTACCGGACTAGTCCGTATATGATCAGACTTGCCCGGTCTACTTCCAGTGGGTTAACCGGACTAGTCCGGTCCACAAACCGGACTTGTCCGGTGCTATGTGAAATGGGGTTCCAGAAACTTCAGCGGACTAGTCCTGTCGCTTGGATGGACTAGTCCGCAGTCCTCTAAAGAGGACAACAGAGACATGACCGGACTAGTCCGGTCCAAAACCGGACTTGTCCGGTTGAGTTCCAGTAAGCTGACCGGACTAGTCCGATCCATGGACGGACTAGTCCGGTGTTCAGTGGATTTTAGTTGATTATTAGCCCTTACCCTTACGCAAAGTCATGAGCTCTTGGGATGTGTCTCTCACACACAACCTATACATTTATATCTACTTTGCTCTTCTAAATTCCACTAAAGTCTTCCTTTTCGGGCACCACTCTATTTTTCACCTTTTTGTGTGTGCCGAGCCAGTTCACTTTGTTTATCCTGCAATCATCTTAATAGTTTCATTAGGATCTCATATGTTCGTCATCAATTAACCAAAACCCACAAGGGATATCCTAGATGCACTTACACTACGGAGTTCGGGAAGGGCTGTGTTGGGATGTCACCGTGCGACCTAGGCCGGAAATCGGGATTTCTAGTAAAACTCGAAGAACAGCGGTTTCCCTCCACGGTTCTTCGTGATTCCTGCTCCTATGGACTCGTACGGGCTACTAGAAGTGATCCTCTCCATGAGAGGATGAGTGATGCAGTGTGGCTTACAAATTTACCTAATCAGTACAGACCTCACTTTTGCACACCGTCGCGAAAACATGAAATTTCGGCCTAAGCAGCGTTTGTCACACTGCCGGGGCTTGAGGGAATGAAAGAGGGGCTGAAGGAGAACCTCTTTGCTGTTCACAGCTCAGTGAACGGTGGGCTGTGGTGGCCGGAAGGACGGTTCCCGCAGCGGCGGCTGGAGCTGAACCGGCAGAGAAAGGATCGCCGCGGTGGAGCTCGGGGAAGACCGTGCAGGGTCCGAAACCGATGCGAGGGCATTGAAGATGGCTTGGCGCACCCGGTGCTGGTCTCAGATCGCTGGGAGGGTGTCACACCCGGTTCGTCCCAAAGAACAACCGAGTGAATATCACATGTATGCCAGGATCATTCTCTCATACATGTGATGACAAATAGTGAAGCATCATTCATTACAAGCCAGGTGTCAAATATAAATATGTCTTACAAAGCATACGTCTCGATGGACGATAATAAGTTCATAATATGTAAATAAAACAGCAGCGGAATATAAAATCTTGTGGGCTCTGTCACAGGCGTTGCCCGGGGGACTCCATGAACCTAAAATCCTTCTTCGGGTCCGAAGTCTTGATCATTAAACACCACATCATCCCCTTGACCTGAGCAGCAATTTAAACCAACAAATATGCAAATTTAAGTACCGTTGGTACTCAACAAGTGTGGGAAAGTTATGTCATGCATGGCTAGAGCAAGGAGAGGTTGAACTCATGGTTAAAGCACTACGCAATTATTACCTACCACCTTAGCTTATTAAGCACCTACATTACCACACAGGTGAAATGGTCCAAATCTACCATCCCATCATCATAATCAAATAACCATAACACCATTTCCAATGTTAAGCTCCCCGCTTAACATCCACAACTTCCAAAGTCATCATCCTCTAATCATGAATAAGTCCAAGCCGCTCTTGACCGTGAGCACGGCTTCATGACAGTTTTGACTATGCAGAGTTTGCACCACTGTACCCACATGTAGTGATTTCATCCCCCGTTGCCGGGTGGACTAAAAGAACCTCCATTATGCCAGTGGCCACGAACCACATTCACACTTCTCAGGTGTGTAGCCAGGAGATCACTACGAAGCCTTTACAAAGGGATTCCCGACGAGCGTGGGCCCACTGAGGTTTCACCCCTAACAGCATACAAGAGGCTCCAACCCCGCTGCAGTGGCCCCCTCTTGAGCCTTGCGGTTCATATGGTAGTCCAGCTGACACCTACTCCCCGCACCATCCAACACACCCATACTACGCCGGGGATACACCTAATTAATTTGCCAAGCTGCCCCATCTCAGCATGTGGTTGGCACGGTAAAGCCATGTTACATGTACCATGAACCGGTCCTTAGGATCCAGGCAAGTACTAAACACAAACCCGAGTATCGTGCACCCAGCACCAACCAAATCATCCAACTTGCCTCGATCCCTACGTCTACATAACTCATGATATCTCAATTTAAGAGTAAGGTAAACAAATTGATGATCTCATATCCCAATTATCCCATTCTAAGCATGGCTAAACATAAGCATATAAGTAAATGACATGATAAAATAAATCCCAACCCAAGCTACAAGGAAACAAGATAATGCAATTCTAGGGAAACTTCCTAGCATGGGTTTCATATTTCATTTGACAATGCAAATAATTCTATTTACACATCCTAGTATAGGATCAAAGTGGTCAAGGACACTTGCCTTCTTCCTGCTGCTCTGAGAATGGAAAGTCCTGGTCTTGGAAGGGGAGAACTTGCTCTGGGGCAGGTTCTACTCATGCCAATACACATAGCAAAAGAAAACAACAATCCATAAGACAGGGTTCACACTTTCACTTCATACAAACCACACATACATACCTATGAAAGTCATTCACATTACTAAGTGTTGTGGTTATCCTAGATGTATTGATTTTTGGCCTACATGCACTTTTAAACATATGTATATGATTTCCAACTTTTGTATTCAGATTTCTGTTTGCACACCATATATGAATTTCCAATTTAAACAAATTCTTTAATACACTCTTAAGCTACCAAGTTAGCATGGAAGATAATTTCCTACTCCAAATGGGTTTTCAGATCTTCTACCAAATCCTAAACTGAAGTCTTTGGATTTGGAGACTTCATTTATCATTTTCTAGTTATGCATAACTATGTTCCTATATTTTCCAGATTTATTTGCTATGCCTAAAAGTGAGTTTTAATATTAAATAGTAGGACTTATTCATCTAAACAGAATAGGTTCTGATCTAAAATATTTAATAATATACTTTTGAACTTCTCCTCTGATGTGAACTAATTTAAATTTATTTTAACAGACTTCAGAATTATTTCCTAGCCTAAAAATGTGTTTCTATAACTAATAAATATGAACAACAATTAGACAGATTCATTCCAGCCTAAAAATCTATTTTTAACTCATTCTAAAGTTTTCCAAGTGCTAGGAGAGTTTAAATTTGAATTGACAATGTGTTTGTCTCACCTTTTAAATTTTAAATCCTAATCACATATTCAAATTCCTAAATTTAATATCATATAGGGTTAAAAAGGTAAACTCACCCCACTACAGGGTCTATTATATTATTTCATAAATTTCCAGGGGTCTAACTACACATAACACAGGGGTTTTCCAAATTTTTATTAAGTCCAGGGGCTAAAACTGATTTTTAAATGAATTTACACGAATTTCTGAAGTTCTTGGGGCTAGATCAGAAGTTTCCGGGGCTAGCTCGTGTTTTCCGAGATCCCCAGGGGGTAGCGCGTAAGAATCCCGGCCTTTATAATGCGGGGCTGATGTGGACCGTCCGATTTAAAATAGATGGCTGAGATTATAACGTCGAACCGGTACGCGCGGGTTTTAATTCTACCGTACGATTTAAAATAGACGGCGCACCAGCGGCCACATCGCCCTGGCCGGAGCCAGACCGCTCTGCCCGGCGGCGGGAGGCGGTGATCTCACCGGAGAACTTCGGATCTTCGTCTATACCTCCTAAAACTGGGGTTTCATGGCATAGATCGGTAGAGGGGAGGTCGGGGATCTCACCTCGGGGTTTTTCTTGAGCTCGGAGGCCCTGGAAGGCGGTCGGCGACGAGGTCTGAGATGGAATCGCTGCGATGCACGTCGGAGTTGTGTTTTGAGCGCATTCTACCGAGTTTTCTGCACCTGCGTGTTTCCCCGGAGGCAGTGGAACAAGATCGGCGCGTCAGATCAGAAATCCCGAGCGAAGGTCGAGAGAAAAAGGTGATCGGAGCTTCGGTTCTCACCGGGAGGAAAAACAGCCGATCGGGTGGGGAAAACGGGGCGATGCCGGCGTTTATATAGACGGGGGAGGGCGGCGTGTCGGTTGTGATCGAGTTGGAGTCGTCCGGGACCAGAATTCGGCTGGGGAACAGGGTTTTCTGGGGCAGTTTGGATTTGGGAGAGAGAGAAATCCGGGGTCGGCCGAGCGCGCGCGAGGAAGAAGATAACGGCGGGCCCCGCATGTTAGTGAGCGGGAGAGAGGAGCGTGCGGCTGTGGGCTGGCGCGGGAAAAGGTGGGCTGGCTGGTGGGTTTCGGCCCACTGGCCGGGGTTTTCTTTTTTTTCTTTTTCTTTTTCCATTTCTTTTTTGGTTTTGATTTGAATTTGAATTTCTGCACCACATGCAATACGTCCAAAAATTTTTAAATTCCCCTCTTAACAGAATTTTGGGGTGTTACAGCTCTACCCCCCTTAAAAGAAATCTCGTCCTCGAGATTGGTGGTTCTGGAAAAACAATTCTGGAAACTGTGTCTTAAGCTCGTCTTCTCGCTCCCATGTGGCTTCCTCTTCCGAGTGATGCTTCCACTGCACCTTGCACATCCGGATTCTTTTATTTCTTGTGAGGCGTTCCATTGTCTCCAAAATCCCGACCGGTTGCTCGGCATAAGACAGATCCTCTCGTACGTCAACCTCATTCATGGGTAACATCTCTTCAGGCGTCCTTAGACATTTCTTGAGCTGTGACACATGGAATACATCATGCACATCCGATAGGCGAGCCGGTAGTTCTAGTTGATATGCCACTTCGCCTTTCCTCTCCAGAACTTGAAAGGGTCTGATGTATCGAGGTGATAACTTCCCATTCACCTTGAACCGACGAAGTCCTCGAACAGGGGACACCTTGAGGTAGACATAGTTCCCCACGTTGAAAACGAGCTCTCTTCTCCGTACATCGGCATAGCTCTTTTGTCGTTTCTGTGCTATCCTCAAGTTGTTGCGAATTTCCCTCACTTTCGCCTCGGCTTCTTGTAGTACCTCGGGTCCAAACACTTTACTTTCCCCGGCTTGGTTCCAAAATAGTGAAGTTCTGCACTTTCTCCCATACAAAGCCTCAAACGGTGACATTTTCATACTAGCCTGATAGCTGTTGTTATAGGAGAACTCCGCATACGGTAAGTTCTTCTCCCAACTCCGATTGTTCTTGAGCGCACACGCTCTCAACATATCCTCAAGGATCTGATTGGTTCTTTCCGTCTATCCATCAGTCTGGGGATGATAGGCAGAACTAAAATTCAGATGAGTTCCCATGGTTTCATGCAACTTCTGCCAGAACCTTGAGGTGAACTGCGTCCCTCGATCTGACACTATCTTCTTTGGCACTCCATGGAAACACCCGATCCTTGACATGTACAATTCTGCCAATTTGGATCCGCTGTAGCTTTCTTTCATGGGGATGAAATGAGCTACCTTTGTTAGCCTGTCGATGATGACCCATATCGAATCATATCCTGATTGGGTCCTAGGTAGTCCCACTATGAAATCCATACCGATTTCTTCCCATTTCCATTCAGGCACTTTGAGTGGTTGCAATAATCCCGCGGGTCGTTGATGTTCTGCTTTCACCAACTGACATGTGTCACATAGGGCAACATGTTCCGCGACATCTCGCTTCATGCCATACCACCAATATCTGCTCTTGAGGTCATGATACATCTTCGTACTCCCAGGATGAATGGAATGGTCGGAATCATGAGCCTCCTTCAAAAAAAATTCACGGATCTCCTTCACTTCAGGCACAAAGATTATTTTCCCGTGCCACACCATACCTTGTTCATCCTCTCTGAACCCAGGGGCTTTATTATCCTTGATGAGTTCTCTGATTTCTTGTATCTTCTCATCAGTCTTTTGACCGTTGCGTATATCTTGCTCTAATGTGGAGTCCACTTCCATGGCGATGGCTTCACCACTATTTACGAGACATAGATTGAGTTTTATAACCTCTTCCTTCAATTCTGTAGGCATGTCCTTCAAGCTCAACCTATTGACCTGCACCTTCCGGCTTAAAGCATCTGCCACGACGTTCGCTTTCCCAGGATGATAGTTGATGCCCACATCAAAGTCGTTGACACGACCCCACTGGTCCTGTCGAGCCAGGATCACGCTGAGGGGTGCTGCATTGCACAGCACCGTATAACACACGTCAAAGGTACAAAGCGGAAGCGGAAGCTTTATTACATAAACAAGTTTATTAACATGTTTACATCAAAATAAGTTTAGTCCACACTCGCGGGCGTAGACTAAGCATCAAGTGCACGTTCAGCCCTCGAACGTGTCCTTGCTAGCACACACGCACACTAACTCTGCGGCGTGCACGACTCCCACTCGACGGGGTTCCCCTCCTGGGGTTCCGTCTCCTCTTCGGGAGTCCCTTCCTCATAGAACCCTGCAAAAGCTTCAAACACAAGCAGTGAGCACGAAGGCTCAGCAAGTCTGACCCGTCTCACCTAAACATGAAACTTCTACATGAGGGTGATGGGTTGCATGAGGTAAAAATCATTTGCAAGGACTCGCCTAATTAGTAGAACCTTACTTTCAAGTTTTAGCGGCAGGTTGTGGAGAACTTTACGCTAAGGCACATGAGAGAGCCGCAATCAAACAAGAAACGCATTTCTCTCATGTACTTTGCCCAAAGTTGAAAAGAACTTTAGTTAGCACTAAGCTACAACATATCATTAACAATCAATATCCAACTTTCAATCAGCAACATTTTAACATGTAACTAGCCTGTTCTTTCTACGTCACGGTACAGTGAACAAGTGGTACTCACTGACCGCGAGGGACGGCGATTATAATCGATTTACACCTGCAGGGTTACCCGAACAACCCGTCACGTACGCCCGTACTCGATGTTGCCTACAACAACCATCACGGACGCCGTACGCGACTACCTTTCACCCGTTAGCCAAATATTGAACCGGTCCCATCGTCCCGAGCAAGAGGTCCCTGCACGCGCATCTCTGTGCCGCCAGCTGATTTACACCTCGAGCTCTCAACCTACCCTCTGAACGACGGGCAATGCCTCAATACCCAGCTACCCGAGTTACATCAGTTTCCCGGTTCCCATATAGCCGGTAGGTCTTCGGTACTGTTCTAGCTTGTTCAACAGGCCCGCACACGGCTCGGTCCTCAATCGACACAAGCGGAGCTACAGCACACAGGCCCCAAAGTCCTGCTGCCCTTACTCTCCGCTCGGTCTCATTTTCTTGCCATGTGTATCATGTGCTATCTCTACCCGAGCAATGTGCCTCTAGCCTATTCTCGCGAGTAGTTCCAACTACTCGACTTGTACCGAATCCTACTCTATCCTAGCAATGCAGTGGCTAACGGGGTTTGCAATCCTAAACCCCAACCCATGGTTTTCTTGGCTATGCAGTGGGGTTTCCAAACAAGACTCTGATGCACAACATAAAGAAAACAAGTATGTGCTCAAAACAATAAAAATTTATAAAATGGTTAATGCAAACCGGGGCTTGCCTTGCTGCTCTTGGTCGTAGGCTAGCTGTTCCTCCGGAGTAACGAAGTCTAGGACTTCGGGTTCCTCCTCGACCTTAGCGACTACATGATAAGAACAATGTATGTATTAATTTAGAGGCCTTTGTATTAACTTTGAAGTTGTGAAGCCTATAACCCTTACTAGACAGACCTAATGACTGTGAAACTTTT
Organism: Neostapfia colusana; assembly: GCA_030760725.1. Classification (NCBI taxonomy): domain Eukaryota; kingdom Viridiplantae; phylum Streptophyta; class Magnoliopsida; order Poales; family Poaceae; genus Neostapfia; species Neostapfia colusana. The sequence goes on along the minus strand of JASWHV010000014.1, from coordinate 50,010,133 downwards.
ACTGTGGCTTGGTTACAACCTAAACAAAGACTTGGTCAAGTTTTAGTTGCAGCAAAGCTCATTTGAGCCCTCCACAAATAATTATGTCCTTGACCTTAGTTGGAACCCTTAGGGTGTTCTAGGGATTTTCATGAGACAAACTATGACTTTCTGAAAACTAGATTTTCAGAGGGTTCTAATGGAATTGGTCTCACTTAATTTGGAAGTCTCTAACTAAAGATATGAGCTAAACAATTTCAGAGAAAATTCTGAAAATGTTTCTGAACATTTTCTATTTTCTCTGGAACAGTTTTACTAATCACACCATTAGGTGGACTAAATGAGCTCAAATGGATCTGAAATTTTTATGGTAGTTCAAGGATATTTTGGTGAACATCTCAGCAAAATTTCAGGATTTTCCTCCAAATGATTCTCCAGTTAAAATTCCTAACAGTTTAAACTTTAAGGAATTAATTCTGGAGAATTAAGGAATCTCATGAAGTGACACTTGATTTTCTGGAAAGTACTCAAAGAGCTGAATCCAGCAAAATTTGGTTCACTCAATTTGGAGCTTTCTAGCCAAAGTTATAAGGATTTGAAGTTTGAAGGAAATCTGAAAATCGGGGAAAAGTTTAAACTCGCGCGTGGGCCCAGGAGACACGCGTCGCACGCCGAAGCGACAGCACACCGCGGCCCACAAGGCTTTTGCGCGCCAGCACACCCGATCCCGGCCGCAGCCGGATCCCGATTCAAAATATCGGCCGCTGACAGCTGGGGTCCACCCCCTTCTTCAACCTCGCGACACCCGCGCTCCGCCGCCGAGGGACCTCGCCGGAGAGCTCGCCGCCGGCTGCTGTACAGCTTCAAACTTCTTGATTCTGGCCGCCCCTGCCTACTTTTACTTGGGGAACATGATCCGAGGGTCAGCTGCTCATGACAACGGCTGGAGCATGGTCGGCGACGAGCCGCCATATCGGAACGACTTCGGCCATGTCGGCTGACGCTCCTAGTGCCTCAGCTACTTGGGAAATCGGTCGGGGAGCATCAGTGGACCTCAGAGAAGGTCGACATGAACTCGGGGCAGCTCGGGGAAGGCCCGAAATAGGTCCTCACCGTGCGCCCGATACCCCCCGTGCGTTCCGCCATTAGTAGACCTTGAATTACGCCGGGCACAGAAGTTCTCCGGCCCAGAGTTGTGAAGGCAACTTGTGCGTCACCGTGTCTAGTTCGTGTGGGAGTGGCCTGAGGCCCTCTAATCCTTTCTAGAGCACGAATTAAACAGAATCGTACCCGAGGGTCGTTCTGCACACAGAAAGGGGAAAAGTGGAAATTCGCCGCCGGTGAGCAACCACTCGAGCTGTGGCTCGGGGATGAGCAGCACCGATCACTTGCGCGTCCAAGGGTGCCTTGGCTCGGGCGTGACAACGCCCAGGTTGGGCTGTCCACGAGAGCCCGAGGTGCGGCGGTTTCCAGTTCCGAGTTTGATCTTTCGGCACAGCCGATATCACTCGGTTTCAATCGATTTCTATCAATGGGAAGGATGGAGGATGGTTGCTAGTACCTTGCTGGGACCTTGGAATGGAAAGAGGGAGCTGCGATCGGCTTGATCAAGCAGGAACTCGAGCGGCGGCGATGGCAGTGGGAAAAGCAGTCGCGCACGTCGGTAGCTCGGGGAAATGGTGACTGAGGCACGCCGGGGAGGGAATAAATAGCTCGGCCGGCTGGCCTCCGGCTTGGGGCACGCAGCAGGAGCTGGCGCCGGCCGGCCCCTTCGGTGGCGCGCGCGCACAACAGCCGGGAACCGACTGAACTGTGGTTCAGTCGGTTTGCTTTGAGGCTGAGGCTGACATGTGGGTCCCACTCCTCTTTTAACCTCTGAAATTTATTCCTAACAGCTGTGGTAAACAGTGAACCCTATTCTACCCTTGGCAACTCAAATTATTCACCCAAGAGCCATTTGAATTGATCAAAGTTCAAATGAGGTTTGGTTTGAATGAATTTCAGCACAAGTGCAGTTTGAAATTCAAATAAAGTTTGAATTTCTCCCCCTTAGCTCATGTCAAGATCAACTCCAAATGGAGTGAAAATTGGTGTGTGAGCTCACAAAAATGTGCTGAGCAAGAATATGCCTTCCACTTTTAAATTCAGTGGGTGAAAACAGTTTGAATTTGAATATGTTTTCAAACTGCCCCTTTCCTATCTACACCCAAGATGACCTCAAAAATGTTTTGAATTTGGGTGAAACTTGGCATGGACATCCTTGGCAAAGTGTAGGAGTTTTCATATGTCCAGCCCATCTATATCACATGTGGGAAGTACCACTTTTGCAATGTGTGAGTTTGTTCCCTAATGAGCATGTTGATAATTGTTACTTGCTCTTTATTTGTGTTCATCATTTTTCCTCAAATGAGGTGTGTGGTGTGGGGATGAACACTGCAAATGGGTGTCAAAAACTGAGGCCCTTACATTCCTCCCCCCTTAAAAGAATCTCGTCCCGAGATTATAAGGTGAAAATGAGAGAGAGGACGGTGGAAAAATTACCGGATATGCGACGTGAGAAAGTCGGGGTAGTTAGTGCGAAGGAATTCTTCGCTCTCCCATGTCGCTTCATCCATGGAGTGATTACTCCACAGAACCTTGTAGAACCACAACGTACGGTTGCGTGTGGTTCGGGCCTTTTCATCAATAATCTGCACCGGTTCCTCCCGATAGGTGAGATCCGGTTGCAGTTCTTCAATGTCTTCCAGCTGAACGGTAGTTGATAGCTTGAGACACTTCCTCAGCTGGGAAATGTGAAAGACGTCGTGCACACCGGAAAGTGCTTCTGGTAATCTTAGCCGGTATGCCACCGATCCACATCTTTCGGTAATCTGGAATGGACCGATGAATCGGGGTGCTAACTTTCCTCTCACCCCAAATCTGTTTACGCCCTTCATTGGAGACACTCGTAGATATACGTGGTCTCCAGCTTCGAATTGTAACGGACGCCTTCTCCGGTCCGCATACTGTTTCTGTCGGGATTGAGCGGCTTTTAGGTTCGCTTGAATTACTCGAACCTTTTCTTCCGCGTTGTTGACAAGATCAATCCCGAAGGTAACCCTCTCGCCAGACTCACACCAATTCAATGGTGTGCGGCATTTTCTCCCGTATAGCGCCTCGTAGGGCGCCATCTTGATGCTGGCTTGGTACCCATTGTTGTACGAGAACTCGGCTAACGGCAAGTGATCATCCCAGTTCTTGCCGTGGTCGATAGCGCAAGCTCGTAGCATGTCTTCTAAGATTTGATTTACCCGCTCCGTTTGCCCATCCGTCTGCGGGTGGTAGGCTGAACTACGGATCAGCTTCGTCCCCAAGGCAGCGTGGAGCTGCTCCCAAAAACGGGACACAAATAAAGTGCCCCGGTCCGATACGATAGTACGGGGTACGCCGTATAAGCATAGGATCCGTGAGATGTACAGTTCAGCGTACTTCTTGGCGTTGTAGTTGGTGTTGACCGGGATGAAGTGGGCAACTTTGGTGAGCCGATCGACGATCACCCACACAGAATCATGTTTCTGTAAGGTGGTGGGTAAACCGACGACGAAATCCATGCTCACGTCCTCCCACTTCCAGGCAGGAATGCCCAGTGGTTGCAGCAGTCCCGGTTTCCGCATGTGGTCTGCCTTCACCCGTCGACATGTATCACACTCGGACACGTATTTTGCAGTCTCTCGCTTCATCCGTGTCCACCAAAACTTGCTTCTGAGTTCTTGATACATCTTGTTGCTGCCGGGGTGAATAGAAAACTTTGATAAGTGAGCCTCATCAAAGATTTTCTTCCGTAACTCCGGGTTTCGGGGTACGACGATCCGGTCCTTGAACCATAGGACGCCGTCTCCGTCCTTCCGGAAACATTTCAACTCCCCACTGTCTACACGTCTCCGCAAATGTGATATGCCCTTGTCATTCTTCTGGGCTGCCGCTATCTCTTCACGGATGGTGGGGATCAAAGCTAGGTTGTAGAGAGCTCCATGTGGAATCACATGTAGTGGTGGTTCGCTCTCTTCCAACGGTGTGATGGTCAGATTATTGACGTGTGACTTGCGGCTTAGCGCGTCTGCCACAACGTTTGCCTTGCCCGGATGATAATGGATCTCTATCTCGTAATCCTTTATCAGTTCTAACCATCTTCGTTGCCTCATGTTCAGATCCTTCTGAGTGAATATGTACTTGAGGCTTTTGTGGTCGGTATATAAATGTACGAGGTTACCGAGTAGGTAGTGCCTCCACATTTTCAGTGCAAGTACCACGGCAGCGAGCTCCAAGTCGTGAGTTGGATAATTTTGCTCATGATTCCTAAGCTGCCGTGACCCATACGCGACCACCCTTCGGTCTTGCATCAACACACATCCGAGCCCAATGCCGGATGCATCGCAGTACACATCGAACGGTTTTGTTGTGTCTGGCTGCGCCAAAACCGGTGCTGATGTCAGGTGCTTGACTAAAGCCTTGAATGCTGCTTCACATGCTGGACTCCAAACATATTTGGTAGCCTTCTTCAGCAGCTCTGTCATTGGCTTGGCAATCTTCGAGAAGTTCGGAATGAACCTCCGATAATATCCCGCGAGTCCGAGGAAACTCCGTACCTCATGAACAGTTCTCGGGGATTTCCAATTCAGCACTTGCGTGATTTTGCTCGGGTCCACAGCGATACCCTACGCCGAGATGATATGCCCGAGGAAAGGCACTTGCGATATCCAAAATTCGCATTTGCTGAACTTTGCGTATAACTTGTGATCCCGCAGCCGTTGCAAGACTATACGCAGATGTTTCTTGTGATCTTCCTCCGACTTGGAATATACCAGGATGTCGTCGATGAAGACCACGACAAACTTGTCCAGCTCCGGCATGAACACCGAGTTCATTAAGTACATGAAGTGAGCTGGAGCATTGGTGAGGCCAAAATACATGACCAGGTACTCATAAAGTCCGTACCTTGTCGAAAAAGCTGTCTTTGGAATGTCCTCAGCCCTGATCTTAATCTGATGGTACCCGGATCTTAAATCCATCTTGGAAAAGACCTTTGCTTCGACCAACTGATCAAACAACATGTCGATCCGTGGCAACGGGTACTTGTTCTTGATGGTTACGGCATTTAATGGACGGTAGTCCACGCAAAGCCGCAACGTTTCATCCTTCTTTTTGACAAATAATGCCGAACAGCCCCATGGCGAGGAGCTCGGCCTAATAAAACCCTTCTCCAGAAGGTCCGTGAGCTGAGTCTTCAGTTCAGCCAACTCCTTGGGCGCCATCTTGTACGGCCTTCGGGATATTGGCATGGTTCCCGGTGCAAGTTCAATCTTGAACTCCACCTCTCTATCGGGTGGCATCCCCGGCAAATCATCCGGGAATACATCAGGGAATTCTCGGACCACTGGAATGTCTTCCAATCTGATGGTTGTGGCTTGATAGACACTTGGAAGTTTTATTTCTGGACTGTCCAGAAATAATGAGTGAGAACCGTGCACTCCTGAGTTTAAGTGCACGACTCGGAGGACGGTGTCTAAAACAGCGCCGTGGCGGTTTAACCACGACATCCCTAGGATGACATCGACCTTCTGTCCCTCTAAGATAATGAGAGACGTGGGGTACACTCTACCCGCTAAGCATAATGGTGCTTTGGAGACCATTACGCTTGCTGAAATCTTCCCACCCGGTGAACAAATTAAATATGGACTATCGGTGGGTAGTATTGGCAAGCTGTGTTTAGCAATGAAAGCTTGGCTAATAAAATTATGCGTGGCGCCTGAATCAAATAGTACTATAGCGGGATGCTGGTGGAGTTGGAACATACCCGCAAGGATTGGCTCGCCCTCCGGCACGTCCTCAATGGCAAGCTGGTGGACAGTACCGGGCCTAGGGTTTGCCCGCCGCGCATTAGTAGGGTTCCGGGGTTGATTCCTCCCCGGAAACTGTGGTACCACTCCGCCGCCTTGCCTCTCCGGGCAACTGCTCGCGAAGTGTCCTGGACGACCACACTTGTAACATGTGGCCGCTGCTGGTGGAGTACTTGGTGGACGAAAGCCCGGCATGCGTTGCGGAGGTGCAAACGCACGCGGCATCGCCCGCTGCTGCTGTTGTTGTTGCGGTGGTGCTGGCAGTGCCGGCCGGAATGCCGGTGAAGAATACGGCCGACCGCGGAACGGCATCGACCGCTGTGGTGGCTGCCAGCGCGGACCTGATGGTGGGCGATTCATCATCCGAAACTTCTGAGAAGGACCGCCTCCTTCTCCGCTGCTCTGCGGCGCGCTTCGCTTTCGCTCTGCCGCCGCCAACTCCTTGCCGGAGTCTTCCTGAACAATCGCAGCATCAATTATGTCGTTGAGGCTGCCGCGATTGAACATCGCCAGCTTGTCCTTCAGGAGCGGGTTAAGCCCCTGGTAAAAGTGGTCCCGCCGCTTCTCGTCCGTATCTGCGTGATACGACGCGTAGAGTGCGAGATCGTTGAACGCTCTGGAGTACTCCAGCGCGTTCCGGCTCCCTTGTTGCAGGTGTAGGAATTCCTGCGTCTTCCTCTCACCGTGACGGTGAATGGCACCCAACCGGGTGGCGTAGGCCCTGCAGGAACCTCGACATGGATCGTCCACGTCTTGTTCCCCTCTTCGCCTTCTTCCTTGGCGAAGTATTGCGGCATCTGGTTGTACCCGAAATATTGGAGCATTAGCCACAATGCTCCCGGGTAGCCGCTACGGTCAGAGCAGTGGGAAACTACCCACCCGTTCTCCAACCGTTTATCTGCTGCCATCTGTAAAAATATATTTGAGAAATGTCAAATATTTATTTACACAGTAGACCATTGAGTTATAACATAAGATATGTCATTGAACCCTTAACACTTGGAAACATAGTTCAAATTTTTAAACAAATTTGACTGCTGATCTGCTGTTCCCATGACAGCCCTGACCAGTTTCCATATTAATCTGATTTAGGCCAGGTTAAAAGCAAAACCAGTCCTGGAGCTCAACATCAAAGTTAAAGTTAACTTCAATAGCTTTCCAGAAAGTATTTGGTTGGCCTAAGATCTGCTCTGGTTCAACAGTTATGAGATGTCAAAGTTAACAGAATTTCTGGAAACAATTGGACAGCACCTCCCTGCCTTAGGTACTGATTTGATCCAAGAATTCCAGTTAATTCTGTTCCTAATCTGACAAAACTTTCTGTTACAAAGTTGTAACCCATCTCATAAGCTTCCCAGAACCACCTCATTTTCTATTTTTGGATTTTTATGCAGGAAGTTATGCTTAATTTACAGAGAGTCTACAGAGAGTCTTTGCTCCGTCCTGTTTTCTGGACAGTTTCAACTCTACTGCATTTTTCGAGTGGTTAAGGGATGAAACACCTCTGGAACTCAACAGAAAAGTTGTAAAGCTCCTCCAAAGCTTTCCAGAAATGTATCATACGACCCCAACCTCGAAAGAACTCAACCTCTAACCTCTGATTAACTTCAGCCTTGATTTAGCTGAAAACAGAGTGCTCTGTCCTTAACATCCTATAAGTTGAAAATTTATTAACTTTGAATATCCTGTTCAAGGGAAGGAGTTACATCAAGTTTTACTACTTTGGATCAAAACCTTCAAGTTTTTAAATGAAGTTGTTCATTTAGTTGGGTGTGACGTCGAGGCGTCACCAGATTATGTCGGTACTACGTCCTCACAAAGGAAAAACCTATACCGGATTTAGCCGGCTTCGTTAGTTCAGTGGCACTACTCGTCACTCGCACACGGATGCTACACGTCTACCGTTTCGTGGTAAGGCTACCTGCAGAAACTCAAACAATCATCAGACTCGGCTGCACACCGAGCCCGGAATCCATACAGTTTGTACACCCGGCCGTCATCACTCGCCCGGATGTTCTCAAGCCAAACACGCCTTGAGTTACGTGTTCACGTTTCAGACCACGTGACGGGGTCTCCCATGTTGCACCACGCACGCCAGGGACAGACGTTGCTCGAATACCCCAAACGACATGAAGAGTCGTAGAGGATATCAAAGCGGGTCGGGTTACCTGCCACCCGTGGGGCTCCACCCTTCAGCTTGTGCGCACTGGTGGACAGCGCTTACGTGCACCCCCCAAGACATGAACGTCCCGAGATGCACGATTTTCCGACATAACAAATAAGTTAATAAGCCACTTTCTATATACTAATAACATCCTTATACGGGCTACTAACTCGTTCCTCACTGGATTTTTGAAAAAGAAGACCTTTGTACTGTGTTAAACCTCAAGCGAGCTCTGATACCACGCTGACACGACCCCACTGGTCCTGTCGAGCCAGGATCACGCTGAGGGGTGCTGCATTGCACAGCACCGTATAACACACGTCAAAGGTACAAAGCGGAAGCGGAAGCTTTATTACATAAACAAGTTTATTAACATGTTTACATCAAAATAAGTTTAGTCCACACTCGCGGGCGTAGACTAAGCATCAAGTGCACGTTCAGCCCTCGAACGTGTCCTTGCTAGCACACACGCACACTAACTCTGCGGCGTGCACGACTCCCACTCGACGGGGTTCCCCTCCTGGGGTTCCGTCTCCTCTTCGGGAGTCCCTTCCTCATAGAACCCTGCAAAAGCTTCAAACACAAGCAGTGAGCACGAAGGCTCAGCAAGTCTGACCCGTCTCACCTAAACATGAAACTTCTACATGAGGGTGATGGGTTGCATGAGGTAAAAATCATTTGCAAGGACTCGCCTAATTAGTAGAACCTTACTTTCAAGTTTTAGCAGCAGGTTGTGGAGAACTTTACGCTAAGGCACATGAGAGAGCCGCAATCAAACAAGAAACGCATTTCTCTCATGTACTTTGCCCAAAGTTGAAAAGAACTTTAGTTAGCACTAAGCTACAACATATCATTAACAATCAATATCCAACTTTCAATCAGCAACATTTTAACATGTAACTAGCCTGTTCTTTCTACGTCACGGTACAGTGAACAAGTGGTACTCACTGACCGCGAGGGACGGCGATTATAATCGATTTACACCTGCAGGGTTACCCGAACAACCCGTCACGTACGCCCGTACTCGATGTTGCCTACAACAACCATCACGGACGCCGTACGCGACTACCTTTCACCCGTTAGCCAAATATTGAACCGGTCCCATCGTCCCGAGCAAGAGGTCCCTGCACGCGCATCTCTGTGCCGCCAGCTGATTTACACCTCGAGCTCTCAACCTACCCTCTGAACGACGGGCAATGCCTCAATACCCAGCTACCCGAGTTACATCAGTTTCCCGGTTCCCATATAGCCGGTAGGTCTTCGGTACTGTTCTAGCTTGTTCAACAGGCCCGCACACGGCTCGGTCCTCAATCGACACAAGCGGAGCTACAGCACACAGGCCCCAAAGTCCTGCTGCCCTTACTCTCCGCTCGGTCTCATTTTCTTGCCATGTGTATCATGTGCTATCTCTACCCGAGCAATGTGCCTCTAGCCTATTCTCGCGAGTAGTTCCAACTACTCGACTTGTACCGAATCCTACTCTATCCTAGCAATGCAGTGGCTAACGGGGTTTGCAATCCTAAACCCCAACCCATGGTTTTCTTGGCTATGCAGTGGGGTTTCCAAACAAGACTCTGATGCACAACATAAAGAAAACAAGTATGTGCTCAAAACAATAAAAATTTATAAAATGGTTAATGCAAACCGGGGCTTGCCTTGCTGCTCTTGGTCGTAGGCTAGCTGTTCCTCCGGAGTAACGAAGTCTAGGACTTCGGGTTCCTCCTCGACCTTAGCGACTACATGATAAGAACAATGTATGTATTAATTTAGAGGCCTTTGTATTAACTTTGAAGTTGTGAAGCCTATAACCCTTACTAGACAGACCTAATGACTGTGAAACTTTTACTGTGGCTTGGTTACAACCTAAACAAAGACTTGGTCAAGTTTTAGTTGCAGCAAAGCTCATTTGAGCCCTCCACAAATAATTATGTCCTTGACCTTAGTTGGAACCCTTAGGGTGTTCTAGGGATTTTCATGAGACAAACTATGACTTTCTGAAAACTAGATTTTCAGAGGGTTCTAATGGAATTGGTCTCACTTAATTTGGAAGTCTCTAACTAAAGATATGAGCTAAACAATTTCAGAGAAAATTCTGAAAATGTTTCTGAACATTTTCTATTTTCTCTGGAACAGTTTTACTAATCACACCATTAGGTGGACTAAATGAGCTCAAATGGATCTGAAATTTTTATGGTAGTTCAAGGATATTTTGGTGAACATCTCAGCAAAATTTCAGGATTTTCCTCCAAATGATTCTCCAGTTAAAATTCCTAACAGTTTAAACTTTAAGGAATTAATTCTGGAGAATTAAGGAATCTCATGAAGTGACACTTGATTTTCTGGAAAGTACTCAAAGAGCTGAATCCAGCAAAATTTGGTTCACTCAATTTGGAGCTTTCTAGCCAAAGTTATAAGGATTTGAAGTTTGAAGGAAATCTGAAAATCGGGGAAAAGTTTAAACTCGCGCGTGGGCCCAGGAGACACGCGTCGCACGCCGAAGCGACAGCACACCGCGGCCCACAAGGCTTTTGCGCGCCAGCACACCCGATCCCGGCCGCAGCCGGATCCCGATTCAAAATATCGGCCGCTGACAGCTGGGGTCCACCCCCTTCTTCAACCTCGCGACACCCGCGCTCCGCCGCCGAGGGACCTCGCCGGAGAGCTCGCCGCCGGCTGCTGTACAGCTTCAAACTTCTTGATTCTGGCCGCCCCTGCCTACTTTTACTTGGGGAACATGATCCGAGGGTCAGCTGCTCATGACAACGGCTGGAGCATGGTCGGCGACGAGCCGCCATATCGGAACGACTTCGGCCATGTCGGCTGACGCTCCTAGTGCCTCAGCTACTTGGGAAATCGGTCGGGGAGCATCAGTGGACCTCAGAGAAGGTCGACATGAACTCGGGGCAGCTCGGGGAAGGCCCGAAATAGGTCCTCACCGTGCGCCCGATACCCCCCGTGCGTTCCGCCATTAGTAGACCTTGAATTACGCCGGGCACAGAAGTTCTCCGGCCCAGAGTTGTGAAGGCAACTTGTGCGTCACCGTGTCTAGTTCGTGTGGGAGTGGCCTGAGGCCCTCTAATCCTTTCTAGAGCACGAATTAAACAGAATCGTACCCGAGGGTCGTTCTGCACACAGAAAGGGGAAAAGTGGAAATTCGCCGCCGGTGAGCAACCACTCGAGCTGTGGCTCGGGGATGAGCAGCACCGATCACTTGCGCGTCCAAGGGTGCCTTGGCTCGGGCGTGACAACGCCCAGGTTGGGCTGTCCACGAGAGCCCGAGGTGCGGCGGTTTCCAGTTCCGAGTTTGATCTTTCGGCACAGCCGATATCACTCGGTTTCAATCGATTTCTATCAATGGGAAGGATGGAGGATGGTTGCTAGTACCTTGCTGGGACCTTGGAATGGAAAGAGGGAGCTGCGATCGGCTTGATCAAGCAGGAACTCGAGCGGCGGCGATGGCAGTGGGAAAAGCAGTCGCGCACGTCGGTAGCTCGGGGAAATGGTGACTGAGGCACGCCGGGGAGGGAATAAATAGCTCGGCCGGCTGGCCTCCGGCTTGGGGCACGCAGCAGGAGCTGGCGCCGGCCGGCCCCTTCGGTGGCGCGCGCGCACAACAGCCGGGAACCGACTGAACTGTGGTTCAGTCGGTTTGCTTTGAGGCTGAGGCTGACATGTGGGTCCCACTCCTCTTTTAACCTCTGAAATTTATTCCTAACAGCTGTGGTAAACAGTGAACCCTATTCTACCCTTGGCAACTCAAATTATTCACCCAAGAGCCATTTGAATTGATCAAAGTTCAAATGAGGTTTGGTTTGAATGAATTTCAGCACAAGTGCAGTTTGAAATTCAAATAAAGTTTGAATTTCTCCCCCTTAGCTCATGTCAAGATCAACTCCAAATGGAGTGAAAATTGGTGTGTGAGCTCACAAAAATGTGCTGAGCAAGAATATGCCTTCCACTTTTAAATTCAGTGGGTGAAAACAGTTTGAATTTGAATATGTTTTCAAACTGCCCCTTTCCTATCTACACCCAAGATGACCTCAAAAATGTTTTGAATTTGGGTGAAACTTGGCATGGACATCCTTGGCAAAGTGTAGGAGTTTTCATATGTCCAGCCCATCTATATCACATGTGGGAAGTACCACTTTTGCAATGTGTGAGTTTGTTCCCTAATGAGCATGTTGATAATTGTTACTTGCTCTTTATTTGTGTTCATCATTTTTCCTCAAATGAGGTGTGTGGTGTGGGGATGAACACTGCAAATGGGTGTCAAAAACTGAGGCCCTTACAGTCGTTGATCAGCTCTAACCATCTCCTTTGTCCGAGGTTGAGATCTGGCTGTGTGAAAATGTACTTTAAGCTCTTATGGTCCGTATATATCTCTGTCCTTTTCCCCATCAAGTAATGCCGCCAAATCTTCAACGCGTGTACCACTGCAGCTAGCTCTAGGTCATGTGTAGGATAGTTATTCTCGTGTTTCCAGAGCTGCCGGGACGCATAAGCCACGACATGCCCCTCTTGCATGAGAACACATCCCAACCCGTTTCCAGAAGCATCACAGTACACCGAAAAGTTCTTCTGCATATCTGGCATAACTAGCACTGGCGCTGTTGTCAATCTTTTCTTCAGTTCCTGAAAACTCGTCTGGTACTGCGGTGTCCATGTGAATGTGATTCCTTTATCCAACAGTTTGGTGAGGGGTCTTGAAATCTTGGAGAAACCCTCGATAGTATTCAGCCAATCCTAAGAAGCTTCGAACTTCCCCGACATTCTCAGGGGTCTTCCACTTCTGTACACCCTCTATCTTGGCGGGATCTACGAAGATTCCTCCCTCCGAGATTATATGTCCTAAGAAGGGAACTCTCTTCAGCCAAAACTCACACTTGCTCAACTTGGCATACAGTTGATGTTCTCTCAGCTTTTGCAACACCAACCTTAGATGTTCCTCATGTTCTTCTTCATCTTTGGAGAAGACGAGAATGTCATCAATGAAAACCACCACAAATTTGTCCAGATATTCCATGAATACCTTGTTCATGAGGTACATGATGTATGCCGGAGCATTAGTTAGCCCGAAAGGCATGACGGTGTATTCATACAGTCCGTACCGAGATACGAAAGCTATCTTTAGAATATCAGTTTGCCTTATCTTAAGTTGGTGGTATCCCGACCTGAGATCAATTTTCGAGAACACACAAGCTCCCCTCAACTGATCAAACAAGTCTTCAATGCGGGGTAGTGGGTACTTGTTCTTGATGGTTACCTCATTCAACGCACGGTAGTCCACACATAGCCTTTGGGTCCCGTCCTTCTTGGGCACAAATATCACTGGAGCTCCCCATGGTGAGGAACTAGGACGAATGTACCCCTTTTATGTCAATTCTCTTAAATGTTCCTTGAGTTCTTCCAGCTGTTTGGGGTCCATCCGATATGGTCTCTTGTATATCGGAGCTGTTCCAGGCACTAGCTCAATCGCGAATTCCACTTCACAATCGGGGGGCATACCTGGCAACTCCTCCGGAAAAACATCTGGATATTCCCTGATGATCCTGATCTCCTCCACTTCCACCTCAACTTGATTGAGGCTCTTGTATAGTTATGAACTTTACTCTTGTGCCACTAGGGTGAGTTAGTTCCACCGTTCTTGTTGAACACTGGATGATTCCTTTATGCTTGGTCAACCGATCCATACCCAAAATAATATCTATCCCTTGTGAATCTATCACTATGAGGTTGGCAGTAAATACTACCCCATTAATGTCTAGATTCACCTGGGGACACACTTGTCTTGTCCTTATTTCTCCACCTAGAGAGTTCACTGCTAGCATATGGTTCATTTGTGTGGTTACTAGATCATGCTTCTTAACAAACCCTTGAGCAATGAACGAGTGGGTTGCACCAGAATCAAACAACAGGGTTGCAATGTGTAAATTGGCAGGAAACTTACCAACTACCACGTCGGGTGCCTCTTGCGCCTCCTCCATGGTCACGTGGTTCACCCGTCCTCGCATCACGTTCTGCTGTTGCGGCTGCACGGGCTCCTTCTTTTGGCACTTATAGGCGTAGTGCCCCACTTCACCACAGTGAAAGCATTGCACCCCAACCTTAGGTGCCTGGCCTTTGTTGTCTTGGGGTTGGTTTGGGGGTCCTTGTACTGCTGGTCGAGGTTGATATGTGGGGCGAGGCTGCTGTACAAACTGACGTTGTGGCTGTGCTGGTGCTGACGAAGGCCTGAAGTTCAGGTTGTACCCTCTCGGTGCTGAGTAGGGTACCACAGCACGGCTCGTCTGCCCTACGGGTTGCTGCATCAGACGTGGGCGTGTGTTGCTACCCGAGGCTTGGTGTGACCATCCTGCCTTCCTCTTGTTTTCATTTTCCAAGGCCTTCAGCTTCCTTTCCACAACAAATGCTCTGTCCACCATCTTTTGGAAGCTTTCATACTCGTTGGAAGACATTGCACACTGCATTTCCGCTGTAAGTCCTTCCACAAAGCAGTCCTGTTTCTGCTCATCAGTCTCGATGTCCCGTGGTGCATAACGTGATAGTTGGGTGAATTTAGTGAGGTATTACCTCACAGTCATGTTTCCTTGCTGCAGCTCCAAGAACTCCTTTCTCTTGTTTTTGAGTTCACCCCTTGGTATGTAATGGTTGCGGAAACTACGCTTGAACTCTTCCCAAGTGATGTTCTCAGGGTCATGATGGACTGCCATGTAAGCGGTCCACCAATCAGCAGCAGGTCCATGCAATTGGTGAGAGGCAAACAGCACCCTCTCATACCCTTGGCATTGTATGATCCTCATCTTGCTCTCAATGGTCTTTAGCCAGTCATCTGCCTCCAGAGGTTCAGCAGCACTTGCAAACTTTGGAGGTTGAGTCCCTAGAAACTTACTCAACCTTGGTTGGCGTGGTGCAGCTTGTGGAGGTGGAGTTTGTTGCAAGTTGGCCACCACTTTAGTTAGGCTCTGGATGAGCTGATTCTGATTTTCAAGCATTTGGTGGATGGGATCAGCTCCTTCACGGCGACCACCCCTGTCTTGTCCTCCAGAAAGATGAGGGTTGCCGGCCTCATCGTTGTTGTTGGCGGGGTTGGCACCACGACCCTTTCCTCTTTCGGTCATCTATCATGATCAACCAAATGTCAATTTAAAGCATTACGTGTTAACTTCCCAATTTGCTTGTTTAAATTTAAAATTCATGGGGTCTTATTATATTAACATTTTCTGAGGGTTTCACGTCCTACACGAAAATAAATGCACTCTTAATTCATAGGGGTTCACACATCAAAGCAAAACAACCTAAAGACGAGGTTGTGGACAATTGCCCATGGCTTCCACAACTCACGTCACACACCGAACATTAACACACCATTAACTAAGGTATTGACTCGCCTACTCGATAACCTGCTGAACTATGGGAAAGGACTCTACACGACTCGTATCACTGAGCTGGCTCCTCGGGATCTTCCTCATTATTGTGGCTGCCCTCTGACTCCGCTTTGGGTGGGGATGCTGCTGGTGGAGAAGTGTGGCGACGCCTACTCGCCGGCGATCTGGGGAGTCAGGAGTCCATGTGTCATTCACGGTGACACACAGTTCATTCCCATCTCCTCTTTCTCTCGCCCTCAAGCTGGCTCGAAGCAATGCCTCAGTCTCCTTCAGGGTGTCACGAACATCCTGAAGCTCCTGCTGGCACTCCTGCAGTCGAGTGCTGAGCATAGCAGCATCCTCCAAGTACAGGTCCATGTGCTCATGGGAAGTCCCCTGCTGCACTGGCGGGTACTTGTACTCTGTTGTACCACTCTCACGCTGGAGGACATACATGTACTCAGTCCTGTCCAGGTGGTGACGGTAGATGTGACTCTGGCAGGTGATGGCCTCCTAGGTGACATCCTTCTCCGCATCGACCTGTGTCGCTCGACAAGCTGGAGAGTGGTGGATCTTAAGCAGCTGATTTTCATGGATAATCCTCATTTCTGAACTCCATTCTTCCCGCTTCTCACGGATCATCCGGGTGGAGCTGTAGTGTATGATTAGCTTGCCCATATTGCCAGCGGCGTGGAGCATACGTCGAAGACGGCGCAACAAGCCTGCTACTGCCAATCTGTAGGAGAGATACGTCACCGGACGGTTCTCCTCTCTCAGGGCAAGGGCAACTACGGGAACTCTCCCTCCGGTGGACTTGCGAGCGGTGCGGATCATGCGAACCATCTAAAACATAAAGCATTTAAAATTAAGTTAGATAAGATTTAAAAAATCCTATTTTGAATAAAAGTTGGGGTAAGATGAACAAAGTGACCCCATTAAATAACACTTTTCAACCCACATCTTTGTAAAATAGTTTTTAAGAAAATAGGGTCCTTAAATACGTCCATTTTTACCTAGGTCCACGTTCCTACGGGCAACCTTGGCTCTGATACCACTTCTGTCACACCCGGTTTGTCCCAAAGAACAACCGAGTGAATATCACATGTATGCCAGGATCATTCTCTCATACATGTGATGACAAATAGTGAAGCATCATTCATTACAAGCCAGGTGTCGAATATAAATATGTCTTACAAAGCATACGTCTCGATGGATGATAATAAGTTCATAATATGTAAATAAAACAGCAGCGGAATATAAAATCTTGTGGGCTCTGTCACAGGCGTTGCCCGGGGGACTCCATGAACCTAAAATCCTTCTTCGGGTCCAAAGTCTTGATCATTAAACACCACATCATCCCCTTGACCTGAGCAGCAATTTAAACCAACAAATATGCAAGTTTGAGTACCGTTGGTACTCAACAAGTGTGGGAAAGTTATGTCATGCATGGCTAGAGCAAGGAGAGGTTGAACTCATGGTTAAAGCACTACGCAATTATTACCTACCACCTTAGCTTATTAAGCACCTACATTACTACACAGGTGAAATGGTCCAAATCTCCCATCCCATCATCATAATCAAATAACCATGACATCATTTCCAATGTTAAGCTCCCCGCTTAACATCCACAACTTCCAAAGTAATCATCCTCTAATCATGAATATATCCAAGTCGCTCTTGACCGTGAGCATGGCTGTCATGACAGTTTTGACTCTGCGGAGTTTGCACCACTGTACCCACATGTAGTGATTTCATCCCCCGTTGCCGGGTGGACTAAAAGAACCTCCATTATGCCAGTGGCCACGAACCACATTCACACTTCCCAGGTGTGTAGCCAGGAGATCACTACGAAGTCTTTACAAAGGGATTCCCGACGAGCGTGGGTCCACTGAGGTTTCACCCCTAACAGCATACAAGAGGCTCCAACCCCGCTGCAGTGGCCCCCTCTTGAGCCTTGCGGTTCATATGGTAGTCCAGCTGACACCTACTCCCAGCACCATCCAACACACCCATACTACGCTGGGGATACACCTAATTAATTGGCCAAGCTGCCCCATCTCAGCATGTGGTTGGCACAGTAAAGCCAGGTTACATGCTCCATGAACCGATCCTTAGGTTCCAGGGAAGTACTAAACACAAACCCGAGTCTCGTGCACCCAGCACCAACCAAATCATCCAACTTGCCTCGATCCCTACCTCTACATAACTCATGATATCTCAATTCAAGAGTAAGGTAAACAAATTGATGATCTCATATCCCAATTATCCCATTCTAAGCATGGCTAAGCATAAGCATATAAGTAAGTGACATTATAAAATAAATCCCAACCCAAGCTACAAGGAAACAAGATAATGCAATTCTAGGGAAACTTCCTAGCATGGGTTTCATATTTCATTTGACAATGCAAATAATTCTATCTACACATCCTAGTATAGGATCAAAGTGGTCAAGGACACTTGCCTTTTTCCTGCTGCTCTGGGAATGGAAAGTCCTGGTATTGGAAGGGGAGAACTTGCTCTGGGGCAGGTTCTACTCATGCCAATACACGTAGCAAAAGAAAACAACAATCCATAAGACCGGGTTCACACTTTCACTTCATACAAACCACATATACATACCTATGAAAGTCATTCACATTACTAAGTGTTGTGGTTATCCTAGATGTGTTGATTTTTGGCCTACATGCACTTCTAAACATATGTATATGATTTCTAACTTTTGTATTCAGATTTCTGTTTGCACACCATATATGAATTTCCAATTTAAACAAATTCTTTAATACACTCTTTAGCTACCAAGTTTGCATGGAAGGTAATTTCCTACTCCAAATGGGTTTTCAGATCTTCTACCAAATCCTAAACTGAAGTCTTTGGATTTGGAGACTTCATTTATCATTTTCTAGTTACGCATAACTATTTTCCTATATTTTCCAGATTTATTTTCTATGCCTAAAAGTGAGTTTTAATATTAAATAGTAGGACTTATTCATCTAAACAGAATAGGTTCTGATCTAAAATATTAAATAATATACTTTTGAACTTCTCCTCTGATGTGAACTAATTTAAATTTATTTTAACAGTTTTCAGAATTATTTCCTAGTCTAAAAATGTGTTTCTATAACTAATAAATATGAACAACAATTAGACAGATTCATTCCAGTGTAAAAATCTATTTTTAACTCTTTCTAAAGTTTTCCAAGTGGTAGGAGAGTTTAAATTTGAATTTACAATGTGTTTGTCTCACCTTTTAAATTTTAAATCCTAATCACATATTCAAATTTCTAAATTTAATATCATATAGGGTTAAAAAGGTAAACTCGCCCCACTACAGGGTCTATTATATTATTTCATAAATTTCTAGGGGTCTAACTACACATAACAGAGGGGTTTTCCAAATTTTTATTAAGTCCAGGGGCTAAAACTGATTTTTAAATGAATTTACACGAATTTCTGAAGTTCCAGGGGCTAGATCAGAAGTTTCCGGGTCTAGCTCATGTTTTCCGAGATCCCCTGGGGGTAGCGCGTAAGAATCCCGGCCTTTATAATGCGGGGCTGATGTGGACCGTCCGATTTAAAACAGACGGCTCAGATTATAACGTCGAACTGGTACGCGTGGGTTTTAATTCTACCGTGCGATTTAAAATAGACGGCGCACCAGCGGCCACGTCGCCCTGGCCGGAGCCAGCCCACTCTGCCCGGCGGCGCACGGCGGCGGGAGGTGGCGATCTCGCCGGAGAACTTCGGGTCTTCGTCTATACCTCCTAAAACTGTGGTTTCATGGCATAGATCGGTAGAGGGGATGTCGGGGATCTCACCTCGGGGTTTTTCTTTAGCTCGGAGGCCCTTGAAGGCGGTCGGCGATGAGGTCCTAGATGGAATCGCGGCGATGCACGTCAGAGTTGTGTTTAGAGCGCAATCTACCGAGTTTTCTGCACCTGCGTGTTTCCCCGGAGGCGGTGGAACAAGATCGGCGTGTTAGATCAGAAATCCTGAGCGAAGGTCGAGAGAAAAAGGTGATCGGAGCTTCGGTTCTCACCGGGAGGAAAAACAGCCGATCAAGTGGGGAAAACGGGGCGATGCCGGCGTTTATATAGACGGGGGAGGGCGGCGTGTCGGTTGTGATCGAGTTGGAGTCGTCCGGGACCAGAATTCGGCTGGGGAACGGGGTTTTCTGGGGCAGTTTGGATTTGGGAGAGAGAGAAATCTGGGGTCGACCGAGCGCGCGCGAGGAAGAAGATAAAGGCGGGCCCCATGTGTCAGTGAGGGGGAGAGAGGAGCGCGCGGCTGTGGGCTGGCGCAGGAAATGGTGGGCCGGCTGGTGGGTTTCGGCCCACTGGCCGGGGTTTTCTGTTTTTCTTTTTCTTTTTCAATTTCTTTTCTGGTTTTGATTTGAATTTGAATTCCAATTTGAATTTCTGCACCACATGCAATACGTCCAAAAATTTTTAAATTCCCCTCTTAATAGAATTTTGGGGTGTTACAGAGGGTCACTGGATCGGCCGGGCGACGAGGAACCTAATGTTCACTCGGGCGGCGAGGAGCTTCGGCTTTTTGGGTGGAAATGCGACGAGGCAGCGGTAGAAGGCACCGGTGACCGCTCGGGCGGGTAGATAAAGACCCCGAGAGTCGGTTCCACAGCTGAGATCGGCAAGCAGCTGGTGGCTTCGCCGTTCCTTCGCCGTGGCGGCAGCTCGGGTCAGCGCAAGAACCCGAGTGCAGAGTTCAGTCGGCTGGGTTCTCTTCAGAGGCTGACCAGTGGGTCCCACCCGGGGTTTTAACCTCTGAAATTCACTCCTAATCACTGTTGTAAACAGTGAGCCCCAAAATACCCATGGTGATTCAAATTATTCACCCATGAGCCATTTGAATGGATTAGGATGCAAATTGGGTTTGGTTTGGATGAATTTCAGCACATGTTCAGTTTGAAATTCAAATAAAGTTTGAATTTGTCCCACTTAGCTCATGTCAAGATCAACTCCAAATGGAGTGAAAATTGGTGTGTGAGCTCACAAAAATGTGCTGAATAAGAATATGCCTCCCACTTTTGAATTCATTGGATAAAAACAGTTTGAATTTGAATATGGTTTCAAACTGCCCTCTTTCTATCTATACCCAAAATGACCTCAAAAAGGTTTTGAATTTGGGTAAAACTTGGCATGGACATCCCTAGCAATGTGTGGGAGTTTTCATATGCCCAGCCCCTCTATATCACATGTGGGAAATACCACTTTTGCAATATGTGAGTTTGTTCTCTAATGAGCATGTTGATGGTGCTTACTTGCTCTTCATTTGTGTTCATGAACTTGCTTCAAATGAGGTGTGTGGTGTGGTGATGAACACTTCAAATATGTGTCAAAAACTGAGGCCCTTACACTCTTGTGCCATGCGGTTCCCAGGGCAGTCCTCTCTCGACTCCCATTTCCCGCGCTTTCCACGGTCCATAACAATCTAGCAACTTACCTAATTAGTCAGCTAAGCCCCACCCATGTTTGGCCTTGTGGTGGCACTGTTTTCCTGGCATGGCTGGCATGAACCGATCCTTAGATCTACGACAAGTAAACCACCATCTCATTCTACCACATCCATGAACCAAGCTTTCCTAGATCTCCCCCGATTCATGTTCATAATCATCAAGTTCTCATTAACATTATGAGTGCAGTAGCTAGACACATTCTATCGCTTCCCATATCCCATAGATTAGCGAAGCAGAAAAGAAAAACGACCATACCTGACTCATAAACTTCTCTGGCGACAAGGGTGGTTAACAAAATATTAAACTTCTATGAAAGGGTTTCCCATCAAGTTGACTCAACATACACAGTTTTCGCAGACAAAACAGTTTCCAAAAACATGGGATCAATATGGTCAAGGGGCACTTGCCTTGTTCCTGTGGCTTCTATTGCTCACGGATCTCAAAGTCTTGTTGTTGTAGCTCGTCGTAGATAGCTCCCTGAACTTGTCCTTCTACTCACGATCATGCATATACAAGGTTTACAGAGATCAATCATCATGCACAAACTTTACTCAATGGTGCATATGCATGCTAGTCTTATGGTGCTGTTTTATTAGATCAGTTTGTACGTGTTGTTGCATGGATTGCATGGGTTTGCATGGGTTTTTACTATGAACAAAGGTGTAAATATCAAGTGCGGACGGGATGATGATCTTGACTCAAGATCTAGATCAAACCGATCAACACGTGATCTGTCCACGAAAAAGTTTCTGTTCGAAGGGATCGAAGAAACAGGTGCGAAGAAAACCGCGATGAGGTCATAAGGTGGTAACGAAGACCTACCTCACTTCTCCTCCATCTCGGGGTCCTCCTCCTAGCAAAACAGATCGTCGGGGCTCTCTTCCGTTGATGGTGAGCTCGTCGGCGGTCTCCGGCGACTGAACTCCGGCGAAGGGAATTAACTCGACGAGTTGGGGGCTAGGGCCTCTAAGTCATCGACTTGGGAATAAATGGTACGGCCAAGGGGTGTTTCGGGTTCTATTTATAACCAGAAAAAGAACAGTCCTAATCTGATTGGATTTCAAATAAGTGTCCTATTCAAATCATTTTTGAATCTTAACAACTTATCTCCAATCGATTTGGTGCGGTAACATCGTGGAAATCGTGTCGGTTTCCTCCCGTATCGGGTATGCCCACGCGTACAGAAGAAAAACCGCTTAAGTTCTCGTCACCTCTGCGGTGATGAGCTCCGGAGGATCCACATGTCCAGCAGAGGCCGGGCCTCCCTTTTCCGCAGAGGCGGGCTCCGGTTGTGCCATGTGTCAGGCGGGCGGGACCTCCCCTCTCCTCGAAGGTGAGCTCCGCGTGCGCCACGTGTCCTGGCGGGTAGGACCTCCCTCTTCCTCAGAGGCGAGCTCCGCGTGCGCCACGTGTCTGGTGGGTCGGGACCTCCCCTCTTTCCAGAGACGAGCTCCGCGTATGCCACGTGTCAGTGCCGGACCTCCCCTCTCTTTGGAGGTGAGCTCCGAGAGTGCCTCGTGTCAGTGCCGGACCTGCCTTCTCATCGGAGGTGAGCTCCGAGGATGACACGTGTTCAGTAGTGTCGGACCTCTCGGAGGTGATCTCCGAGAGCGACACGTGTCAAACAGGGCCGGACCTATCGGAGACGAGCTCCGAAGGTGACACATGTCTAGTAGGACCGGACCTCTCGGAGGTTAGCTCCGAAGGTGACACGTGTCCCGCGGGTTGGACCTTACTCCCCCTCAGCAAATAGCTCCGGTGGCGATACGTGTCCTGCGGGGCTGGCTTCGCTTCTCCACAGAGACAAGCTCTGGAGGCAACACGCGTCCTGAGGGTAGGACCTTGCCCCTTCCATAGAGGCTAGCTCCGGGCCTGCTACGTGTCTGGCGGTACCGGACCTCTCCCCACTACGCAGGGATGAGCTCTAAACACACCACATGGCCAGCAGGCCGCGGGAAGTGTCTACGGCGCTCCTCGGCAAACTGGATTTGGCTCTTTTTAGCTATCTTTCTAATTCTTTCTCTGTTTCCTCTTCTTTTAAAATGTTTTCTCTATATGAAATATGAATGCATGCATGGTTACGAAATTGAGGGTGTTACATGGTATGAATATGAGATAGTTATGGATATCATGAATATGAGATGGTTATGGATATCAAGAGCATGAGATGAATGTTGAGAAAGATTTATGGTTGGTTGAGGCATGAAAGGTGGTGAATTATAAAGGAGGTATGTTGATGTTTTAATTGGATATATGTTGGGATTAAATTCACTTAAAGTTAGTTGCTATTTTTATCATGTTTGAGAAATAAACTTTGCTTTCTGCAATGAGCCTTTTTGTTCCTACCTTGTTGGAAGCTACATGTCATACATTTCCTGCTCTTGCTGAGTACGACATGTATCACCCTTGCATTATCATACGATCATCAGCAACAGGAGAGGAGTACTTTGAAGATCATGTGGAGTACTAGGCGTGCGATCTACCGTCAACTTGCTTGTGGAGTTGGAGATGGAGCCGCTGCCATGTTTAGTTGCTTCCGCTATCGTTTAGAGACTTCCGCTGCTAGAATAAGACTTCCGCTGCAAGAATAAGTTAGGGATTGATGTAATAAAGTACTTAAATCCTATTATTCGTGGTTATATTCTGAATTCAGTTTGTGGATTACATGTGTATGTGTGATGAACATCCTGGGCACACATATGCATCAGCTAGGTTCCGTGTTTTACAGGACCGGGCGTCACAGATTGGTGCCAGAGCCACGTTGATCGTAGGATGCAGGCCTAGTCACAGAGTGGCATTAGAGCCAAGCTGACCGTAGGATGCAAGCCTAGGTAGAATGCATAGCTTGACATCAGAACCACATTGAACATAGGATGCAAGCATAGGAAAATGGAAATCCTAAACCACATGAGCACACCCCCTAAACTGCTATTTTCGAAAATTGCTTGCTGCTGCACTTTTCTTGCACCGCAAGGTACTGCTCTCAACCCCTCCTTGTCTCTTCTTTCGGACAGCAACACCCTTGTTCTAGCTCCATAATCCCTGATGTTTTGGAGTTATCTCCTCCTTCTCAAAGTTTCTCATGTCCCATTTATATATGCCGGAGGTCCGGAGGACGAATACTCGTTCACCACCACGTGGGAGTGCACTTAACCCCATCGAGGTGACCACTCCTGTCACACGGCGGAAACAGCACCGGATCACATGATTTGGTTTAGGACCTCCATTGAATAAGCGTGAATAGGAACGGTGTGTTAAACTTTTGTGATGATTGTTTGTGTTTGAGTGCTTAGTGTGAGTTGTGGGACGTTTCAGCGTTGTCCATATCCACACATAGTAGAGAGATGTGAGATGCTTCGGCATGTGTTCACATCCTCGTAAAGACTAATATATTTAGTCCATCCACATTGATGCATATAGTTGGGGGGATCAATCTAAACTTCTAACTTCTATTCCACCCAACTCTCTCTCACAGATGGTGAGGGAAAACGCCAGCCGTAAAAGGAGGAACGTCCGTGGCAACCAGGAACCAGAAGAGGATGACCACGTTGAAGTTCCTGAGAATGCTGACCCCGGGGCTGGTGCAAACAACTTGGAACGGTTGATGGCTATGCAGAACCAGCTCATACAAACTATGATCCAAACTTTGGGTCAGCTGCAAGCCAACAACAACCATAATCCTAACCCTATTCCTGCACCACCACCACCGCCGCCGCCACCACCGCCGGCTCACAACAGACTGGGAGAGTTCATGAGGACTCGCCCGCCCACTTTTGCACAAGCTAATGATCCCATGGAGGCTGATGATTGGTTGAAATCTATGGAGAAGAAGCTTACCATTGTTCAGTGCAATGATCGGGAGAAAGTTCTCTTCGCATCACACCAACTTATGGGAGCAGCCACTGACTGGTGGGACGCTCTCTGCAATGCTCATGTCAACCAGGAGACTATCACTTGGACTGAGTTCAATGAGAGTTTTTGCTCTCATTACATCCCTGCTGGAGTCATGATGCTAAAAAGGCAAGAGTTCGAAGGTCTCCACCAAGGACGAAAGAGCGTGAATGAGTACCTTAACAAGTTCACGCAGCTGTCAAGTTATGCCCCCGAGGACGTTAACTCGGACCAAAGGAAGCAGTACTTGTTCATGAGAGGGTTGAACAATGAGATCCAAGTTCAGCTGCTCAACAATGACTATGCATACTTCCAGAAGCTAGTTGACAAAGCTATAGTGGTTGAAAGATAGATCCGTGAGATCAAACAAGAGGGCAAGAGAAAGATGCCATACCAGCCACACGGGAGTAATGTACGTCCCCGTTTCATGCCCCCAGATGGACCACAGTATGGCTCGTCCGCTTCTACTTTTCGCCCTAATAAACCACCGCAGCAACGTCCTGTCATGCAAGCACCCCGTGTGCCTTTGCCTTCTGCGCCCCATCCAAACATGGGCGCCTATGCTCAAAACCACCCTCGCCCTAACATACCTTCTGTCTTGGGAAACAAGGCATGCTTTGCATGCGGAGAAGCGGGACACTTTGCAAGTCAGTGCCCGAGGAAAGGCCTTGGACAGCCAAGCAACACGCCCAAGCAGAACCCATGGCCAAACGGAGGAGCTAATCAAGGTAACGTGGACAGCAGAACTACGCTCGTGGCAACGTGAATCATGTCTCCGCTGAGGAAGCGCAACAGGCTAAGGACGTCGTGATTGGTATGTTCCTTGCCAACTCCAACCCAGCCACTGTTTTATTTGACTCCGGAGCATCGCATTCATTCATATCATCCAAATATGTTGCCAAGTATAATCTGCCCATATCACACATGAAATATACTATGTTAGTCAATTCTCCCGGTGGAGAGATGAGGACTAATATAGTATGTCCGAAAGTAAACCTTACAATAAGGAGGGTAGACTTCCTTGCCAACCTTATTGTCTTGGATTCCCAAGGGCTTGATATAATACTTGGAATGGATTGGCTAAGCAACCACAACGGAGTAATCCAATGTGCTGAGAGGAGCATGCAGTTGACAAATGAGCACGGTACTCGTATTGAGTTCGAATCAGCCCAATCGGCAACCGAGAAGGCAATGTTGAACCACGTCGAAGAAGCAACCTTGGAGAGCATTCCGGTGGTTCAAGAATTTTTGGACGTGTTCCCGGAAGAACTTCCAGGTATGCCACCTGACCGGGACATTGAGTTTGCCATTGATTTGGTACCTGGAACTGCACCTATAGCAAAGAGGCCATATAGGATGCCTGTTAATGAACTACTGGAACTTAAGAAGCAAATTCAGGAGTGGCTAGAAAAGGGTTTTATTCGCCCAAGCTCGTCACTGTGGGGAGTCCCCGTGCTCTTCGTGGACAAGAAGGATGGGACCCAAAGGATGTGTGTGGATTATAGGTCTCTCAATGAGGTGATGATCAAGAACAAATACCCGCTGTCCCGTATAGAGGACCTGTTTGACCAAATGAAAGGTGCCTGAGTTTTCTCCAAGGTTGATCTTCGGTCAGGATATTTCCAGCTGAAGATTAAGCCCTCCGACATATCCAAGACTGCCTTTCGAACACGGTATGGTTCGTATGAATATACCGTTATGTATTTTGGGTTAACAAATGCACCCACATACTTCATGTACCTCATGAATAAAGTCTTCATGGAGTACTTGGACAAGTTTGTTGTGGTTTTCATCGACGACATCATGGTGTATTCAAAAAGTGAGGAGGAACATGAAGAACATTTGAGATTGACATTGCAAAAACTGCGAGGGCATCAATTGTATGCCAAGCTCAGCAAGTGTCAATTTTGGCTAAAGGAGATATCGTTCCTAGGCCACATCATCTGCGAGGAAGGATTGTCGGTTGATCCCGGAAAAGTGGGAGATGTTCTAAAGTGGAACCAACCGCAGAACGTGAGAGATATTCGGAGTTTTCTGGGGATGGCTGGATACTATTGACGGTTCATCAAGGATTTCTCCAAAATAGCGAAGCCTATGACTGAATTGCTAATGAAGGGAAAAGCATTTCAGTGGACACCAGTGTGTCAAGAAAGCTTTGAGGAGCTCAAGAAAAGGCTAACCACAGCGCCGGTTTTGGTATTGCCGAACGTGACCAAGAGCTTCAACATATATTGTGACGCATCAAGACAAGGTCTTGGGTGTGTGCCCATGCAAGAAGGACAAGTGGTAGCCTATGTGTCGAGACAACTAAAGAAACACGAGCTGAATTACCCCACACATGATTTGGAACTCGCAGCCGTGGTGCATGCATTAATGATTTGGAGACATTGAATCCTTGGCCACCGATGTGAGATCTATACGGATCACAAAAGCCTCAAGTACATATTCACCCAAACGGATCTGAATTTGAGGCAACATCGATGGTTGGAACTCATCAAGGATTATGATGTTGGAATGAATTATCACCCCGTAAAGGTCAATGTAGTAGCTGATGCATTGAGCCGAAATGGAGTATGTCACCAACTCATGGTTCGGGAGCTACCGCCCAAGCTGCGCAAGGAGTTCGAATGGATACATCTCGGGTTCTTGAACGAGATGGAAGTGATGGAACTCCATTCTTCGTTGGAACAAGAGATACGAGATGGCCAAGCAATGGATGAGGAAATCAAGGAGATCAAGGAAAGAATCCAACAAGGCATAGAAAAGGACTTCAAGGAAGACGAGAAGGGTAAGCTTTGGTTAGGGAAAAGGATTTGTGTGCCTAACATGAAGCACATCCGTGACACGATATTAGAAGAGGAACATGACTCACCTTATTCCATACATCCCGGCAGTACAAAGATGTACAAGGACCTGAAAACTTGCTATTGGTGGGATGGTATGAAAAGGGACATAGCTGAGTATGTTGCCCTATGCGACACGTGCCAAGGGGTTAAGGCCAAACATCAAAGACCTGCTGGACTGTTGCAACCATTGAAAGTACCCGAGTGGAAGTGGGAAGACATCAGTATGGATTTCATCATCGGATTGCCACGTACTCAGTCGGGTTACGACTCCATCTGGGTTATTGTGGACCGATTGACGAACACAGCTCATTTCCTTAATATTAAAACCAAGTATAACGTTGCACAACTAGCCGAGCTGTACATGGAGCAAATCGTGTGCCGCCATGGAGTCCCGAAGAGGATTGTTTCAGATCGGGGTTCTCAGTTTACCTCTAGGTTCTGGAGGAAGCTGCATGAAGCCATGGGTACACGTCTAAATTTCAGCTCCGCTTATCACCCGCAAACCGACAGGCAAACTGAGAGGACAAACCAAATTTTGGAAGACATGTTGAGAGCCTGCGCTTTAAAACATGGACATAGTTGGGATAGGAGCTTGCCGTATGCCGAGTTCTCATAGAATAACAGCTATCAAGACAGCCTGAAGATGTCACCCTTAGAAGCATTGTATGGTAGACGATGTAGGACGCCACTGTTTTGGAATGAGACCGGAGAGAACCAAGTATTTGAACCCGAAGTGCTGCAAGAAGCTGAGAAGCAAGTCCAAATGATACGGGAGAACTTGAAGGCTGCTCAGTCACGACAAAAAGGTTTTGCGACAACAGGCGAAGAAAGTTGACTTTCAAAGTAGGAGACTTCGTGTACCTTAAGGTATCACCTATCCGAGGCCAACAACGTTTCAACGTCAAAGGCATGCTAGCACCTCGCTATATCGGACCATTCAAGATTTTGGGCAAGCGACGAGAGGTAGCCTATTAACTAGAGCTCCTGATGCACCTCTCCGACGTGCATGACGTGTTTCACGTATCCCAACTCAAAAAGTTCTTGAGAGTACCGGAAGAACAAGTACCGATGGATGAGCTCGAGCTTCAAGAGGATCTGACCTATGTAGAGCACCCTGTCCGAATTTTGGACGTAAAGGAAAGGGTCACGAGGAACAAAGTGATCCGTTGGTGCAAGGTACAGCGGAGCCATCACACGGAAGCCGAAGCTACATGGGAGCGTGAGGAAGACCTCAAGGAAGAATTCCCTCATCTATTCTCCACTCTATCGAATCTCGAGGGTGAGATTCAGTTTAAGGGGGGTAGGTTTGTAACACCCTCAATTTCGAATCCATGCATGCATACACATTTCATATAGAGAAACATTTTAAAAGAAGTAGAAACGGAGAAAGAATCAGAAAGATAGCCGAAAGGAGCCAATACCAGTTCGCCGAGGAGCGCTGTAGACACTTCCCGCGGCCCGCTGGCCACGTGGTGCCTTTGGAGCTCATCCCTGCAGAGGGGGTGAGGTCCGCCACTGACTGGCCACATGGCAGACTCGGAGCTCGCCTCTGCGGAAGGAAGGTCCGGCCCCGCTGGACACGTGTCGTCTGTGGAGTTCGCCTCTGCAGGGAAGCGAGGCCCGACCACGTGGGACACGTGTCACCTCCGGAGCTAGACTCTTCGGAGAAGCGAGGCCCAGCCGCGTGGGACACGTGGAGCCTTCGGAGCTTGCCTCCGAGAGGTCCGACCCGCGGGACACGTCTCGCTCTCAGAGCTCACCCCTGCGGAGGGAGTGAGGTCCGGTCCTACTGGACACGTGTCGTCCTCGGAGCTCACCTCCGAGGAGAAGACCCTACGGGACACGTGTCGTCCTCGGAGCCCACCTCCGAAGAGAAGGGAGGTCTGACACTGCTTGACACGTGTTGTCCTCGGAGACCACCTCCGAGGAGAAGGGAGGTCTGACACTGCTTGACACATGTCGTCCTCGGAGGTCACCTCTGAGGAGAAGAGAGGTCCGACACTACGGGATACGTGTCGACCTCGGAGCTCGTCCCTGAGAAGAAAGGAAGTTTGACGCTGTTGGACACGTGGCACTCTCGGAGCTCGCCTCCGAGAGGTCTGGTCTGCTGGACACGTGTCACCCCCCGGAGCTCGCCTCCGAAAGGTCCGACGCTGTTGGACACGTGGCACTCTCGGAGCTCACCTACGAGAAGAGAGGTCCGGAACTAACACGTGGCACCCCCAGAGCTCACCTTTGTAGAGAAGGGAGGCCCGACTCGCTAGACACATGGCACACGTGGAGCTCACCTCTGAGGAGAGGGAGGTCCCGCATGCCTGACATGCGGCGCAACCGGAGCTCGCCTCTGAGGTAGAGGGAGATCCTGCCCGCTAGACACATGGCGTGACCGGAGCTCGCCTCTGCGGAAAAAGGGAGGCCAGTCCTCTGCTGGACACGTGGAGTCTCCTGAGCTTATCCCTGTGGAAGGACGAGATCCTTAAGCGGTTTTCCCCTGTACGCAAGTATCCGGTACTGAGGAAACCGACACGAATTCTTCCACGTTGAATACTGCAACCAAATCAATTGGAGATAAGTTGTTAAGATCCAAAAAAATTTGAATAGGACTCTTATTTGAAATCCAATTGGAGTAGGACTCTTCCTTATCCGCTTATAAATAGAACCCGAAACACCCCCTTGTCCGTAACACCTTTTCAAGTCGACGACTCAGAGGCCCTAGCCCCCAAATCGCTGAATAAACCCCTTTGCCGGAGTTCAGC
This sequence comes from Neostapfia colusana, assembly GCA_030760725.1. Classification (NCBI taxonomy): domain Eukaryota; kingdom Viridiplantae; phylum Streptophyta; class Magnoliopsida; order Poales; family Poaceae; genus Neostapfia; species Neostapfia colusana. Next base: position 49,979,784 of record JASWHV010000014.1, on the reverse strand, counting down.
CACCGGTGAGACCGCCGACAAGCTCCCCGCTGCGGCCATCGCTAGGAGGAAGGCCCTGCCACCAGGGAGAAGCGAGGTAGGTCTTCATTACCACCTTACGACATCATCGCGCATCTGTTTCTTTGAACAAAAGCTTTTTCGTGTGGACAGATCATGTGTTGATCAGTTTTTGACGGTAGTATTGATATAGATCTTGAGTCAAGATCATCACCACATCCATATTTGATCCTTATATCCTTGTTCATTGAAAAACCCCATGCAAACCTTTGGAAGCATGCAAAACACGTACAAACTAAACTGCACCATAGGATCAGCATGCACCTACACCATTGCATCTTAAGTAAAGTTTGTGCATGATGTTTGATTGTTATAAATTTTGTATGTGCGTGGTCGTCAGTAGAAGGACAAGCTCAGGAAGCCATCTACGAAGGACTACAGCACCAGAACTTCGAGACACGTGAGAAACGAAAGCCACAGGAACAAGGCAAGTGCCCCTTGACCATATTGATCCCATGTTCTGAAAACTGTTTTGTTTGCGAAAATGTGTATGCTTGAGTCAACATGATGGGAAACCCTTTTATAGGAGTTTACTAGTTTGGTTAACCACCCTTGTCGCCGGGAAAGTTGATGAGTCGAGCAAGGTTGTTTTTGCTTTTGCTTCGCTGAGCCCACGGGATAAGGGAAGCGAGATAGAATGTGTCTAGCTACTCATATGAAAAATGATAATAAAAACTTTATGATGATAATGAACATGAATCGGGGGGAGATCTAGGCATGTTTGGTTCGTGGAAGTGGTAGAATGAGATGGTGGTTTACTTGCCATAGATCTAAGGACCGGTTCATGCGACCACATGCCAGGAAAACAGTGCCACCACAAGGCCAAGTATGGGTGCGGCTTAGCTGACTAATTAGGTAAGTTGCTAGATTGTTATGGACCATGGAAGGCGCGGGGAATTGGAGTGGAGAGAGGACTGCCCTGGGAACCGCATGGCACAAGAGGGGGTTTGTAGGTGGGAGAATGGTGATTCGAGCCTGCTGGTGAAACCTTAGTGAGTCCATACATCTAGTAGCCCCTTTGTAAAGGCTATTTTGTGACTCTTGGCCATACACCGACGGTTGTGTACTGATATAATGGAGGTTCTGCAGTCGTCGACGGGTGACGAAATCACAAACTTGTGGGTAAAGTGGTGCAACCTCTTAAGAGTGTAAAACTATCATTATAGCCGTGCTTCCGGTCACAAGCACCTGGCCAACTTCCATGATTAGAGGGAAGGTTTGGGATGGATGTTTATTGGTTTGGTTATGGTATGGTCTTTGAGATTAGTTTTTGGGACTGTTGAGTCATAACAATGAGTTTGGTTTTGGAGGATATGAATATGAGATGAATATGAGATGGTGGTATGTGACGCCCCTGTTCCGAGAAGACCCCGGAACCGAACTGATGCATATGTGTGCCCAGGGTGTTCATCACACATACACATATAATCCACAAACTGAATTCAGAATACATAACCACGAATGAATAGGGTTCAAGTGCTTTATTACATCAATCTCTTATTGCAGCGGAAGTCTCTAATTTATTCTAGCAGCAGAAGTCTCTAAACTATAGCGGAAGCAAACTAAGCACGGCAGCGGCTCCATCTCCAACTCCACAGGCAAGTTGACGGTAGATCACGTGCCTAATACTACTCCACATGGTCTTCGAAGTACTCCTATCCTGATGCTGATGATATATAATAATGCAAGGGTGAGTACATGGCGTACTCAGCAAGTGCAGTAAGTATGACATGTAGCTTACAACAAGGTAGGTATAAAAAGGCTCATTGCAGAAAGCAAAGTTTATTTCACAAAAATGATAAAAACAACAACTAGCTTCAAATGAATTTAATCATGTGACCAATTAAAACATCACAAACACAAGGTTTGGGATGGATGTTTATTGGTTTGGTTATGGTATGGTCTTTGGGATTGGTTTTTGGGACTGTTGAGTCGTAACAATGAGTTTGGTTTTGGAACATATGAATATGAGATGAATATGAGATGGTGGTATGAATATGAGATGGTTATGGATATCATGAATATGAGATGGTTATGGATATCATGAGCATGAGATGAAAGTTGAGAAAGATTTATGGTTGGTTGAGACATGAAAGGTGGTGAATCATAAAGGAGGTATGTTGATGTTTTAATTGGATATATGTTGGGATTAAATTCACTTAAAGTTAGTTGCTGTTTTTATCATGTTAGAGAAATAAACTTTGCTTTATGCAATGAGCCTTTTTGTTCCTACCTTGCTGGAAGCTACATGTCATACATTTCCTGCACTTGCTGAGTATGACATGTACTCACCCTTGCATTATCATACGATCATCAGCAACAGGAGAGGAGTACTTCGAAGATCATGTGGAGTACTAGGCGTGCAATCTACCGTCAACTTGCCTGTGGAGTTGGAGATGGAGCCGCTGCCGTGTTTAGTTGCTTACGCCATCGTTTAGAGACTTCCGCTGCTAGAATAAGACTTCCGCTGCAAGAATAAGTTAGAGATTGATGTAATAAAGTACTTAAACCCTATTATTCGTGGTTATATTCTGAATTCAGTTTGTGGATTACATGTGTATGTGTGATGAACATCCCGGGCACACATATGCATCAGCTGGGTTCCGTGTTTTACGGGACCGGGCGTCACAGGTGTGGTTGCTCCACAAGACTTTTAAAATCGCAATGTCCGATTTCTTGTGGCGCGAGTCTTCTCGTTGATAATCTGGATCGGATACTCAGAATAAGTGAGATCCGGTTGAAGATCCTTGATGTTTTCCATATGAACTGCAGCTGGATACTTAAGACATTTCCGCAGCTGAGAAATGTGGAAAACATTATGAATACCCGAAAGTGACGTCGGTAGCTCCAGATGATAGGCCATGGGTCCGCATATCTCGATGACGGCAAATGGCTCGATGAATCGCGGAGCTAGTTTTCCCTTCACTCTGAAGCGATGCATCCCTATCATCGGAGAGACATGAAGATAGACGTGGTCCCTGATGTCGAAGTGGAGAGGTCAACATATTCTGTCTGCGTAGCTTTTCTGCCGAGATTGAGCAGCCTTTATGTTGGCTTGAATCACTCGCACTCGTTCCTCGGCTTCATTCACAAGATCGATCCTGTAGACCACTCTCTCGCCGGACTCACACCAATTCAGCGGTGTGCAACACTTCCAGCCATAATGAGCTTCATAAGGGGCCATCTTGATGCTGGATTGATAACCGTTATTATATGAGAATTCTGCTAACGGTAGATGGTCATCCCAATTCTTCCCATGATTGATGACACATGCCCGTATCATATCCTCTAGAATCTGATTTACTCTCTCCGTTTGACCATCAGTTTGCGGATGATACGCTGAACTCTGAATTAGCTTGGTTCCCAGTGAAGCATGTAGTTGCTCCCAAAATCTGGATACGAAAAATGCACCTCGGTCAGAGACGATGGTGCAGGGAACCCCGTGTAAACACATGATTCTAGAGATGAACAGCTCCGCATATTTCTTTGCCACATATTTAGTACGGACTGGAATAAAATTAGTTGTCTTGGTCAAGCGATTGATGATTACCCAAATATAATCATGCTTGTTGCTGGTCATGGGTAATCTAACGATGAAGTCCATACTATGTCTTCCAACTTCCATGCTGGAACCTTCAGTGGTTGAAGTGGTCTGGCTTTCCGCATATGGTCGGCTTTATCCTGCCGACACGTATCACACTTGGATATGTACTGTGCAACCTCTCTTTTCATCCATGTCCACCAGAACTTAGATTTCAGGTCCTGGTACATCTTATTGCTTCCTGGATGAATGGAGTACTTGGATAAATGAGCTTCATCCAATATCTTCCTCCACAATTTCATATTCCGAGGTACAACTATTCGGTTGTTAAACCAGAGCATCCATCTTTATCCTTGCGGAACATCTTCAACTCAGCGCTGTCCACTCTTCTCTAGATGTGAGACATACCCCTGTCCTACTTCTGAGCCTCTACAATCTCATCTTGGATTGTAGGAATAAGAGAGAGGTTGAACAGCGATCTGTAGGGAACTAAGCACAGGCTCGGTTATTCTTCTTCATGTGCAGCCATGGCTAAATGGTGAACGTGGGCTTTTCAACTAAGTGTGTCACCAACCACATCCGCTTTGCCCGGATGGTAATGAATTTCAAGTTCATAATCCTTGATCAATTCAAGCCATCTTCGCTGCCTCATATTCAGTTCTTTCTGTGTGAAGATGTACTTCAAGCTTTTGTGGTCACTGTAGAGATGCACTAGATTGCCTAGTAAATAATATCTCCACATTTTCAATGCTAAGACCACTGCAGCTAGTTCAAAGTCGTGCGTCAGGTAATTCTGCTCATGACCCCACAGTTGTCATGATCCATACGCGACCAAGCGTCCTTCTTGCATCAACACACAACCCAAAGCAATGCCGGCATCACAATAACCAGCAATAGTCTTCGTGGTGTCCGGCTGAGCCAAAACTGGAGCTGTGGTGAGATACTTCACTGTAGTTTGAAAAGCATGTTCACATGAATGGTTCCAATTATATTTGGTGATTTTCTTCAACAGCTCCGTCATAGGTTTAGCGATTCTGGAGAAGTTTGGAATGAATCTCCGGTAATAACCCGCTAAACCTAGGAAACTCCTCACTTCATGAACCGATCTTGGAGATTTCCAATTCAGCACTGGCTCAATTTTACTTGGGTCCACAGTGATGCCTTCCGCTGAAATAATATGCCCAAGAAACGACACTTTGCTGATCCAAAACTCACATTTACTGAACTTTGCATATAGCTTGTGATCTCTCAAACGTTGGAGTACAATACGCAAATGTTCAGCGTGTTCTTCTTCTGACTTTGAATAGACCAAGATTCGTCGATGAACACCACGACGAACTTGTCTAACTCTGGCATGAACACCGAGTTCATGAGATACATAGAATGAGCCAGAGCATTAGTCAACCCAAAAGACATGACAAGATATCCATACAACCCATATCTTGTTGAGAACACCGTCTTAGGTACATCTTCTGCCTGGACTTTTATCTGGTGATACCCGGACCGAAGATCTATCTTGGAGAATACCTTAGCACCCACTAGTTGATCAAACAAAATATCGATGTGCGGTAGCGAATACTTATTTTTGATAGTGACAACATTCAGTGGATGATAATCTACGCATAGTCTCAAAGTTTCATCCTTCTTCTTCACGATGAGTGCGGAACAGCCCCGAGGTGATGAACTTGTCTGTATAAAACCTTTGTCCATGAGATCATTCAGTTGCTCCTTCAATTCTTTGAGCTCCTTCGGTGCCATTTTGTATGGTCGCCGAGAAATTGGTGTCATTCCCGGAGCTAGTTCTATTTTGAACTCTACATCACGTTCGGGCGGCATGCCCGGTAAGTCGTCGGGAAACACATCTGGATATTCACATACCACTGGAATATCCTCAAGCTTAGGAGCTTCAATCTGATGCACTGCTGCAACTCGTTGTGATGGATCCACAAGATTCAATGTGTTGCAACCATGTATTGGGGAATTCAGTTGGACAGTCCGAGAGCTGATGTCAAAGATAGCTCCATAATGTGTCAACCATGACATCCCCAAGATAATATCAATCCTTTGGCCTGTGAGTATGATAAGGCTCGCAGGATAGATGTTTCCACCCAAACACAAAGGTGCCCAAGAGACCATTTCATCTGTTGATATCTTGACTGTGCTAAATGGAAGATGATTCTTCAACACATAGTCTCTGCTAATAAAAATATGGGTGGCCCCGGAATCAAACAACACGAAAGTGGGTTGTTCATGTAAGGTGGACATTCCCGCTAAAACTAGTTCACCTTTTGCAATGTCCTCAATAGCAGTGTAGTTAACCCTGCCAGCTTTTAAAAGACTCTTCTTTGAAAGCTCATGATGCTGATCTGAGCATTGATGAGACAACACACGAGTGTGGCTCTGCTTAGATCCACGATGATCTCATGCTACAAAAATCCTCAGCTCTCTACTAACATGAGGTGGAGATGATACATGCATAGCTTGTTGCGGTAGGGTTGCACGAATAACTTCTGATCGCTGCTGTTGAGGTGAAGGCTCATAAGTAATTAACTCCAGCTGTGATTTTGAGAGTTGCACCACAGACTGAGTTCATTGCCTGACTGGCGAGTAATACCGCACTTGATAGTTCAGAGGAACCTCGATATCGCTGTCCGGCGGTGTACTCCTTTTCAGCTCCGCTTCACAACGGAGATGCATATCTTCTTTAATAATAGCGGCATTTACAACCTCATTGCAAATACCGTTATTGAACAAGGTAACTTGTTCCTTAAGTTCAATATTCAAACCTCGGAATAAATACTCACATTTCAATGCTTCTGAGTCTACCATATTAGTGGCATATTGCATCAAGTCTTCAAACTCCTTGAAGTACTCGTACGCACTCCTTTCTCCTTGCTTTAACTCCAGAATGTCTTGATACTTTGTTCGTAGAATCCTGAACAAATGTGACGTTCCCGGAAAAATCCTGAAATTCATCCCACGTCACCCGATGACCTTCCGGACGAGTTGCGATATACTCCACCCACCAATCTCCAGCAGCTCCGTGGAGTTGTTGAGCAGCAAATAGAGTCTTCTGATATTTATCGCACTCAAGCATATCAAACTTGGCTTCAATACATTGGAGCGAATGAGCCGATACCAACGGTTCTTTCGCTTCCGAGAAAACCGGTAGTTGTCTTGCTAGAAAGTCCAAATAAGTACTTGGCGGAGGATTACGCTGTAGAGTCTCTTGTCGTATGCTCTGTTGCACCAACAAATCGAGAGACCCAGCCATCTTTCCTAAGATTTTTGCCAATCCGGTTGATGATGTTGGCACTTGTTGTCGTGGTGAATTATTTCCGCCGTGACTTGACTCACCAACCTCACTCCTGGAATCTTCCATACTGCAAGAGTGAGCAATTTACGGTTAAAATTCAAAGTTTAAACTCAACATGAATTCAAAAACATTAACCGTAAAAGCATCACATAGATATTGCAGCACTACACAAAGCTAACTAGGGTTTTGACAATTCTTAAATCTATCAAACGTGAGCAAGTTTGTCCAAATCCTTAATTTCAACAGTCGGAAAAACTGAAAAATCACTCAAGAACATGTTATGGAACTTAGAGAAGTCTACAACATCACTGTCCACAACAAGTCCCAAGCTAAATGGAAATGAGCAATACTCTGTTCAAGATGACTAATTGGTATTAATCCCAGAATTTGAATATGAAAATAGCAATTTCATATCTCAAGTTGAATATCAAAGTTATAGTTAACTTCAATATATTTACAACGAGTATTTATTTTCCTTCATATCAGTCCTGGATCAACAGTTATGATATTTCAAAGTTGACAGAACCCTGGAACAATTTTGACAGCACCTGCTTTGAAATAAGCAGTTTTGTCCGCAAGATTTCATACAATTTGACTCCAAATCTGGAGAAACTTTGAACTACAAAGTCGTAGCACATATGCTAAATTTTGCAACGGTGTATTACTTGAACCTTAGAAATATTTCTACAGAAAGTTATGGTCGAAATACAGAAATTTCCAGAGAGCATTTTGTGTCTGCCCTGTTTTTGGACAGTTCGCACTCATCTGAGAATTTCATCCATTTGGTGTGTGATTCTAATCTGGAGTTCTGCATAAAAGTTGTACAAGCCTTCAAAAGCTTTCCATAAATATATCACACACCTCCATTGGTTCAACCTAACAAAAATTATTCCCTGTTTCATTCCAGAAAAAGTTCTGCTGAAAACAGGGGAGGTCATTCCTAAGTCTTTTTGAATGAATCTATACTCCCAATTGACTCTTAGTTCAATATAGGAGTTTATTAACCCCTAATTGATTCCTAGACTCTAAATTTATGGTTTTCTTTGAAAACTTCCTTTTTCATGCAGTTAAGAACATAACACGATACTACGTTTCTTCACCAAATCCAAAATCCTAACCGGCCTTATACCGGCATATACGTCTCATGTGGTGGCACTAAAATGATCACCCACACACGTTTTCTAAACTACATGTACTAACATGGTTAAGCTACCTGCAGAAAACCACTCAGTAGTGATGCACAAAAGGGTTCATCATTTCAGGCAGGTCCATATCATAGTAAAAATATACGCCCCATATCATTGCCATATGGGTCTTCCTTGAGTCAAGCCACATCTCAAGGTACATGATCGGGTTATTCACCACCCGACAGGGGCTCCACACCTTTGCAATAAAGCACACTGGTGGAACAGCGCTTTCTTATGCCTCATAGGACATGAAGAGTCCTAGAGAACATACTTCGTGTTACAAACCACACGATGGGGTCTCCTCCTCTTGCTCCTGGGTTTGCGCACTGGAGGCTAGTGCATTTCATATGTCTCTAATAAATGAAGAGTCTTAGAAAACATATTCACTTCCCGTCCATTGCTGAACGGAACATCCCACACTACTTTCCTCGTATGGGGGAGCTAACCGAAATTAATCCACTTTCGGTGGCGTTCCTTACCATTCTTACCTCCACGTAGGTGCGCCGTTACATAATTGAAAAACTGGAAATTAACACACTGTCAGCTTGCCACATTAAGTAACTATGCTATTATAGTTCTTGTATGGGCATACTATCTGTTCCTCACTCGTACACTTCTAAGTTTTTCGAAAATAGACTCTTTTCATGCGTGTTATTTCCAATGCGGCTCTGATACCACGCTGTGATGGCCCGGCCCTCGAAGGGGTCGTGCCACTCCCCCGAGAATCGCACTGGGTGGTGCCGTGGGATGCGGCACCCAACAGCATGCACGAAAAGATGCTAAGAACATATGAAATGATTTATTACTCAACATAGGCTCTTTTACAACATAATGTACACACGCAGCGGAATTTAAAAGCTGGACATCTACTCACTCTCGACCCTAAATACGCCAAAAAGAAGTCATTCAGCCCGTGAACGCTTCCTACTAGCTTCACAAAAGTAAGGCATCGGCTAGGTTTCCGGTGAGTTAAACGAACCGTGAGGTTCGACGTCTCACCGAACAACCATCTTCATAGCAGACATCCTTCTACCTGCAAAAACAACTCAGAAGCAACCGTGAGCACTAAGGCTCAGCAAGTCTTAACCGTCAATCCTAAACATGTAACTCTACATGCAGGGGTAGTAAGACAGTAGAAATATGAACTTTGCATAAAGAAGCTTGACTAAACTTGATCCTTATATTCAGATTCTCATAGCATTCATTTTAGTGGTCCTCATGCCTCATAACACCGGAAGTCCACAATCAAACAAGAAACGCTTATCTCGATGTTGCTTACCTAAGGTTGAATAGAAATTTAGTTGGCACTATATTTACTTCAGTCAAGGTTCCAATACAATGCTTAAGTCATAAACAACATGTTAAGAGACTTAGTTCCTCTTCTTACTACGTCACGTTGCAGTGGGCTAGTATGCTCAATCCTATTCTGCGAGCGACAGTGAATCGAATCAATAACAACCCGGAATACACCACACATACACCCGCCTCGAAAGAATCACTCTTTCTTACGTTGTATGCAGCAACCTTTCGCACGACACCCCGACATAGAAAAATGTTTCGCGCCGAGCAGGATGGTCCTCTACGCGGACATGTCGAAGTTGCCCGCTAAAGGATTTACACCTCCCGCCTTCTCAACGCTATTCCCACGCGAAGGATGAGTTTATATATCACGGTCCATCGAGTTACATCGGTTTCATGGGTTTCATACCCCACTATATATCTGGTACAGCTCAATCTTGTCCAGCAAGGCCGCATATGCCCGGTCCTTAACTGATACGGATGGGGCTAAAACCAACCTCCACATTTGCCTTACCTTCCCGGCCCAGGCCCAATGTGGTCTCAAGCATTGTCACACCAATCGCAGGTCGAGACAACCTTGAGCGCTCCATCCTACAGGAACTTCCCCATCCCCATCTCATTTTTCATGAGGGTGCTCTTATCATCAACCTCTCGCGAGTAAACTCCGTTACTCGACCTTTCTCACGAGTAGCTTTTTACTACTCGACTTCTACCTGGCTAGCTACAACATTAGCCTAGCATCTATGACGAGGCAAAGCCTATGACAAACATCTACTCAGGGTTTTCATGCTAATGCAGTTGGAGTTTCAAACATCCTAAATGTAATGCACAATATCAAGTCTAACAACATTAGGTGAAAGTAAAGCAAAATTTAAAGCGGTAATTATATGCAAACCGGGGCTTGCCCTGCTCAATGGTTTTGTTAGAAGCTAGGAGTTAGTCTTCCTCCGGAGAATCTGCCAAACTCGTCACGAGATGGAGATCCTTGCTGCGGAGTTGAGTCCTCATCGAACGTCGACGTCACGTGAGCTATTAAGATGCAATGCACATATATTTCGAAAGTTACCTAGAAAATGCTTTAAGAACTGTTGTACAAGTTAACTCACACATAAGAGGGATAAACAACAGCAAGGTTTATGCTGTTGGATCTACAACCTTAGAGGAGAAGAATGCTAGGTGAAAAGGGAGGTAAAATTAATCACCATGTGATTAAGTCGTCATATAAACCTTAGACCTAAATAATGGTAGCTCGAGATCCAGGGGTCCAATGAAGTTGAAAATTTAACCATGGCTTCGAGGAACGGTATGTAGGCAGTGTGCACAATTCGAGCCCATGAAATGGCTCAATGTTGTTTCTGGTTCTACAGCATCAGGGGGTCATGGGGGTGCTTCACTTGGATGCAAACTTGATCAGAAACGGCTCTAAGTAGGGTCTCACCGTGCGCCCGCCGGTTCCCGCCATGACCGCCACTCAAAAAGCTTGAAATTAGCTATGGCTCTCCGGTTATAAGCTAGGTTTCCAAAGGAAAAAGGTTCCCTACTCAGTCTAGCTCATGTGTGCGCAAAATGATGAACCTAACCGAAATATGAGCGTCAATTTCAGAAATTCTTACCTGCGGTTAGGTTTTCCACGTCCGAGAGAAAAACTCAAAATTCTCGAGCTATGGTCACAGCTTGAGCTGAAATTTGGGGAGGAGCAGCGTGACGTTCCGGCACGTCTCAGAGTGTGCTCGTTCGGCCGTGAAAAGCTTCGGTGCGAGCTGTCCATGGGAGCCTCGGTTCCGGTTGTTTTAGGTCACCGCACGAAGAGGTTGTTCTAGGGTGGGGAACGCTAGGACCTGCTGGTTTTTGTGCTGAGATGGTGAAGGACGACCACGCTGTGCTGTTTTGCAGCTCGGGGAGGCATTGAACGCACGGTTTCATGGTTTCCCGGTTGTAACCGAGGCGGCGGCGGTGAGCTGCTTTGTTTCTGCGTGAGGGAGAGGCAAAGCCTGAGTTGCTTCCGTCTGTGAGCAAAAGATAGTTCCGAACGTTAGGCAAACGCCCGAGCTGATCGCCAGCGTGATGAAATCACGGGAGGTGGCCTCGGCGTGATCCTCGGTGGCGCTCGGGGGATTGCTTCGGTCTGTGCTCGGCACTGAACAGAGAGCCTTCGGGTGCAAGTCACTTCATGTCAATGACATGTAGATCCATCCCTGTTCATCCTATCTAATATGTCCCAAAAATCATCAATCATGTAAATCCACTCAGTCTGATAATTCTTGAATCCAAACACAGGCTGGAGTTTGAATTATCCAAATTCAGTGTGAATTTTGCTTGTCCAATATGAATTCAGCTCTAATTCACAAATGAATATAATTACTTCTTTTTAGCTCACACTAAAGTCAAAAGGTTGCCAACCTGAATTTCCTCAAATTCAACAGTATAAGGCTGCATGTGTATTCAAAAGTTTGGCAACACTTTGAGGTGAACTTTGAATTTGAAACTCTGATTTTTAATATTTCTCATGCACATGCATGATTTACACATGGATTTAACTGAACATTGGTCCAACACATTCAAATGAATCTTGGACCCTTGATGTTGAAACCCATGTACACCACCCCGTGTAAGAAAGTTTTTGTAAGTCCCATTTTCTGGAATTTGAACCCAACTTTATTCACAATTCAAGTTTTTCATTTACAAGTTGTTGGGACTTTTACATTCCTCCCCCCTTAAAAAGAATCTCATCCCGAGATTCACAATTCAGAACAACGTGGGAAGGACGACTATCGAACATAAGCCTCTAATAGCTCCGGATGATTGAACTGTAAATACTCCTCGCTTTCCCATGTAGCTTCATCGGACGTGTGATTTTCCCATAGCACCTTGAAAAATTGCAGCGTCCAGTTTCTTGTCTCGCGAGTCTTTTCATCAATTATCCGAGTTGGACTCTCAACATAAGTGAGGTCCGGCTTCAAATCTGCTAAGCCTTCCGTGAGAATTCCAGTTGGAACTTTCACGCACTTCCGCAACTGAGATATGTGGAAGACGTTATGAACTCTGGCTAAGGCTTCCGGTAACTCCAAATGGTATGCCACGGTTCCACATCTTTCGATGATGACAAAGGGACCAATAAAACGTGGAGATAATTTTTCTTTCACTCCAAGACGGTGAATTCCTTTCATAGGAGATACACAGAGATATACGTGGTCTCCAACATGAATGTTCAGAGGACGACATCTCTTATCCGCATAGCTCTTTTGTCTGGACTGAGCAGCTTTAAGATTTGCTTGAATAAGCCTTACCCGCTCTTCAGCTTCATTTACGAGATCAATCCCGCAAATAACTCTCTCGCCAGATTCACAACAGTTGAAGGGTGTGCGGCACTTCTGGCCATAGAGAGCCTAATAAGGTGCCATCTTGATGATCTCTTGATAACCATTGTTATAAGCGAATTCCGCCAACGGTAGATGATAATACCATCCTTTACCGTGGTGTATGGAACATGCTCGAAGCATATCTTCGAGAACTTGGTTCACCCTCTCTGTTTGCCCATCGGTTTGAGGGTGATATGCGGAGCTTCTAATCAATTTGGTTCCCAGCGAGGCATGTAACTGCTCCCAGAAACAAGCAACGAACAACACGCCTCGATCGGAGATGATCATATGGGGAACTCCATGTAAGCACAATATTCTTGCAATATACAGCCCCGCATACTTCTTGGCATGGAATCCTGTATGTACCGGGATGAAGTGTGCTGATTTGGTTAACCGATCAACGATCACCCAAATTGAGTCATGCTTATTAGCCGTGAGAGGTAAACTAACAATGAATTCCATACTAAAATCCTCCCACTTCCATGCCGGAATGCTTAGCAGTTGCAAAGTTTCCCCTTTCTTCATGTGGTCGGCTTTAACTCGCCGACACGTATAACATTCTGATACGTATTTAGCAATCTCACGTTCCATCAGGTTCCACCAAAATTTAGTTTTCAATTCTTGATACATCGTTTTGCTGCCCAGATGAATAGAAATTTGGATGCGTGAGCCTCATCCAAAATTTTCTTCCGCAGTCTCATATCACGGGGTACAACTATCTGGTCCTTGAACCATAAGGTACCTTCATCATCTAACCGGAAACATTTTATTTCCCCGTTCTTCAACCTTCTCCTAATATGAGACATGACCTTGTATTGCTTTTGATCTTTCATAACCTCCTCTTTTAATGTGGGTATGAGAGCTAGATTATGTAGAGCTCCATATGTAAAACAAGTATACTTGGCTCTTCCTCTTCTATTGGTGTAATGGTCAGATTGTGAATATGAGATTTCCGGCTGAGTGCATCGGCAACCACATTTGCCTTGGCCGGGTGATAATGAATTTCAATCTCATAGTCTTTGATCAGCTCTAACCAGCGCAATTGTCGCATATTCAACTCTTTTTGAGTGAATATGTACTTCAAGCTTTTGTGGTCGGTGTAGAGATGATCTAGATTTCCCAACAGGTAGTGTCTCCACATCTTCAAAGCTAGTACCACGGCAGCAAGCTCGAGATCATGAGTTGAATAATGTTGTTCATGATTCCGTAATTACCGTGATCCATATGCGATGCCTTCTGCTGAAATAATATGTCCAAGAAATGGCACGTGGTTGATCCAGAATTCACATTTACTAAACTTTGCATAGAGCTTGTGATCTCTAAATCGTTGGAGCACAATATGCAAATGTTTAGCGTGTTCCTCCTCTGATTTGGAATAGAACAAGATATCATCGATGAATACCACGACGACTGTGTAAAGGCCTCAGTTTTTGACACATACTCAAAGTGTTCATCACCACACACACACCTCATTTGAAGAAAGTTGATGAACACATTTGAAGAACAAGTAACCACCATCAACATGCTCACTAGAGGATAAACTCACAAAATGCAAAAGTGGCATTTCCCGCATGCATCATATAGGGGCTGGACATTTGGAAAACTCCTACACCTTGCTAGGAATGTCCATGCCAAGTTTCACCCAAATTCAAAACCTTTTTGAGGTCTTTTTGGGTATAGCTAGAAAGAGGGTGGTTTGATCTCAAATTCAAATTCAAACTGTTTTCATACCATGAATTCAAAAGTGGGAGGCATATTCTTACTCAGCACATTTCTGTTAGCTCACACACCAATTTTCATCCATTTGGAGTTGATCTTGACATGAGCTAAGTTTACCAAATTCAAACTTTATTTGAATTACAAACTGAATATGTGTTGAAAATTTAGTCAAACAAAACCCAATTTGAATTCTAACCAGTTCAAATGGCTCAGGGGTAGATAATTCAAATCACCATAGGCATTGTGGGGATTACTGTTTACAAAAGTAATAGAGAGTTAAGTTCAGAGGTTAAAAGGGAGATGGGACCCACATGTCAGCCACTGAAGCAATTCAACGGACTGAAGTCATCGGGCTCGGTTACTCGCGCCCGTCCGAGCTGCCGCCACGGCGAGGAAACGGCGAGGACAGTAGCTGCTTTCCGCCATCAGCCGCGGAACCGCCACTCGGGGCCTTTATATACGCGCCCGAGCTGTCTCCGGTGCTCCCCACCATGGTCCCGACGCGTTCTCGCCCAACAAACCGAAAGCCCTCACCGCTCGGTGAAATCCTCTGTCCCTCGTCGCCCGGCCAACCCTGAGGCTTCTACGGTGATATGAGACCAGCACCAGGTGCGCCAAGCCATCCTTGACGCCCTCACGCCGGTTCCAGGCCCGGAGCAGTCCTCCCCGAGCTCCACCGCGCTGAAATTTCCTTTGCCAGTTCAGCTCGAGCCGCCATCGCGGGAACGATCCGTCCGGCCACCACAGCTCGCCGTTCGCCGAGCCGTGAACAGAGAAAAGGTTCGCCTTCAGTCCCTCTTTCATTACCACAAGCTCCGGCGGCATGACATAGACTGCTCACGCCGGAATTTCATGAGTTCATGACGGTGTGCAAAAGGAGAGCCCGAACCGATCCGCGAAATTCGTAGTCCACACCGCACCACTCATCCTCTCGTGGAGGAGATCACTTCTAGGTGCCCGTACGAGCCCATAGGAGCAGGGACAACGAAGAACCGTTGAGGGAAACCGCTGTTCTTCAAGTTTAGAAGAATTCCCGATTTCCGCCCTAGGTCGCACGGTGACAGCCCAGCCCAGTCCTTTCCGAGCTCCGTGGAGCTCATGTCGACCTTTCCTCGGGTCCACTGGTGCTCTACGAACTTTTGCTCGATCGGTTGAGGTGTTAGGAAGACCGGCCGACATGGCCGAAGTTCTTCCGAAGCTACCGCTCGTCGCCGACCAGGTGCCGCCATTTTCATGACAAGCTGAGCCCAGAATCATGTTCCCCGAGTGAAGTTAGGCAGGGGCGGCTAGAATCATGAAGTTTGGAGCACCACAGAGGCCGCCAGCGAGCTCTCTGGCGAGGTATCGTGGCGGCAAAGCACGGGAGGCGGGAGGAAGACGAAGGGGGTGGGCCCCGGCTTTCAGCGGCGGATATTTTAAAACCGGGATCTGCTGTGGCACGGATCGGGTGTGGCTGCGCTCGAAGGAATCCGTAGCCGCGTGTGTCGTCTGATGAGGAGCTGACACGTAGCCCCAGGTCCCAGGAGCAGTGGTTTGAACTTTTCCCGATTTTCAGATTTCATTCAAACTTCAAATCCTCGTAGCTTTGGCTAGAAACATCCAAATCGAGTGAACCAAATTTTGTTGGATTTAGCTCTCTGAGTACTTTCCAGAAAATCAAGTTTCACTTCATGAAAATCCTTATTTCTCCAGAATTAATTATTCAAAGTTTAAACTTTTTTAGAATTTTAACTGGAGAATCCTTTGGAGGAAAATTCTGGAATTTTGCTGGGATGTTCACCAACATATCCCTGATCTACCATAAAAATTTCAGATCCAATTGAGATCATTCGATCCACCTAATGGTGTGATTAATAAAACTATTCCAGAGAAAATGGAAAATGTTCAGAAACATTTTCAGAATTTCTCTGAAATTGTTTAGCTCATATCTTTAGCTAGGAACCTTCAAATTATGTGAGACCAACTCCATAAGAACCCTCTGAAAATCTAGTTTTCAGAAAATCATGGCTTGCTCTATGAAAATCCCTAGAACACCATAAGAGCTCCAATTAAGGTCAAGTACATAATTATTTGTGGAGGGCTCAAATGAGCTTTGCTGCAACTAAAACTTGGCCAAGTCTCTGCTTAGGTTGTAACCAAACCACAGTAAGAATTTCAGAGTCATTGGGTCTGTCTAGTGGTACTTATAACCTTCACAAGTTTAATTCCAATCAAATGCATTTAAATTGATACACATACTTTTTACCTCATGTAGTCGCTAAGGTTGTGGAGGAGCCTGAAGTCTTAGACATCGTCACTCCGGAAGAACAGCTAGCCTACGACCAAGAGCAGCAAGGCAAGCTTCGGTTTGCATTAACCTCTTTAGAAATTTTATTGTTTTGAGCACTTTCTTTGAGCATCAATTATCTCTTGCATTAGAGTCTTGTTTGAAACCCAAATGCATAGCCAAGAAAACTATGGGTTTGGATTAAGATTGAAAACCACATTAGCCACTGCAATGCTAAGATAGTGTAGGATTCGGTACAAGTCGAGTAGTTGGAACTACTCGTGAGAATAGGCTAGAGGCACTCGACTCGGGTAGAGATAGCACATGATACACATGGCAAGAAAAATGAGACCGAGCGTAGAGTAAGGGTAGCAGGACTTTGGGGCCTGGGTGCTATAGCTCCGCTTGTGTCGATTGAGGACCAAGCCGTGTGCGGGCCTGTTGAACAAGCTAGAACAGTACCGAAGACCTACCGGCTATATGGGAACCTGGAAACCGATGTAACTCGGGTAGCTGGGTATTGAGGCATTGCCTGTCGTTCAGAGGGTAGGTTGAGAGCTTGAGGTGTAAATCGGCTGGCGGCACTGAGATGCGCGTGCAGAGACCTCTTGCTTGGGACGATAGGACCGGTTCAATATTAGGCTAACGGGCAAAAGGTGGTTGCATACGACGTCCGTAATGGTTGCTGTAGGCAACATCGAGTACGGGCGTACGTGACGGGTTATTCGGGTAACCCTGCAGGTGTAAATCGATTATAATCGCCGTCCCTCGTGGTCAGTGAGCACCACTTGTTCACTGTACCGTGACGTAGAAAGAACAGGCTAGATACATGTTAAAATGTTGCTGATTGAAAGATGAACTTTGATTGTTAATGATTTATTGTAGTTTAGAGCTAACTAAAGTTCTTTTCAACTTTGGGCAAAGTACATGACAGAAATGCATTTCTTGTTTGATTGTGGCTCTCTCATGTGCCTTAGCGTAAGGTTCTCCACAACCTACTGCTAAAACTTGAAAGTAAGGTCCCACTAATTAGGCGAGTCCTTGCAACTTATTTTGCCTCATGTAACCTATTACCCTCCATGTAGAAGTTTCATGTTTAGGAGAGACGGGTCAGTCTTGCTAAGCCTTCGTGCTCACTGCTTGTGTTTGAAGCTTTTGCAGGGTTCTATGAGGAAGGGACTCCCGAGGAGGAGACAGAACCCCAGGAGGGGAACCCCGTCGAGTGGGAGTCATGCACGCCGCCGTGTTAATGTGTGTGCATGCTAGCTGGGACACGTTCACGGGATGAACGTGAACTCGATGCGTAGTCTACGCCCGTAAGAGTAGACTAAGCATATTTTGTTGTAAAAATGTTCATACACTGGTTTATGTAATAAAACTTTACTTCCGCCTTGTACCTTTGATGTGTGTTATCCGGTGCTGTGCAACGCAGCACCCCTCAGCGCGATCCTGGCTCGACAAGACCGTGGGGTCGTGTCAGCATGGTATCAGAGCTCGCTGGAGGTTTAACGCACTACAAAGGTCATCTCTTTCAAAAATCCAGTGAGGAACGAGTTAGTAGCCCATATAAAGATGTTATTAGTGTATAGGAAGTGGCATGCTAACCTATCTGCTTATGTCAGAAAATCGTGCATCTCGGGACGCTTTATGTCATGGGGGGGTGCACGTAAGCGCTGTCCACCAGTGCGCACAAGCTGAAGGGTGGAGCTCCACGGGTGGCAGGTAACCCGACCCGCTTTGATATCCTCTACGACTCTTCATGTCATTTGGGGTATTTGAGCAACATCTGTCCCTAGCGTGCGTGGTGCAATTTGGGAGACCCCGTCACGTGGTCAGTAACGTGTAATTCAAGGCGTGTTTGGCTTGAGAACATCCGGGCCAGTGATGACGGCCGGGTGTACGAACTGTATGGATACCGGCCTCGGTGTGCAGACGAGTCTGACAATTGTGTGAGTTTTCTGCAGGTAGTCTAACCACGAAACGGTAGATGTGTAGCATCCATGTGCGAGTGACGCTTAGTGCCACTGAAATAACAAAGCCGGCTAAGTCCGGTATAGGTTTTTCTTTGTGAGGACGTAGTACCGACATTATCTGGTGACGCATCGACGTCACAACCCATTAAATGAGCATCTTCATTATAAAACCTGAAAGTTTTAATCCAAAGCATTAAAACTTGATGTAACTCCTTTCCTTAATCAGGATATTCCAAGTTAACAAGTTTTCGACTTAGGCTATTAAGGACAGAGTCCCCTGTTTTCAGCTGAATTAAGGCTGAAGTTAATCAGAGGTTAGAGGTTGAGTTATTTCGAGGTTGGGGTCATAGGATACATTTCTGAAAATCTTTGGAAGAGCTTTACAACTTTTCTGTTGAGGTCCAGAGGTGTTTCATCCCTTGACCAATCAAAGGATACAGTAGAGTTCAAACTGTCCAGAAAACAGGGCAGAGCAAATACTCTCTGTAACTCTCTGTAAATTGAGCATAACTTCCTGCATAAAATACAAAAATAGAAAATGAGGTAGTTCTGAAAAGTTTATGAGATGGGTTACAACTTTGTAATAGAAAGTTATGTCAGATTGGGGGTAGAATTAACTGGAATTCTTGGATCAAATCAGTACCTCAAGCAGGGAGGTGCTGTCCAATTTTCTCCAGAAATTCTATCAACTTTGACATCTCATAACTTTTGAACCAGGAAAGATCTTAGGCCAAGCAAATACTTTCTGGAAAGCTGTTGAAGTTAGCTTTAACTTTGATGTTGATCTCCAGAATTGGTTCTGCATTTAGCATGGCCTAAATCAGGTTGACATGGAAACTGGTCAGGGCTGTTATGTTGGACAGCAGATCAGCAGTCAAATTTGTTTAAATTTGAACTATGATTCCAAGTCTTATGAGTTCAATGACATGTTTTATGTTATAACTCAATGGTTTACTGTTCAAATAAATATTTTACATTTCTCAAATATGTTTCTACAGATGACAGCGGATAAACAATTAGAGAACGGTTGGGTGGTGTCCCACTGTTCTCACCACAGAGGCTATCCGAAAGCATTGAGGCAGATGCTTCAATATTTCGGGTATAACAAGATGCTGCAGTACGTTGCCAAAGAAGAAGACGAGGAGGGGAACAAGACGTGGACAATACATGTTGAGGTTCCTGCAGGGCCTACGCCACCCGGTTGGGCGCCGTTCACCGTCACGGTGAGAGGTAGACAACCGGAGGGAATGTGGCAAGTGGCAGCCCGTGACACCATGTCGCGTTTCTGCCAACTACACGTGAGAGCTATGGAGGGCACTCCATACACGCTCGTTCCAGTGGGGGGACGGGCTAATCACGTATGGGAAGGAAGGTATAGGGAGGCAACCGATCCAGGTTGTCCAAGGTACAATCCCGTTGAGGCAAACCTTAGCCTCCAATTGAGGGCAGGAAAAGCTGTGATGGACAGCCAAGCTGTTCATACGTATTATCTTGCTGCAAAGCTCAAGGAGAGCACAAGCCGTGGAGACCATTTCGAGAGTGCTCACAGCGGACTCCGCAATGTGCTCCTTCCGACGATTAAGCAACTGAATGAACAGCATAATCAGCTGCATTGTCTGAAGAAGGCAAAGAAGAAAAGCCGTGTTGACATCGCGGCGTTGCAAGAACAAGTGCAGGCTCTGACACAGAAAAACGAGGTCCTTACTCAAGAGCGGGACGACGCTACTGAGGAGGGGCAAGGCTGGGAAAAGGACTATAACCAAGCCATGGACGAGGTGCACGCGTTGCAGGACCTCGTACCTCCGGTATTGGGCATCCCGGTGGTCTTGGGTCTTCCGGCAATGGGAGAACCCGAGATGGGAGAGGAGGATGTAGATCCGGAGCCACCAGCAGAGGTACCGGAGGAGGATGACCCGCAGGAGGTCGAGTTCTACTGCGAGTAGGGGGTTACCGTTGCCAAGTAGGGCAACCAGCGTGGAGTAACCCAAACTTTGGTAACCAGTAACATGTCGTGTAGGAAGTAGCGTATGTATAGGTAGTGACGACATGAGCACGACTTATTGGGGACCCAAGAATAATGTATCTTGTATAAAGTTTATGCTTTATCAATATATGTGAATGTTGTGCAAATTATTCATGCGTCACTTCAATACCTACTGTTTCATATGGAATTTTTGCTGATCGCTGCTGTTTTGAATTTCAGAATGACTCGTACTCATGCCAACCCAAACGTTGGGGGTTCTAGTGAAGGGGGAGAAACCTCCCAACAGCCTCCCGAGGACTCCTCGGGACAGCAGCAGCAACAGCAACAGCAAACACCGCCACCGCCAACAGTTACTTTGGCGGATATTGTATCAGCAATGGTGGGCTCTCATCAGCAGCATACGGAGTTGCTGCAGACCCTCATTGCCAATACGTCTCGACCAGAGAGGCGTCAAGATCGTGAGGAGCGCCAACAGAGCTCCTACTCCGACTTTCTAGCGACTCATCCCCCGGTATTCTCAAGGGCGGATGAACCCCTCGATGCGGACAACTGGCTCCGCACGATGGAGATGAAGTTCGGGCTGCTCCAAGTGAGTGAGCAGCGCAAGACTCAGTTCGCGGTCCAGCAGATCAAAGGATCCGCGAGCGCGTGGTGGGCGAACTACTGTGCTTCGCAGCCCACCGACCGAGTTATGACCTGGACGGAATTCAGGACGGCCTTCAGGGCCTATCACATACCGCCAGGTATCATGAAGAGGAAGACGCAGGAGTTTTTACGCCTGCAACAAGGGAGCCAAAACGCACTGGAATACTCCAGGGCATTCAATGATCTTGCGCTCTACGCGTCGTGTCACGCCGATACCGACGAGAAGCGGCGGGATCACTTCTACCAGGGGCTTAATCCGCTCCTGAATGACAAACTGGCGATGTTCAATCACGGCAGCCTCAACGACATAATAGATGCTGCAATTGTTCAGGAGGACTCCGGCAAGGAGTTAGCGGTGGCGGAAAGAAAGCGTAGCGTGCCGCAAAGCAGCGGAGAAGGAGGCGGTCTGTCGGTACCCTCAATATGGGGTACCCCCGCGCACAGGGGAAACTGCCTAAGGACCTCGCCCCTCTCCGCAGGGAGAGCTCCGAGGGCGCCACGTGTCCCGCGGGGCCGGACCTCCCTCACCACAGAGGAGAGCCCTGGGCCCGCCATGTGGCCAACAGAGCTGGACCTCCCCCCTCCGTGGGGAGAGCACCGAAGGCTCCACGTGTCCAGCGGGGCCGGACCACCCTCTCCTCAGAGGAGAGCTCCAGGCCCGCCAAGTGGCCAGCAGAGCCGGACCTCCCCCCTCCGCGGGGAGAGCTCTGAAGGCTCCATGTGTCCAGTGGGGCCGGACCTCCCTCTCCTCAGAGGAGAGCTCCGGGCCCGCCACGTGGCCAGCAGAGCCAGACCTCCCCCCTCTGCGGGGAGAGCTCCGAAGGCTCCACGTGTCCAGCGGGGCCGGACCTCCCTCTCCTCAGAGGAGTGTTCCGGGTCCGCCACGTGGCCAGCAGAACAGCGCTACCTGCCCTTGCGCGGTAGGCAGCAAGAATAAAGACGCGACATAACTTGCTCGTACAAGGTATTCAAGACCCGCGCCTTCCCAAGACGCGGAGACGCGGAACACGCCTCTGTCATGTGCCGTTGCACCCAGTCACATCGCAGTGAAGACTGGCAGGCCGCGTCAGAGGCTCTACACCAATAAACGTAGCGACAAGACATCCCCTGCCACCCCTGCCATCATCAACCACTATGCATAGCTTGCGGTGTGGGCAGGGCGGCAAGACAAAGACTCAGGAGCCTTCGCCAGAGACAACTACCGGCGTAACTGCAGTATACGGTAGATGGCATACAATCTCCCCGGGACCACCTGTTGGGTCCCGGGCCCACCTTGTGAGCCGCTCGAGCCTTGGACTATAAAAGGCTCATGTAGGCGACGTTAGCAAGGGTTCGATTCCTTACACACTTACGCTCTAGGCATTCTAGCACTCAGGTCATCCTCAAGCTCAGAACTCCGGTTCTGAGCAATACAAGGAGCACCTCTGCTCACCGTGGACGTAGGGTTTTATGCTCCGGCAGTCTGAACCACATAAAAAATCTCTGTGTCAAGCTTCTCCTTCCATCATCCCTAACGCGTGAGCTCCCCGTTAGTGACTAGCCCCTCCGAAAAAGAACCTCCGCAGGCTGCCCAGAGCAGGCCCGGGGGAAGTGTCGACGGGACACTTTGACATTTGGCGCGCCAGGTAGGGGGCTTTTCCCTTGCGTGACGAGCTTTCACCGGCAAAGATGACAAAGCTTCCTTCAGCGGCAAGTTCTCCCCGCCCATGTTCACGACGAACGGTGACCAGCGGGGACTACGTCTCGACACACTTAGGACGGAGTGTGTCGGTGCAAGCTGGAAGCCAGCAGCCGACTCCGGCAGCGCCGACTCCAGCAAGCCCAAGATCCACTGCAGCGCTGAGTGTCTCCCACGGGAGTGCACTAGCTGCAGCACGAGCGCTACTGCACAATCCACGTTCTGGGGACGCGCTTCAGTCAGCGACCCAGCAGTGGATTCGCGATGTAGACCGTCTCGTCGTCGCTGCCACCAACCCTCAGCTTCAGCGGAGACGACGTCCCGGTCAACCAGGTGTGTCGCTGACGCGCACACCAACGGTTGACGGACAGACTGCAGACTCCCGCTCCACCAGGATCCCATCTACGGACCTGAGGTCGGAGCTGGAGTGATGTCACCTGGGCGAAGACGCCCGCCTGACCTTCGAGCGATGCCGAGAGAGACGTCGCAACCGTGAGGTCGGCGACAGCATGTTGGCCACCTCGACTCAGCCTGGCCTGCAGACGTTTGCTACGCGATCTCTGCCCCAAGTATACGCCACGCAGCATGTGCCTCAGCCATATGCCCTGCAAGTGGCACCTCAGGTCTGTGGCGCAGCCTTGCCCATACCGGGGTACGTGGTGCCGACGGCGAACCAAGCGTTCACGGCACCAACACCTACAGCAACAGGAGCAGGATGTGCGGCCCTGGCACCAATCCTTCGCTTCGTGAAGTGGCCGCGCAAGTTCCGGCCGCACCTGCCCGAGAAGTACGATGGCAGCGTCAACCAGGCGGAGTTCCTCCAAATCTACTCCACCGCCATCCTAGCTGCAGGAGGGGACGAGGCCGTCATGGCCAACTACTTCCCCGTCGCCTTGACCGGCCCAGCTCGGTCTTTGCTCATGAATCTCCCCCAGGGTTCCATAACCTCCTGGGGAGAGCTCTGCCGGCAGTTTTCTGCGA
Source organism: Neostapfia colusana (assembly GCA_030760725.1). NCBI lineage: Eukaryota > Viridiplantae > Streptophyta > Magnoliopsida > Poales > Poaceae > Neostapfia > Neostapfia colusana. The sequence goes on along the minus strand of JASWHV010000014.1, from coordinate 49,955,779 downwards.
GCTTCGGCAGCTCCTACACCCGGCCTGGCACGGAGCTCGACCTCTACGCCATCCAACAACAACCTGGAGAGACGCTGCGCTCCTTCATCCAGCAGTCCTCCCAAGTACGGAACAGCATTCCCCATATCCAAAATGCTTCAGTGGTGGTGGCATTCTGACAGGGTGTACGGGACAAGAAGATGCTCGAGAAGCTCGCGACCAGAGAAGTGCGCGACGTCTCAGAGCTCTTCAGCCTGGCGGACAAGTGCGCCAGGGCAGCAGAAGGGCGCAACTGGCACTCACAGCCAGTCTCCGAAGCCAGAGAACAGCCCAGACCAAATGCTGCCCCCCATGGATGCGGCAGAAAGGTCAAGAAGGCCGGCGGCAAGATCATGCTGCCGACCGAAGCTCCAGTTGCTGCAGCTGCAGCACCCACCGGAGCTCGGGGGCCACACCCCGACAAGAGGCCACGACAGTCACCAGCTCCAGATGGTGACCAAGGTGAGCCATGCCTTGTGCACAACACCAGCAGACATACTGCTGCTGAGTGCCGGGAGATTCAGAAGCTCGCGGAGCGCTTCCGCAGGGGGAAGCAACTGCGTGCTGACGCCCCTCCCTTCTGTCAAAGGGAGGGCGAGCAGAAGGTCGATGCCCAGGACAACATCGGCCAGCACATGGAGTTCCAGGAGCCCCAGCGCGCCGTGAAGGCGGTGCGTAACCACGAGGACTCCAGCTCCAGCGACGACGGTTCATGTCGGTAGCCCACTACGGCTACTTCGTCTTGAAGATGCCTACACCAACAGGCATCTTCAAGATCTGTGGAGACTGCACTTCTGCTGTGTCAGCCTTGGAAAAGCTCCAAGCATCTGCAGCAGCCTGAGAACCAGCCCCCGGCAGTGCAGAACCAGGCCAGCTCCACCCGAGTGCACGCCTCCGTGCCTCGGCCTGACCTCTCGGGGGCTGCCCTGGATCTGTCAACCGCCGGTCCGCCTGAGCCAATGGAGGAAGATATCCTGGGTCCCCCAAGAAGGGTCTGGGTCTGTTTACCTCTTGTCAGCATGAACCAATGGAGGAGGGTACCCCGGGGCTCCTGGGGGAAGCCACGCAGGGCCAGCTCCGGCGTGAAGATATCGACCTCGTCGACGAGGCATGATTACAAGCAACGCTCTGCAACGCACGGTCCCGGCTGGCGCTCCGGCGCTACCGCCAAAGGACCAAGCGTGTCCAGGAGCTCCAGGGAGGCGACCTGCTGACACGGCGCATACTTTCTCGTGAAGGGACCGACAAACTCTCCCCCAGCTGGCAAGGTTCCTTCTGAGTCACAAAAGTTTGCCGCCCCGGGTGCGCACGCCTCCCCACCAAGGATGGGGGTCCGCTCTTGAGCCCTTGGAACATAGAACACCACTGTAAGTTCTATCCTCAGAGCATTGGTAGCACAGGTCTTTTCCTTTCTGTAATAGATCCCATAGAGTCTAGGAGCAGCGCTCGGAGCAACTAAGCCCCAGTGGACGGTCCAGGACTACGTCCAGCTTGGCCGGATTCTGACCCTAAGCGCGTAGGATCTTGCTTCCCCTCATAATGGGGTGGTCGTTGCCTCCATGTTTAGCCTGATTTCCTCCTATGGACGTTCATACAAGGAAAAACCTGATCTACCCCGCTCTTCCTTTTGTGCTCATTTAAATTACACATTAATTTTTATGACCGCACTTTCCATGTATGCTCACCGTACATTTAGCTCTCCTTTCCCACTCTCATCCCTAGTCGGCATTTGCTATCGTACCGAAGACGGTTGTGCTTGAGGTACCTGCCGATGGCCATGGGGCCTTTCGGGCCTTCCCCAGTTAGGTACTGCGATGCCAGTTGGTCACCTCCAGGAAAGGCCCGCGCTGTGCATGGGGGGTCCAGGGTGCGTAGCCTGCTTTGCCTGGTTCCGACCCAAAGCGTGCGCGCCCTGCCCTTCGGAGGTCTATGGGAGCACAGCCTGCTTTTTCTGGTTCCGTATCGAAAGACTGTGCACTCTGCCTCCCCGTCGTTGCGGTCCAGTACTAGGGGCCGGACGCTCGTACCCTGACCTCGGAGGGAGCCGGACCCCCGGCGCCGGGCGCACAGAATTGCCCAAGCCCCGTATACCGGACCAGGACCGTAAGCCAAATAAGGCTAGGAGACTGGGAAGGGAGAGCCCCTGTGGAGAACTACGTTTCCTCTACTTATATGCAGGACCTCTAGGCTTTAGCTGCGGGGACCGCGTAGGGAGGGACCGGAGCTCCAGACTACTCCAAGGCAAGACCGGAGGAGCTGGACCTTGCCCCCTCCGCAGGGGCGAGCTCCGAATTCTCCACGTGTCCCGCGGGGCCAGACCTCCCTCTCCTCAGAGGAGAGCTTCGGGCCCGCCACGTGGCCAGAAGATCCGGACCTCCCCGTCCTCACGGCGCGAGATCCAAAGACCCCTTGGGACCTTAACTCAACAGGGACCCGAGGAAGGTGTCTGTGCAAGACTTCGAGATCGGTGAAGACATCGAGGTCCCTGCGGAACTATGGACTCGGCCAGGCCAAGCCAAGAAGAAGATAAGCACGGGCACAAGAAACAAAGAGCATGTTCATTCATCAAAGCTCCACGAGCTGGACTACAGACTCGACAAAAGAAAAGGTACAAGCCCTAGGAATCCCCGGACTCGCGCCGGAACCTAGAGGCCACGAGGGCGGCCACATCCCCGACTTCAGACCTGGCGACGCCCTCTCGCTCCGCGACGGGGCCCTGCCTCACCGGCTCCAGGGAAAGGGAGGGATCCCGGCTCCGGAAGGACGCCAGCACGTGCGTGCCAACCTCCTTCATCAGACCCCGTCCCTCCGCCTCGAGCTCGCCGGTGATCACTGCTTCGAGCCCGTCCAGTTTGGCGCTGATGGACTCGAGCACCGGGATCGCCTTGGCCACCTTCTGCGCTGGAGCCTCTGTCCTCACCGGGCTGAAGCCGAGGGGAACCAGGGCGGATCCTGCCTGGTCAACAAAGCTCCAAACCGCACGGGCCTCGATGGACTGTGAAGCCTGGAGCTCCTCCATCTCTTGGCGGATTGCCAGCAGGCCGTCAGAACTCTCCTCGGAGAACTTCTTCTCCTTAGCCGCCAGAGAATCTTCCTGAAGCTGGAGACCCTGGGCGAGCCGCTCCAACTCCGACGCCCGGAAGTCGGCTGCCAGCTCCCGATCCAGCACTGCCTGGCGCTTCCAGGAGACCTGCTCCTCCCTCGTGACCAGAGCTTCCTCCCGAGTCTCCAGCTCCTTAGCTCAGGCCCTCAAGTCGCCCTTGCCAGCCACCAGCTGTGCGGCAACCTTCTTCGCCTCAGCCACCAAGGCACACTCCCGGTCCGCGACGACACGCTCATGGTGCACCAGCTTCAGCCGCAGCTCCTTCAGGGCAGAGGAGTGTGCCTCGACCTTGGCATAAATCTCGCGAGCCTCCTGGTGGAGCCACTGGGTTTCGGAGTCCAGGCGGCCGACGGCCGTCTTCTGAGCATCGAGGAGCACCTCTATGGCATTGAGCTTCGCCCGCCTCGAGTCGAGCTTTGCCCTGACCTCCTGAGTCCGCTGCCTCAAGAGGTGCCCCCAGCTGAGGAGGCGATCCCTCTCCCCTGCCTGTGCCTCCCGCACACGCTCAAGCGCGGCCAGGACCTGCCTGACACTCGTCTGAGCAAGGTCCAAGGCGTCCACCAGGGGCAGCGGGGCGGCAGAGGCCGAAGCCGCGCCCCCGACTTCCTCCATCACATCGTCCTCAGAAGGAGACGATGGCGCTGCAGCGTCCACAAGGACCACGATAAGGCGCTGATCTGGAGAAACAGGCGCCGGAGCAGGACCTCTTTCGATGCGCCCCTGCTCGCTGCCCGCCGGAGGACCAGCAGCTGCTCCATTCACCTCCTCAGCACTGGAGGGCTGGACGCCGTCAGCCAGCCCCGTCGAGCCCTCGACAGACGCTGGCTTCCGAGTTGGCGATGGGGGACGGACGGGAGCTGCCTCCGCCGTCACAAGAGTTGGCCCAGCCGGCGCAGACGAGGCCTGCACCGGCTTGGGGGCTGGCGAAGCCGCTGCAGCTTCCGAACGCTGCGGCGCAGATCCTCCGCCAGTCGGAGATGGCCGAGGGACGCGGATGCTCCAACGGGCACGGAGCCCTGGCTTTCGAGCTGGGGTAGAGCCGCCGGAGCCTGCAGCCTGGGCGTGCATTGACCGGGGCGCCTGAGCCCTGGGCACACCCCCGGGCATTGCCACACCAGCATCCCCCCTCGATGCTCCACCGCCTGAAGAAGGAGGGCGGGGTGCCCGGGGCCCCTCGGACCGCCGTGGTCCGAGGGGAGTCTCGTCGGAATGGAAGGCCCGAGACCTCTTGGGGCTGCCACCCGATGAACTAACACCTCCAGAAGGAGGATGCGAAGATACCCCGGTCCCCTGGCTTGGCGCGAACGACGCCGTCGGAGGGGACCGGGCGCGTTTCTTCTCTGGCAGGCCGGAGGCCGGCTCCCTGCCCCTCCCCCTGTCGGCTGTCCGAGCTCCGTCAGCCTTCAGAGGCAGGTTGGAAGCCATAGCCAACAAAAGCGCAAAAACTCAGAGAACAAGGAAGGTTCGAGCTCAGGGAAGTGCGAAGGGAAGCCTGTGACACAGATAAGATCCCCTTTTAAACTTCCCATACTCGATTCAAAACTCTTCGAGTGCACTGCTTGGACAACCGCTTCAGCTCCAAGACCAAGCATCAATGACAAGTGGACCCGAGCCATCCAGCAGAAGCGGTGGCCTAAGAAGTCAGTCTCCCGAGAAGTTGATCCGGCGGGACGCTTCGGCGGCTCCCGAAAAGGCGCTGCGACGTGCAGAAGTGGCAGCCTTGGGAACCGCCGCAGTAAAAGCAGCCATCAAGCAAGGCACACGCTCCCACGGTCCCGCAACTGTTTGTGCTCCGGCAGCTGTCAAAGCGGGGCTTCGAGAAGGTGCGCGAAGTGGAAGAGACGGGGGCCCCACCTCAGGCTCGTTTTCTCCCCCGAGATGGGCCCGGGGGCCACTGTCGGTACCCTCAATATGGGGTACCCTGCGCACAGGGGAAACTGCCTAAGGACCTCGCCCCTCTCCACGGGGAGAGCTCTGAGGGCGCCATGTTTCCCGCGGGGCCGGACCTCCCTCTCCACAGAAGAGAGCCCCGGACCTGCCACGTGGCCAACAGAGCCGGACCTCCCCCCTCCGCGGGGAGAGCTCCGAAGGCTCCACATGTCTAGCGGGGCCGGACCTCCCTCTCCTACGAGGAGAGCTCCAGGCCCGCCACGTGGCCAGCAGAGCCGGACCTCCCCCCTCCACGGGGAGAGCTATCAAAGGCTCCACGTGTCAAGCGGGCCAGACCTCCCTCTCCTCAGAGGAGAGCTCCGGGCCCACCATGTGGCCAGCAGAGCCGGACCTCCCCCCTCCGCCGGGAGAGCTCCGAAGGCTACACGTGTCCAGCGGGGCCGAACCTCCCTCTCCTCAGAGGAGAGCTCCGGACCCGCCATGTGGCCAACAGAACAGCGCTACCTTCCCCCACGTGGTAGGCAGCAAGAATAAAGACGCGCCATACCTTGCCCGTACAAGGTATTCAAGACCCGCGCCTTCCCAAGACGCGGAGACGCGGAGCACACCTCTGTCAGGTGCCGTTGCGCCCAGTCACATCGCAGTGAAGACCGGCAGGCAGCGTCAGAGGCTCTACACCAATAAACGCAGCGACAAGACATCCCCTGCCGCCCCTGCCATCATCAACCACTATGCCTAGCTTGCGGCGTGGGAAGGGCGGAAAGACAAAGACTCAGAAGCCTTCGCCAGAGACAACTACCGGCGTAACTGCAGTATACGGTAGATGGCAGGCAATCTCCCAGGGACCACCTGTCGGGTCCTGGGCCCACCTTGTAAGCCGCCCGAGCCTTGGACTATAAAAGGCTCGGGTAGGCGATGTTAGCAAGGGTTAGATTCCTTACACACTTACGCTCTAGGCATTCTAGCACTCAGGTCATCCTCAAGCTCAGAACTCCGGTTCTGAGCACCAAGCAATACAAGGAGCACCTCTGCTCACCGTGGACGTAGGGTTTTACACTCCGGCGGCCTGAACCACGTAAAAAATCTCTGTGTCAAGCTTCTCCTTCCATCGTCCCTAACGCGTGAGCTCCCCGTGAGTGACTAGCCCCTCCGAAAAAGAACCTCCGCAGGCTGCCCAGAGCAGGCCCAGGGGAAGTGTCGACGGCACACTTCGACATGGTCCTTCTCAGAAATTTCGGATGGTGAATCGCCCACCATCAGGTCCTCGCTGGCAGACACCACAGAGGTCGATGCCATTCCGCAGTTGGCCCTATTCTCCACCGGCATTCAGGCCGGCACTGCCAGCACCACCTCCGCAATAACATCAGCAGCAGCGGGCGATGCCCCGTGCGTATGCACCTCAGCAGCACATGCCGGGCTTTCATCCCCCAAGCACTGGACAAGCAGCGGCCACATGCTACAAATGTGGTCGGCCAGGACACATCTCCAGCAGTTGTCCGGAGAGGCAAGGCGGTGGAGTTGCACCACAACTTCCGGGGAGGAATCAGCCCCGGAACCCTACTAATGCTGTGGCGGACCGGAATCCGCTCATCCAGGATCGCAGAGGGTGGTGCCGCGCGATGCGACACCCGACAGCACACGTCATAAGAACACATTATAGTACATGGGAAACAAACTGAATGTACAAAATAGTACACTTATCAGTTACAAACTAGGGTCTTTATTACACAGCGGAAGTTTCTTTTATACAACTCACGCCCGCCTATCTAGCAAAAGTGGTTGCCCAGCCCTAGGGCAACCCACACTAGCTGCACTCCTCAGCTCAGCGCGGCGTGTACGGCTCCCACTCAGCCGTGGTCCCCGACAGAGGGTAACCCTCGCCAGTGGACTCGTACTCCGAGTCCGTGGGTGGCTCCTCACCTGAAAAACACTTAAGCAGCAACTGTGAGCACGATGGCTCAACAAGACTTAACCGACTCACCTAAGCATGAAACTCTACATGAGGTGTACAATGACATAGGTTAGTAATAATGCAGAAAAGGGACACGCCTACAAGTTCATCCTTAGTTCATCTTTTAGCAACAAGTTAACAGTTCGAAAATCTGAAATTTATTAAGCAATATTTGGTGGCACACATGTAGCAATACACTTATATCATAACAGCAATTTTGGATCATAACATTTCATTCATTACTCTACGTTACGACGCAGTGAACAAGCGGTACTCGTCACCACGAGGGACGGCGAATAGACTCGATATACACCTGCAGGGAAACCCAAAGAGCACGACACGTACGCCCACCCGTGGAGCTGCACAGCACGCTCACTCGATGTCGTACAGGACAACCTTTCACCCAACAGCCCAAACGTCGAACCGGTCGCACCGAAACGAGCAGGAGGTTCCCACACGGAGCATCTCTCTATGCCCGTTGGCAGATTTCCACCTTGCTGCCCTCAACCTACACCTATAAATCGGTGTGCTATGCCTCGACGCCCGGAGGTTTAGGCTACATCGGTTTATCGGGGCCCATATATCCGATATGCCTTCGGTACATTCAATACTTGTTCAGTAGGGCCGCACACGGATCGGTCCTCAATCGACACGGACAGGGCTGCGCACACAAGACTCCCTCTTGCTGCGCCCTAGCCCCTGCCTAGTCTCATTTTCATTACTAAAGTGATCTCACATCACTCCACCGAACCCGTGTGTTCCCAAGCCTAAACTCGCGAGTAGATTCCAACTACTCGACTTGTACCGAAGTCCTATGAAACATTAAGCATAGCCTGTCTACTCGAGGTCCTAGACACTACCCTCACTCTTTTAGGAACCTTTGGTCATGCAAGTGGGGTTCCATTCATCCTACACCTAATGCACAATCATACTTCACATGACTCATGTAAACAAAGTAAAACTTATAAAAAGGTTAATGCAAACCGGGGCTTGCCTTGTTGCTGCTGGTCAGTAGTTAGTTCTTCGTCTGGAAGAAGGAAATCCAGCACTTCCGGGGTCTCTTCTTCAATGGCTACACGTTGAATACAATACTACATGTAAATTTAAATGCAATGTGTAAACATGGATACTTATTTAGTAATAACTCTAGCTATCCCTCCAAGTTTCATTTGAAACAAAGTTCATTTGAACCTTGTACAAATAAAAGCCCATTTGGTCAATATTCCAGCCTCTGAATAATTCCAGGGGTTTTCATGGCTCTAACCATTACTTTCTGAAAACTAGACTTTAAGATGGTTCTAATGGAATTGGTTTCATGTCATTTGAAGAATTCTACTGAAAGCTATGCCCTACTTAAGATTGGAGAAAATCTGAAAAATGTTTCTGTACATTTTTCTATTTTCTCAGGGCAGTTCTCTTAATCACCCCATAAGGGTAAATAAATGAACTTGGATGAGTCTGAAAATTATACTGGGATTCAGGGATTTTCTACTGAACCTCTCCGCCAAATTTCAGAATTTTTCATAAAGTAGTTCTCCAGATAAAATTCCCAGTAGTTTAAAATTTAGGGATATAATTCTGGAAAACTATTCACTTTCATGAGATGAATTTGGTATTGCTGGAAAGTACTCAGAATTCTGAGTTCAGCAAAATTTTGTTCATCAAATTTGGAGCTTCCTAGCCAAAGTTCTATGCATTTGAAGTTTGAACTAAAACTGGAAATTCCAAAAATGTTTAAATCCTGCGGGTGGGACCCACTCCTCGAGCCGGCCAACTCAGAAACAGCCACACCGCGGCCCATGGGGTTTTACCCGCACTACCGCACCGAATCCCGGACGCAAACCCGATCCCCGCGCGAGATCAGAGGCTGACCGGTGGACCCGGCCCCCCTTCGTCTACCTCGCGCACTCCCGCAGCTCCCGCGGCGGCGCCTCGCCGGAGCGCTCGCCGCCGGGCATTTCCCTGCCCGACCTTCGACAAAACTTGCCGCCTGTGCCTAACTCGACTCGGAGAACACGCTGGTGCCCTCACCGGAGCTCAGCAACGGCCGGAACAGTGCTCCTGACGGCAACAGCGGCCGGGAGCTCATCGGCGACGTCAAACTCAGCATCCCCTGCATCTTTTTCGATGCGGTTTGCTCGGGGAGCTCCACTGACACCCACTGATCATGGATATGGGCACCGATCTCTGTGAAAACAGCTGCAACTATGACCTCACCGGTGACCTAGACCGGAAATCGGCACCGATGCAAAAAGCTCGAAGAACGTCGCCCATACTCGATGAAACTCGATGATTTCTGATCTCAGAGACGCTTGGGCAAGTCTAGATCACGTCTTTAGCTCGGCCTAAGGAATGGTGGCTTACTTGCTACGAATTTCTGGATTTCGCCTGGTTTGGTTCTAAACACCCCGACACAGAATTCCCCAAATTCTTTGCCGACCGTGCGAGAGAGAGGGTGAGGTCAGTACGATGGTGATCAGTACCTCGAGGCGGTTCTTTCTTGTGTTGCTTGTCGGGCACGAGAGTGCCTGGGTTGCTCGGACGCCGGTGACCAGGGAGCAGCGGGGAACAGGTTTTTGCGTGGAGGCGATTGTGGGAGGGGGAACGCTGGGGCAGCCGGGGCACCGTGAAAACAGCCGAGCGAGCGTCGCGCTGGCGTGGTGACTCCGCACTTTCACCGTGCGGTGGCCGCGTTGGGACGGGGTCGACCCCGTGCGTTGTCGCCCGCGGGGGTGTTCGACCTCGTGCCTGAGTCGGTTGATTTCCTGGGTGGCTGACCAGTGGGCCCTTTTCTCCCCTCTAATTCTTCCTCCCCCTTTCTTTTGTAAATATCCCAGCTACTGAACATTAAATGGGAGACTTAGCCCCCAAGTATTGGTTTGAATTTGAGTTCTCAGATTTAACTTTGTTGGGTTAAATTTGCTTCATGTTTAAACTGAAATTCAAATTCAGTTTTGAATTATTGCAAATTTAGCTCCCGACAAGATGAACTCCAATAGGGATGAGAATTGGTGGGCTAACTCATAAAAATGTGCTGAGTTTGAATATGAAGCTACTTTTTTGAATTTGAGTGATGAAAGTTGCTGCAATTTGAATTTACATTCAAATTGGCCTCTTTTTCAAATACCCCCAAAAGTGCCTCAAAAGTGTTGAATTTTTCATGAAACTTGGACTGAACCTTTCCAAGACTTTTAAAGTTATAGGGTGAGCTCAATCTCTCATGTTCATGTGTCCAAATCCCACTTTGTGAAAATGAAGGCTTTCCCCTCTAATCACTCTTTTGATGGAGGTTACTTGCTCTTCACAATATTTCACAATCTATCCACAACAAAACTGTGGTGTTGTGTGGTGATAAAAAGTTTTTGCAAGTCCCTTTTCTTGGGCTTTTACATCCCTCCCCCCTTAAAAGAATCTCGTCCCGAAATTACAAAAGAAGAGATTGCGATGTAATAGGGACTTACCCGTGTTGAGAAGCCATGAACTCCGGGTAATTTGAGGGAAGGAACTCCTCGCTCTCCCACGTTGCTTCCTCAGCGGTATGGTTGCTCCAGAGGATCTTGTAGAACCACAATGTTCTGCTACGCGTGGTTCGGGCTTTCTCATCAAGGATTTCCACCGGATACTCATCATATGTTAAATCCGGTTTCAGCTCGCCAATGTCTTCGGTAGGAACAGCAGCCGTATACTTCAAACATTTTCGCAGTTGCGAAACATGGAAAACATCATGGACACCAGCCAGGGATGCCGGTAGCTCCAATCTATACGCTGCTGGTCCACACTTCTCGGTGATAGCATAGGGTCCAATAAAACGGGGAGCGAGCTTCCCCTTCACACCGAACCGGTGCACGCCCTTCATCGGAGACACGCGGAGGTACACGTGTTCCCCAACGTCGAAGTGCAACGTCTACGCCTCTTATAAGCGTAGCTCTTCTGTCGGGATTGAGCGGCCTTCAAGTTAGCTTGAATCGTCCGAATGCGCTCTTCGGCGTCGTTCACCACATCAACCCCGAATGTGACCCTTTCACCGGACTCGCACCAATTTAATGGGGTGCGGCATTTGCGACCGTAGAGAGCTTCGTAGGGTGCCATCTTGATACTCGCCTGATAGCCGTTGTTGTACGAGAATTCTGCCAACGGTAGGTGATCATCCCAGTTCCTACCATGGTGGATGGCACATGCTCTCAACATGTCTTCTAATACTTGGTTCACCCTCTCTGTTTGCCCATCTGTCTGAGGGTGATAAGCGGAGCTTCTGATCAACTTAGTACCCAATGCAGCGTGCAGCTGCTCCCAAAAGTGAGATACAAATAATGCACCCCGATCTGAGACGATGGTCTTGGGTACCCCGTATAGGCATAGAATCTTCGCTATGTATAACTCCGCATATTTGCCGGCACTGTAACGTGTATTCACCGCGATGAAGTGAGCCGTCTTGGTTAACCGATCAATGATTACCCAAATGGAATCATGTTTATTGGCAGTTAGGGGTAATTCCACAATGAAATCCATGCTCACATCTTCCCATTTCCATGCCGGGATCTTCAGGGGTTGCAGTAGCCCTGATTTCTTCATGTGATCAGCTTTCACTCGTCTACACGTATCGCACTCGGATACGTACTTCGCTACCTCCCGCTTCATCCGTGTCCACCAAAATTTCTTTTTCAAATCTTGGTATATTTTGTTACTGCCCGGATGAATGGAGTACTTGGACAAGTGAGCTTCATCGAGGATTTTCTTTCTCAACTCCATTTCCCGTGGTACGACTATGCAGTCATTGAACCACAGCGTCCCCTCAACATCCTTCCGGAAGCATTTAATCTCTCCGTTGTCTATCCGTCTCCGGAGATGTGCCATGCCTTTATCCGTCTTCTGAGCTGCAATGATGTCCTCCCTAATAGTAGGGATGAGGGCAAGGTTGTACAGCAATCCATAAGGAACCAAGTATAAACTTGGCTCTTCCTCCTCCACCGGTGTAATGGTGAGGTGATGGACATGTGATTTCTGACTCAGCGCGTCGGCAACCACATTCGCCTTGCCGGGGTGGTAGTGGATCTCAATTTCATAGTCCTTGATTAATTCTAACCACCTCCGTTGCCTCATGTTCAGCTCCTTCTGGGTGAAAATATATTTTATGCTCTTGTGGTCGGTGTAGAGATGCACCAGATTCCCCAGGAGATAGTGCCTCCACATTTTCAGCGCCAAAACCACTGCAGCAAGCTCAAGATCATGAGTGGGATAATGCTGCTCATGGTTCCGAAGTTGGCGTGATCCATACGCTTCCTGCATCAACACGCAGCCTAGCCCGATACCAGACGCGTCACAATACACGTCGAAGGGCTTTGTTGTATCCGGCTGAGCTAATACCGGGGCTGTGGTGAGATGCTTCACCAATGCTCGGAACGCTCCTTCACACGCCGTGTTCCAAACATATTTTGTTCCCTTTTTCAGCAATTCCGTCATTGGCTTAGCGAGCTTGGAGAAACTTGGAATAAATCTCCAATAGTATCCCGCTAACCCAAGGGAGCTTCTGACTTCATGGACTGAAGTGGGAGCTTTCCATTTCAGCACTTGCTCTATCTTGCTTGGGTCAACTGCAATGCCTTCCGCTGAGATGATATGTCCCAACAATGGCACTTGGCTGATCCAAAACTCGCATTTGCTGAACTTGGCGTAGAGCTTGTGGTCTCGCAACCGTTGAAGAACGATGCACAAGTGTTCGGCATGTTCGGCTTCTGTCTTGGAGTAAACCAAGATATCGTCGATGAACACTACCACGAGCTTGTCCAGCTCCGGCATGAACACCGAGTTCATGAGATACAAGAAATGGGCTGGAGCATTTGTGAGACCAAAGGACATGACGAGATATTCATATAGCCCATATCTCGTCGAGAAGGCCGTCTTTGGAATATCCTCCGCCCGGATCATTATCTGATGATATCCAGAGCGAAGGTCCATCTTTGAGAACACACTTGCACCCACAAGTTGATCAAACAATATGTCGATGCGGGGCAGTGGGTACTTATTCTTGATGGTGACGGCATTGAGCGGCAGGTAGTCCACACACAGCCTCAGGGTTTCATCCTTTTTCTTTACAAACAGCACCGAGCATCCCCAAGGCGAGGAACTCGGTCTAATGAAACCCTTGCTCAACAGATCATTGAGCTGTTCTTTCAGTTCAGCCAGCTCATTTGGAGCCATCTTGTATGGTCTCCGTGATATGGGTGTAGTCCCGGGTGCAAGTTCAATCTTGAACTCGACATTCCGCTCAGGTGGCATGCCCGGAAGATCATCCGGAAACACGTCGGGGTACTCCCGGACTACGGGGATGTCTTCTAACTTGAGAGCATCAGAATTATTAACTGCTAAAACTTCCCGGACTGGAGTGTCTAATACCATGGAATGCGGACGGTGGAATGGAGAATTTAAGTGAACCCTCCGTGTCCGAGTCTCCAGGACAGCGCCATGGTATTTTAGCCATGACATCCCTAAGATTGCATCAATCTTTTGTCCCATTAGGATTATCAAGGTGGTGGGATATAGTTTCCCACCTAAGCACAGAGGTGCTTTTGGAATCATCATATTAGCTGAAATCTTCCCTCCCGGTGAGCAGATCATATAAGTGCAGTCGGTTGGGAAGACTTGCATTTGATGCTTAGCCACATAGGATGCACTTATAAAGCTGTGGGTTGCACCAGAATCAAACAATATGACGATGGCTTGATTGTTGAGAGTAAACGTACCCGCCAGCACGTTGTCTCCCTCTGGGGCGTCCTCATTGTCGAGGTTGCGGACACCCCCGGTCCGCTGACCAACCTTCTTCACCGGAGGTCGGCCTCGAGCACCGCCCTGGAACTGGGCTTGCCCGCTGCTCTGCTGCCCCTGGGGACAGTCCTTCGCGAAGTGGCCCGCCTGGCCACACATGAAGCAGGTGAAACGGGGCGGTCCCCCGTTGATCGGTGGACGGAATCCCGGGGCGCGTTGTGGCGGTGGAAACGCCCGGGGTACCGTTTGCTGCTGCTGCTGTTGTCTTGGTGGTGGCATCGGCAGACGGAACGGGGGTGACTGGAAAGGACGTCCCTCGAACCGTTGAGGTCGCGCCGGTGGTTGCCACTGCTGCCCGGATAGTGTCCGATACACCATACGGTACTTCTGGGGAGCGCCACTCCCACCGCTGGGTGGAGCGCTGCGCTTCCGCTGCTCAGCTGCCAACTCCCGCTGAGCATCTTCTTGCATGATCGCGGCATTGACTAGGTCGTTGAATGTGCCGCGATTCCACTGCACGAGATGTGTCTTCATCTCGGGGTGTAACCCCCGATAGAAGTGCTCCCGTTTTTTCTCCTCGGTGTAGATGTAGTCTGACGCATATTGCGCCAGATGGTTGAAGGCACGGGAGTAGTCGTGGGCACTCCTCCCGCCCTGCTTCAGCTCCAAGAATTCTTGGAACTTCCTCTTCATTATTCCGGGAGGGATGTGGTAGGCGCGGAACGCCTCCCGGAATTCTTGCCATTCCACGGCATGGCCAGCCGGACGTGAGGCGACATAATTCGCCCACCATGCACCAACGGCACCGTGGAGTTGCTGCGCTGTGAACAGAGTCTTCTGCCGCTCCGTACGTGGGAGCAGCCCGAACTTGGACTCAATAGTCCGCAGCCAGTTGTGCGCCTCCAGTGGTTCTTCGGCTTCGGTGAACACTGGAGGGTGCGTACTCATGAAATCCGAGTACGACACTTCGCGGGGCTCACGAGGCCCTCTATCTTGACGTCCCCCCGCCTGGGACGTATTCTGCACGATCGTGCGGAGCAGGTCGGTCTGCTCCTCACGACCTCCCGCCAATGCCGCTATCACATCCGCTAGAGTAAGCGGAGGCGGCGGTGGTGGCTGCTCATGCGGGGTGCTGTCGTAGGCCGGTGGCTGGGAGTCATCACCTCCCTGTTGGCTAGAGCCACCAACCTCGTGCGTGGTCCTAGTACGAACCATCTGCAACCACACGAAAATAATCATCAGTCCCGCAACATTTTGCATGCAGGCCAATAAAAATAGGCGTAAAAACATAATGACAATAAAACATGCGATACATCCCGTAAGTAGATAATGTAATAACTTTGCACAAGCTACACCATTACCAGACCAAACACAAGCTAGTTTAATCCAACTTGCTGAACCTCCACTTTGGAAGCTCACCATAACTAGGTTTAGTCACTACGAGACATTACTATCGCGTTGTCATCATGTACACCACCCTTAGGGTACAACACCCTCTCCAATGAGTTCAACTGTCATTCTTCTGTCAGAATGACCAGTTTCTACCTATTCCAAATTTTGATCTGGTTCCGGGCATTTTCATGACTCAATTTGAATACCAAAGTTAAGGTTAACTTCAGTATCTTTCCAACGAATATTCATTTGCCCCCAGATCAGCTTTGGTTAAAAATTATGCTAATTCAAAGTCAGCAGAATTTCTGGAAGAATTTTAACAGCACCTCCCTTTGAAGTTGCTGTTTTCAACTCTGATTTCCACTAATTTCTGTGCTGCAATTTCAGAAACTTTGAATTGCAAAGATGTCACCCATCTTCTACTCTTTATAAGGAGGTATCATATGAAAATTTTAGATTTTTCTACTGGGAGTTATGTTTGAAAAACAGAACAGTTCAGAGAATGTTTTACTCTGTCCTGGTTCTGGACAGTTTACATTCCTCTGGAATTTCAGCCATCTCAAGGTGTGTTTCAGCTCTGGAAGTCTACAACAAAGTTGTAGGGTACTCAAATGCCTTTCCAGAACTATATACAACACCTCCCTGGGCTAAAAGACCTATGAGTTATGCTCTGTTGAAGATCAGCAACTTGCTGCCCAAAACAGAGCACTCTGTTTTTCATCCCTTTGGCTATCCTGCCCCACTATCCCATTCTTATACCCAACCAGGGTCCTAAATGTTGAACCTATAGATTTTAACTCTTTGTTCTCATTATTTTGCATGCATATGCCTATGATATCTCGGTACTACGTTCCTCACAAAAGAAAATCCTAACCGGATTATACCGGCATATACGTCTCAAGTGTGGCACTAAACGGTCTCTCACACACGTTTTCTACACGGATACATACGTGGTTAGAACCTGCAGAAGACCATACAATAATGGTGCACTCAAAGGTTGTTCATTCCAGGCAGTTCCATATTTAAAAGTAAATACAAACACCCGTATCATTGTCACACGGCCGTCCTTGAGTTAGGTCACGTCTCATGGTACGTGATCGTGTTTCAACACCACACGACGGGGAACCCGAGTATGTCATGAACGGGTTGTCATGGTTGGGAATGTTATCAACCCAACAGAGACCACCTACTGCCCTGCAGGGCACGCTGATGGTAAGCGCTGCGTATGTCCCCCTGGGCTATTTCTAGACGAACACACTCTCGCGTTACTGACCACGTGATGGGGTCTCCACTTACTTGCCTAATGCACGCTAGGGATCAGCGTTTCATATGAACTCAGGAACATGAAGAGTTCAAGAGTTTCATATTGACGTCTCACACCAAGCTGTGAGACCTATCCCTGAACCACGTTCCTCGTCAGGAGGAGCTAACCGAAATTGAACCGCTTTCGGTGGCGTTCCTTACCATACTTACCAAAGCGTAGGTGCGTCGTTACATAATTGAAATTCAGAATTATAACACATAGGTTAGTCTTTGCCACTTTAAGTAACTATGCTAATATAGTCCTTACTTGGGCAACTACCGAATCCTCACCGTAAACCTAAGTTTTTCCCATAATGCAGTCCTTAAGTACTGTGCTATCTCCAATGCAGCTCTGATACCAGGCTGTGGCGGACCGGAATCCGCTCATCCAGGATCGTAGAGGGTGGTGCCGCGCGATGCGACACTCGACAGCACACGTCATAAGAACACATTATAGTACATGGGAAACAAACTGAATGTACAAAATAGTACACTTGTCAGTTACAAACTAGGGTCTTTATTACACAGCGGAAGTTTCTTTTATACAACTCACGCCCGCCTATCTAGCAAAAGTGGTTGCCCAGCCCTAGGGCAACCCACACTAGCTGCACTACTCAGCTCAGCGCAGCGTGTACGGCTCCCACTCAGCCATGGTCCCCGACGGAGGGTAACCCTCGCCGGTGGACTCGTACTCCGAGTCCGTGGGTGGCTCCTCACCTGAAAAACACTTAAGCAGCAACTGTGAGCACGATGGCTCAACAAGACTTAACCGACTCACCTAAGCATGAAACTCTACATGAGGTGTACAATGACATAGGTTAGTAATAATGCAGAAAAGGGACACGCCTACAAGTTCATCCTTAGTTCATCTTTTAGCAACAAGTTAACAGTTCGAAAATCTGAAATTTAGTAAGCAATATTTGGTGGCACACATGTAGCAATACACTTATATCATAACAGCAATTTTGGATCATAACATTTCATTCATTACTCTACGTTACGATGCAGTGAACAAGCGGTACTCGTCACCGTGAGGGGCGGCGAATCGATTCGATAACACCTGCAGGGAAACCCAAAGAGCACGTCACTTACGCCCACCCGTGGAGACGCACAGCACGCTCACTCAATGTCGTACGGGACAACCTTTCACCCAACAGCCCAAACATCGAACCGGTCGCACCGAAACGAGCAGGAGGTTCCCCACACGGGGCATCTCTCTATGCCCGTTGGCAGATTTCCACCTTGCTGCCCTCAACCTACACCTATAAATTGGTGTGCTATGCCTCGACGCCCGGAGGTTTAGGCTACATCGGTTTATCGGGGCCCATATATCCGATATGCCTTCGGTACGTTCAATACTTGTTCAGCAGGGCTGCACACGGATCGGTCCTCAATCGACACGGACAGGGCTGCACACACAAGACTCCCTCTTGCTGCGCCCTAGCCCCTGCATAGTCTCATTTTCATTACTAAAGTGATCTCACATCACTCCACCGAACCCGTGTGTTCCCAAGCCTAAACTCGCGAGTAGATTCCAACTACTCGACTTGTACCGAAGTCCTATGAAACATTAAGCATAGCCTGTATACTCGAGGTCCTAGACACTACCCTCACTCTTTTAGGAACCTTTGGTCATGCAAGTAGGGTTCCATTCATCCTACACCTAATGCACTATCATACTTCACATGACTCATGTAAACAAAGTAAAACTTATAAAAAGGTTAATGCAAACCGGGGCTTGCCTTGTTGCTGCTAGTCAGTAGTTAGTTCTTCATCCGGAAGAAGGAAATCCAGCACTTCCGGGGTCTCTTCTTCAATGGCTACACGTTGAATACAATACTACATGTAAATTTAAATGCAATGTGTAAACTTGGATACTTATTTACTAATAACTCTAGCTATCCATCCCCTTTGGATCTGAAATTTTTATTGTGGCTTGGTAGGGTCCTAACCAGAGTCTTGACCAAGTTTCATTTGAAACAAAGTTCATTTGAACCTTGTACAAATAAAAGCCTATTTGGTCAATATTCGAGCCTCTGAATAATTCCAGGGGTTTTCATGGCTCTAACCATTACTTTCTGGAAACTAGACTTTAAGATGGTTCTAATGGAATTGGTTTCATGTCATTTGAAGAATTCTACTAAAAGCTATGCCCTACTTAAGATTGGAGAAAATCTGAAAAATGTTTCTGTACATTTTTATATTTTCTCAGGGCAGTTCTCTTAATCACCCCATCAGGGTAACTAAATGAACTTGGATGAGTCTGAAAATTTCACTGGGATTCATGGATTTTCTACTGAACCTCTCAGCCAAATTTCAGAATTTTTCATAAAGTAGTTCTCCAGATAAAATTCCCAATAGTTTAAATTTTAGGGATTTAATTCTGGAAAACTATTCACCTTCATGAGCTGAAATTGGTATTGCTGGAAAGTACTCAGAATTCTGAGTTCAGCAAAATTTGGTTCATCGAATTTGGAGCTTCCTAGCCAAAGTTCTATGCATTTGAAGTTTGAACTAAAACTGGAAATTCCAAAAATGTTTAAATCCTGCGGGTGGGACCCACTCCTCGAGCCGGCCCACTCAGAAAGCGGCCACACCGCGGCCCACGGGGTTTTACCCGCGCTGCCACACCAAATCCCGGCCGCAAACCCGATCCCCGCGCGAGATCAGAGGCTGACCGGTGGACCCGGCCCCCCCTTCGTCTACCTCGCGCTCTCCCGCAGCTCCCGTGGTGGCGCCTCGCCGGAGCGCTCGCCGCCGGGTGTTTCCCTGCCCGACCTTCGACTAAACTTGCCGCCTGTGCCTAACTCGACTCGGAGAACACGCTGGTGCCCTCACCGGAGCTCGGCAACGGCCGGAACAGTGCTCCCGACGGCAACAGCGGCGGGGAGCTCATCGGCGACGTCAAACTCAGCATCCCCTGCATCTTTTTCAATGCGGTTTGCTCGGGGAGCTCCGCTGACACCCGCTGATCATGGATATGGGCACCGATCTCTGTGAAAACAGCTGCAACTACGACCTCACCGGTGACCTAGACCGTAAATCGGCACCGATGCAAAAAGCTCGAAGAACGTCGCCCATACTCGATGAAACTCGATGATTTCTGATCTCAAAGACACGTGGGCGAGTCTAGATAATGTCTTTAGCTCGGCCTAAGGAATGGTGGCTTACTTGCTACGAATTTCTGGATTTCGCCTGGTTTGGTTCTAAACACCCCGACACAGAATTTCCCCAAATTCTTTGCCGACCATGCGAGAGAGAGGGCGAGGTCAGTACGATGGTGATCAGTACCTCGAGGCGGTTCTGTCTTGTGTTGCTTGTTGGGCACGAGAGTGCCTGGGTTGCTCGGACGCCGGCGACCAGAGAGCGGCGAGGAACAGGTTTTTGCGTGGAGGCGATTGTGGGAGGGGGAACGCTGGGGCAGCCAGGGTACCGTGAAAACAGCCGAGCGAGCATCGCGCTGGCGTGGTGACTCAGCACTTTCACCATGCGGTGGCCGCGTTGGGACGGGGTCGACCCCGTGCGTTGTCGCCCTCGGGGGTGTTCGACCTCGTGCCTGAGTCGGTTGATTTCCTGGGTGGCTGACCAGTGGGCCCTTTTCTCCCCTCTAATTCTTCCTCCCCCTTTCTTTTGTAAATATCCCAGCTACTGAACATTAAATGGGAGACTTAGCCCCCAAGTATTGGTTTGAATTTGAGTTCTCAGATTTAACTTTGTTGGGTTAAATTTGCTTCATGTTTAAACTGAAATTCAAATTCAGTTTTGAATTATTGCAAATTTAGCTCCCGACAAGATGAACTCCAATAGGGATGAGAATTGGTGGGCTAACTCATAAAAATGTGCTGAGTTTGAATATGAAGCTACTTTTTTGAATTTGAGTGATGAAAGTTGCTGCAATTTGAATTTACACTCAAATTGGCCTCTTTTTCAAATACCCCCAAGAGTGCCTCAAAAGTGTTGGATTTTTCATGAAACTTGGACTGAACCTTTCCAAGACTTTTAAAGTTCTAGGGTGAGCTCAATCTCTCATGTTCATGTGTCCAAATCCTACTTTGTGAAAATGAAGGCTTTCCCCTCTAATCACTCTTTTGATGGAGGTTACTTGCTCTTCACAATATTTCACAATCTATCCACAACAAAACTGTGGTGTTGTGTGGTGATAAAAAGTTTTTGCAAGTCCCTTTTCTTGGGCTTTTACAAATGTGCAGCGGGCAAACCCTAGGACCGGCACCGTCCACCAGCTTGCCATAGAGGACGTGCCGGAGGGTGAGCCAATCCTTGCGGGTATGTTCCAACTCCACCAGCATCCCGCCATAGTAT
Organism: Neostapfia colusana; assembly: GCA_030760725.1. Classification (NCBI taxonomy): domain Eukaryota; kingdom Viridiplantae; phylum Streptophyta; class Magnoliopsida; order Poales; family Poaceae; genus Neostapfia; species Neostapfia colusana. The sequence continues at coordinate 49,935,041 of JASWHV010000014.1, read as the reverse complement.
TGTTTGATTCAGGTGCCACGCACAATTTTATTAGCCAAGCTTTCATTGCTTAACACAGCTTGCAAATACTACCCACCGATAGTCCATATTTTATTTGTTCACCGGGTGGGAAGATTTCAGCAAGCGTAATGGTTTCCAAAGCACCGTTATGCTTAGCGGGTAGAGTGTACCCTACGTCCCTCATAATCTTAGAGGGACATAAGGTCGATGTCATCCTAGGGATGTCGTGGTTAACCCGCCACGGCGCTGTTTTAGACACTGTCCTTCGAATCGTGCACTTGAACTCAGAAGTGCACGGATCCCACTCCTTATTTCTGGACAGTTCAGAAATAAAACTTCCAAGTGTCTATCAATCCACAACTATCAGATTGGAAGATATTCCAGTGGTCTGAGAGTTCCCTGACGTGTTCCCGGATGATTTACCGGGGATGCCACCCGATAGAGCGGTGGAGTTCAAGATTGAACTCACACCGGGAACCATGCCAATATCCCAGAGGCCGTACAAGATGGTACCCAAGGAGTTGGCTGAACTGAAGACCCAGCTAACGGACCTGCTGGAGAAGGGTTTTATTAGGCCGAGCTCCTCACCATGGGGCTGTTCGGTATTATTCGTGAAGAAGAAGGATGAAACGTTGCGGCTTTGCGTGGACTATCATCCACTAAACGCCATAACCACCAAAAACAAGTACCCATTGCCACGGATCGACATGTTGTTTGATCAGTTGGTCGAAGCAAATATCTTCTCCAAGATGGACTTAAGATCCGGGTGACATCAGATTAGGATACGGGCTGAGGACATTCCGAAGACAGCTTTCTCGACAAGATACGGACTTTATGAGTACCTGGTCATGTCCTTCGGCCTCAACAACGCTCCAGCTCACTTCATGTATTTGATGAAGTCGGTATTCATGCCGGAGCTTGACAATTTTGTCGTGGTCTTCATCGACGACATATTGGTATATTCCAAGTCGGAAGAAGATCACAAGACGCATCTGCGTATAGTCTTGCAACGGCTGCGGGATCACAAGCTATACGCGAAATTCAGCAAGTGCGAGTTCTGGATATCGCAAGTACCTTTTCTCGGGCATATCATCTCAGCGGAGGGCATCGCTGTAGACCCGAGTAAGATCACACAAGTGCTGAATTGGAAATCCCCGAGAACTGTTCACGAGGTACGGAGTTTCCTCGGACTCGCGGGATATTATCGGAGGTTCATACCGAACTTCTCGAAGACTGCCAAGCCTATGACGGAGCTGCTGAAGAAGGCTACCAAATATGTTTGGAGTCCAGCATGTGAAGCAGCATTCAAGGCTTTAGTCAAGCACATGACATCAGCACCGGTTTTGGCGCAGCCAGACACAACAAAACCGTTCGATGTGTACTGCGATGCATCCGGCATTGGGCTCGGATGTGTGCTGATGCAAGACCGAAAGGTGGTCACGTATGGATCACGGCAGCTTAGAAACCATGAGCAGAATTATCCAACTCACGACTTGGAGCTCGCTGCCGTGATACTCGCCCTTAAAATGTGGAGGCACTACCTACTCGGTAACCTCGTACATTAATATACCGACCACAAAAGACTCAAGTACATATTCACTCAGACGGAGCTGAACATGAGGCAGCGAAGATGGTTAGAATTGATAAAGGATTACGAAATAGAGATCCATTATCACCCGGGCAAGGAATACGTAGTGGCGGATGCACTGAGTCGCAAGTCACACGTCAACAATCTGACCATCACACCGTTTGAAGAGAGCGAACCACCACTGCATGTGATTCCACATGGAGCTCTCTACAACTTAGCTTTGATCCCCACCATCCGTGAAGAGATAGCGGCATCTCAGAAACATGACAAGGGCATGTCGCATTTAAGGAGACGTGTAGACAGTGGGGAGCTGAAATGTTTTCGGAAAGACGGAGACGGCGTCCTATGGTTCAAAGACTGGATCGTCGTACCCCGTAACCCAGAGTTACGGAAGAAATTTTTTGATGAGACTCACTTGTCAAAATTTTCTATTCACCCCGGCAGCAACAAAATGTATCAAGAACTCAGAAGCAAGTTTTGGTGGACATGGATGAAGCGGGAGATCGCAAAGTACATGTCCGAGTGTGATACATGTCGAAGGGTGAAGGCAGATCATATGCGGAAACCGGGACTGCTACAACCACTGGGCGTTCCTGCCTGGAAGTGGTAAGATGTGAGCATGGACTTCATCGTCGGTTTACCCACCACTTTTCAGAAACATGATTCTGTGTGGGTAATCGTCGACCGGCTCACCAAAGTTGCCCATTTCATCCCGGTCAACACCAACTACAACGCCAAGAAGTATGATGGACTGTACATCTCACGGATCCTATGCTTGTACGGCGTACCCCGTACCATAATATCGGACCAGGGCACTTTATTTGTGTCCCGTTTCTGGGAGCAGCTACAAGCTGCATTGGGGACGAAGCTGATCCGTAGTTCAGCGTACCACCCGGAGACGGATGGGCAAACCGAGCAGGTAAATCAGATTCTATAAGACATGCTACGAGCTTGCGCTATCAACCACGGCAAGAATTGGGATGATCACTTGCCGTTAGCCGAGTTCTCGTACAACAATGGGTACCAAGCCAGCATCAAGGTGGCGCCTTACGAGGTGCTATATGGGAGAAAATGCCGCACACCATTGAATTGGTGTGAGTCTGGCGAAAGGGTCACCTTCGGAATTGATCTTGTCAACAACGTGGAGGAAAAGGTTCGGCTGATTCAAGTGAACCTAAATGCCACCCAATCCTGACAGAAACAGTATGCGGACCAGAGAAGACACCCATTACAATTTGAAGTCGGGGATCACGTATACCTATGTGTGTCTCCAATGAAGGGCGTGAACAGATTCGGGGTGAGAGGAAAGTTGGCACTCCGATTCATCGGTCCATTTTAGATTACCGAAAGATGTGGATCAGTAGCATACCGGCTGAAATTACCAGAAGCACTTTCCGGTGTGCACGACGTCTTTCACATTTCCCAGCTGAGGAAGTGTCTTAAGCTATCAACTACCATTCAGCTGGAGGATATTGAAGAACTGCAACCGGATCTCACATATCGGGAGGAACTGGTTCAGGTTATTGATGAGAAGGCCTGAACCACACGTAACCGTACGTCGTGGTTCTACAAAGTTCTATGGAGTAATCACTCCATGGACGAAGCGACATGGGAGAGCGAAGGATTTCTTCGCGCTAACTACCCCGACTTTTTCACGTCGCATATCTGGTAATTTTCCACCATCCTCTCTCTCATTTTCACCTTATAATCTCGGGACGAGATTCTTTTAAGGGGGCAGGAATGTAAAGGCTTCAGTTTTTGCCACATACTCAAAGTGTTCATAACCACACACACACCTCATTTGAAGAAAGTTGATGAACACATTTGAAGAGCAAGTAACCATCATCAACATGCTCACTAGAGGATAAACTCACAAAATGCAAAGTGGCATTTCCCACATGCATCATATAGGAGCTGGACATTTGGAAAACTCCTACACCTTGCTAGGAATGTTCATGCCAAGTTTCACCCAAATTCAAAACCTTTTTGAGGTCTTTTTGGGTATAGCTAGAAAGAGGGTGGTATGAACTCAAATTCAAATACAAACTGTTTTCATCCCATGAATTCAAAAGTGGGAGGCATATTCTTACTCAGCACATTTTTGTGAGCTTACACACCAATTTTCACTCCATTTGGAGTTTATCTTGACATGAGCAAAGTTTAGCAAATTCAAACTTTATTTGAATTACAAACTGAATATGTGTTGAAAATTTAGTCAAACCAAACCCAATTTGAATTCTAACCAATTCAAATGGCTCAGGGGTAGATAATTCAAATCACCATGGGCATTGTGGGGATTACTGTTTACAACAGTAATAGAGAGTTAAATTCAGAGGTTAAAAGGGAGATGGGACCCACATGTCAGCCACTGAAGCAATTCAACGGACTGAAGTCATCGGGCTCGGTAACTCGCGCCCGACCGAGCTGCGGCCACGGCGAGGAAACGGCGAGGACAGCAGCTGCTTGCCGCCCTCAGCCGCGGAACCGCCTCTCGGGGCCTTTATCTACGTGCCCGAGCTGTCTCCGGTGCTCCCCACCATGGTCCCGACGCGTTCTCGCCCAACAAACCGAAAGCCTTCGCCGCTCGGTGAAATCCTCTGTCCCTCGTCGCCCGGCCAACCCTGAGGCTTCCACGGCGATCTGAGACCAGCACCAGGTGCGCCAAGCCATCCTTGACGCCCTCGCACCGGTTCCAGGCCCGGAGCAGTCCTCCTCGAGCTCCACCGTGCTGATCTTTCCTTTGCCGGTTCAGCTCGAGCCGTCAACGCTGGAACGATCCGTCCGGCCACCACAGCCTGCCGTTCGCCGAGCCGTGACAGCAAAAAGGTTCGCCTTCAGTCCCTCTTTCATTACCACAAGCTCCAGCGGCATGACATAGACTGCTCACACCGGAATTTCATGATTTCGTGACAGTGTGCAAAAGGGGAGCCCTAACCGATCCGCGAAATTCGTAGTCCACACCGAACCACTCATCCTCTCGTGGAGGAGATCACTTCTAGGTGCCCGTACGAGCCAATAGGAGCAGGGACGACGAAGAACCGTTGAGGGAAACCGCTGTTCTTCGAGTTTAGAAGAATCCCCGATTTCCGGCCTAGTCTCACGGTGACAGCCCAACACAGCCCTTTCCGAGCTCCATGGAGCTCATGTCGACCCTTCCTAGGGTCCACTGGTGCTCGACAACCTTTTGCTCGATCAGTTGAGGTGTTAGGATGTAACACCCGAATTATGCACCATGTGACAAAACCCTCACCCCCCTTCCTTCCTCACTGCCACCGGGGCCCCCTTGTCAGCCCTTTCCCCTCTAAAAACCGCTGCCGACCCCTTCTCTCTCTTCCTCTTCGTGTTATTATCGCATGTGGGGGAAAACCTTTGCAACCGGCCGAATTTCGCGCCCTCTCCGCCAACCGGCGCCGCAGCAACCGCCGCCTCCTCCCCACCTATAAGTACAGCCCGACCCCGGCCTTTTCCCCACCAAAAACCGCTCATCTCTCCCGGATCCGAAAAACCACCCCTATTCCCAATTCTTCAAAATTATCACCCGATCCTCGACTCTAGTCCCTCCTACGTTGTCACAAGACCTCAAGGACGAGTTCCCGACGAGAATTACCAAGGAAAAACACGTAGAGGACATCACCGGCGAAGATCGCCAGAGTTTCTTGCGGTGGCCGTCGACACCGCCTCTCTGGCTGTTTCTGGGTCTAAATATCGCTCAAAGTGAGTTCCCCACTCTCCCCTCTCTCTTCTGGTGCAAGTAGATCGTGAAATAGTGAAGAAATGACAAAAAACGAGGAATTCCGGCGAGGCCGCCGCCGCTCGCCGGCGCGCGCAGCCGCCGGCCGCGAAGAAGAAGGGGGGAGGCGACGTGGCCGCCTCTCAGCCCTCGGATCTGAATTGAACGGTTAAAATTAAAAGAACCGATACCGGTTCGATTCTTTTAATCTGGGCCGTTGATCTCAGATCCAACGGCCCATATTTAAAATAAGCCGTAACCGTTGGAAATTTAGCAAAGGGGTCCGTGGAGATTTAAACAAATAGGAAATAGCCCCTGATTCTTACAGAATCAACCCTAAGTTCATAGAAAATTGGAAATTTACTTTGGAATAGCCAAATAGCCCATGTGCTTTTTAGAAATTGGTAAAACAGTTATGAAAATTCAATCTGAACCCTGGAAAGTTTGAAATTGTTACAAATTAGCCCAAAACAGTTTTAAAAGTTTATTTTAATTCTGTAATTAATCAAATAAGGCTAAATGAATTCTGGAAAATGTTAGAAATTTATTTTTAACACTGTTAAAACATTCTGAACAGAATAAAAATTCTGAAATTAAAAATAACAGTTTACAAATACTGAAATTATTTATATAGTGACAATTAATTCTGAAAAATCAAAGTAAAAGTCACATAAATTCCAGAAAATTGTAGAAATTTATTTAAAAGGTATAAAATTATTCTGTTATCATATTTTTGTGCATGGATAATTTCTGTAATCCAGAATAATTATTTAAATGATTGAAAATGTATTTTTAAGTATTAAATAAATACTGAAAAATAGATAAAAACAGTATATATTAAAGAAAATTTTTGGAAACTGTTCTAAATGCTTAAATAGGTTCTGAATTGCAGAAAAATAGAAGTATGAGTTCTGAAAATCATTATAGTAATAATTTAAATGATTTCTAGGATTTAATTAATTATAAGAAATTCACATATATATTAATAAATTCTAAAATTTATTCAAATCATCTTACAAACTGAAAATGAGTGTTTGGATGTGGCAATACTAAAATCAAAACATATAGGTAGCCAATTGAAACATATTTTTCCTCCTAACTCACATAAAATGACAAGAAATCAATAGTTGCATGTGTGTAACCAAACCTATGGTATTGAAATGACTTGATATGATTCTTATGGCATGTTTGTTACTGTTTTGTGGGTGCAAATGCATGGATAGAACCAACCCAAGAACTAATTCCAAATCTTCAAGAGCAAGAGTATGAAGTGCACCACCCTTCACTCAAAGGCAAGTGTTCCTTGATCACTTTGTTCCTATTCTAGGATGAATAGTTAGATTATTTGCATGATGTCTTTAATATGAAACCCAGTGTAGGATGTTTCCATAGTTTCATTGCTTTATCTTTCCTTGCAAAACCATGGAGGGAATTAGATAGAACTTGATGGTTATCATTTTATGTGCTTAGCCATGCTTAGAACTTTAGAAATGAATGAAACATAGTTGATACTAGTCTTGTGGATTATATGAAAGACACAAGTGTGTGTCATGTGGTTATGAATCTAGACAGGCTGGTTGTTTGGCTGGTGCTTCGTGCACGAGACTCGGGAATGAGTTAGTGCCTGTCTTAGATTCTAAGGACCGGTTCATGGAACAGTTAACCTGACTTTACAGTGCCACCACAAGACTGAGATGGGGCAGCTTGGCCAATTAATTAGGAGTTTGCCGGTATAGTATGAGTGTTTGGATGGTGCGGGGAATGGGAGTCCATTTTTGACTGCCCTGGGAACTGCAAGGCTCAAGAGGGGGCTTCTGTAGGGGAGGGTTACTCCCAGGAACTACAGCGGTGAAACCTCAGTGGGCTTGTACTTGCCGGTAGGCCCTTTGTAAAGGCCATGTAGTGATCTCCTGATCGCACACCAAAGGAAGTGTGTAATGTGGCTTGCAACCATGGATATCAGGGAGGTTTCTTAGTCCACCTGGCAACAGGGGATGAAATCACTACTTGTGGGTAAAGTGGTACAATCTCTGCAGAGAACCAAACTGTCATGACAGCCGTGCTCACGGTCAAGAGCGGCTTGGACTTGTCCATGATTAGAGAAACATGGATGTGAGTTGAAAGAGATTGTTGGGTGGTGTAACCTAACATTAATGACTTAATTATGATGATGGTGGGATTATCACTTAGTAAGATAGGTTGCTAATCAAAGCTAAGGCTTAGGATTAATGCATAGTGCTTAACCATGTTAGCCTTCCTTGCTATTGGCCTTCATAACATTCTTTCCTACACTTGCTGAGTACCTTCGGTACTCAAACTTGCTTTTGTTGGATATTATATGTTGGCTCAGGTGCAAATGAAGACGTAGATTTTGACGAGGAGTACTTCGATCCCGAGGAGTTATTCTAGGTTGGCGAAACCCCCGGGCAATGCCTGTGGAGATGGAGTACCCATGATGTAGTCTTCCGCTGTTGTGTTTAATGTATTGGTACTACTAGTTGATATATTATGAACAATGATGTAATATTATGACGTACGTTAAACTAGGCTTGTAATATAATGATATTACACTCTTGTCGGCACATGTATGAATCAACTGATCCTGGCATACATGTGAGTATACGCTCGGGTATTTCTTATGGAATACCGGGTGTGACAAAGTGGTATCAGAGCCAGGTTGCCCGTAGGACGCAAACCTAGATAGAAATGGACGAGATAGACATCACTATTTTATTAAAAACTATTTTACTAAATATTTTGTTAAAAGGAGGATTATTTGAATTATATATATGTTGTCTAACCTCTTCTATACTCAAAATTATATTATTGTTTATTTTCTAACACATTTTAAATTTTCCTTGAAACAGATGGCACGCACACGTCTCACGGCTCGTAAGTCCACCGAAGGACGAGTTCCTCGACACCAGCTGGCTGAGCGCACTACTGAGGAGGTGGACAACCCCACTACCTACCAGACCCACGGGGAGTCCACTAGAGGCATGGTGGATCGTCTTCGACACCTTCTTCGCTGTGCTGGTTATACCGGCAAGCTAGAGGTGCAGTACGACACCACTCGAGTCTCTCGTGCAGAACGAGACGAGTGGAAGTCGCAGGCGAGGATCTACTACGAGAACAGACTGCTCAAGATCCACAACTCGCCAGCATGGAGGTCCACCATGGCAGAGGCTGAGAAGGACGCCACTTGGGAGGCAATCACTTGCCAGAGCTACACCAACCGTGGCCGCCTTGAGGGGACCCAATACATGTACACACCCCGGCGACAAAGTGGAAGCGCGGTGTTCAACTATGAGCCTCTCCGTGAAGGTTGTGATGTGGTGCAGATGGACATGAGTCTTCAGGTAGGGGTGGACGTCAGCACGAGACTGCAGAACTGTCAACAGGAACTTCAAGACGTCCGGGACCTTCTGAAGAAGACGGAGGCCATTATGCGTGGACTGATGAGGATGAGGGATGGAGAGGTGAGTGATCTCTATGCTTCGGATGGAGACACTTGGACTCCGGGGTCTCCAGACCGTAGGGCAGCCAAACGCCCTCATATTCCTCCAGCACCTGAGGCCTCCACAGCTGAGTCAGAGGCTAGCAACCCAGGTGGTGATGGCGGGAACCCACAGGAGGATGCACAGAACCCAGGGGACAACTAGGATAGGTGTCCTTGTTCATGTAGTAACTCGTGTAGTACGTATGTATGGTAATGTATTGACTAATATGTAATGTTTGATTAGTGAACTTGTTTAGAATGATGATGTAATGTATGTTAGTGGATGAACGTGAGTTGTGAAAGCCATAGGCTTATGTTCACAACCACGTTAGTGTATGTAAATATCTATTAAGGAATATAAGTGCTTAGTTTGCTTCAATCATGACCATTTAATAAACGAAGTAGAAACTTTAGTAACTCTTGTATAGAATGGATGAAGTAAGTATACAACGTAATACACCTAAGAGAACATCTATACCTTAATTTTTAAACATAGTCTTTTACAATAGATGGCAGGAAGAAGGAGACGCAATGAAGGGAACAACAACAATGAGGCTGCAGAGTTCCCTTTGCCTGGATGGCAGCCACGAGTTGCACGCAGAGCAGATGGAGAGGTTATGCAACAAATGATGAACATGCAAAACCAACTCCTTCAGAATTTAACACAAGTGGTGGCCAACATGCAACCACAAATTCAAAATGCACCGCGTCAACCCAAACTGAATGAGTTTTTGAGCACTCAACCACCAAGGTTCGACAACGCTATAGAGCCATTGGAAGCTGATGATTGGCTCAAGAATGTTGAGAACAAGTTGCAGATCATACAGTGCCCAGGACGTGAGAGAGTGCTCTTTGCTTCTCACCAACTATATGGACCTGCAGCGGATTGGTGGACGGCGTACAAAGAAGCTCATGAAGATCCAGAAAGTATCTCATGGAATGAGTTCAAACTTGCCTTCCGCAATCACTATGTTACAGCAGGAGAGATCAAGAACAAGCGGAAGGAATTCCTCAACTTGAAGCAAGGAGGTATGTCCGTGCGAGAATACTTTACCAAGTTTACGCAATTATCTCGCTATGCTCCGGGAGACATACACACGGACGAAAAGAAACAAGATTGTTTCATTGAGGGGTTGAACTCAGAAATACAGTATGCTATGTCTTCAAGTGACTATGAAAGTTTTCAAAAGCTCATCAACAAGGCTTTCATAGTGGAGAGGAAAAGGCAGAAGTTAGTTGAGGAGCGAAAGAGGAAAATGAATTGGCAAGGACAGGCTTCTAGCAGCAACAGTCGGCCTCGTTTCTCATCACCGCCGACGGGAGTAATGAATCGACCTATAGCTCCCAATCAGTTTCAGAGGAACTACAACCCTGCCGCTAGAAACCCAGCTTTCCAACCACAACAGCAGAGACAACAAGTGCAGCAACAACGTCCTGCCTTTCAACCTCGTCCTGCAGGGCCAAATCCTCAAAATGCACAATCAGGCAACAAAGCACCAATGAACAAGGTCACGCGGCAATGCTTCAACTGTGGGGAAACGGGACATTATGCCAACCGATGTCCCAACAAGAAGCCACCTCAGGCACAGAATCTTGTGCGTGGCAAGGTGAATCACGTGACGATGGAGGAAGCACAAGAGGCACTAGATGTGGTGATTGGTATGTTCTCCGCGAACACTTATCCTGCTACAATTCTGTTTGACTCTGGTGCAACACACTCATTCATAGCCAAGGAATTCATAACCAAGCACAAATTACAAATTACATCTATGAATCGAGTGTTATTAGTGAATTCTCCTGGAGGAGAAATAAAGACAAAACAAATATGTCCCAAGGTAAAGCTAGGAGTTAATAGAGTAGAATTCCTTGCAAATCTCATTGTGATAGAATCACAAGGGATAGATATCATCTTGGGGATGGACTGGTTAACTAAGTATAAAGGGGTTATACATTGCTCAACAAGGACAGTGGAACTAACTCATACGGATGGAACTAAGGTTGAGTTCACATCTATTCAAGTACCCTCTGGAAATGTTCAACTCAACAAGACTGAAGTAGTTATTGAGGACATAAAGGTGGTCAACGAATTTCCAGATGTATTTCCCGAGGAGCTACCAGGTATGCCACCGGATCGAGAAGTAGAATTCATAATAGAATTAGTACCTGGAACTGCTCCTATATATAAAAGGCCATACCGGATGGATACCCAACAACTAGCAGAACTCAAGGATCATATCCGAGAGTTATCGGAGAAAGGGTATATCCGTCCCAGTTCCTCACCATGGGGAGCTCCGGTCATATTTGTACCAAAGAAGGATGGAACCAAGAGGCTATGTGTAGATTACCGTGCCCTCAATGAAGTGACAATCAAAAACAAGTACCCTTTACCTCGTATTGAGGACTTGTTTGATCAATTAAGAGGTGCATGTGTATTCTCCAAGATTGACCTCCGTTACGGATATCATCAACTAAAGATAAGGGAATCGGATATTCCGAAGACGGCATTTGTTTCTAGGTATGGACTGTATGAATATACAGTTATGCCTTTTGGACTAACAAATGCTCCGGCATATTTCATGTACCTTATGAATAAGGTGTTCATGAAATATTTGGACAAATTTGTAGTAGTGTTCATTGATGATATCCTTATATACTCAAAGAATGAGAAAGAACACGAAGAGCACCTGAGAATAGTCTTACAAAAGCTAAGGGAAAACAAGCTTTATGCCAAATTCAGTAAATGTGAATTTTGGCTTAAGAAAGTTGCTTTTCTGGGACATATCATTTCCGAAGGAGGAATTGCAGTAGACCCAGAAAAGATATCTGGTGTGCAAAAGTGGAAGACACCAGAGAATGTTGGGGAAATCCGAAGCTTCTTAGAATTGGCAGGCTATTACAGAAGGTTTATTGAAGGGTTTTCAAAAATAGCCAAACCACTCACAAAGATGTTGGAAAAAGGAGCTGCTTTTATATGGTCTCAAGAGTGTGAATCAAGCTTCCAAGAATTAAAGAAGAAGTTAACAACTGCACCAGTTTTGGTTATGCCCGATATGGAGAAATCATTCTCTGTATATTGTGATGCTTCAGGGCAAGGGTTAGGATGTGTACTTATGCAAGAAGGGCATGTCATTGCCTATGCTTCCCGACAACTTCGGAAGCATGAAAAGAACTACCCTACCCACGACCTAGAGTTGGCAGCAGTTGTACATGCATTGAAACTATGGAGACATTACCTAATGGGTAAAAGAACCGAAATCTATACCGACCATAAGAGCTTGAAGTATATCTTCACTCAGCCAGATCCCAACCTTCGGCAAAGGAGATGGTTGGAGTTCATTAACGATTTTGATGTGGGAATCAACTATCATCCTGGAAAAGCTAATGTGGTTGCAGATGCTTTGAGCAGAAAGACACATGTTAACATGTTGACCATAAGAGATCTACAACCCCAACTATGTGAAGAGTTCGCAAAGCTCAACTTATGCTTGGTGAATCATACAGAAGCTATAGCAATGGAGGTTGACTCAACCCTGGAATATGATATACGAAAAGGTCGAAAGGACGACGAAAAGATCAAAGAGATTAAGCAGTTGATTAAAGAAAATAAAGCCCCGGGATTTAGAGAAGATGAGAACGGTATCATATGGCATGGTAAAAGAATATGTGTACCAGACATCAAGGAAATAAAGAAGTTAATATTAAAAGAGGCTCATGATTCAGATTATTCTATCCATCCTGGAAGCACAAAAATGTATCATGATCTCAAAACAAGGTATTGGTGGTATGGAATGAAAAGAGATGTTGCAGAGCATGTGGCATTGTGCGACACATGTCAACTAGTCAAAGCAGAACATCAAAGGCCTGCAGGGCTATTACAACCATTAAAGATACCTGAATGGAAGTGGGAAGAAATAGGGATGGACTTTATAGTGGGTTTGCCCAGAACACAAACAGGGTATGATTCTATATGGATGATAGTGGATAGACTGACAAAAGTTGCTCACTTTATTCCAGTAAAAGAAAATTATAATGGTTCCAAACTAGCAGAACTATATATGTCAAGAATAGTCTGCCTACATGGTGTACCCAAAAAGATAGTATCGGATAGAGGTACACAGTTCACATCTAGGTTTTGGCAGAAATTACATGAGTCTATGGGAACTCGATTAAATTTTAGTTCTGCATATCATCTGCAAACTGATGGGCAGACCGAAAGGACCAACCAGATTCTTGAAGATATGCTCCGAGCTTGTGCACTCAAGAATAGTAGGAGTTGGGATAAGAATTTGCCGTATGCAGAATTTTCCTACAATAATAGCTATCAAGCAAGTATGAAGATGTCCCCCTTTGAATCTTTATATGGAAGGAGATGTAGAACCCTACTATTTTGGGATCAAATAGGAGAGAATAAGGTGTTTGGACCTGAAGTGCTAAAAGATGCCGAAAAGAAAGTCAGAGAGATTCGCAATAATCTAAAGATAGCTCAAACAAGACAAAAGAGCTATGCAGACACAAGGCGAAGAGAATTAGTCTTCGAAGTGGGAGACTATGTGTATCTCAAAGTGTCACCCATGCGTGGACTTAGGAGATTCAAAGTAAGAGGAAAACTAGCACCTCGATATATCGGACCATTCAAGGTACTGGAACGCAAAGGAGAGGTAGCATATCAGTTGGAGTTACCCTCTCGATTGTCAGATGTACACGACGTGTTCCACGTATCACAACTCAAGAAGTGTTTGAGAACACCAGAAGAACATCTGCCAATGGATGAGCTGGACATACAGGAAGATCTTTCATATACCGAGTACCCCGTCAAAATACTTGACACAATGGAAAAAGTCACAAGAAACAAAATAATCCGCATGCATAAGGTTCAATGGAAACATCATTCCGAAGCAGAAGCCACATGGGAAAGAGAAGATGAACTCAGATCACAATTCCCTGACCTATTCCCTTTGTAAAACCAATCTCGAGGACGAGATTTTTCTTAAGGGGGGTAGAGTTTGTAACACCCAAATTATGCACCATGTGACAAAACCCTCACCCCCCTTCCTTCCTCACTGCCACCGGGGCCCCCTTGTCAGCCCTTTCCCCTCTAAAAACCGCTGCCGACCCCTTCTCTCTCTTCCTCTTCGTGTTATTATCGCATGTGGGGGAAAACCTTTGCAACCGGCCGAATTTCGCGCCCTCTCCACCAACCGGCGCCGCAGCAACCGCCGCCTCCTCCCCACCTATAAGTACAGCCCGACCCCGGCCTTTTCCCCACCAAAAACCGCTCATCTCTCCCGGATCCGAAAAACCACCCCTATTCCCAATTCTCCAAAATTATCACCCGATCCTCGACTCTAGTCCCTCCTACGTCGTCACAAGACCTCAAGGACGAGTTCCCGACGAGAATTACCAAGGAAAAACACGTAGAGGACATCACCGGCGAAGATCGCCGGAGTTTCTTGCAGTGGCCGTCGACACCGCCTCTCTGGCTGTTTCTGGGTCTAAAGATCGCTCAAAGTGAGTTCCCCACTCTCCCCTCTCTCTTCCGGTGCAAGTAGATCGTGAAATAGTGAAGAAATGACAAAAACCGAGGAATTCCGGCGAGGCCGCCGCCGCTTGCCGGCGCGCGCAGCCGCCGGCCGCGAAGAAGAAGGGGGGAGGCGACGTGGCCGCCTCTCAGCACTCGGATCTGAATTGAACGGTTAAAATTAAAAGAACCGATACCGGTTCGATTCTTTTAATCTGGGCCGTTGATCTCAGATCCAACGGCCCATATTTAAAATAAGCCGTAACCGTTGGAAATTTAGCAAAGGGGTCCCTGGAGATTTAAACAAATAGGAAATAGCCCCTGATTCTTACAGAATCAACCCTAAGTTCATAGAAAATTGGAAATTTACTTTGGAATAGCCAAATAGCCCATGTGCTTTTTAGAAATTGGTAAAACAGTTATGAAAATTCAATCTGAACCCCGGAAAGTTTGAAATTGTTACAAATTAGCCCAAAACAGTTTTAAAAGTTTATTTTAATTCTGTAATTAATCAAATAAGGCTAAATGAATTCTGGAAAATATTAGAAATTTATTTTTAACACTGTTAAAACATTCTGAACAGAATAAAAATTCTGAAATTAAAAATAACAGTTTACAAATACTGAAATTATTTATATAGTGACAATTAATTCTGAAAAATCAAAGTAAAAATCACATAAATTCCAGAAAATTGTAGAAATTTATTTAAAAGGTATAAAATTATTCTGTTATCATATTTTTGTGCATGGATAATTTCTGTAATCCAGAATAATTATTTAAATGATTGAAAATGTATTTTTAAGTATTAAATAAATACTGAAAAATAGATAAAAACAGTATATATTAAAGAAAAATTTTGGAAACTGTTCTAAATGCTTAAATAGGTTCTGAATTGCAGAAAAATAGAAGTATGAGTTCTGAAAATCATTATAGTAATAATTGAAATGATTTCTAGGATTTAATTAATTATAAGAAATTCACATATATATTAATAAATTCTAAAATTTATTCAAATCATCTTACAAACTGAAAATGAGTGTTTGGATGTGGCAATACTAAAATCAAAACATATAGGTAGCCAATTGAAACATATTTTTCCTCCTAACTCACATAAAATGACAAGAAATCAATAGTTGCATGTGTGTAACCAAACCTATGTGATTGAAATGACTTGATATGATTCTTATGGCATGTTTGTTACTGTTTTGTGGGTGCAAATGCATGGATAGAACCAACCCAAGAACTAATTCCAAATCTTCAAGAGCAAGAGTTTGAAGTGCATCACCCTTCACTCGAAGGCAAGTGTTCCTTGATCACTTTGTTCCTATTCTAGGATGAATAGTTAGATTATTTGCATGATGTCTTTAATATGAAACCCAGTGTAGGATTTTTCCATAGTTTCATTGCTTTATCTTTCCTTGCAAAACCATGGAGGGAATTAGATAGAACTTGATGGTTATCATTTTATGTGCTTAGCCATGCTTAGAACTTTAGAAATGAATGAAACAAAGTTGATACTAGTCTTGTGGATTATATGAAAGACACAAGTGTGTGTCATGTGGTTATGAATCTAGACAGGCTGGTTGTTTGGCTGGTGCTTCGTGCACGAGACTCGGGAATGAGTTAGTGCCTGTCTTAGATTCTAAGGACCGGTTCATGGAACAGTTAACCCGGCTTTACAGTGCCACCACAAGACTGAGATGGGGCAGCTTGGCCAATTAATTAGGAGTTTGCCGGTATAGTATGAGTGTTTGGATGGTGCGGGGAATGGGAGTCCATTTTTGACTGCCCTGGGAACTGCAAGGCTCAAGAGGGGGCTTCTGTAGGGGAGGGTTACTCCCAGGAACTACAGCGGTGAAACCTCAGTGGGCTTGTACTTGCCGGTAGGCCCTTTGTAAAGGCCATGTAGTGATCTCCTGATCGCACACCAAAGGAAGTGTGTAATGTGGCTTGCAACCACGGATATCAGGGAGGTTTCTTAGTCCACCTGGCAACAGGGGATGAAATCACTACTTGTGGGTAAAGTGGTACAATCTCTGCAGAGAACCAAACTGTCATGACAGCCGTGCTCACGGTCAAGAGCGGCTTGGACTTGTCCATGATTAGAGAAACATGGATGTGAGTTGAAAGAGATTGTTGGGTGGTGTAACCTAACATTAATGACTTAATTATGATGATGGTGGGATTATCACTTAGTAAGATAGGTTGCTAATCAAAGCTAAGGCTTAGGATTAATGCATAGTGCTTAACCATGTTAGCCTTCCTTGCTATTGGCCTTCATAACATTCTTTCCTACACTTGCTGAGTACCTTCGGTACTCAAACTTGCTTTTGTTGGATATTATATGTTGGCTCAGGTGCAAATGAAGACGTAGATTTTGACGAGGAGTACTTCGATCCCGAGGAGTTATTCTAGGTTGGCGAAACCCCCGGGCAACGCCTGTGGAGATGGAGTACCCATGATGTAGTCTTCCGCTGTTGTGTTTAATGTATTGGTACTACTAGTTGATATATTATGAACAATGATGTAATATTATGATGTACGTTAAACTAGGCTTGTAATATAATGATATTACACTCTTGTCGGCACATGTATGAATCAACTGATCCTGGCATACATGTGAGTATACGCTCGGGTATTTCTTATGGAATACCGGGTGTGACATAGGAAGACCGGCCGACACGGCTGAAGTTCTTCCGAAGCTACCGCTCGTCGCCGAAAAGGTGCCGGCCATTTTCATGACAAGCTGAGCCCAGAATCATGTTCCCCGAGTTAAGTTAGGCAGGGGCGGCCAGAATCATGAAGTTTGGAGCACCACAGAGGCCGCCGGCGAGGTATCACGGCGGCAGAGAGCGGGAGGCGGGAGGAAGACGAAGGGGGTGGCCCCGGCTGTCAGCGGCAGATATTTTAAAACCGGGATCTGCTGTGGCACGGATTGGGTGTGGCTGCGTGCGAAGGAATCTGTAGCCGCGTGTGTCGTCCGATGAGGAGCCGACCCGTAGCCCCAGGTCCCACGTGCAGTGATTTGAACTTTCCCTATTTTCAGATTTCATTCAAACTTCAAATCCTCATAGCTTTGGCTAGGAACATCCAAATCGAGTGAACAAAATTTTGTTGGATTCAGCTCTCTGAGTACTTTCCAGCAAATCAATTTTCACTTTATTAAAATCCTTATTTCTCCAGAATTAATTCTTCAAATTTAAACTGTTTAGAATTTTAACTGGAGAATCCTTTGGAGGAAAATTCTGAAATTTTGCTGGGATGTTCACCAAAATATCCCTGAGCTACCTTAAAAATTTCAGATCCAATTGATCTCATTTGATCCACCTAATGGTGTGATTAATAAAACTTTTCCAGAGAAAATGGAAAATGTTCAGAAACATTTTCAGAATTTCTCTGAAATTGTTTAACTCAGATCTTTAGCTAGGAACCTTCAAATTAAGTGAGACCAACTCCATAAGAACCCTCTGAAAATCTAGTTTTCCAAAAATCATGGCTTGCTCTATGAAAATCCCTAGAACACCATAAGAGCTCCAATTAAGGTCAAGTACATAATTATTTGTGGAGGGCTCAAATGAGCTTTGCTGCAACTAAAACTTGGCCAAGTCTCTGCTTAGGTTGTAACCAAACCACATTAAGAATTTCAGAGTCATTGGGTCTGTCTAGTGGGACTTACAACCTTCACAAGTTTAATTCCAATCAAATGCATTTAAATTGATACACATACTTTTTACCTCATGTAGTCGCTATGGTTGAGGAGGAGCCTGAAGTCTTAGACTTCGTCACTCCGGAAGAACAGCTAGCCTACGACCAAGAGCAGCAAGGCAAGCTCCGGTTTGCATTAACCTCTTTACAAATTTTATTGTTTTGAGCACTTTCTTTGAGCATCAATTATCTCTTGCATTAGAGTCATGTTTGAAACCCAAATGCATAGCCAAGAAAACCATGGGTTGGGATTAAGATTGAAAACCACGTTAGCCACTGCAATGCTAAGATAGTGTAGGATTCGGTACAAGTCGAGTGGTTGGAACTACTCACGAGAATAGGCTAGAGGCACTCGACTCGGGTAGAGATAGCACATGATACACATGGCAAGAAAAATGAGACCGAGCGGAGAGTAAGGGCAGCAGGACTTTGGGGCCTGGGTGCTATAGCTCCGCTTGTGTCGATTGAGGACCGAGCCGTGCGCGGGCCTGTTGAACAAGCTAGAACAGTACCGAAGACCTACCGGCTATATGGGAACCGGGAAACAGATGTAACTCGGGTAGCTGGGTATTGAGGCATTGCCTGTCGTTCAGAGGGTAGGTTGAGAGCTTGAGGTGTAAATCGGCTGGCGGCACTGAGATGTGCGTGCAGAGAGCTCTTGCTCGGGACGATAGGACCGGTTCAATATTTGGCAAACCGGTGAAAGGTGGTTGTGTACGACGTCCGTGATGGTTGCTGTAGGAAACATCAAGTACGGGCATATGTGACGGGTTATTCGGGTAACCCTGCAGGTGTAAATCGATTATAATCGCCCTCCCTCGCGGTCAGGAAGTACCACTTGTTCACTGTATCGTGACGTAGAAAGAACAGGCTAGATACATGTTAAAATGTTGCTGATTGAAATATGAACTTTGATTGTTAATGATTTATTGTAGTTTAGAGCTAACTAAAGTTCTTTTCAACTTTGGGCAAAGTACATGAGAGAAATGTGTTTCTTGTTTGATTGCGGCTCTCTCATGTGCCTTAGCGTAAGGTTCTCCACAACCTACTGCTAAAACTTGAAACTAAGGTCCCACTAATTAGGCGAGTCCTTGCAACTTATTTTGCCTTATGTAACCTATCACCCTCCATGTAGAAGTTTCATGTTTAGGAGAGACGGGTCAGTCTTGCTGAGCCTTCGTGCTCACTGCTTGTGTCTGAAGCTTTTGCAGGGTTCTATGAGGAAGGGACCCCCGAGGAGGAGACGGAACCCTAGAAGTGGAACCCCGTAGAGTGGGAGTCGTGCACGCCGCCGTGTTAGTGTGTGTGTGTGCTAGCGGGGACACATTCACGGGCTGAACATGAACTCGATGCGTAGTCTACGCCCATGAGCGTATACTAAACATATTTTGTTGTAAAAATGTTCATACAATGGTTTATGTAATAAAAATTTGCTTCCGCTTTGTACCTTTGATATGTGTTATCCGGTGCTGTGCAACGCAGCACCTTCAGCGTGATCCTGGCTCGACAAGACCGTGGGGTCGTGTCAGACT
This sequence comes from Neostapfia colusana, assembly GCA_030760725.1. Classification (NCBI taxonomy): domain Eukaryota; kingdom Viridiplantae; phylum Streptophyta; class Magnoliopsida; order Poales; family Poaceae; genus Neostapfia; species Neostapfia colusana. The sequence continues at coordinate 49,915,469 of JASWHV010000014.1, read as the reverse complement.
GATCCAACTCCGGCATGAACACTGAGTTCATAAGATACATAAAGTGAGCTGGAGCATTGGTCAACCCAAATGAAATGACAAGATACTCATAGAGTCCATATCTTGTCGAGAAAACTGTTTTCAGAATATCCTATGCTCGAATCTTGGTTTGATGATATCCCGACCTTAAGTCCATCTTGGAGAAAACCTTGATCAAACAGAATATCATTCTTGGTAGTGGATACTTGTTCTTTATTGTCACAGCATCTAACGGACGATAATCGACGCATAGCCTCACCGCCTCATCTTTCTTCTTTACAAATAAAGTCGAGCAACCCCATGGGGATGAACTTGGACGAATAAATCCCTTGTCCATTAGATCTTTTAGTTGCTCCTTCAATTCAGCTAGTTCATTTGGAGCCATTTTATATGGTCTCCAAGATATCAGTGTGGTTCTCGGTATCAACTTTATTTTGAATTCCACCTCGCGCTCAGGTGGTAAGCCTGGAAGATCTTCGAGAAACACGTCCGGATATTCAAGGACTACCAGAATGTCTTCTAACTTGTAAGCTTTGACATTACATACTTCTGGAACTTCGGAAACAGCTTTGCCGAGAAATAAAGTGTGACGCCCATGAAGTGGAGAGTCCAAATGAACACTCCGGTTCTCGATGTCCAGAACAGCCTATGGAAATTTAACCATGATATTCCCAATATGGCATCGATTCCTTGATCTTCGAGAATAATGAAGGTGGTAGGATAGAATTTTCCACCCAAACAAAGTGATGCTTTAGTAGTGGTAGGAATCTGATCTCGGATCACCAACACCTTGCTAATGAAATTATGTGTTGCACTAGAGTCGAATAGAATGACAACCGGTTTCTCATTTAAGGTGAACCTGCCCGCGAGATGCGAGGACCAGGCGGTCTCGACTAGCCCGGATAACGCTGAGGGGTGCTTTGTTGCACAACACCGGATAACACACGTAAAAGGTACAAAGCGGAAGCAAAGTTTTATTACAGAAAAGGGTTTATAAACATAATTACATCCAAAATACGTCATGTCTACACTCACGGGCGTAGACTAAGCAAAAGAGTTCACGTTCAGCCCGTGAATGTGTTCCCACTAGCACACACGCACACTAACACGGCGGCATGCACGGCTCCCACTCGACGGTGTTGCCCTCTTGAGGGTCCGTCTCCTCCTCGGGAGCCTCATCCTCATAGCACCCTGCAAACGCTTTGAACACAAGCAGTGAGCATGATGGCTCAGCAAGACTAACCCGTCTTACCAACACATGAACCTCTACATGCTGGGTTTGCCGTGTATAATGAAATGTAAGTTGCAAAGGACACGCCTAAGTAGTTGAACCTTACTTTCAAGTTTTAGCAACAAGTTGTGGAGAACCTCATGCTAATAAACATAAGAGAGCCGGAATCAAACAAGAAACGCATTTCTCTCATCTGCTTTGCCCAAGGTTGAAAAGAACTTTAATTAGCTCTAAACTACAACAAATCATTAGCAACCAAAGTACATCTTTCAATTAGCAACACTTTAACGTGACACTAGCCTGTTCTTTCTACGTCATGCTACAGTGAACAAGTTGTACTTACTGACCGCGAGGGACGGCAATTGTAATCATTTTACACCTGCAGGGTTACCCGAATAACACGTCACGTACGCCCGTACTCGATGTTGCCTACAGCAACCACCACGGATGTCGTACGCAACCACCTTTCATCCGTCAGCCAATTTTTGAACCGATCCTATCGTCCTGAGCAAGAGGTCTCTGCGCGTGCATCCGCAGTGCTACCAGCCGATTTACACCTCATGCTCTCAACCTACCTTCTGGACGACAAGCAATGCCTCAACAGATTGCTACCCGAATTACATTGGTTTCCTGGTTCCCATATATCCGGTAGGTCTTCGGTACAGTTCTATCTTGTTCAACAGTCCCGCACACGGCTTGGTCCTCAATCGACACAAGCGGAGGTATGGCACCCAGGCCCCAAAGTCCTGCTGCCCTTACTCTCTGCTCGGTCTCATTTTTATTGCCATGTGTTCCATTTGCTATGTCTAACAGAGTGGTGTGCCTCTAGCATATTCTCGCGAGCAGTTCTAACTACTCGACTTGTACCGAATCCTACACTATGTTAGCATTGCAGTGCCTACTCGAGGTTTAAAACCTAAGCCAAAAACCCTGGTTCTCTTGGACATGCAATTGAGTTTTCAAACAAGACTCTAATACACAATTGAATGGATACTCAATGTATGTTCTCAAAACAATAAAGTTTATAAAATGGCTAATGCAAACCGGAGCTTGCCTTGCTGCTGGTCGTAAGCTAGCTGTTCCTCCGGAGTGATGAAATTCAACACCTCCGGCTCCTCTTCAACCTTAGCGACTACATAGGATAACCATATATGTGTGTCAATTTAAATGCATATGATTTTGAAGTTGATATTGTATAGTCTATAAGTATAGCTAGAAAGTTATAATGATTCTGAAATTTTTACTTTGGTTTGGATACAACCTAAACAGTAACTTGGCCAACATTCATTTGAAGCAAAGCTCATTTGAGCCCTGCACAAATAAATGGGTATTTAGCCTTAATTAGAGCTCTTAGGGTGTTCTAAGGATTTTCATGGAGCAAGCCACGGCTTTCTGGAAACTAGATTTTCAGAAGGTTCTAATGGAATTGGTTTCATTTAATTTGAATATTCCTAGAAAAGATATGAGCTAAACAAGTTCAGAGAAAATCTGAAAAATGTTTCTGGACATTTTTCATTTTCTCTGGAACAGTTTTATTGATCAGACAATTAGGTGGACCAAATGAGCTCAAATGGAGCTGAAATTTTTATTCTATCTCTGGGATATTATAAGGAACATCCTGGCCAAATTTCATAATTTTCCACTCAAGGGTTCTCCAGTTAAAATTCTAAACAATTTAAATTTTGAAGAATTAATTCTGGAGTAATAAAGATTTTCATGAAGTGAAACTTCTTTTGATAGAATTTACTCAGAGAGCTGAATCCAACAAAATTTGGTTCACTTGATTTGAAGTTTTCTAGCCAAAGTTATGTGAGTTTGAAGTTTGAATCAAATCTGGAAATCGGGGAAAAGTTTAAATTCCTACCGGTGGGTCCGGGGCTACATGTCAGCTCCTCAGTGAATGCCACATGGGGCAACTGAGTTCCACTGCATAGCCACAATTAGATCCTGAGCCGCAGATAATCCAATTTAAATCCCTGAGTGGCTGACGCATGGGTCCGGGGGTCGTCTTCAACCTCCCGTCTGCCCGCGCGCTCCCGTGCCCGAGCTCGCCAGAGTTCGCCGGAACTCGGTCGCCGGCCTCCTCCCACGCTCCCACTTGTGACCAGTCCCTAAATACACATGCTTAAACTTTAGTGCAACTTCCCCGAACAGGCGATGCCCCTAACCCACCTTGCGACGAGTGGCGGCTCAAACCGAAGTCTGGTGACGTTGCCCACCACTTCTAGCCCGCCAAACGCCCGGCTAAACGGCCCTACAGCATCAGTAGATCACCGTGATGCTCGACATGGTCGTAATTGCGCTCGGAAGAGGCTCTAGGGTAGCTCTCACCGTGGGCCCGAGGCGGTAGCGATGGTGCGCCGGTGGAAAACCATGAAATAGTGTCTGTACAACCCATCTTAAGCTAAGATTTTTCTCGTGCATGTGCGCTGACGAGTCTATAGTACGTGTGTGCGATCTTAGGCACTAGAAACAATGATTGACCGGGAATTTGCCGAATTCTTACCGAGAACTCATTTTACACCGACCGGCAGTAAAACTAAAATTACTCCGGCGATGAACCACGGCTTGGGCTGATATTCGGATGGAAGCAGCATGGTAGTCCAGCGCGTCTGTGGGTGCTTCTGCTCAGGTGTGACAAGCTACCATTAGAGCTGTCCATGTGAGCCCAAGGTGTGGTCGCTTTCCTGTCGCCACGAAGACTGCGGTTTCTAGGGTTGTGGGTGCCGATCAAAGCTGTGTTTTTTGTCGAGGAGCTTGTGCACGAGCCCACGGTGCTGTTTTGCTACTCAGGAGGAGTCCACACACCAGTTAGCGCGGTCTCCCGTTCGAGAAATCGAGGCGACGTGTCTTCAGCTCTGTTTTTGTGCGAGAGCAAGGAGCGACGAGCAAAACTGGGTTTTGCCGGCTTGAGTGCAGGGATAAAGAGGTTGGATGTCGGTCTGGGCGTGGGAACAAACGAGCAGGAGCTGGCAGCATCGATCAGTGCCGTGGCAATCACCGAGCGCGTGCAAGAAACCGGGCACTGAGTGTTCAGTCGGTTTGATCCACTGAGAGGCTCACAGGAGCGCCTCACTTCCACAATTTTAACCTCCAAACTTCAATTCTTACTGCTCTTAATTTTTGGGGCCCCTAATACCCTTGTCCATTGAATATTTCACCAAATGTCCATTTGGATTTGAATGATTCAAAGCGTGAAGTGTTTGGAATAAATTTACAGCACATATGCAGTTTGAAATTCAAATTTGGTTTGAATTTGCTTAAATTAGCTCATGTCAAGATCAACTCCGAATGGAGTGAAAATTGGTGTGTAAGCTCAAAAAAATGTGCTGAGGGTTAATATGAATCCCACTTTTGAATTCATGTGACAAAAGGAGTTTGAATTTGAATTTAAGTTCAAACTAGCCTTTTTCTAATTGTACCCAAAAATACCTCAAAAGGTTTTGGATTTGGGTGAAATTTAGCATGAGCATTCCTAACAAAGTGTAGGAGTTATTCCTATGCTCAGCCCCTATATGATGCATGTGGGAAATCCCACTTTTGCATTTTGTGAGTTTATCTCCTAATGAGTTTCTTGATGGTGGTTACTTGCTCTTCAAATGTGTTCATATTATTTCCTCAAATGAGGTGAGGTGTGGTGTATTGAACACTTTTAGCAAATGAAAAACTTGGGCCCTTACACGAGAACTTGTCCTCCGTCGGGCAGATCTTTGACTGACACATAGTTAACAATTCCCACTTTGGACATGGCTTTTCTTTGCTGACCAAGATCATTCTTTGGAACTGGACCCGCAGACATCTTGTTGCTGCTCGGTTCAGTTGCTTCATTGACGTTGTATTCATTGTCAATTTGAAGTGGGATATCACTCGGTTCAGCTGAGAAATTACCTTGATCATCTTCAGTATCTTGAGGGGGAAATATTCGGGTGCACATTGTTGGTACTGGGGTGCACGAGAAATAAGATGTTGCTGCGGCGGAGGTAAATGAAACCTCTGTGGAGTATAAGAGTTGTCATACTCCAAGAATGACTACACTTTTTGTGGAACCTCTCAACCGGAAGGTGAGCGAATTACCAACCAATACTTCTGAGGCATATGATTGCAATCATCCTGTAATCAGTCCCTCTCCCTCTTTTCTTTAAGGAAGAGGTTGGAATAATATTCTTGAGTAATAGCACAGCTAACAAACTCATCAATATTCATTTGGCTAACTGGATCCAATTCACATCGCAGCCTAACATTCAACGCTCGGTAAAAATGATAACTCTTCATTGCTGGTGATTTCATATAATCAGGTGCATATTGGGCTAAGCGATTAAATTCCTTCGCATACTCAATAAAACTCATTTCACCTTATATTGAAATTCTAGAATTCATCAAGATTTGTTTGCATTATGCCAGAAGGAACGAAGCGAGCATGAAATGCTTTCTGAAACTCCGTCCTTGTGACTCGATGCTCTTCTGGTTGGATAGCAAGGTGTTCCGCCCACCAGGATCCAGCAAAACCGTGAAGCTTTTGAGCGGCAAATAGAGTCTTCTGGAAATTTTCACATTGAATCAACCCAAACTTGGACTCAATGACACGTAACCAATGATTTGCTTCACAATGATCAGCCGCTTCAAAAAACACCCGGCGGTTGTGTCGCCCAGAAATCCAGATAAGTACTCTGTGTTGGCATGTGCTGTTTATCTTCTCTATTTATCCCTTTCTGAATTAGAGTTTGGAGAGTTGCATTCATCTTCGCCATAATTTCCGCTAATCCGGTTGGCGATGGCTCTTTTGATAAAGTCGAGCCATTCCCACCTCGACTCGAACCTCCAATCTCCATTTGAGAATGTGCACGTACCATACTGCACAAAATTAATTTTGAGTCAATCAAAATTCTATCCCAGCAGTAAGTAAAGATAAGTAAAACATGAACATGTCATGAACTTTATGAAAGCATAACCACATTCATGTTTAAACAAATCTTATGTACACTAAACTAATCAGCTTGACTACCCTGACCAATTCACACAAACTCCAAAATTTACTAATTCTTGACTTGAGTTCAATACCAATGTTTTAGTAAACTTCAGTATCTTTCCATTGCTTATTTGTGGTCCCTCAAAGCTGTTCTGTTCTAACAGATATAAAGTTTTCAAATCAACAGAAATCCTGGAAAATTTCTGCAGCACCTCGTTTAAAAGTGTCTGATTTGAACCCACAATAAAATTTATTTCCAAGCTCAGTATGGAACAACACTTAACAACAAAGTTGTAGGATATTTCCCATATTTTCCAACGATATATGGCATGACCCTAGGAAAATTTTCTGTCAAAATTTATGGCCAGATTACAGGAAAGTACAGAGAGCATTTTTTTTGCCCTGTCCTAGTTCAGACCAGTTCTGGAAATCTGAAATTTCACTAAGTTTAAATCTGATTCTGCCTTGGGTATGTAAATAACATGTCTAAAGGACTTCCTAACCTTCCCATCCATGTCAATAACACCTCATTTGGTTACTCAGAACTAAAGTTATGCCCTGGCAAAGTCCAGCGACACTGCTGCCTAAAAACAGAGGATGCTCTGTTTCGGTAGCTCGGTTCTGACTAACACTTCTTCAATTCGACATGGGCATGAGTGCTAAAATTTGAAGTTTATTTCAACCTAAGTTCAGAAACTTTTATTTCAACTCAATGTTGGGTCTTTTATTCAGTCCTACATCCTTACCATATCATATATGCAATTTCTCATCCAATGTCGGTACTACGTATCCTCACCAAAAAAAACCTATTCCGGAGTAACCGCTAATCGATTTAGCAGTGGCACTACTTGATCACTCACAAACGTACTCTACACGAGATACATAAACATGGTTAGTACCTGCAAAAGAACACCCAATAGTGATGCACACATGGTTTTGTCATTTCAGGCAGGTCCATATCATAGTAAAAACATACGCCCCATATCATTGCGATACGGGCTGTCCTTGAGTTAAGCCACGTCTCAAGGTACATGATCGGGTTATTCACCACCCGAAGGGGGGCTCCACACCTTTTCAATTAAGCACACCGGTGGAACAACGCTTTTGTATGCCTCACAGGACATGAAGAGTCCTAGAGGACATACTTCGTGTTACAAACCACACGATGGGGTCTCCTCCTCTTGCGCCTGGGTTTGCGCACTAGAGGCTAGTGCCATTCATATGTCTCTAAAACATGAAGAGTCCTAGAAAACATATTCACTTTCTGTTCGTTGCCGGAACATCTCATGCTACACTCCTCGCATGAGGGAGCTAACTTAAATTGAACCGCTTTCGGTGGTGTTCCTTACCAGTTTTACCTCCACGTAGGTGTGTCGTTACGGAATTGAAATGCAAAAATAGTAACACATAAGTTAGCATTGCCACCTTTCTTAGATATGCTACTAATACTCTTTAAAGGTCCCAAAATTTTGAATACAAATGAACTTAAGTTTGAACCCCATTTGGTTTCAAGTTTATAAAAATTGGGACATGTTTAAATTTTCTCACATGTGATGATACACATGAGTGTCCCACCACTCTAGCCAAGGATCAGTCGAGTGTTTGGGGGGATAAAGTTACTTTAAAACCCATGTGTAAGCTCTCATGTGCAAAGGGGAGTAAAAATCAGATTTTGAACTTAAATTTTTCAACTCAAATTTCAAATGGGGTAGCACCATAGAAATGCAAACTGTTGTGTTACAAATTCCATTTACAGCAGCCAAAACACAAATCAGATTTAATATTTGAATTCCTTAGGTCCAAATTAGTGGGTAGGCAAAGTGTCATGAATTTTGGAAATACTTTGCTAGCTCTTTAAAAGCGGACTTTAAATTGCATAGGAATTTAAATTCAAATTTGAATTTGGATGAAACATGCTCAATTATCCATATGCATTCCAGATTCAAACTCCGCATAATTGAATTATGTGATCTACCAAATTTGAGATCTTTTAGTGGATGAGAGTGTGCTGACTTATGGGACCCACTGGTAAGCCACAGTAAATAAAAGATCAGAGTGTTCAGTCTCTGTTTCTCCACTCGAAAGCCACCGAGACAGACCGAGGGAGCACCGGCCGACACCGAGACACGGTGCGAGCCATCTCCCAGCTGCTTCCCTCGCGCTGGCGAGCTGCTAGTGCATTTCTTTGGCTCCAAGCCCTGCTCAGCTTCGGCACAACCCCAAAGCGGTTCTCTGTTTCCCTTCTCCCTCGCGCACAAGGACAGAGACACCGCGGCCACCTTTGCTCAATCGGGAGCTGGCATTCCATCATGTGCAGGGCCTCGGTGAAGAGCAAAACGGTGCCACATATCAGTCCTCGGCGTTGTTGAGTACTTCTGAAGATAAATCAAGCTTAGTTTCCTTTATGTTTTCAAGGAAATAATGCACACGTGACGAGAACCAGGGGTGTGTCCTGTGTCTCATGTGTTGCACTGAGTCCTAGTGTGTGTGTGTGGGTGTTTAGTTTGAATTTCAAACACCACCCGGGCTTTGGGTCATACGTGCATGGCACACGCATGCGCTGCATGAGTTCAAAATTCGTATGGTGAAAAAGCCCGGCTAAGTTGTTGCATGGATGTGTCTTTCGGTGAATAAAATGAGGAGAGAGCGCTGGAGTTTTTTGAGCGCCGCCACAACTCATCCGAGTTCATCCTCTCTTTTGTACTCCACTAAAACTGCTGAGATTGGATCCTACAACACTTGTTTGACTCCTCTATACGATTTGAATCACAAATCTGTGAGAGTTTTGTGAGGAAAACACCCAACAATTGGCATCAGAGCCGATTACGTTGCCTGGAACCGTGACACCGCCATTGAGTGGGCGCTGATGTCACGGAGAAGATCTTCATCGTCAGCCCGAGGTTCATGGAGGGATGTCACGCCGCCGTGAGGCACCAGCAGGGCAGGAGGAGGATCAGGGGCATTGGTGATTCATCGCATCACGAAGACAAACTATTATGATTGGGCCCACATATGCAGGTGATGTTGCAAGTGAGAGGCTTGTGGACTGCGGTGAGCCTTGGCACCGATGATTACATTGAAGATTGGATGGAATTGGAGGCTCTCACCAAGGCTGTGCCACCATAAATGGTAGGGATCATTGCTGGGAAGGAGTCGGCCAAGGTTGCATGGGATGCGATCAAGTTGCGCAACGTGGGAGCTGAACGTGTGCGCAAGGCCAGGGCGAGTACATTGCGTTGGAAGTTTGATGCACTCAAATTCCATGACGGTGAAACAGTGGATGAGTTTGGTGTACATATGAGCCGGATCACGTCTCAACTTGCGGCACTTGGGAGTGAACGTTAGAAGGAGGATATTGTCCGGAAGTTCCTGCAGGCGGTGCCACAGAAGTTTGAGCAGATTGCGGCCTCCATCGAGACATTGCTTGACTTAAGTGATATGTCTGTTGATGAGTTGATTGGTAGACTAAAGGCTGCATAAGAAAGGCTTGGTGCAAGAACTTGGGAAGGCAACACACAAGAGAAGTTGCATCTGAGTGAAGAAGAGTTACTTGCACGGTTGTTGACACGTACCAAGATGTCCGGGGGAGCTGGACAGGAACGGCACAAAGTGTGACACCCGGTTCCGAAAATAGAACCAAGTGAATGCATATGTGTGCCCAGGATGTTCATCACACATACACATGTAATCCACAAACTGACATCAGAATATAACCACAAATAAATAGGGTTCAAGTACTTTATTACAATGACTCAATGTCTCACTCATGAATGTCTATCTTATTTTTGCAGCGGAAGACTCTAAATGACAGCGGAAAATGGCTAAGACAGCAGGCTCCAATTTCAACTCCACAGGCATGTTGACGGTAGTTCGCACGCCTAGTACTCCACATGTTCCTCGAAGTACTCATCTCCTGTAGCTGATGTATATGTGGTAATGCAAGGGTGAGTACATGTCGTACTCAGCAAGTACGGGAAAAGTATGACATGTAGCTTTCAACAAGGTAGGAAATAAAAAGGCTCATTGCAGCAAGCAAATTTTATTTCACAAACATGGTAAAAACAGCAACTATTTCTATGTGAAATTTATCCCATCATAATCAAGTAATTTAGCAACATTCTCTCATCATAGTTCACCATTTATCATGCTTCAACCAACCAATAATCTTTCTCAAGTTCTCTCATGCTCATAAATATTCATAACCATCTCATATTCTGTCACACCCGGTTTCTCCGAAGAACAACCGAGTGAATATCACATGTATGCTAGGATCATTTTCTCATACATGTGATGACAAATAGTGAAGCATCATTTATTACAAGCCAGGTGTCGAATATAAATAAGTCTTACATAGCATATGTCTCGATGGACGATAATAAGTTCATAACATGTAAATAAAATAGCAGCGGAATATTATTCTTGTGGGCTCCGTCACAGGCGTTACCCGGGGGACTCCGTGAACCTAGAATCCTTCCTCGGGACCAAAGCCTTGGTCATTAAACACCACATCATTCTCTTGACCTGAGCAGCAATATAAACCAACAGAAAAGCAAGTTTGAGTACCGTGGATACTCAGCAAGTGGGGGAAAGTTATGTCATGCATGGCTAGAGCAAGGAGAGGTTGAACTCAGGGTTAAAGCACTACGCAATTATTACCTATCACCTTAGCTTATTAAGCACCTATATTACTACAAAGGTGAAATAGATCCCAATCCCTCAACCCATCATCAAATTCAAGTAACCATAACATCATATCTAATGTTAAGCTCCGCGCTTAACATCCTAAACTTCCAAATTCATCATCCTCTAATCATGAATAAGTCCAATCCGCTCTTGACCGCGAGCACGGCTGTCATGACAGTTTTGACTCTGCAGAGTTTGCACCACTGTACCCACATGTAGTGATTTGATCCCCCGTTGCCGGGTGGACTAAAAGAACCTCCATTATGTCAGTGGCTACGAACCACATTCACACTTCCTAGGTTTGTAGCCAGGAGATCACTACGAAGTCTTTACAAAGGGATTCCCGACGAGCATGGGCCCACTGAGGTTTCACCCCTAACAGCATACAAGAGGCTCCAACCCCGCTGCAGTGGCCACCTCTTGAGCCTTGCGGTTCATATGGTAGTCCAGCTGACACCTATTCCCCGCACCATCCAACACACCCATACTAAGCCGGGGATACACCTAATTAATTGGCCAAGCTGCCCCATCTCAGCATGTGGTTGGCAAGGTAAAGCCAGGTTACATGCTCCATGAACCAGTCCTTAGGATCCAGGCAAGTACTAAACACAAACCCAAGTCTCGTGCACCCAGCCCACAACCAAAATATCCAACTTGTGTTGATCCCTACCTCTACATAACTCACAATATCTCATTCAAGAGTATGGTAAAATAAACTGATGATCTCATATCCCAAATATCCCCTTCTAAGCATGGCTAAGCATATGCATAATAATAAATGACATGATAAAATAAATCCCAGCCCAAGCTACAAGGAAACAAGGTAATGCAATTCTAGGGAAACTTCCTAGCATGGGTTTCATATTTCATTTGACAATGCAAATAATTCTATCTACACATCCTAGCATAGGATCACAGTGGTCAAGGACACTTGCCTTCTTCCTGCTGCTCTGAGAATGGAAAGTCTTGGTCTTGGAAGGGGAGAACTTGCTCTGGGGCAGGTTCTACTCATGCCAATACACATAGCAGAAGAAAACAACAATCCATAAGACATAGTTCACACTTTCACTTCATACAAACCACACATACATACCTATGAAAGTCATTCACATTTCTAAGTGTTGTGGTTACTCTACATGTGTTGATTTTTGGCCTACATGCACTTTTAAACATATGTATATGATTTCTAACTTTTGTATTCAGATTTCTGTTTGCACACTATATATGAATTTCCAATTTGAACAAATTCTTTATATTTAATTAATACACTTCTTAGCTACAAAGTTTGCATGAAAGGTATTTTCCTACTCCAAATAGGTTTTCAGATATTCTACCAAATCCTAAACTGAAGTTTTTGGATTTGGAGACTTCATTTATCATTTTCTAATTATGCATACCTATTTTCCTATATTTTTCAGATTTATTTTCTGTGCCTAAAAGTGAGTTTTAATATTAAATAGTAGAACATGTCATCTAAACAGAATAGGTTCTGATTTAAAATATAAAATAATATATTTTTGAACTTCTCCTCTGATGTGAACTAATTTAAATTTATTTTATCAGTTTTCAGAATTATTTCATAGACTAAAAATGTGTTTCTATAACTAATAAATGTGAAGAATCAATTAGACAGATTCATTTCAGCTTAAAATCTATTTTTAACTCTTCCTAAAGTTTTCCAAGTGTTAGGAGAGTTTAAATTTGAATTTACAATGTGTTTGCCTCACCTTTTTAAATTTAAATCCTAATCACATATTCAAATTTCTGAATTTAATATCACATAGGGTCAAAAAGGTACATCCACCCTACTACAGGGTCTAATTTATTATTTCATAAATTTCCAGGGGTCTAACTACACATAATAGAGGGGTTTTCCTAATTTTTATTAAGTCCAGGGGCTAAAACTGATTTTCAAATGAATTTACACGAATTTCTGAAGTTCCAGGGGCTAGATCAGAAGTTTCCGGGGCTAGCTCGTGTTTTCCGAGATCCCCAGGGGGTAGCGCGTAAGAATCCTGGCCTCTATAAAGCGGGGCTGATGTGGACCGTCTGATTTAAAGTGGACGGCTCAGATTAGATCATCGAACCGGTACGCGCGGGTTTTAATTCTACCGTGTGATTTAAAATAGACGGCCCTCAAGTGGCCACGTCGCCCTGGCCCGAGCCAGCCCGCGCGCGCGGCGGCGCGCGGCGGCGGGGGTGGCGATCTCGTCGGCGCAGCCTCGGCTTTTGCCGCTACTCGTTAGAACTTGCATCTTTTTGCATGGATCGGCTGCGGAGGGATAGGGGAGGCTCACCAAGGGGTTTTCCAGCACTAGGAGGTCCTGGAAGTCGGTCGGCGGCGAGCTTCAACGGCGACGATCTTCGATGCACGTCGGAACAGATGCTATTGCGTGAAACTTGTCGTTTCCTTCACGTGCAGGGCTCCCTGGGGGCGGTGGAGCACGATCAGCGCGTTAGATCAGATAATCCGAGCAATGATCGAAGGAAAACGGGGGTTGAATCTTCGGTTCTCACCGGAGAGAAGAACGGCCGATCGGGGGGGGGGGAGGAAACAGGGCGATTGTCAGCGTTTATATAGGCGAGGGAGGGCGGCGGTCTGTTGAGATCGAGTTTGAGACGTCTGGGACCAGAATTCGGGCTGGGGGCGCGGGTTTCCGGATTTCATTGAGATCGGGCGCGGGGTAGAGTCCGGCCGTTGGGGCGCGTGGGAGGTGAGGGATGACACGCGGGCCCCGCGTGTCAGTGAGAGGAAGAGAGGGCGCGCGGTTGTGGGCTGGCGCGGGGGAGTAGTGGGCCGGCTGGTGGGTTTCGGCCCACTGGCCGGTGGGGTTTTTCTTTTTCTTTTTCTTTTTCCTTTTCTTTTCTGTTTTGATTTGAATTTGAATTCTAATTTAAATTTGAGTTTTTGCACCACATGCAATACGTCCAAAATTTTTTAAATTCCCCTCTTTAGCAGATTTTGGGGTGTTACAGCTCTACCCCCCTTAAAAGAAATCTCGTCCTTGAGATTGGTGGTTCTAGGAAAACAATTCCGGAAACTGTGCCTTAAGCTCGTCTTCTCGCTCCCATGTGGCTTCCTCTTCAGAGTGATGCTTCCACTGCACCTTGCACATCCGGATTCTTTTATTTCTTGTGAGGCATTTCATTGTCTCGAAAATCTTGACAGGTTGCTCGGCATAAGACAGATCCTCTGCTACGTCAACCTCATTCATGGGTAACATCTCTTCAGGCGTCCTCAGACATTTCTTGAGCTGTGACACATGGAATACGTCATGCACATCTGATAGGCGAGCCGGTAGTTCTAGTTGATATGCCACTTTGCCTTTCCTCTCCAGAACATGAAAGAGTCCGATGTATCGAGGTGATAACTTCCCCTTCACCTTGAACCGACGAAGTCCACGGATAGGGGACACCTTGAGATAGACATAGTCCCCCACGTTAAAAATAAGCTCTCTTCTCCGTACATCGGCATAACTCTTTTATCGGGTCTGTGCTATCCTCAAATTGTTGCGGATTTCCCTCACTTTTGTCTCGACTTCTTGTAGTACCTCGGGCCCAAACACTTTACTTTCCCCCGTTTGGTTCCAAAATAGGGGAGTTCTGCACTTCCTCCCATACAAAGCCTCAAATGGTGACATCTTCATACTAGCCTGATAGCTGTTGTTATAGGAGAACTCTGCATACGATAAGTTCTTATCCCAACTCCTATTGTTCTTGAGCACACACGCTCTCAGCATATCCTCAAGGATCTGATTGGTTCTTTCCGTCTGTCCGTTAGTCTGGGGATGATAGGCAGAACTAAAGTTCAGATGAGTTCCCATGGTTTCATGTAACTTCTGCCAGAACCTTGAGGTGAACTGTGTCCCTCGATCTGACACTATCTTCTTTGGCACTCCATGGAAACACACGATCCTTGACATGTATAATTCTGCCAATTCGGATCCGCTGTAGCTTTCTTTCACGGGGATGAAATGAGCTACCTTGGTTAGCCTGTCGATGATGACCCATATCGAATCATAACCCGATTGGGTCCTCGGCAGCCCATTATGAAATCCATACCTATTTCTTCCCATTTCCATTCAGGCACTTTGAGTGGTTGCAATAATCCCGCGGGTCGTTGATGTTCTGCTTTCACCAACTGACATATGTCACACAGGGCAACATGTTTCGCGACATCCCGCTTCATGCCATACCACCAATACCTGCTCTTGAGGTCATGATACATCTTCGTACTCCCAGGATGAATGGAATAGTCAGAATCATGAGCCTCCTTCAAAATCAATTCACGGATCTCTTTCACTTCAGGCACACAAATTCTTTTCCCGTGCCACACCGTACCTTGTTCATCCTCTCTGAAACCAGGGGCTTTATTATCCTTGATGAGTTCTCTGATTTCTTGTATCTTCTCATCAGTCTTTTGACCGTTGTGTATATCTTGATCTATTGTGGAGTCCACTTCCATGGCGACGGCCTCACCACTATTCACCAGACATAGATTGAGTTTTACAACCTCTTCCTTCAGTTCTGTAGGCATGTCCTTTAAGATTAAACTATTGACCTGCACCTTCCGGTTTAAAGCATCTGCTACGACGTTCGCTTTCCCTGGATGATAGTTAATGCCCACATCAAAATCGTTGATTAGCTCTAACCATCTCCTTTGTCTGAGGTTGAGATCTGGCTCTGTGAAAATATACTTTAAGCTCTTATGATCCGTATATATCTCTGTCCTATTCCCCATCAAGTAATTTCGCCAAATCTTCAATGTGTGTACCACTGCGGCTAGCTCTAGGTCATGCGTAGGATAGTTCTTCTCGTGCTTCCGGAGCTGCCGGGATGCATATGCCACGACATGCCCCTCTTGCATGAGAACACATCCCAACCCGTTTCCAGAGGCATCGCAGTACACCGAAAAGTTCTTCTGCATATCTGACATAACTAGTACTGGGGCTGTTGTCAATCTTTTCTTCAACTCTTGAAAACTCGTCTCACACTGCGGTGTCCATGTGAATGTGATTCCCTTCTCCAACAATTTGGTGAGGGGTCTCAAAATCTTGGAGAAACCCTCGATAAACCGTCGATAATACCCAGCCAATCCTAAGAAGCTTCGAACTTCCCCGACATTCTCAGGGGTCTTCCACTTCTGTACATCCTCGATCTTGGTGGGATCTACGGAGATTCCACCCTCCAAGATTATATGTCCTAAGAAGGGAACTCTCTTCAACCAAAACTCACACTTGCTCAACTTGACATATAGTTGGTGTTCTCTCAACTTTTGCGACACCAACCTTAAATGCCTCTCATGTTCTTTTTCATCTTTGGAAAAGACGAGAATGTCATCAATGAAAACCACCACAAATTTGTCCAGATATTCCATGAATACCTTGTTCATGAGATACATGAAGTATGTCGGGGCATTAGTTAGCCCGAAAGGCATGACGGTGTATTCATACAGTCTGTACCGAGATACGAAAGCTGTCTTTAGAATATCAGTTTGCCTTATCTTAAGTTGGTGGTATCCCGATCTGAGATCAATTTTCGAGTACACACAAGCTCCCCTCAACTGATCAAACAAGTCTTCAATGCGGGGTAATGGGTACTTGTTCTGGATGGTTACTTCATTCAACGCACGGTAGTCTACGCATAACCTTTGGGTTCCGTCCTTCTTGGGCACAAATATCACTGGAGCTCCCCATGGTGAGGACTAGGACGAATGTACCCCTTCTCTGTCAATTCTCTCAAATGTTCATTGAGTTCTTCCAGCTGTTTGGAGTCCATCCGATAGGGCCTCTTGTATATCGGAGCTGTTCCAGGCACTAGCTCAATCGCGAATTCCACTTCACGATCAGGGGGCATACCTGGCAACTCCTCCGGAAAAACATCGGGATATTCCCTGATGATCCTTATCTCCTCCACTTCTAGCTCAACTTGATTGAGTTTAATGTCCCTCCTAGGCTCTTGTATGGTTATGAACTTTACTCTTGCGCCACTAGGGTGAGTTAGTTCCACCGTTCTTGTCGAACAATGGATGATTCCTTTATGTTTGGTCAACCAATCCATACCCAAAATAATATCTATCCCTTGTGAGTCTATCACTATGAGGTTTGCAATGTGTAAATTGGCAGGAAACTTACCAACTACCACGTCAGGTGCCTCTTGCGCTTCCTCCATGGTCACGTGGTTCACCTGTCCTCGCATCACATTCTGTTGTGGTGGCGGCATGGGCTTCTTCTTTGGGCACTTATGGGCGTAGTGCCCCACTTCACCACAGTTGAAGCATTGCACCCCAACCTTAGGTGCCTGGCCTTTGTTGTCTTGGGGTTGGTTCTATGGTCCTTGCACTGCTGGTCGAGGTTGATATGTGGGACGAGGCTGTTGTACAAACTGACGATGCGGTTGTGTCGGTGCTGATGGAGGCCTGAAATTTGGGTTGCACCCTCTGGGTGCTGAGTAGGGCACCAAAGCACGGCTCGTCTGCCCTGCGGTGGGTTGCATCAGTCATGGGCGTGTGTTGCTACCCGAGGCTTGGTGTGATCATCCCGCCTTCCTCTTGTTTTCATTTTCCAAGGCCTTCAGCTTCCTCTCCACAACAAATGCTCTGTCCACCATCTTTTGAAAGCTTTCATACTCGTTGGAGGACATTGCACACTGCATTTTCGCTGTAAGTCCTTCCACAAAGCAGTCCTGTTTCTGCTCATCATTCTCGATGTCCCGTGGTGCGTAACGGGATAGTTGGGTGAATTTAGTGAGGTATTCCCTCGCAGTCATGTTTCCTTGCTGCAGCCCCAAGAACTCCTGTCTCTTGTTTTTGAGTTTACCCCTTGGTATGTAATGGTTGCGGAAACTACGCTTGAACTCTTCCCAAGTGATGTTCTCAGGGTCATGATAGGCTGCTACGTAAGCGGTCCACCAATCAGCAGCAGGTCCATGCAATTGGTGAGAGGCGAACAGCACCCTCTCATACCCTTGGCATTGTATGATCCTCATCTTGTTCTCAAAGGTCTTTAGCCAATCATCTGCCTCCAGAGGTTCAGCAGCAGTTGCAAACTTTGTAGGTTGAGTCCCTAGAAACTCACTCAACCTTGGTTAGCGTGGTGCAGCTTGTGGAGGTGGAACTTGGTGCAAGTTGGCCACCACTTGAGTTAGGCTCTGGATGAGCCGATTCTGATTTTCAAGCATTTGGTGGATGGGATCAACTCCTTCACGGCGACCACCCATGTCTTGTCCTCCAGAAAGATGAGGGTTGCCGGCCTCATCGTTGTTGTTGGCGGGGTTGGCACCACGACCCTTTCCTCTTCCGGCCATCTATCATGATCAACCAAATGTTAATTTAAAGCATTTCGTATTAAATTCCCAATTTGATTGTTTAAACTTAAACTCATGAGGTCTTATTATATTAACATTTTCTGAGGGTTTCACGTCTCACGCGAACATAAATGCACTCTTAATTCATAGGGGTTCACACCTCAAAGCAAAACAGCCTAAAGACGAGGTTGCGGACAAATAACCATGGCTTCCACAACTCACGTCCCACACCAAACATTAACACACCATTAACTAAGATATTGACTCGACTACTCGATAACCTGCTGAACTAAGGGAAAGGACTCTACACGACTCGTATCACTGAGCTGGCTCCTCGGGATCTTCCTCATTATTGCGGCTGCCCTCTGACTCCGCTTTGGGTGGGGAAGGTACTGGTGGAGAAGCGCGGCGACGCCTACTCGCCCGGCGATCTGGGGAGTCAGGAGTCCATGTGTCATTCACGGTGACACACAGTTCATTCCCATCTCCTCTTTCTCTCGCCCTCAAGCTGGCTCGAAGAAATGCCTCGGTCTCCTTCAGGGTGTCACGAACATCCTGAAGCTACTGCTGACACTCCTGCAGTCGAGTGCTGAGCATAGCAGCATCCTCCAAGCACAGGTCCATGTGCTCACGGGAAGTCCCCTGCTACACCGGCGGGTACTTGTACTCCGCTGTACCACTCTCACGCTGGAGGACATACATGTACTCAGTCCTGTCCAGGGGGCGACCGTAGATGTAACTCTGGCAGGTGATGGCCTCCCAGGTGACATCCTCCTCGGTATCGACCTGTGTTGTTCGACAAGCTGGAGAGCGGTGGATCTTGAGCAGCTGATTTTCATGGATAATCCTCATTTCTGAACTCCATTCTTCCCGCTTCTCACGGATGGTCCGGGTGGAGCTGTAGTGTATGGTTAGCTTGCCCGTATTGCCGGCGGCTTGGAGCATACGCCGAAGACGGCGCAATAAGCCTCCTACTGCCAATCCATAGGAGTGGTACGTCACCGGACGATTCCCCTCTCTTAGGGCAAGGGCAACTACAGGAACTCTCTCTCCGGTGGACTTGCGGGCGGTGCGGATCATGCGAACCCTCTAAAACATAAAGCATTTAAAATCAAGTTAGATAAGATTTAAATAAAAATCATGTTTTGAATAGAGTTGGGGCAAGGTGAATAAAGTGACCCATTAAATAACACTTTTCAACCCACACCTTTGTAAAATAGTTTTTAAGAAAATAGGGTCCTTAAATACGTCCATTTCTACCTAGGTTCACGTTCCTACGGGCAACCTTGGCTCTGATACCACTTCTGTCACACCCGGTTTCTCCGAAGAACAACCGAGTGAATATCACATGTATGCTAGGATCATTTTCTCATACATGTGATGACAAATAGTGAAGCATCATTTATTACAAGC
This sequence comes from Neostapfia colusana, assembly GCA_030760725.1. NCBI lineage: Eukaryota > Viridiplantae > Streptophyta > Magnoliopsida > Poales > Poaceae > Neostapfia > Neostapfia colusana. The sequence continues at coordinate 49,895,853 of JASWHV010000014.1, read as the reverse complement.
CAGGTGCCGAATATAAATAAGTCTTACATAGCATATGTCTCGATGGACGATAATAAGTTCATAACATGTAAATAAAATAGCAGCGGAATATTATTCTTGTGGGCTCCGTCACAGGCGTTGCCCGGGGGACTCCGTGAACCTAGAATCCTTCCTCGAGACCAAAGCCTTGGTCATTAAACACCACATCATTCTCTTGACCTGAGCAGCAATATAAACCAATAGAAAAGCAAGTTTGAGTACCGTGGGTACTCAGCAAGTGGGGGAAAGTTATGTCATGCATGGCTAGAGCAAGGAGAGGTTGAACTCAGGGTTAAAGCACTACGCAATTATTACCTATCACCTTAGCTTATTAAGCACCTATATTACTACACAGGTGAAATAGATCCCAATCCCTCAACCCATCATCAAATTCAAGTAACCATAACATCATATCTAATGTTAAGCTCCCCGCTTAACATACTCAACTTCCAAATTCATCATCCTCTAATCATGAATAAGTCCAAGCCGCTCTTGACCGTGAGCACGGCTGTCATGACAGTTTTGACTCTGCAGAGTTTGCACCACTCTACCCACATGTAGTGATTTCATCCCCCGTTGCCGGGTGGACTAAAAGAACCTCCATTATGTCAGTGGCTACGAACCACATTTACACTTCCTAGGTGTGTAGCCAGGAGATCACTATGAAGCCTTTACAAAGGGATTCCCGACGAGCGTGGGCCCACTGAGGTTTCACCCCTAACAGCATACAAGAGGCTCCAACCCCGCTGCAGTGGCCACCTCTTGAGCCTTGCGGTTCATATGGTAGTCCAGCTGGCACCTATTCCCCACACCATCCAACATACCCATACTACGACGGGGATACACCTAATTAATTGGCCAAGCTGCCCCCATCTCAGCATGTGGTTGGCAAGGTAAAGCCAGGTTAAATGCTCCATGAACCAGTCCTTAGGATCCAGGCAAGTACTAAACATAAACCCAAGTCTCGTGCACCCAGCCCACAACCAAAACATCCAACTTGCCTTGATCCCTACCTCTACATAACCCACAATATCTCATTCAAGAGTATGGTAAAATAAACTGATGATCTCATATCCCAAATATCCCCTTCTAAGCATGGCTAAGCATATGCATAATAATAAATGACATGATAAAATAAATCCCAACCCAAGCTACAAGGAAACAAGGTAATGCAATTCTAGGGAAACTTCCTAGCATGGGTTTCTTATTTCATTTGACAATGCAAATAATTCTATCTACACATCCTAGCATAGGATCAAAGTGGTCAAGGACACTTGCCTTCTTCCTGCTGCTCTGAGAATGGAAAGTCTTGGTCTTGGAAGGGGAGAACCTGCTCTGGGGCAGGTTCTACTCATGCCAATACACATAGCAGAAGAAAACAACAATCCATAAGACATAGTTCACACTTTCACTTCATACAAACCACACATACATACCTATGAAAGTCATTCACATTTCTAAGTGTTGTGGTTACTCTACATGTGTTCATTTTTGGCCTACATGCACTTTTAAACATATGTATATGATTTCTAACTTTTGTATTCAGATTTCTGTTTGCACACTATATATGAATTTCCAATTTGAACAAATTCTTTATATTTAATTAATACACTTCTTAGCTACCAAGTTATCATGAAAGGTATTTTCCTACTCCGAATAGGTTTTCAGATATTCTACCAAATCCTAAACTGAAGTTTTTGGATTTGGAGACTTCATTTATCATTTTCTAATTATGCATACCTATTTTCCTATATTTTTCAGATTTATTTTCTGTGCCTAAAAGTGAGTTTTAATATTAAATAGTAGAACATGTCATCTAAACAGAATAGGTTCTGATTTAAAATATAAAATAATATATTTTTGAACTTCTCCTCTGATGTGAACTAATTTAAATTTATTTTATCAGTTTTCAGAATTATTTCCTAGCCTAAAAATGTGTTTCTATAACTAATAAATGTGAACAATCAATTAGACAGATTCATTTCAGCTTAAAATCTATTTTTAACTCTTTCTAAAGTTTTCCAAGTGTTAGGAGAGTTTAAATTTGAATTTACAATGTGTTTGCCTCACCTTTTTAAATTTAAATCCTAATCACATATTCAAATTTCTGAATTTAATATCACATAGGGTCAAAAAGGTACATCCACCCTACTACAGGGTCTAATTTATTATTTCATAAATTTACAGGGGTCTAACTACACATAATAGAGGGGTTTTCCTAATTTTTATTAAGTCCAGGGGCTAAAACTGATTTTTAAATGAATTTACATGAATTTCTGAAGTTCCAGGGGCTAGATCAGAAGTTTCCGGGGCTAGCTCGTGTTTTCCGAGATCCCCAGGGGGTAGCGCGTAAGAATCCCGGCCTCTATAACGCGGGGCTGATGTGGACCGTCCGATTTAAAGTGGACGGCTCAGATTAGATCATCGAACCGGTACGCGCGGGTTTTAATTCTACCGTGTGATTTAAAATAGACGGCCCTCAAGTGGCCACGTCGCCCTGGCCCGAGCCAGCCCGCGCGCGCGGCGGCGGGGGTGGCGATCTCGTCGGCGCAGCCTCGGCTTTTGCCGCTACTCGTTAGAACTTGCATCTTTTTGCATGGATCGGCTGCGGAGGGATAGGGGAGGCTCACCAAAGGGTTTTCCAGCACTCGGAGGTCCTGGAAGTCGGTCGGCGGCGAGCTTCAACGGCGACGATCTTCGGTGCACGTCGGAACAGATGCTAGGGCGTGAAACTTGTCGTTTTCTTCACGTGCAGGGCTCCCTGGGGGCGGTGGAGCACGATCAGCGCGTTAGATCAGATAATCCGAGCAATGATCGAAGGAAAACGGGGATTGAATCTTCGGTTCTCACCGGAGAGAAGAACGGCCGATCGGGGGGGGGGGGGGGGAGGAAACAGGGCGATTGTCAGCGTTTATATAGGCGAGGGAGGGGCGGCGGTCTGTTGAGATCGAGTTTGAGACGTCCAAGACCAGAATTCGGGCTGGGGGCGCGCAGTGTGGGCTGGCGCGGGGGAGTAGTGGGTCGGCTGGTGGGTTTCAGCCCACTGGCCGGTGGGGTTTTTTTCTTTTTCTTTTTCCTTTTCTTTTCTGTTTTGATTTGAATTTGAATTCCAATTTAAATTTGAGTTTTTGCACCACATGCAATACGTCCAAAATTTTTTAAATTCCCCTCTTTAGCAGATTTTGGGGTGTTACATATTCATATAGCCAAAACCAAACTCATTGTCATGACTAAAAACAGTCCCAAAACCAATCCCAATGACCATACCATAACAATACCGAATATACATCCCAAGTTTTTGTAACAGCCCTAACTTTTGTAAAGTTTGATGTCAGCTCATAAAACAAAGTTAAGGCAACAAAAGACTATAATTGTGTCACATGAAATAAGGAACACACATATGGACATGTGAGGGAGTTAAAAATTTTCTCTAGCCCATGCTCAACACATGTTAACCTAGGGGAAATAATTACACTCCTAAAACTCTAACTCATATGCACCTTCTCTATGAGTAGAGTGGAGGAAATTTAAATGCAATTCGAATTCTTTTGAAAGGATTCTTATTCAGATTGTACAAAGGCCTATATGTGAGAGCATAGATGCATTTCTCATGTATTCGAGAGCCTAAGTTTCAAGTTTAGAGAATTTTAGTTTTCATATACTATTTATTCCGAGGATTAAATGAGGGCACGTTTAAATTCAAACTTAAATTTGAATTTTGAACCAAACATACTCAATTTCAAAATCTGATTTCAGATTTGAGTTCCTCATAATTCTTTTGACCTATCCTCCAAATTTGATCAAATTCAGAGCTTGTTTGCTATTTTAAATCGAAATGGGAGAAAAGAGGGAGAATTGTGGCTGTGGACCCACCGGTCAGTCTCACGAAAGCACAAACCGACGTGCTCGACTCCTCAGCGCGTGAAAGCAGCTGCTCGGACCACGTTCACCGGCGCCACCTCCTGCTGGAGTGCCTTCTGCTCGTCCTCATCCCCTTCCCCGAGTGCAGCAAGCCGTTTTGCCTTCTCACAGCCCGAGCTCTCGCTCGCTGCTTTCTCTGCCGAGCAGAAACTGCCTCTCTGTGTTCTCCCGATAACCACAGCAGCTGAGCTCGGATGATCGAGCTTCCTTCAGCAATAAGCAGCGCACCAGCGTGCTTTAACCGGCTAGCACCTTCCCCCCACCATCCAGAGCTCACAAGCGCCCAGAAACAGAAAAGTTTCTGCTGCTCCTGTGTTGCACGTCGGAGGACCGAAACTGATCGCCGTGGCTAGCCCAAACCAGGAGGTATCACGCCAAAGCAAGACACCCCATCTGTGCACCAACAAGTCTAGTTTCTTACCTCCAAAGCTCAGCCCCAGCCATTGATCACAGAGGGAGAATTTCAAGTTTTTCTCCCGGGCGGCAGAAACGGACCTTGAGGTAAGGAATTGTAAAATTCGTCCTCAATTCGTGTTTGTTGGGTCTCAAACTTCACACACAGGTTGTTAACTGCCTAGCACACCTACTCCATCGATTTTAGACCAAGAAATTGAGTGTAGGGTGAGCAGTCCGAGCTCTTTTAGAGGCTTTGCCGCTGGACCCTATCGGGTGCACGGTGCCGATGGGTTTAGAGCCATCTCCAGCTGGTTTAGACCTCATGCCGGTCTTCTACATGATCCCCTGGTGCTGTAGAGCCCAAGAACCGACCATTTGGTGGAGAATTCACCGTGCAAGACCTCGCCGGAGCTCTAGGGTTTGCTGTGGCCGGTGCGCACTGCTTTCCGGCGAGTTTCAGCCGCCGGGGACCTCACCAATGAGTTCAGCAGGGTGGAAAATGGGGGGGCGGCCAGCAGGGGGTCCGGAGGTGGCCGGGAAGCTCATTTCCGGCGACCTCACCGGAGGCAGCCGGCACTGCTCTGTTTTGGCGCGTGGCTGGAGGTTAGGGATGACAGGTGGGACCCACTGTCAGCATTTAAACATTTTCCAGATTTTCCCACTCTAGTTCAAACTTTGGAGAGCCATAACTTTGTGTAGGAATGTCCAAAAATTGTGAAACAAATTTTGTTGGATTCCTCTCAAAGAGTACTATCCAGGGGTGCAGACCAATGTTTATGAAAATCCCTGAATTTGGCTCATTAATTCATTTAAAAAAATCTTGTCTGAATTTTTACAGGAGTTCTGTTTATTGGAAAATTCCCAAATTTTGACAGGACATTCTTCCGAAACTCCTTGAACTCCAGTAAAAATTTCAGAGGCATTGGACCTAATTTGCTTGGTCAAATAATGTGTTCATTCCTTATGTCTCTGAAAAATAGGAAAATAAACAGAGACAATTTCAGCTTTTCACCATTCTTTGAAAAATCCATATATCCATGTAGGAAACTCCAAAAATGGTAAAACCAATTCCTATGGACTCAGGACATTTTGTACTTCACAAAAAGTCTACTTTCCAGCATAGGAAAGCTTAATATCTAGGGGGTAAAGGCAGATTAGTGAAAACCACATAAGGATTTGTTGTGCCCACATGAAGCCATTTCATGAGCTCAATTTTTGCACACGGCCTGAATACCTTCCATAGAGGCTGTGGTTAAATTCTCAGCTTCATTGGACCTCTGGAACTTGAGCTACCATCTTTTAGGTTTAAGTGTTCATATAATGGACTTAATCACATGGTGATTATTAGTATTTCTTTTCACCCTAGCTTTCATCTTCTCTAAGGTTTAGATCCAACAACAGAAACCTTGCTGTTGTTTATCTCTCATATGCGTGAGTTAACTTGAACAACAGTTTTGAAACAGTTTCTAAATTGCTTTTGAAATATATGTGCATTGCAATATAATAGCTCACGTGACGTCGACGTTTGACGAGGATCCGACTCTACAGCAAGAATCTCCATCTCGTGACGAGTTTGGCGGATTCTCCGGAGGAAGACTAACTTCTAGCTTCTAGCCAAAACCGTTGAGCAAGGCAAGCCCCGGTTTGCATATCGTTACCGTTTTAAATTTTGCTTTACATCACATCATGTTTATTAGACTTGAGTGCATTATGTCTAGGATGATTGAAACCCACTTGCATGCCTATTACATCCCTCATTAGAAGGTTTAGTGTAGGTTTTGCCTCGTTGTAGATGCTAGGCTAATGTTGTAGCTAGCTCGGTAGAAGTCGAGTAGTAAAAAGCTACTCGCGAGAAAGTTCGAGTAATGAAGTTACTCGCGAGAGATAAATGATAAGAGCACCCTCATGAATATGAGATGGGGACGGGGATGTTCCTGTAGGATGGAACGCTCAAGGTTGGTCTCGACCTGCGATGGGTGTGACAATGCTTGAGACCACATTTGGCCTGGACCGGGATGGTAAGGCAAATGTGGAGGTTGGTTGTAGCCCCGTCCGTGTCGGTTAAGGACCGTATGTATGCGGCCCTGCTGGACAAGATTGAGCTGTACCGGATATATAGTGGGGTATGGGACCCATGAAACCGATGTAACACGATGGACCGTGATATAGAAACTCATCCTTCGCGTGGGAATGGCGTTGAGAAGGCGGGAGGTGTAAACCCTTTAGCGGGCAACTTCGACGTGTCCGCGTAGAGGACCATCCTGCTCGACGCGAAGCGTTTTTCTATGTCGGGGTGTCGTGTGAAAGGTTGCTGCATACAACGTAAGAAAGAGATCTTGAGAGAGCCTTTCGAGGCGGGTGTATGTGTCGTGTATTCCGGGTTGTTATTGATTCGAATCACCGTCGCTCGCGGAAGAGGATTGAGCATACTTGCCCACTGCGCCGTGACTTAGTAAAAAGAGAAACTAAGTCTCTAACTTGCTGTTTGTGGATTAATCACTGTATTGGAACCTTGACTGAAGTAGTTATAGAGCCAACTAAATTTCATTTCCACCTTAGGCTAGCAACATCGGGATAAGCGTTTCTTGTTTGATTGTGGACTTCCGATGTTGTGAGGCGTGAGGACCACTAAAATGAAGGCTATAAGAATCTGAATATAAGGATCAAGTTTAGTCAAGATGCATTTTGCAAATTCCTATGCCTACTCTTTCACTCCCCCTGCATGTAGAGTTGCATGTTTAGGAGTGACGGGTAAGTCTTGTTGAGCCTTAGTGCTCACGGTTGCTTCTGAGTTGTTTTTGTAGGTAGCAGGATGCCTGCTATGAAGAGGGTTGGTCGGTGAGACGACGAACCTCACGGTTCGTTCAACTCATCGGAAACCTAGCCGCTACCTTTCTTTGGTGAAGCTAGTAGGAAGCGTTCACGGGCTGAACGACTTCTCTTCGGCGTAGTTAGGGTCGAGAGTGAGTAGTTTGTCCAGCAAATTTAAATTTCTGCTGCGTGTGTTCATTATGTTGTAAAATAAATTATCTTGAGTAACAAAATGGTGTCGTTATGTTCTTATCGTCTTTTCGTGCATGCTATTGGGTGCCGCATCGCACGGCACCACCCACTGCGATTCCCGGGCCGCGGGCGCGTCCCACAGTTTTCCCTCTACTCATGGAAGTTGGCCAGGTGCTTGTGACCGAAAGCACGGCTATCATGATAGTTTTACACTCTGCAGAGGTGGCACCACTTTACCCACAAGTTCGTGATTTCGTCACCCGTCGGCGACTGCAGAACCTCCATTATACCAGTACACAACCATCAGTGTATGGCCAAGAGATCACAAAATAGCCTTTACAAAGGGGCTACCAGATGTTTGGAGTCACTGAGGTTTCACCGGCAGGCTCGAATCACCATTCTCCCACCCACGGGCCCCCTCTTGTGTCATGCAGTTCCCAGGGCAGTTCTCCTCAACTCCCATTCCCCGCGCCATCCACGGTCCGTAACAAGCTAGCAACACACCTAATTAATCAGCTAAGCCGCACCCGTACTTGGCCTTGTGGTGGCAGTGTTTTCCTGGCATATTCTTGCATGAACCGGTCCTTAGATCTACGACAAGTACCACCATATCATCCAGCAACATTCACGAACCAAGCTTGCCTAGATCTCCCCAATTCCATGCCCATTATCATCATCAAGATCTCATGATCATTATTCATATGAGTGCGTAGCTAGACATGTTTTGTTTCAGCTTCCCGTATCCCGTAGATTAAGAGAAGCAAAAAGGAAAAATGACCATACCTGACTCATCAACTTTCCCGGCGGCAAGGATGGCTAACAAAACTAGTAAAATCCTATAAAAGGGTGTCCCATCAAAAGTTGTCTCAAGCATATGAGTTTTTGCAAACAAAACAGTTTCAAACACATGGGATCAATATGGTCAAGGGGCACTTGCCTTGCTCCCGTGGTTCTTGTTGCTCAAGCGTCTCGAAGTCTTGGTGCTGTAGATCCTCGTAGATGGCCTCTTGAGCTTGTCCTTCTACTCACGATCATGCACATACAAAATTTACAGCAATCAATCTCATGCACAAACTTTACTCAAGATGCAATGGGGTAGATGAATGCAAATCCTGTGGTGCAGTTTTATTAAACCAGTTTGTATGTGTTCTTGCATGTTTTAAAGGGCTTTCATAAGGTTTTATGATGAACAAGGGTGCTGGGATGAAGTGTGGACGTGGTGATGATCTTGACTCAAGATCTAGATGAATTGCACCGTCAAAAACCGATCAAAACGCGATCTGTCCACACGTAAAAGTTTCTGTTCGAAGGGGGCGAAGAAAACGGATGCGTAGAAACAGCGACGACGTCGTAAGATGGGTAACGAAGACCTACCTCACTTCCCTTTGGTGGCAGGGCCTTCCTCCTAGCCATGGCAGCAGCGGGGAACTTTTCTATGGAAGATTAGGGAAGGACAGATCGTCGGCTCTTTTCCGGCGACGACAAGGCGTGACGGGGCTCATCGGCGGGGCTCGACGACGGGGATCGACGGTGGGCTCGCCGGCGGGGCTCGACGGCGGGGTTCAATGGTGGGGCTCGTCGGCGGGGCTCACCGGCGACCGAACTCCGGCGAGGGGGGTGCCAACTCGGCGAGTTGGGGGCTAGGGCCTCCAAGTCACCGACTTGGGAGGGGGGAGAGAAGAGGGGGGCTGCGGCCAAGGGGGGTTTGGGTTCTATTTATAAGGGGGGAGAGGAGAGAATCCTACTTCAATTGGAACTAAATCCTAACAAACTTTTCCCCATTTATTTTGGTGCGGCAGCAATGAGGGAAAAATCCCCAAAATTAGGGGAAAATTCCCCTTTTTTGGGGAATTGAGGAATTTGGAGATTTAGGGAAGAATTTGGGAAAATTGGGATTGGCTTATTTCACCTATATTTTTCGCATTCCCCACCATTTCTATGTCACTTATTCCATTTCTACGTTCCCCTCTCCATTTCTATGTCCCACTCTCCATTTCTACATTGCCTTTCTCCATTTCTATGCCCCATTCTCCATTTCTATATGCCCTTCTCCATTTCTGTGGTTCCTTCCTCCATTTCTTTGGTTCTTTCTCCATTTTTATAGTTCTTTCTCCATTTCTATAGTTCTTTCTCCATTTCTATGGTTCCTTTCTCCATTTCCATGGTTCTTTCTCCATTTCTATAGTTCTTTCTCCATTTCTACTTCTTTTATAATGCTTCTCTACATGAAAAATGTGTGTAATGCATGGGAATGAATTTTGAGGGTGTTACAAACCAACCCCCCTTAAACTGAATCTCGCCCTCGAGATTCGATAGAGTGGAGAACAGATGAGGGAATTCTGCCTTGAGGTCTTCCTCACGCTCCCATGTAGTTTCGGCTTCCGTGTGATGGCTCCATTGTACCTTGCACCAACAGATCACTTTGTTCCTCGTAACCCTTTCCTTCACGTCCAAAATTTTGATGGGTTGCTCCGCGTAGGTCAGATCCTCTTGAAGCTCGAGCTCATCCACCGGTACTTGTTCTTTCGGTACTCTTAAGCATTTCTTGAGTTGGGATACGTGAAACATGTCGTGTACGTCGGAGAGGTACATTGACAGCTCTAGTTGATAGGCTACTTCTCCTCGCTTGCCCAAAATCTTGAATGGACCGATGTAGCGAGGTGCTAATTTGCCCTTGACGTTGAACCGTCGTTGGCCTCGGATAGGCGATACCTTAAGGTACACGAAGTCTCCTACTTTGAAGGTCAATTTTCTTCGCCTATTGTCTGCATAACATTTTTGTCGTGACTGAGCAGCCTTCAAGTTTTCTCGTATTGTTTGGACTTGCTTCTCGGCATCTTGCAGCACTTCGGGTCCAAACACTTTACTCTCTCCGGTCTCATTCCAGAACAGCGGCGTTCTACACCGTCTACCATACAATGCTTCGAAAGGTGACATCTTCAAGCTGGCCTGGTAGCTGTTGTTGTAGGAGAATTCATCATATGGCAAGCTCCTATCCCAACTATGCCCATGTTTCAAGGCGCAAGCTCTCAACATGTCTTTCAAAATTTGATTTGTCCTCTCAGTTTACCCGTCGGTTTGCGGGTGATGAGCGGAGCTGAAATTCAGTCGTGTACCCATGGCTTTATGCAGCTTCTTTCAGAACCTAGAGGTATTGAGAATCCCGATCTGAATCTATCCTCTTCGGAACTCCATGGCGACACACAATTTGCTCCATATACAGCTCGGCTAGTTGTGCAACGCTGTACTTGGTTTTAACAGGAAGGAAATGGGCTGTTTTTGTCAATCGGTCCAGGATAACCCAAATATAGTCGTAACCCGATTGAGTACGTGGCAATCCGACGATGAAATCCATGCTGATGTCTTCCCACTTCCACTTGGGTACTTTCAATGGCTGCAACAGTCCAGCGGGTCTTTGATGTTCAGCCTTCACTCGTTGGCACGTATCGCATAAGGCAACATATTCAGCTATGTCCCTTTTCATACCATCCCACCAATAGCAAGTTTTCAGGTCCATGTACATCTTTGTACAGCCGGGGTGTATGGAATAAGGTGAGTCATGTGCCTCCTTTAATATCGTGTCGCGGATGTAATTCACGTTAGGCACACAACTCCTTTTCCTTAACCAAAGTGTGCCTTTATCGTTTTCCTTGAAATCCTTTTCTATACCTTGTCGGATTCTTTCCTCGATTTTCTTGATTTCCTCATTCGTTGCTTGGTCATCTCGTATCTCTTGTTCCAGAGAAGAGTTGAGTTCTATCACTTCCATCTCGTTCAAGAACTCGAGATGTAACCGTTCGAACTCCTTGCGCAGCTCGGATGGCAGCTCCCGAACCATGAGTTGGTGACATGCTCCCTTTCGGCTCAACGCATCAGCTACTACATTGGCCTTTCCCGGGTGATAGTTGATTCTGACATCATAATCCTTATGATTTCCAACCATCGACGTTGCCTCAAATTCAGATCCGTTTGCGTGAATATATACTTGAGGCTTTTGTGATCCGTATAGATCTCACATCGGTGGCCAAGGATATAATGCCTCCAAATCTTCAAGGCATGTACCACGGCTGCAAGTTCCAAGTCATGTTTGGGGTAATTCAGCTCATGTTTCTTTAGTTGCCTCGATGCACTTGTCCTTCTTGCATGAGCACACATCCAAGCCCTTGTCTTGATGCGTCACAATATATGTCGAAGCTCTTGCTCACGTCCGGCAATACCAAAACCAGCGCTGTGGTTAGTCTTTTCTTGAGCTCCTCAAAGCTTTCTTGGCACACTGGTGTCCACTGAAATGCTTTTCCCTTCATTAGCAATTCATTCATAGGCTTCACTATTTTGGAGAAATCCTTGATGAACTGGCGGTAGTATCCAGCCATCCCAAGGAAACTCCAAATATCTCTTACATTCTGTGGTTGATTCCACTTCAAAACATCTCCCACTCTTCCGGGATCAACCGATACTCCTCCTTCGGATATGATGTTGCCTAGGAATGATATCTCCTTTAGCCAAAATTGACACTTGCTGAACTTAGCATACAATTGATGCTCCCGCAGTTTCTGCAACGTCAATCTCAAGTGTTCTTCATGTTCTTCCCCGCTTTTCGAATACACCATGATATCGTCGATGAAAACCACGACGAACTTGTCCAAGTACTCCATGAAGACTTTATTCATGAGGTACATAAAGTATGCGGGTGCATTTGTTAACCCAAAAGACATAACGGTATATTCATACGAACCATACCGTGTTCGAAATGCAGTCTTGGGTATGTCGGAGGGCTTAATCTTCAGCTGGAAATATCCCGACCAAAGATCAATCTTGGAGAAAATTCGGGCACCTTTTATTTTGTCGATCAGGTCCTCTATGCGGGGTAGAGGGTATTTATTCTTGATTGTCACCTCATTGAGACACCTATAATCCACACACGTCGTTTGGGTCCCATCCTTCTTGTCTACGAAGAGCACAGGGGCTCCCCACGGTGACGAGCTTGGGCGTATAAAACCCTTTTCTAGCTGCTCCTAAATTTGCTTCTTGAGCTCTACTAGTTCATTAGTGGGCATCCTATACGGCCTCTTCGCTATAGGTGCAGTTCCGGGAACTAAATCAATGGAAAATTCAATGTCCCGGTCAGGTGGCATACCTGGAAGTTCTTCCGGGAACACATCTAAATATTCTTGAACCACCGGAATGCTTTTCAATGTCGATTCTTTGATGTGGTTCAGCACTGCCTTCTCGGTTGTAGGTTGGGCTGCCTCAAATTCAATACGAGTATCATGCTCACTCGTCAACTGCACGATCCTCTGAGCACATTGAATCACTCCGTTGTGCTTGCTTAACCAGTCCATTCCAAGTATTATGTCAATCCCTTGGGAATCCAAGACAAATAAGGTTGGCAAGAAAGTTTGGCCCCCTTATAACTTTCGGACATACTATATTTGTAGGAGCTAGAATTCGGATTTGAGGGAAAAGATTTCCTAACTATATGCATCAAGGTGTATGAACTAAGCAACTTCTTTTATTAATATCAGCCTATATGAGGATGTGAACACGTGCCGAAGCATCACACATCTCTACAATATGTGTGGATGTGGGTATTCGCCAAAGCGTCCCACAACTCACATCAGCACACAAACACAAGCAATCATCACAAAAATTCAGCACACCACTCTTACTCAATCTACAACGATCTAAGCGTTCCTATCACAGCTTTATCCAATGGAAACCTAAACTTAATCGTGACGGGGGTGGTCCATACATGGGCGCACGCCATGGTGAGTGGGCAGTCCATGTAGGGTTAGATGACAATGGTGCTCCATTTGCTCCGACATTGGCACGAGTCTCCTCTTGTTTCTCCAACAAATACAGCTTCTTGCGGAGGTAACGGATCGCTTCTTGCGGTTTCGTAGCGGTTTCCTAACTCCACAAGCAACCTCTGAGACTTTTCAGCAGCTTGTGGGTTGGAAAGATCTGTTACATGGGGTCCAATGATCTCCCTTGTGCCACTCTTCCGACACGGGTGCAGCTCAAAAGTGGTGCCCTCAAGCTGCTCATGGAAGGTGTAGCACAGTCCGGTGAGTGCTTCCCATGCAGCATCATCGATAGCTTCTGCCCTTGTAGCTCTCCATGTGGATGTGAAGTTACGAGTGACAACCCTACTGTTAGATAGGATGGTTACGTCATCCCTCCACTCTTCATGTCCGAGACAAGGGACTTTCTTGAGGAGATACTCTGGGTATAAGGTGCAGCAATCTAGAAATTCTTTGAGCTCCCTGGATATGTGTCCTCCCATTCCGTCGGACCGGAATTCTTGAACTGAACGGTTGGCCCGTTCATCACATTCATTATTGCCCTCAGCAAGGGGCGGCTCCTCTTCGGATTTATCTCCTCCTGACATGCCTTCATGAGGCTCCACGGGGTGTAAGCCCACGTGAAACTCCTCCTGAGGTGCGTACCAATGCCGTTCTTTTGGATCATCCTCCATGTCATCTTCGAATGGTTCCACCTCTTCCGGATCCTCTTCCTCATGCATAGAGCTATTGACTTCATCTTCATCATGAGGTTCCATCTTCACCTCCTCCCAACATGGTCTATCAGACACCTCAATGGGGTTAAGTGCACTCCCACGTGGTGGTGGACGAGTCCTTATGCGTGCTGTGATCCTAATCAGCGGCATCTATAAATAAGACATGAGAAACTTTAGAGAAGGAAGAAATAACTCCAAAACTTCAGAAGCTATGGAGCAAGAAAACAAAAGTGTTGCTGTCCGAGAAAAGAGGGGCTGAAAATAGCACTTTGCGGTGGCTGAATTGAAAAGTAAAGTGCAGAAGCAAGCAATTTTCGAAAATAGCAGTTTAGCGGGGTGTGCCTATGTGGTTTAAAGTGTCCATTCTACCTAGGCTTGCATCCTATGGTCAACGTGTCCCTGATACCAATCTGTGACACCAGATTCCGAAAATAGAACTAAGTGAATGCATATGTGTGTCCTGGATGTTCATCACACATACACATGTAATCCACAAACTGAATTCAGAATATAACCATGAATAAATAGGGTTTAAGTACTTTATTACAATGACTAAATGTCTCACTCGTGAATGTCTATCTTATTCTTGCAGCGGAAGACTCTAAATGACAGTGGAAAATGGCTAAGACAGCAGGCTCCAATTTCAACTCCACAGGCATGTTGACGGTAGTTCGCACGCCTAGTACTCCACATGGTCCTCGAAGTACTCATCTCCTGTAGCTGATGTATATGAGGTAATGCAAGGGTGAGTACATATCGTACTCAGCAAGTGCGGGAAAAGTATGACATGTAGCTTTCAACAAGGTAGGAAATAAAAAGGCTCATTGCAGCAAGCAAATTTTATTTCACAAACATGATAAAAACAGCAACTATTTCTATGTGAAAATTTATCCCATCATAATTAAGTAATTCAGCAACATTCTCTCATCATAATTCACCATTTATCATGCTTCAACCAACCAATAATTTTTCTCAAGTTCATCTCATGCTCATAAATATTCATAACCATCTCATATTCATATAGCCAAAACCAAACTCATTGTCATGACTCAAAACAGTCCCAAAACCAATCCCAATGACCATACCATAACCATACCAAATAACCATCCCAAGTTTTACCTCTACTCATGGAAGTTGGCCAGGTGCTTGTGACCGGAAGCACGGCTATCATGATAGTTTTACACTCTGCAGAGGTGGCACCACTTTACCCACAAGTTCGTGATTTCGTCACCCGTCGGCGACTGCAGAACCTCCATTATACCAGTACACAACCATCAGTGTATGGCCAAGAGATCACAAAATAGCCTTTACAAAGGGGCTACTAGATGTATGGACTCACTAAGTTTTCACCGGCAGGCTCGAATCACCATTCTCCCACCCACGGGCCCCCTCTTGTGCCATGCAGTTCCCAGGGCAGTCATCCTCGACTCCCATTCCTCGCGCCATCCACGGTCCATAACAAGCTAGCAACACACCTAATTAATCAGCTAAGCCGCACCCATACTTGGCCTTGTGGTGGCACTGTTTTCCTGGCATATTCTCGCATGAACCAGTTCTTAGATCTACGCCAAGTACCACCATCTCATCCAGCAACATTCACGAACCAAGCTTGACTAGATCTCCCCGATTCCATGCCTATTATAATCATCAAGATCTCATCATCATTATTCATATGAGTGCAGTAGCTAGACATGTTTTATTTCAGCTTCCTGTATCCCGTAGATTAAGCGAAGCAAAAAGGAAAAACGACCATACCCGACTCATCAGCTTTACCGGCGACAAGGATGGTTAACAAAACTAGTAAACTCCTATAAAAGGGTGTCCCATCAAGTTGACTCAAGCTTATGAGTTTTCGCAAACAAAACAGTTTCAAAACATGGGATCAATATGGTCATGGGGCACTTGCCTTGCTCCTGTGGTTCTTGTTGCTCAAGCGTCTCGAAGTCTTGGTGCTGTAGATCCTCGTAGATGGCCTCTTGAGCTTGTCCTTCTACTCACGATCACGCACATACAAAATTTACAGCAATCAATCATCATGCACAAACTTTACTCAAGATGCAACGGGGTAGATGAATGCAAATCCTATGGTGCAGTTTTATTAAACCAGTTTGTATGTGTTCTTGCATGTTTTAATGGGCTGGGATGAAGTGTGGACGTGGTGATGATCTTGACTCAAGATCTAGATCAATTCCACCATCAAAAATCGATCAAAACGCGATCTGTCCACACGTAAAAGTTTCTGTTTGAAGGGGGTGAAGAAAACGGATGCGTAGAAACAGCGACGACGTCGTAAGATGGATAACAAAGACCTACCTCACTTCCCTTTGGTGGCAGGGTCTTCCTCCTAGCAATGGCAGCAGCGGGGAATTTTTCTATGGAAGATTAGGGCAGGACTGATGGTCAGCTCTTTTCCGACGACGGCGAGGCATGACGGGGCTCGTCGGCGGGGCTCGACGACGGGGCTCGCCGGCGGTCTCGCCGGCGGGGCTCGTTGGCGGGGCTCACCGGCGAACGAACTCCGGCGAGGGGGGGGTGCCAACTAAGCGAGTTGGGGGCTAGGGTCTTCAACTCGCTGACTTGGGAGGGGGGAGAGAGGAGGGGGGCTGCGGCCAAGGTGGGGAGGTTTGGGTTCTATTTATAAGGGGGGCAGAGGGGAGAATCCTACTCCAATTGGAACTAAATCTTAACAAACTTTTCCCCATTTAATTTGGTGCGGCAGCAATGGGGAAAAAATTCCCCTTTTTTGGGGAATTGGGGAATTTGGAGATCTGGGGAAAAATTTGGGAAAATTGGAATTGGCTCATTTCAGCTATCTTTTTCCCACCCCCCACTATTTCTATGTCACTTACTCCATTTCTACATTCCCCTCTCCATTTCTATGTCCCACTCTCCATTTCTACATTGCCTTTGTCCATTTCTATGCTCCCATTCTCCATTTCTATTTGCCCTTCTCCATTTCTATGGTTCATTCCTCCATTTCTATGGTTCTTTCTCCATTTCTATAGTTCTTTCTCCATTTCTATAGTTCTTTCTCCATTTCTATGGCTCCTTTCTCCATTTCGATGGTTCTTTCTCCATTTCTATAGTTCTTTCTCCATTTCTACTTCTTTTATAATGCTTCTATACATGAAAAATGTGTGCAATGCATGGGAATGAATTTTGAGGGTGTTACACAAAGACTCATCTGCACCAAGGAGATATCATGGCCGAGGGCGTGGCCGTGGTCTAGGTAACCGTGGCGGTGGAAACTCAGGCCGTGGAGTGGCCAAAGATGAGTGCCGCTACTGTGGTAAGAAAGGTCATTGGGCTAGAGAGTGCAGCAAGAAAAAGAAGGATGAAGAGGTGAACACAACTCAAGTTGATCATGAGTTTGAATCCAGTCTCTTGGTGGCATGTGCCAACACAAAGGTAGAGCAAATTACGTCCCCGGAGGAGGTATGCCTCAACAAAGACATGTTACATGTTCAAGTAGGAGACTTGGAGGGAGGAGGCAGTACTCGGTGGATCCTGGATTCTGGTGCAACAAATCACATGACCGGGAAACGGGACGTGACCACAGACCTTGACAACACAATGCATGGTACTTTGCGTTTGGGAGATGGCTCGGTAACAGAGATTGATGGAGAAAGAACTGTGGTGTTCCAAGGAAAAAGAGGCGGCCGAAAGGAGTTGGCCGGAGTCTATCTTATTCCTCAGCTCAAGGCAAATATCATTAGTCTTGGACAGCATGAGGAGGAGGGACACCGAATCTTGATGGTGGATGGTTATGTCAAGATTTGGGATAAAGATGGAACCCCTGTGGCAATGGTGAAACGGGGTCTGAACCGGTTGTACACCATTGATCTTAAGGTGGTGCAACCAAAGAGTTTCATGGAACAAGGAAGCAATGCAACATGGATGTGGCATGCAATAATGGGGCATTTGAACTTTCAGAGTCTCAGAAGGCTTGCCGAAGAGCAGCTTGTGTATGGGTTGCCAACTATCACTCAAACTAAGGAGAAGTGTGATAGCTGCCTGGCTGGGAAACAACGACGTCAACCGTTCCCGTGCATGGCAAGGTACCGGCTGAGAAGAAACTTGAACTTGTGCATGGAGATCTTTGTGGACCAGTGAAGCCGGCAACTCCAAGAGGCAGCAGGTTTTTCTTCCTTCTTGTGGATGATCTCAGTAGATACATGTGGGTGTTTCTTATCAGCACAAAGGATCAAGCAATGAGTACCTTCATGACTTTTCAATCAAGTGTTGAAGCTGAGGCAGGGAGGAAGATTGGAACTTTTCACACAGACCGTGGTGGAGAGTTCACAGCTCGGGCTTTTGTTGAGTATTGCATCAAGGAGGGTGTTCAACGTCACTTGACAGCAACATATTCTCCTGAGCAGAACGGGGTAGTTGAGAGAAGGAATCAAACTGTCATGGGAATGGCAAGAAGTATGTTGAAAGCAATGAATATGGCCGGTTCGTTCTGAGGGGAGGCGGTGACCACTGCTGTGTATGTGTTGAACCGATCTCCTACTCGGAGTGTTGAGAAGAAGACTCCATATGAGGTATGGCATGACAAGAAACCTAGTGTACATCATTTGCACACTTTTGGCTGTGTGGCACATGTGAAACAGGGAAGCAAGCGTCTTAGCAAGCTTGAAGATCGAAGTATTCCAATGGTCTTCATTGGATATGAGCAAGGAAGTAAGGCGTGGAGGTTTTACAATCCAGACACGGAGAGCGTTAACGTGTCACGTGATGCTGTGTTTGAAGAAAATCGTCCATGGAAGTGGGATGCAGCCGAATCAAGTGAAGTGGTGAATGATGAAGACATCTTTCGGGTGGAGTACATCTTTCATGGTGAGAATCCTTGTGGAGTGAGTTCTTCCTCTTGTGACACAGGTCAGGGTGAGAAAACCCCAGCTGAGGGAGTGTCTTCTGTGACACAACTGAGGCAGCAAGCATCCAAGGATGTGGAGTTTGTGTCACCTCCTTCCTTGTCACCGGAAATGGATAGTGATCTGAAAGAAGCACCACTTTGTTATCGTTCCATGAGAAACATTCTTGAGATGGTGCCAAATTGTGAACCGGAAGGAGGAGTAGATGAGCTTCTGGTTGTCATAGGTGAAGAGCCATGCACAGCAGAATAGGCTTTGAGGACCAAGGAGTGGCGTATTGGCATGATTGAGGAGCTCACATCCATTGAAGAGAACAAAACATGGTCATTGGTACATCTTCCGGAGGGATATCGTGCCATTGGCTTGAAATGGGTTTTCAAGTTGAAGAAAGATGAGCATGGGAATGTTATATGCCATAAAGCAAGGCTGGTTGCAAAGGGGTATGTGAAGAAGAAAGAAGTTGATTTTGAAGAGGTTTTTGGACCAGTTGCAAGGATGGAGTCTGTGAGAATTGTATTAGCTGTTGCAGCACATTTTGGGTGGCATGTTCATCACATGGATGTGAAGTATGCCTTCTTCAATGGGAGTCTTGAAGAGGAGATCTATGTCACTCAACCACCCGGTTTCATACCTGAAGGCAAGGAGAAGTGGGTTTTAAGACTTCACAAGGCTTTGTATGGCTTAAGACAAGCTCCTCGGACATGGAACTGTAAGCTTGATGAAAGTCTCAATCAGCTTGGTTTCACACGGTGCCAATCAGAACATGGTTTGTACACTAAGCTTGGAGGTGAGGCAAGACTCATTGTGGGTGTGTATGTTGATGACTTGCTGATTGTGGGGGAGAACATGGTGGAGATCAGTCGGTTCAAGGAGAAAATGAAGGAGAAGTTTCGCATGAGTGATCTAGGAAGCTTATCTTACTGTCTTGGTATTGAAGTAAAGCAAGGGAGACATGGTATTGAATTGTGTCAAGGAGCTTATGCTGCAAAGTTGCTGGAACGGAGTGGGATGATAAGTTGCAATGGTTGTGCCACTCCCATGGAATCTCGGTTGAAGCTTACCAAGAGAAGTACAACACCACTCACTGATCCAACCACTTATCGCAGCATAATTGGTGGACTCAGGTATCTTCTACATACTCGGCCTGATCTTAGTTTTGGTGTTGGATACTTGAGCAGGTTCATGTCAGAACCTCAAGAGGAACACATGGTGGCTTTGAAACATTTGCTTCGGTATGTGGCAGCTACAATAAGATATGGCTTGTCCTACAACCAAGGTGAAGGAAGTCTTGAGTTAAAAGGCTATAGTGATAGTGACTTTTGGAGAGGTATAGATGACCGGAGAAGCACAACTGGAGTTATTTTCTTCCTAAATGAGAATCCTATCAGCTGGATGTCTCATAAGCAAAAGGCTGTGGCAAAGTCTACATGTGAGGCTGAGTATGTGGCAGGAGCTGCAGCGGCAAGTCATGCTGTTTGGCTCAGGCATGTGGTTGAAGAGGTGACAAGAATTTAAGTACCTGCACCAGTGATTAAGATGGATAACACAGCAGCAATTGCATTAGCAAAGAATCCAGTCCTGCATGATAGAAGTAAACACAGTGACATCAAGTTTCATTTTGTCAGAGAATCTGTTGATAGAGAAGTCATCTTGGAGCATGTTGGGACAAAGGATGAACTTGCTGACATTCTCACAAAACCACTGGGACGTACTCCTTTTCAAGAGCTTCGTGAGAAGATTGGAGTTCAGGAGATCGAACCTCAGAAGTAGGGGGAGATTGTTGAGTACTTCTGAAGATTGATCAAGCTTAGTTTTTTTTATGTTTTCAACGCAATAAGGCACACGTGACAAGAACCAGGGATGTGTTCTGTGTCTCATGTGTTTCACCGAGTCCTAGTGTGTGTGTGGGTGTTTAGTTTGAATTTCAAACACCACCCGGGCTTTGGGTCATACGTGCATGGCACACACATGCGCTGCATGAGTTCAAAATTCGTATGGTGCAAAAGCCGGCTAAGTTGTTGAATGGATGTGGCTTTCGGTTAATAAAAAGAGGAGAGAGTGCTGGAGTTTGTTGATGACACGACCCCAAAGGTCTTGTCGAGCCAGGATCACGCTGAGGGGTGCTGCGTTGCACAGCACCGTATAACACACGTCAAAGGTACAAAGCGGAAGCGAAATTTTATTACATAAACAAGTTTATGAACATGTTTACATCAAAATAAGTCCAGTCTACACTCACGGGCGTAGACTACGCATCAAGTCCACGTTCAGCCCTTGAACGTGTCCTTGCTAGCACACACGCACACTAACTCTGCGGCGTGCACGACTCCCACTCGACGGGGTTCCCCTCCTGGGGTTCCGTCTCCTCTTCGGGAGTCCCTTTGTAGGTGCATCTAGGATATCCCTTGTGGGTTTTGGCTAATTGATGACGAACATATGAGATCCTAATGAAACTATTAAGATGATTGCAGGATAAACAAAGTGAACTGGCTCGGCACACACACAAAAAGGTGAAAAATAGAGTGGTGCCCGAAAAAGAAGAAGTTAGTGGAATTTAGAGAAGCAAAGTAGATAAAATGTATAGGTTGTGTGTGAGAGAGACACATCCCAAGAGCTCATGACTTTGCGTATGGGTAAGGGGTTTAAAAATCAACTAAAATCCACTGAAAACCGGACAAGTCCGTTCATGGACCGGACTAGTCCGTTTAACTTTCTGAAAGACGCAAACATAGTGCACCGGACTAGTCCGCCTTGTGAAACGGACTAGTCCGGTCAGCTCACTGGAATGCAACCGGACAAGTCCGGTTTTAGACCAGACTAGTCCGGTCATGTCTCTGTTGTCCTCTTTAGAGGACTACGGACTAGTCCATCCAAGCAACAGGACTAGTCCGCTAAAGTTTCTGAAAACCCATCTCACATAGCACTGGACAAGTCCGGTTTGTGGACCGGACTAGTCCGGTTAACCCACTGGAAGTAGGCCGGACAAGTCCGATCATATACCGGACTAGTCCGGTAGTAGGTTTAACAACGGTAACTTTTTGGGAAAGCCTATAAAAAGAGGTCCTTCGTCTTTTCCCTAAGTAGACACGACTCATACTGTCAAAAACTGAAACCCTAGCACCGCCACCTGTCCCAAGAGCCCAAAAACACATCTCCCCACACATCTAAGGTGCAAAAAGGTGAAGATCAATAAAATACTTGGATTTGGGATTGGGAGATCGTCGTTCCTTCATTGTGAGCTCTTGGGGTTTGATCTCTCTACACTCATATTCTGCATTGTAATCTTTTTGAGTGTATTTGATCAACTTCTCATTGTAATTCTTGTGGGAGCCCTCAACGTGTGAGGTTGCCCCATAAAAACGGTGATTACACTTTATAGTGAAGTCAAGTCGGCCTGTGTGGTGACTTGAAGAGGGAAAGGGTTGGGAACCCGGTTCTGTGTGAGCTTCCTCAACGAGGACGTAGATCTCTTGGTGAGATCGAACCTCGGTAAAAATTCGTGTCTTTTGTCTCTCATTTGTTTTACATCTTGACACATTAGATCACTAGTTTGCTAGTCATCGTTTGAATTCCTTACAAGTTTGCACGTGCATCCATACAATAAATTTAAGTTATAAAAACTGTTGTTCTTATTCCGCTGCTATAAGATAAAATTTGTGAGACACACTTAATCAACTCAAATAATTCAGCACACCGGACTAGTCCGCCCACACAACCGGACTAGTCCGGTCAGTCAAGTTTCTGACAACTTTATTAAGTGTGCAGGAATTCTTTAAAGGCCTATTCACCCCCCTCTAGGCCACATTCAATTGGTATCAGAGCCAAGTTCTCCATCAACGAGTCTCACATCTCGGAGAGATCAATGGCCTTTGAGAAGAACAACGATATCCCGAAGACGAGCAACAACGATTAGGAGCAAGAAGCCAAAGCCTTCGATGTGCTGAAAGAAAGCCCACATGACGATGAAGAAGTGAGGCAGCTAAAAGCACTCCTGAGAAAGAAACTACTGGCACAAAAAGGAAAAGAGGAAGAAAAGACGATGGGGAGTGGTCATCACGACTACTCCCGGTATCCTTACAACTACAACCGACTCAATTCAAATAATCATTATCTCTCTATTCCTATGGGAAGGCCTCCACAGTTTGATGGAAGTGACTACACCATGTGGAAGTACAACATGAAGATGCATCTGATATCCCTGAACCCTAGTCTGTGGCACATTGTTTGCACAGGCATCGATATTCCGGACACGGATGATGAACTCACCCCAGAACAAGAACAGGAGATTCACAGAAACGCACAAGCCGTCGCCGTGATCACATCATCACTAAGCAGAGAGGAATTCACCAAGATCGATGGGTTAGAAAGTGCAAAAGAAATCTGGGATACCCTCAAGACAGCTCACGAAGGAAATAGGTCAGTTCGTGAAGCCAAAATCGAAATGCTTGAAGGAGAGTTGGGAAGATTTGCTATTGAAGAAGGCGAATCACCTCAAGACATGTACAACCGGATGAAAGCACTCATCAACAGAATTCGTGCTTATGGAAGTAAGAAATGGACAGATCACGAAGTGTTCAAAAGAATGATTAGAGCCTTCATGCCAAGAAACGTCACACTTTGCTCAATGATTAGAGAAAGCCCCGGGTTTCACAAAATGACTCCCGATGAGTTATTGGGAAAGATCATAAATCATGAAATGATGGAGAAAGAGGCTCAATACGTCAAAGACTTAGCCGAGCTCACCTCTTCTAAAAAGAAAGAAGTTGCCCTCAAAGCAACGTGCAGACCCAAACTCAAAGAAACTCATGAAGACCAAGACGATGGAGACACAAGCGACGAAAGCACCGATCTTGATGACGAAGAAATGGTACTCTTCATCAAAAAGTTTAAACGCATGATGAAGAGAAGACACGGCAAAAATTCACATGAAGGCAAAAGCAAGGATAAAGGAAAATCCAAGGCTCGACGCACTTGCTACAACTGCAGAGAGTATGGTCACTTCATGGTGGACTGTACTTATGAGGAAAACAAAAAGAAGAAGGAAACAAGATCTCAAGAAAAGAAAAATTTTAGACAAAGAAGACAAGCCCATCAAGCTCACATTGGGAAGGAGTGGGACTCAAACGACGAGTCCTCCTCCGATGAAGAAGAAGAGATGGCCACTATCGCAGTCAAGAAACCAACTATGAGAGCCACACTCTTTCCGAACATGGGAGGACGGGACAAGAACATCCACACTTGTATTATGGATAAGGAAGGCAAGAAAAAGGTTAGACTTACTCCTCCTATACTAAATTCCTCCATTGATGACTTTGATAGCTCTAGTGATAATGAAGAATTATTTAGAGGGCTAAATAAAATTGCTTTAAAGAAAATGGAAATGTTGTCGAACGAAATCTTTGAAAAGGAGGAACTTGTCAACCGACAAGAAGATATGCTCATCCGTGAGAGGAAGAGATATCAAGAAGTTGAAAAGCTTCTTGAGCTTGAAAGAGAGAAGAATGAGTCACTTGAGTTAGAGCTAACCTTGAGTAAGGAAACTTACTCAAAGTTAGAGGACTCGCACATTGCAATCAAGTAAGAACTTGCTAACTTGTCAAAAGTTAACAAAATCCTTGAGGTGCAAGTTGAGTCGCTCAAACAAAGTGACTCCTCTTCCTCCAAGAGCTCTTCCTCCAAAGATATGCGCTCGACAACAGTAAGAACCTGCACTTGCTCTAGTAAGAAGAATGTAATTTCTAATGCTTTAACCCCACATGACATGCATTCTTCTCAAAACAGCATCTTTGATAAGGAGAAGATCAAATATGCAAGAAGTGCATATATGATCACTAGACCTTCCAATGTCAAAGATGGACTTGGCTTCGACAGGAATAAACACATGTCTACTTCTAATCATGCTAAGAATAGAATCATTTTTGTTAAAGAAAAATCCCATGAATCTGAGCTACAAACACTATTCCATACATTTGATGCTTCTTATGTTCTCATGAAAAACAAGTATGGAAAAGTCATTGCTAAATATACAGGGCCACGCCACAAGAACTTAAAAACTTGTGTGTGGGTGCCCAAGACTCTTGTGACTAACCTGAGAGGACCCAAGCAAGCTTGGGTACCTAAAACCCAGAAATAATTCTATTTTGCAGGCTTACTCCTCCGGTGGATCTAAGTGGGTGCTAGATAGCGGATGCACAAATCATATGACCGGAGAGAGAAGTATCTTTGTGGAATACGAGTGCAACAAGGATCCAAGTGAAGGTATATACTTTGGAGATAACAGCCAAGGAAAGGTCCTTGGTAGTGGTAACATTGAAACATCCTCTCAACACACCCTATCTAATGTTTTAATGTAGACTCTCTAGATTATAATCTTTTATCAATATCTCAACTATGCGACAAAGGTTACAACTGTTTATTCACTAATGAGGGTGTGACCGTCTTTAGAAGAAGCGATGGCTCGATTGCATTCAAGGTATTGTTGAAGGGAAAGCTTTATCTTGTTGACTTCAACAAAGATAAAGCCGAACTCAACGCTTGCTTGGTTGCTAAGACCAACATGGGATGGCTGTGGCATAGACGGCTAGCCCATGTTGGAATGAGAAATCTGCATAAACTTCTAAAAGGTGGTCACATCCGTGGTCTTAAGGATGTGTTTTTTGAAAAAGACAGGCCGTGCAGCGCATGTCAAGCAGGAAAACAGGTTGGAGCACCACACCCCGCCATGAATGTGATGACCACCGCTAAACCGCTGGAACTTCTCCACATGGATCTCTTTGGTCCAATTGCGTACATCAGCATCGGCGGTAACAAATACGGTTTAGTAATTGTTGATGATTTTTCAAGATTTACCTGGGTATTTTTCTTGTATGATAAATCAGAAACACAAGGAATCCTCAAGAATTTCTTGAAAAGAGCTCAAAATGAATTCTCATCAACCGTAAAAAATATCAGAAGTGACAATGGGACAGAATTCAAGAACACCCAAGTTGAAGAATATCTCAATGAAGAAGGTATAAAGCATGAATTCTCGGCACCCTATTCTCCTCAACAGAACAGGGTGGCCGAAAGGAAGAACAGAACATTGATCGAAATGGCGAGAACAATGATGGATGAATACAAGACGTCAGACCGGTTTTGGGCAGAAGCGGTGAACACCACTTGTCATGCCACAAATCGGTTGTACCTTCATCGACTTCTGAAGAAAACTCCATATGAGCTTTTCACGGGTAAAAAGCCTAACGTTTCCTATTTCAAAGTTTTTGGTTGCAAATGTTTTATTCTGAACAAGAAACCAAGGGCCTCGAAGTTTGCTTCGAAGTCCGATGAAGGATTCTTGCTCGGATATGAATCGAACGCCTACGCCTATCGTGTCTTCAACAAGGTGTCCGGCCTTGTTGAAGTAGCGCGTGACATAGTGTTCGATGAAACTAACGGCTCACAAGTGGAGCAAGTCGATAAGTCTATGCTAGATAAGGAGGAAGCTCCATGTGAAGCGCTGAAGAAAATGGCACTTGGTGATATCCTACCACGAGAGGAGACACAAGATGAATTTCAACAAGGAAGCAATGATCAAGGGGGAGCTCCTACAAAAGATCAAGTTGAGGAAGATCAAGAAAATCAAGATGATCATGGAAGCAATGATCTAGGGGGAGACATGACACATGAAGACAATGAAGAACAAACAACTATACAAATTCCACACCCTAGAGTACATCAGTGTGTGCAAAGGGACCATCCTGTCAACAATATCATTGGAGATATTGCTAAGGGAGTAACTACTAGATCTCAAATTGCAAAATTTTGTGAATATTATTCTTTTGTGTCTTTTCTGGAGCCTTACAGGGTAGAAGAAGCCTTAAGGGATCCAGACTGGGTGATTGCGATGCAAGAGGAGCTGAACAACTTCAAAAGAAATGAAGTGTGGGAGCTGGTGGAAAGACCAAGGGCGAACATCGTTGGAACCAAATGGGTATTTCGGAATAAGCAAGATGAACATGGAGTAGTGACAAGAAATAAAGCAAGGTTGGTGGCCAAAGGTTATTCTCAAGTGGAAGGTTTGGATTTCGATGAAACCTTCGCTCTTGTAGCTAGACTTGAGTCCATTAGCATTTTATTGGCATATGCTACTCACCATAATTTTAAGTTGTATCAAATGGACGTCAAGAGTTCCTTTCTGAATGGTCCGATAAAGGAGGAAGTCTATGTAGAGCAGCCACCGGGGTTCGAAGATCAGAAGTATCCCAACCATGTCTATAAACTGCGTAAGGCTCTCTATGGCCTCAAACAGGCTCCTCGAGCCTGGTATGAGTGCCTTAGAGATTTTCTGATTCAAAATGGATTCAAAATTGGTAAAGCAGACTATACAATCTTTACTAAACATTTTGATGATCATTTATTTGTATGTCAAATTTATGTTGATGACATTATCTTTGGATCCACTAACAAGTCCTTCTGTGAAGAATTTAGCAAAATAATGACAGACAGGTTCGAGATGTCAATGATGGGTGAATTGAAGTTCTTCTTGGGATTTGAAGTGAAGCAACTGAGAGAAAGTACATTTATAAGCCAAACTAAATATACACAAGACATTCTCAAGAAATTCAATATGGACAAAGCCAAGCCCATCAAGACACCCATGGCCATCAACGGACATCTAGACCTCAATGAAGACGGTCCAAATGTGGACCAAAAGGTATATCGGTCCATGATTGGCTCCTTACTATACTTATGTGCATCTAGGCCAGATATTATGCTTAGTGTTTGCATGTGTGCAAGGTTTCAAGCCGCACCTAAAGAGTGTCACTTAATTGCTGTAAAAAGAATCCTAAGGTATCTTGTGCACACACCCAACTTGGGCCTTTGGTATCCCAAAGGATCCAAGTTTAACTTGATAGGGTACTCCGACGCTGACTATGCAGGATGCAAAGTCGATAGAAAGAGCACGTCAGGGACTTGTCAATTTCTTGGTAGGTCCCTAGTTTCTTGGTCATCTAAAAAGCAAAACTCCATTGCTCTTTCCATAGTGGAAGCAGAGTATGTTGCAGCCGGTAGTTGCTGTGCGCAACTGCTTTGGATGCAACAAACTCTTAGGGACTACGGCTACAATCTAATTCATATCCCGCTTCTATGCGATAATGAAAGTGCTATAAAGATTGCACACAACCCGGTAGAGCACTCAAGAACTAAGCACATAGACATCCGTCATCACTTTCTTAGAGATCATTCATTAAAAGGTGACATAGCTATTTCACATGTTAGGACTGAAAAACAACTTGCAGATATTTTTACCAAACCATTAGATGAGAAAAGGTTCTGTGAACTAAGAAATGAGCTAAACATTCTTGACTCTCGAAATGTGGCTTGAAACATTGTATACCTGGTTGCAACTTAAATTGTTCCTCCGTATTGTCGAAAATGCTCCTACTCTCCTTTGTACTCAGAAAACTATTCTTAATGAATAAATCTTGTGGATTATGACCATTGTTCGATTGTTGATTGCCTACTGGTTGTAATCACCAAGACTACTTGCAAAATTGTTGTCCTTGGATCACTATTAGTTATCTATATATATATATATCAAGTCTGTTGGAAACGGACTAGTCCGATTTCCAACCGGACTAGTCCGGACAGACAACAATTAGGTTAACTAAGGGGTACCGGACTAGTCCGCTACCATGACCGGACTAGTCCGGTCAGTCGCCTATAGAAGCAGTCAGCCGGACCAAACGCCTCCCTCTCCACTCATAAGCATTTTGTCTCACCCTCTCTCCTAAACCCTACCTCTCAAAGTGATTTTCGAGTTGAGCCCTCAAACTCGGAGTTTTCTCCGTGAAAAAGCCTCTTCTCGACGAGGAGATCCTACTTTCCGGACTCATCCGGACTGATTTCCACTCCTTCAAAGCGAATCTTCAAATCTTGGTAAATTCCCCCAAAACCAAAATCTCAATTTTTCTAGCTCTAGCTAGTTTCCTTTGACTTCAAAAGGATGTACATTGCATAAATAGATGTATTCCTACCACTTTCCTACCATTGTGTCCTTAGATAGGAGATTTGCTTCAAATGAAACACTCAAGTTAGGGTTCTTATGCTAGGCCGGACTAGTCCGGCGTCCAGATGCGGACAAGTCCGGTCCACCGGACTAGTCCGCACTCTGAAACCGGAGAAGTTCGGTCTCTGACAGCTGACTCCTACATTCCCATTTGAAGTCGATAAGGTGTCCGTTTGCATCTAATCCTTAAACTCCTTGTCAGGCATCATGTCTTCAGGATCAGATGACAGCTCTTTTCACATTGACAAAGAAGTTCAACGTGAAAGAGTGAGGAGAGCTAAGGAGGGAGTGATGAAGAAGAGACATGATGTCAATGCTCACTCTCCACCCTCCGACGACAATCTACCTAAGAAGAGAAAAGTCATTATCAAAAGGCCTCAAAGGAAAGATGCTGCTGAGGGCTCATCAGGGCCAAGAAGAGTTCTCAATAAAGGGAAGGGACTTGCTAGTGGCCCCATTGGGCCTCTGAAATTGAAAAATCCCGTTCACCGCAACAGGCAGCCTTCAAGTGAGGATTTCACTGGAAAAGGAAATGAGCTAGCTGATAACTTCAGAAAGATTGAAGTGTATGGCCGACCTAAACAATGTTCTGATCCTAGGTTCTAGAGCAACTTCCATGCAGACTACTACGAGCACGTGTACATGAAGATGAAGAATCCCGTAGTAGAGAGTCAATGGCTGAATGTTGACTACCTTAAGTCGAAGAAGTATCCCGCCTTTCGTGAGATGGTGGAGGCCTTAGAGAGGCACGGTCTGACGGACCTGCTATCCTTTGAGTATGACTGGAACAATGAAGTCATTACCCAGTTTTACTCCACTCTCTACTTTGCTCGGGATGATGGAGACAGTCTTACTTGGATGACTCATGGTTCAAGGTATAGTGTCACTTATGATGAATTTGCTAGGATTCTTCACCTCCAAAACACTTTGGATCATGAACTGGTCATTCATAATCTGAAACCCCTGGAGAAGGAGGAACTTGAATTTCTCTATGACACAAGGATGCCATATGTCCCTCCAACCATCAAATATCTAAAGCCCTTCTTTGTGGTTCTAAATAGAGTCTTGAGAAAGACGATAGCTCCGAAGGATGGAGATGCAGGAACTATACAAGGAACCTTGAGGACTCTCATGAAAGTCATTAGTGGAAGGAGACCATTCAATGTCTTTGAGTATATCTACAACGACATTGTGAACATCTCAATTACCCCCAATAGGTCCTGTGGATACGCACCGTATATCATGTACATGATTGAGAAGGTGACAGGACTCGAGTTTGTCAAGGATGTCAAGCATACGGGGTTGAAGCCGCAAAAACCCACCGAGTACACTCTCCCTCCGGCTCCAACTGCCCCTTCCTCTCCACCAGTGGAGAGGAGATCAAAGCAAGCTCATGATGACACTAGGTCTGCAACTGCTCCTCCTGGTTCTCCACCTGCCCAAGAATCATCTAGCGGCATCCTCAAGATGCTCTCCTCTATCTTTGCTTGCTGCCGTAAGATCGAAGACAGGCAACACAAAGAAAAGCTTGCAAGGAAGAGACATAAACAGTACGTCAATGCAAATATCAAGTCTATCTGTGCAAAGCTTGAGATTGAGCCTGTTGGATCACCGCCCGCCTCCGAGGACTCAGAGGAAGATCCTGCTCCCGTGGATGCTGAAGATGAAGATCAGACTGAGACTGACGGAGGAGGCAGCGATGAGTGATTTCCCTCAATTTTTCCCTTTTTGGTGTCTTGATGGCAAAGGGGGAGAGATTGAGATTAGACTTGGACTTTTTTTTCTATCTAGTATTAGTCATTAAGATCTTGTGTGATCAAGGACATGTACCTATTTTTAAAATCTTGTAATGCACTATTTCTTTTCCTATGTCTGATGTACTATGCTCCAATGCCCACTTACTGTTTGTCTTTAATTTATCACATTTTGTTTATTACACACCTGTGAGGCACCCCACCATAAGGTGTGTGCATATGTGAGAAGCGTTTTGTGAATTCTTTATTATTCTCATATGTACACACCTTATGAAAATCAACCTTTTATTCTCAATTGTGATATCTCAAATGGTTGTCATCAATCACCAAAAAGGGGGAGATTGTAGGTGCATCTAGGATATCCCTTGTGGGTTTTGGCTAATTGATGACGAACATATGAGATCCTAATGAAACTATTAAGATGATTGCAGGATAAACAAAGTGAACTGGCTCGGCACACACACAAAAAGGTGAAAAATAGTGTGGTGCCCGAAAAAGAAGAAGTTAGTGGAATTTAGAGAAGCAAAGTAGATAAAAATGTATAGGTTGTGTGTGAGAGAGACACATCCCAAGAGCTCATGACTTTGCGTAAGGGTAAGGGGTTTAAAAATCAACTAAAATCCACTGAAAACCGGACAAGTCCGTTCATGGACCGGACTAGTCCATTTAACTTTCTGAAAGACGCAAACATAGTGCACCGGACTAGTCCGCCTTGTGAAACGGACTAGTCCGGTCAGCTCACTGGAATGCAACCGGACAAGTCCGGTTTTAGACCGGACTAGTCCGGTCATGTCTCTGTTGTCCTCTTTAGAGGACTACGGACTAGTCCATCCAAGCAACAGTACTAGTCCGCTAAAGTTTCTGAAAACCCATCTCACATAGCACCGGACAAGTCCGGTTTGTGGACCGGACTAGTCCGGTTAACCCACTGGAAGTAGGCCGGACAAGTCCGATCATATACCGGACTAGTCCTGTAGTAGGTTTAACAACGGTAACTTTTTGGGAAAGCCTATAAAAAGAGGTCCTTCGTCTTTTCCCTAAGTAGACACGACTCATACTGTCAAAAACTGAAACCCTAGCGCCGCCACCTGTCCCAAGAGCCCAAAAACACATCTCCCCACACATCTAAGGTGCAAAAAGGTGAAGATCAATAAAATACTTGGATTTGGGATTGGGAGATCGTCGTTCCTTCGTTGTGAGCTCTTGGGGTTTGATCTCTCTACACTCATATTCTGCATTGTAATCTTTTTGAGCGTATTTGATCAACTTCTCATTGTAATTCTTGTGGGAGCCCTCAACGTGTGAGGTTGCCCCATAAAAACGGTGATTACACTTGATAGTGAAGTCAAGTCGGCCTGTATGGTGACTTGAAGAGGGAAAGGGTTGGGAACCCGGCTCTGTGTGAGCTTCCTCAACGAGGACGTAGATCTCTTGGTGAGATCGAACCTCGGTAAAAATTCGTGTCTTTTGTCTCTCATTTGTTTTACATCTTGACACATTAGATCACTAGTTTGCTAGTCATCGTTTGAATTCCTTACAAGTTTGCACGTGCATCCATACAATAAATTTAAGTTATAAAAACTGTTGTTCTTATTCCGCTGCTATAAGATAAAATTTGTCAGACACACTTAATCAACTCAAATAATTCAGCACACCGGACTAGTCCGCCCACACAACCGGACTAGTCCGGTCAGTCAAGTTTCTGACAACTTTATTAAGTGTGCAGGAATTCTTTAAAGGCCTATTCACCCCCCCTCTAGGCCACATTCACCCTTCCTCATAGGACCCTGCAAAAGCTTCAAACACAAGCAGTGAGCACGAAGGCTCAGCAAGTCTGACCCGTCTCACCTAAACATGGAACTTCTACATGAGGGGTGATGGGTTACATGAGGTAGAAATCATTTGCAAGGACTCGCCTAATTAGTAGAACCTTACTTTCAAGTTTTAGCAGCAGGTTGTGGAGAACCTTAAGCTAAGGCACATGAGAGAGCCGCAATCAAACAAGAAACGCATTTCTCTCATGTACTTTGCCCAAAGTTGAAAAGAAGATTAATTAGCTCTAAACTACAGCAAATCATTAACAATCAAGTCCATCTTTCAATCAGCAACATTTTAACATGTAACTAGCCTGTTCTTTCTACGTCACGGTACAGTGAACAAGTGGTACTCACTGACCGTGAGGGACAGCGATTATAATCGATTTAGACCTGCAGGGTTACCCGAACAACCCGTCACGTACGCCCGTACTCGATGTTGCCTACAACAACCATCATGGACGCCGTACGCAACCACCTTTCGCCCGTCAGCCAAATATTGAACCGGTCCTATCGTCCCGAGCAAGAGGTCTCTGCACGCGCATCTCAGTGCCGCCAGCCAATTTACACCTCAAGCTCTCAACCTACCCTCTGAACGACGGGCAATTCCTCAATACCCAGCTACCCGAGTTACATCGGTTTCCCGGTTCCCATATACCCGGTAGGTCTTCGGTACTGTTCTAGCTTGTTCAACAGGCCCGCACACGGCTCTGTCCTCAATCGACACAAGCGGAGCTATAGCACACAGGCCCCAAAGTCCTGTTGCCCTTACCCTCCGCTCGGTCTCATTTTCTTGCCATGTGTTTCATGTGCTATCACTACCCGAGTCGAGTGCCTCTATCCTATGCTCGCGAGTAGTTCCAACTACTCGACTTGTACCGAATCCTACTCTATCATAGAAATGCAGTAGCTAACAGGTTTTGCAATCCTAAACCCAACCCATGGTTCTCTTGGCTATGCAGTGGGGCTTCCAAACAAGACCCTAATGCAAAGAATAAAGTAAACAAGTATGTGCTCAAAACAATAAAAATTTGTAAAAAGGTTAATGCAAACCGGAGCTTGCCTTGCTGCTCTTGGTCATAGGCTAGTTGTTCCTCCGGAGTAACAAAGTCTAGGACTTCGGGTTCCTCCTCGACCTTAGCGACTACATGATAGAAGCAATACATGTATTAATTTAAATGCAGTTGTATTAACTTTTAATCTTTTGAAGTTTATAACTCTTACTAGACAAGCCAAATGACTGTGAAACTTTCACTGTGGCTGGGTTACAACCTAAGCAGAGACTTGGTCAAGTTTTAGTTGCAGCAAAGCTCATTTGAGCCCTCCACAATTAATCATGTACTTGACCTTAATTGAAGGCTTTTAGGGTGTTCTAAGGATTTTCATGAAACAAACTATGACTTTCTGAAAACTAGATTTTCAGAGGGTTCTAATGGAGTTGGTCTCACTTAATTTGAAGGTTCCTAGCTAAAGATATGAGCTAAACAATTTCAGAGAAAATTCTGAAAATGTTTCTGGACATTTTTCTATTTTCTCTGGAACAGTTTCACTAATCACACCATTAGGTGGATCAAATGAGCTCCAATGGGTCTGAAATTTTTATGGTAGTTCGGGGATATTATGGTGAACATCCCAGCAAAATTTTAGGATTTTCCTCCAAGGGATCCTCCAGTTAAAATTCCTAACAATTTAAACTTTGAGGAATTAATTCTGGAGAAATAAGGAATTTCATGAAGTGAAACTTGATTTTCTGGAAAGTACTCAGAGAGCTGAATCCAGCAAAATTTGGTTCACTCGATTTGGAGCTTTCTAGCCAAAGTTATGAGGATTTGAAGTTTGGAAGAATTCTGAAAATCGGGGAAAAAGTTTACACTCTCGGGGGCCCGCGGGGACACGTGTTGAGCGCGGAGGTGCCCGGCACACAGGAGCTCACAGGGTATTTGCGCGCCAGCACAGCCGATCCCGGCCACACCCGATCTCGATTTAAATTCTTCAGCCGCTGACACGTGGGCCAGCCGGCTTCGTCTTCCTCCCGCCGTTCTCTCGCGCCCGCGCCGCCGACCTTGCCGGAGCAGACTCGGGGCTCGCCGCTGCCGGACCTCCCATGGTCTGAAACTCGCCGCCAGGGGGTTGTCGACGTCGAGGAACACGTCGGTGGTGTCAGGTCGGGCTGGGGGTGACCGGAAATAGCTCGGCGACGTGCCGTGGCCTCGGTTGAGGTTCGGCGCCGTCGACCGTGGGTTCTAACCCACCAACACCTCGAACAAACGGTCCTACAGCATCGGTGTACCTCTAGGAAACTCGACAAGGTGCCAAAAGGGTTCAGGGATGGCGGCAAGTCGGTCAGCACCGTGTGACCGATCGTGCCCGCCATGACCGCCCTCGATCGAGCTCGAAATTCGTTACTCCTAGACAGTTTCACGCCACGGATGCAGAAAAGAACTTGATCGCCGGCTAGTCCAGCGTCGATGTGCAAGATTTGATAACCTCCAAAAGATCATAGAGCGAGAATTTAAAGAAACTATACCGGAAGCTCGGTTTATGGTCGCCGGAGCAAAAACTGAGAATTCGCCGGCGAGAGTTCACGGCGTGGCTTGAGCTTCAGGTGGAAGCAGCGTGGAGTCCGTGCGCTCCTGTTGCCGCCCTTGCTCGGCCATGGAAGTGGTTGTAGTGTGCTGCCCACGTGAGACCGATCGCCGTCCTTCAGCTAAACTGTGGCGGTCGTCGTTGATCACGGGAACAGGGGCCGAAACCCGGTGGTTCAGGCGTTGGGAGGGTGGTGCTCGAGCTCAGGATGTTGCCTGGCAACTCGGAGAGGCGAGGACACGATTGTTTGCTGTGTTTTCTCGATCGACCGAGAGCTCGGGAAGAAAAGGAATGGCGCCGCCCAGTGTCGCTCATGGGGATAAGAAGGCACCCGGTCTTCACCCCGTTGAGGCAGTGACGGTCGCGTGGGGGCGCGAGCAGGCTGCCTGAGCGCCAGCGCGCGTAGAGGGGATGCAGCTGGTGGCGCCGGTGGCTGCTCGGTGGAATTTCCCACCGAGGCTGTGACTTTGTGTGCAAGTTTGGCCTCCTCCTCTCTATGACATGTGGGTCCCACCCGGGGTTTTAACCCCTGAAATTTACTCCTAATCACTGTTGTAAACAGTGAGCGCCATAATACCCCTGGTGATTCAAATTATTCACCCATGAGCCATTTGAATTGATTAGAATTCAAATTGGGTTTGGTTTGAATGAATTTCAGCACAAGTTCAGTTTTGAATTCAAATAAAGTTTGAATTTGTCCCACTTAGCTCATGTAAAGATCAACTCCAAATGGAGTGAAAATTAGTGTGTGAGCTCACAAAAATGTGCTGAGTAAGAATATGCCTCCCACTTTTAAATTCATGGGATAAAAACAGTTTGAATTTGAATATGGTTTCAAACTGCCCTCTTTCTAGCTATACCCAAAATGACCTCAAAAAGGTTTTGAATTTGGGTGAAACTTGGCATGGACATCCTTAGCAATGTGTAGAAGTTTTCATATGTCCAGCCCTTCTATATCACATGTGGGAAATACCACTTTTGCAATATGTGAGCTTATTCTCTAATGAGCATGTTGATGGTGGTTACGTGCTCTTCATTTGTGTTCATCAACTTTCCTCAAATGAGGTGTGTGGTGTGGTGACGAACACTTCAAATATGTGTCAAAAACTGAGGCCCTTACATTCCTCCCCCCTTAAAAGAATCTCGTCCCGAGATTATAAGGTGAAAATGAGAGAGAAGACGGTGGAAAATTACCGGATATGCGACGTGAAAAAGTCGGGGTAGTTGGTGCGAAGAAATTCTTCGCTCTCCCATGTCGCTTCGTCCATGGAGTGATTACTCCATAGAACCTTGTAGAACCACAACGTACGGTTGCGTGTGGTTCGGGCCTTTTCATTGATAATCTGCACCGGTTCCTCCCGATAGGTGAGATCCGGTTGCAGTTCTTCAATGTCTTCCAGTTGAACGGTAGTTGATAGCTTGAGACACTCCTCAGCTAGGAAATGTGAAAGACGTCGTGCACACCGGAAAGTGCTTCTGGTAATTTCAGACTGTATGCCACTGATCCACATCTTTCGGTAATCTGGAATGGACCGATGAATCAGGGTGCCAACTTTCCTCTCACCCCAAATCTGTTTACGCCCTTCATTGGAGACACCCGTAGGTATACGTGATCTCCAACTTCGAATTGTAATGGGCGCCTTCTCCGGTCCGCATACTGCTTCTGACGGGATTGAGCGGCTTTTAGATTCGCTTGAATCAGTCGAACCTTTTCTTCCGCGTAGTTGACGAGGTCAATCCCGAAGGTAACCCTTTCGCCAGACTCACACCAGTTCAATGGTGTGCGGCACTTCCTGCCGTATAGCGCCTCGTAAGGTGCCATCTTGATACTGGCTTGGTACCCATTATTGTACGATAACTCGGCTAACGGCAAGTGATCATCCCAATTCTTGCCGTGGTTGATAGCGCAAGCTCGTTGCATGTCTTCTAGAATCTGATTTACCCGCTCGGTTTGTCCATCCGTCTGCGGGTGGTAGGCTGAACTACGGATCAGTTTCGTCCCCAAGGCAGCGTGCAGCTGCTCCCAAAAACGGGACACAAATAAAGTGCCCCGGTCCGATATGATAGTACGGGGTACGCCGTACAAGCATAGGATCCGTGAGATGTACAGTTCAGCGTACTTCTTGGCGTTGTAGTTGGTGTTGACCGGGATGAAATGGACAACTTTGGTGAGCCGGTCGACAATCACCCACACAGAATCATGTTTCTGCAAGGTGGTGGGTAATCCGACGATGAAATCCATGCTCACGTCCTCCCACTTCCAGGCAGGAATGCCCAGTGGTTGCAGCAGTCCCGGTTTCCGCATGTGGTCTGCCTTCACCCTTCGACATGTATCACACTCGGACACGTATTTTGCAGTCTCTCGCTTCATCCATGTCCACCAAAACTTGCTTCTGAGTTCTTGATACATCTTGTTGCTGCCGGGGTGAATAGAAAACTTTGATAAGTGAGCCTCATCAAAGATTTTCTTCCGTAATTCTGGGTTACGGGGTACGACGATCCGGTCCTTGAACCATAGGACGCCGTCTCCGTCCTTCCGGAAACACTTCAGCTCCCCACTGTCTACACGTCTCCGCAAATGTGACATGCCCTTATCATTCTTCTGGGCTGCCGCTATCTCTTCACGGATGGTGGCGATCAAAGCTAGGTTGTAGAGAGCTCCATGTGGAATCACATGTAGTGGTGGTTCGCTCTCTTCTAACGGTGTGATGGTCAGATTATTGACGTGTGACTTGCGGCTCAGCGCATCTGCCACTACGTTTGCCTTGCCCGGATGATAATGGATCTCTATTTCATAATCATTTATCAGTTCTAACCATATTCGTTGCCTCATGTTCAGCTCCTTCTGAGTGAATATGTACTTGAGACTTTTGTGGTCGGTATATAAATGTACGAGGTTACCGAGTAGGTAGTGCCTCCACATTTTTAGTGCAAGTACCACGGCAGCGAGCTCCAAGTCGTGGGTTGGATAATTCTGCTCATGGTTTCTAAGCTGCCGTGATCCATACGCGACCACTCTTCGGTCTTGCATCAGCACACGTCCGAGCCCAATGCCGGATGCATCGCAGTACACATCGAACGGTTTTGTTGTGTCTGGCTGCGCCAAAACCGGTGCTGATGTCAGGTGCTTGACTAAAGCCTTGAATGCTGCTTCACATGCTGGACTCCAAACATATTTGGTAGCCTTCTTCAGCAGCTCTGTATTTGGCTTGGCAATCTTCGAGAAGTTCGGAATGAACCTCCGATAATATCCCGCGAGCCCGAGGAAACTCCGTACCTCGTGAACAGTTCTCGGGGATTTCCAATTCAGCACTTGAGTGATCTTGCTCGGGTCCACAGCGATACCCTCCGCTGAGATGATATGCCCGAGGAAAGGCACTTGCGATATCCAGAACTCGCATTTGCTGAATTTTGCGTATAACTTGTGATCCCGCAGCCGTTGCAAGACTATACGCAGATGCTTCTTGTGATCCTCCTCCGACTTGGAATATACCAGAATGTCGTCGATGAAAACCACGACAAACATGTCCAGCTCCGGCATGAATACCGAGTTCATCAAGTACATGAAGTGAGCTGGAGCATTGGTGAGGCCGAAGGACATGACCAGGTACTCATAAAGTCCGTACCTCGTCGAGAAAGCTGTCTTCGGAATGTCCTCAGCCCTTATCTTAATCTGATGGTACCCGGATCTTAAGTCCATTTCGGAAAAGATCTTTGCTTCGACCAACTGATCAAACAACCTGTCGATCCGTGGCAACGGGTACTTGTTCTTGATGGTCACGGCATTTAATGGACGATAGTCCACGCAAAGCCGTAACGTCTCATCCTTCTTCTTGACAAATAAGCCGAACAGCCCCATGGCGAGGAGCTCGGCCTAATAAAACCCCTCTCCAGAAGGTCTGTGAGCTGAGTCTTCAGTTCAGCCAACTCCTTGGGAGCCATCTTGTACGCCCTTCGGGATATTGGCATGGTTCCCGGTGCCAGTTCAATCTTGAACTCCACCTCTCTATCGGGTGGCATTCACGGTAAATCATCCGGGAATACATCAGGGAACTCTAGGACTACTGTAATATCTTCCAATCTGATAGTTGTGGCTTGATAGACACTTGGAAGCTTTATTTCTGGACTGTCCAGAAATAATGAGCGAGACCCGTGCAATTCTGAGTTTAAGTGCACGACTCGAAGGACGGTGTCTAGAACAGCGCCATGGCGGGTTAACCACGACATCCCTAGGATGACATCGACCTCCTGTCCCTCTAAGATAATGAGAGACGTGGGGTACACTCTACCTGCTAAGCATAATGGTGCTTTGGAAACCATTACGCTTGCTGAAATCTTCCCACCCGGTGAACAAATTAAATATGGACTATCGGTGGGTAGTATTGGCAAGCTGTGTTTAGCAATGAAAGCTTGGCTAATAAAATTATGCGTGGCGCCTGAATCAAACAGTACTATAGCGGGATGCTGGTGGAGTTGGAACATACCCGCAAGGATTGGCTCGCCCTCCGGCACGTCCTCAATGGCAAGCTGGTGGACGGTGCCGGGCCTAGGGTTTGCCCGCCGCGCATTAGTAGGGTTCCGGGGTTGATTCCTCCCCGGAAACTGCGGTGCCACTCCGCCGCCTTGCCTCTCCGGGCAACTGCTCGCGAAGTGTCCTAGACGACCACACTTGTAACATGTGGCTGCTGCTGGTGTAGTGCTCGGGGGACGAAAGCTCGGCATGCGTTGCTGAGGTGCAAAAGCACGCGGCATCGCCCGCTGCTGTTGTTGTTGTGGAGGTGGTACTGGCAGTGCCGGCCTGAATGCCGGTGCAGAGTACGGCCGACTGCGGAACGGCATCGACCACTGTGGTGGCTGCCAGCGTGGACCTGATGGTGGGCGATTCACCTTCCGAAACTTTTGAGAAGGACCGCTTCCTTCTCCGCTGCTTTGCGGCGCGCTTCGCTTTTGCTCTGCTGCCGCCAACTCCTTGCCGGAGTCCTCCTGAACAATCGCAGCATCAATGATGTCGTTGAGGCTGCCGCGATTGAACATCGCCAACTTGTCCTTCAGGAGCGGGTTAAGCCCCTGGTAAAAGTGGTCCCGACGCTTCTCGTCAGTATCTGCGTGATACGAAGAATAGAGCGCGAGATCGTTGAACGCTCTGGAGTATTCCAGCGTGTTCCTGCTCCCTTGTTGCAGGTGTAAGAACTCCTGCGTCTTCCTTTTCATCAGACCTGGCGGTATATGATAGGCCCTGAAGGCCGTCCGGAACTCCGTCCAGGTCATCACTCGGTCGGTGGGCTGTGAAGCACTGAAGTTGGCCCACCATGCGCTCGCGGATCCTTGGAGCTGCTGGACCGCGAACTGAGTCTTGCGCTGCTCACTTATCTGGAGCAGCCCGAACTTCATCTCTATGGCGCGGAGCCTATTGTCCGTGTCAAGTGGTTCATCCGCCATTGAGAATACCGGGGGATGAGTAGCCAGGAAGTCGGAGTAGGAGCTCTGTTGACGCTCCTCCCGGTCTTGACGTCTCTCTGGGCGAGACGTATTGGCGATGAGAGTCTGCAGAAACTCTGTGTGCTGCTGGTGTGAACCCGCCATTGCCGCGACAATATCGGCCAATGTAACCGTTGGCAGTGGCGGTGGCGGTGTTTGCTGTTGCTGTTGCTGCTGCTGTCCCGAGGAGTCCTCGGGAGGCGGTTGGGAGGTCTCTCCCCCTTGACTGGTACCCCCAACGTCAGGGTTGGCACGAGTACGCGTCATTCTGAAATTCAAAACAGCAGCGATTAGCACATGTCTTACTTAAAATTCCATAAGCAACAGTAGGTATTTGAAGCGACACATGATTAATTTGCACAACATTCACATATATTGATAAAGCTTAAACTTTATACAAGATACATTGTTCTCGGGTCTCCGAGAAGTCGTGCTCATGTCGTCACTACCTATACATACGCTACTGTCTACACTACATGTCACCGATTACAAAAGTTGGGTTACGCTACCCTAGCTGCCCTACTTGGCAACCTTAACCCCCTACTCGGAGTAGAACTCGACCTCCTGTGGGTCGTCCTCCTCCGGTACTTCTGCTGGTGGCTCTGGATCTACCACCTCTTCTCCCATCCCGGGTTCTCCCATTGCTGGAAGGCCCAAGACCACCGGTATGCCCAATACCGGAGGTAAGAGGTCCTGCAAAGCATGCACCTCGTCCATAGCCTGGTTATAATCTTCTTCAGCCTTGCCTTTCCTCAATAGCGTCGTCCCGCTCTTGAGTAAGTTCCTCGTTCTGCTGGGTCAAATTTTGTACCAGTTCTTGTAACGCCGCGATGTCGACACGGCTTTTTCTCTTCGCCTTCTTCATACGATGCAACTGATTATGCTGTTCATTCAGTCGCTTGATCGTCGGAAGGAGCACATTGCGGAGTGCACTGTGAGCACTCTCGAAATGGTCTCCACGGCTCGTGCTCTCCTTGAGCTTTGTGGCGAGATGCTCCGTATGAACAGCTTGGCTGTCCATCACGGCGTTTCCCGCCCTCATCTGGAGGCTGAGATTTGCCTCCGCGGGGTTGTACCATGGGCAACTCGGGTCCGTTGCCTCCAGGTACCTTCCTTCCCACACATGCTTAGCCCGTCCCTCCACCGGAACGAGCGCGTATGGAGTGGCCTCCATATCCTGCATGTGTAGTTGGCAGAAACGTAACATGGTGTCACGGGCTGCCACTTGCCATATCCCTTCCGGTTGTCTTCCTCTCACCGTGACGGTGAACGGCACCCAACCGGGTGGGGTAGGTCCTGCGGGGACCTCGACATGGATCGTCCATGTATTGTTCCCCTCTTCGCCTTCTTCCTTGGCGAAGTACTGCGGCCTTTGGTTGTACCCAAAATATTGGAGCATTTGCCACAATGCTTCCGGGTAGCCGCTACGGTGAGAACAGTGGGAAACCACCCACCCGTTCTCCAACTGTTTATCTGCTGTCATCTGTAAAAATATATTTGAGAAAGGTCAAATATTTATTTAAACAGTAAACCCTTGAGTTATAACATAAGACATGTCATTGAACCCATAAAACTTGGAAACATAGTTCAAATTTTAAACAAATTTGACTGCTGATCTGCTGTTCCCATGACAGCCCTGACCAGTTTCCATTTCAACCTGATTTAGGCCATGTTAAAGGCAAAACCAATTCTGGAGCTCAACATCAAAGTTAAATCTAACTTCAATAGATTTCCAGAAAGTATTTGCTTGGCCTAAGATCTGTCCTGGTTCAAAAGTTATGAGATGTCAAAGTTAACACAATTTCTGGAGAAAATTGGACAGCACCTCCCTGCTTTAGGTACTGATTTGATCCAAGAATCCCAGTTAATTCTGTTCCTAAACTGACAAAGATTTCTGTTACAAAGTTGTAACCCATCTCATAAGCTTTCCAGAACTACCTCATTTTCTATTTTTGGATTTTTATGCAGGAAGTTATGCTTAATTTACAGAGAGTCTACAGAGAGTCTTTACTCTGTCCTGCTTTCTGGACAGTTTCAACTCTACTGCATTTTTCGATTGGTTAAGTGATGAAACACCTCTGGACCTCAACAGAAGAGTTGTAAAGCTCTTCCAAAGATTTCCAGAAATGTATCATATGACCCCAACCTCGAAAGAACTCACCCTCTAACCTCTGATCAACTTCAGCCTTGATTCAGCTGAAAACAGAGTGCTCTGTCCTTAACAACCTATAAGTTAAAAACTTGTTAACTTTGAATATCTTGTTCAAGGGAAGGAGTTACATCAAGTTTTACTGCTTTGGATCAAAACCTTCAATTTTTACAATGAAGTTGTTAATTTAGTGGGGTGTGACGTCGATGCGTCACCAGATTATGTCGGTACTACGTCCTCACAAAGAAAAACCTATACCGGACTTAGCCGGCTTCGTTATTTCAGTGGCACTAAACGTCACTCGCACACGGATGCTACACGTCTACCGTTTCGTGGTCAGGCTACCTGCAGAAACTCAAACAATCATCAGACTCGGCTGCACACCG
Source organism: Neostapfia colusana (assembly GCA_030760725.1). Taxonomy (NCBI): domain Eukaryota; kingdom Viridiplantae; phylum Streptophyta; class Magnoliopsida; order Poales; family Poaceae; genus Neostapfia; species Neostapfia colusana. The sequence continues at coordinate 49,852,903 of JASWHV010000014.1, read as the reverse complement.
AGCCCGGAATCCATACAGTTCGTACAACCGGCCGTCATCACTCGCCCGGATGTTCTCAAGCCAAACACGCCTTGAGTTACGTGTTCACGTTTTAGACCATGTGACGGGGTCTCCCAAGTTGCACCATGCACGCCAGGGATAGACGTTGCTCGAATACCCCAAACGACATGAAGAGTCGTAGAGAATATCAAAGCGAGTCGGGTTACCTGCCACCCGTGGGGCTCCACCCTTCAGCTTGTGCGCACTGGTGGACAGCGCTTACGTGTACCCCCCAAGACATGAACGTCCCGAGATACACGATTTTCCGACATAATCAAATAAGTTAATATGCCACTTACTATATACTAATAACATCCTTATACGGGCTACTAACTCGTTCCTCACTGGATTTTTGGAAAAAGATGATCTTTGTACTGTGTTAAACCTCAAGCGAGCTCTGATACCAACGCTGACACGACCCCAAAGGTCTTGTCGAGCCAGGATCATGCTGAGGGGTGCTGCGTTGCACAGCACCGTATAACACACGTCAAAGGTACAAAGCGGAAGTGAAATTTTATTACATAAACAAGTTTATGAACATGTTTACATCAAAATAAGTCCAGTCTACACTCATGGGCGTATACTACGCATCAAGTCCACGTTCAGCCCTTGAACGTGTCCTTGCTAGCACACACGCACACTAACTCTGCGGCGTGCACGACTCCCACTCGACGGGGTTCCCCTCCTGGCGTTCCGTCTCCTCTTCGGGAGTCCCTTCCTTATAGAACCCTGCAAAAGCTTCAAACACAAGCAGTGAGCACGAAGGCTCAGCAAGTCTGACCCGTCTCACCTAAACATGGAACTTCTACATGAGGGGTGATGGGTTACATGAGGTAGAAATCATTTGCAAGGACTCGCCTAATTAGTAGAACCTTACTTTCATGTTTTAGCAGCAGGTTGTGGAGAACCTTACGCTAAGGCACATGAGAGAGCCGCAATCAAACAATAAACGCATTTCTCTCATGTACTTTGCCCAAAGTTGAAAAGAACTTTAATTAGCTCTAAACTACAGCAAATCATTAACAATCAAGTCCATCTTTCAATCAGCAACATTTTAACATGTAACTAGCCAGTTCTTTCTACGTCACGGTACAGTGAACAAGTGGTACTCACTGACCGCGAGGGACGGTGATTATAATCGATTTACACTGCAGGGTTACCCGAACAACCCGTCACGTACGCCCGTACTCGATGTTGCCTACAAAAACCATCACGGACGCCGTACGCAACAACCTTTCGCCCATCAGCCAAATATTGAACCGGTCCCATCGTCCCGAGCAAGAGGTCTCTGCACGCGCATCTCAGTGCCGCCAGCCGATTTACACCTCAAGCTCTCAACCTACCCTATGAACGACGGGCAATGCCTCAATACCCAGCTACCCGAGTTGCATCGGTTTCCCGGTTCCCATATAGCCGGTATGTCTTCGGTACTGTTCTAGCTTGTTCAACAGGCCCGCACACGGCTCGGTCCTCAATCGACACAAGCGGAGCTATAGCACACAGGCCCCAAAGTCCTGTTGCCCTTACCCTACGCTCGGTCTCATTTTCTTGCCATGTGTTTCATGTGCTATCACTACCCGAGTCGAGTGCCTCTAGCCTATGCTCGCGAGTAGTTCCAACTACTCGACTTGTACCGAATCCTACTCTATCATAGCAATGCAGTAGCTAACGGGTTTTGCAATCCTAAACCCAACCCATGGTTCTCTTGGCTATGCATTTGGGCTTCCAAACAAGACCCTAATGCAAAGAATAAAGTAAACAAGTATGTGCTCAAAACAATAAAAATTTGTAAAAAGGTTAATGCAAACTGGAGCTTGCCTTGCTGCTCTTGGTCGTAGGCTAGTTGTTCCTCCGGAGTAACGAAGTCTAGGACTTCGGGTTCCTCCTCGACCTTAGCGACTACATGATAGAAGCAATACATGTATTAATTTAAATGTGGTTGTATTAACTTTTAATCTTGTGAAGTTTATAACTCTTACTAGACAAGCCAAATGACTGTGAAACTTTTACTGTGGCTGGGTTACAACCTAAGCAGAGACTTGGTCAAGTTTTAGTTGCAGCAAAGCTCATTTGAGCCCTCCTCAATTAATGATGTACTTGACCTTAATTGAAGGCTTTTAGGGTGTTCTAAGGATTTTCATGAAACAAACTATGACTTTCTGAAAACTAGATTTTCAGAGGGTTCTAATGGAGTTGGTCTCACTTAATTTGAAGGTTCCTAGCCAAAGATATGAGCTAAACAATTTCAGAGAAAGTTCTGAAAATGTTTCTGGACATTTTTCTATTTTCTCTGGAACAGTTTCACTAATCAGACCATTAGGTGGATCAAATGAGCTCCAATGGGTCTGAAATTTTTATTGTTGCTCGGGGATATTTTGGTGAACATCCCAGAAAAATTTCAGGATTTTCCTCCAAGGGATGCTCCAGTTAAAATTCCTAACAGTTTAAATTTTGAAGAATTAATTCTGGAGAAATAAGGAATTTCATGAAGTGAAACTTGATTTGCTGGAAAGTACTCAGAGACCTGAATCCAGCAAAATTTGGTTCACTCGATTTGGAGCTTTCTAGCCAAAGTTATGAGGATTTGAAGTATGGAAGAATTCTGAAAATTGGGGAAAAAGTTTACACTCTCGGGGGCCCGTGGGGACACGTGTTGAGCGCGGAGGTGTCCGGCACACCGGAGCTCACAGGGTATTTGCGCGGCAGCACAGCCGTTCCCGGCCACACCCGATCCCGATTTAAATTCTTCAGCCGCTGACACGTGGGCCAGCCGGCTTCGTCTTCCTTGCCGGAGCAGACTCGGGGCTCACCGCTGCCGGACCTCCCATGGTCTGAAACTCGCCGCCAGGGGGTTGTCGACGTCGAGGAACACGTCGGTGGTGTCAGGTCGGGCTGGGGGTGACCGGAAATAGCTCGGCGACGTGCCGCGGCCTCGGTTGAGGTTCAGCGCCGTCGACCGTGGGTTCTAACCCACCAACACCTCGAACAAACGGTCCTACAGCATCGGTGTACCTCTAGGAAACTCGACAAGGTGCCAAAAGGGTTCAGGGATGGCGGCAAGTCGGTCGGCACCGTATGACCGATCGTGCCCGCCATGACCGCCCTCGATCGAGCTCAAAATTCGTTATTCCTAGACAGTTTCACGCCACGGATGCAGAAAAGAACTTGATCGCCGGCTAGTCCAGCGTCGATGTGCAAGATTTGATAACCTCCGAAAGATCATAGAGCGAGAATTTAAAGAAACCGTACCGGAAGCTCAGTTTATGGTCGCCGGAGCAAAAACTGAGAATTCGCCGGCGAGAGTTCACGGCGTGGCTTGAGCTTCAGGTGGAAGCAGCGTGGAGTCCATGCGCTCCTGTTGCCGCCCTTGCTCGGCCGTGGAAGTGGCTGTAGTGTGCTGCCCACGTGAGACCGATCGCCGTCCTTCAGCTAAACTGCGGCGGTCGTCGTTGATCACGGGAACAGGGGCCAAAACCCGGTGGTTCAGGCGTTGGGAGGGTGGTGCTCGAGCTCAGGATGTTGCCTGGCAACTCGGAGAGGCGAGGACACGATTGTTTGCTGTGTTTTCTCGATCGACCGAGAGCTCGGGAAGAAAAGGAATGGCGCCGCCCAGTGTCGCTCACGGGGATAAGAAGGCACCCGGTCTTCACCCCGTTGAGGCGGTGACGGTCGCGTGGGGGCGCGAGCAGGCCGCCTGAGCGCCAGCGCGCGTAGAGGGGAAGCAGCTGGTGGCGCCGGTGGCTGCTCGGTGGCACAGCCGACAGCTGCTCCGTGGAATTTCCCACCGAGGCTGTGACTTTGTGTGCAAGTTTGGCCTCCTCCTCTTTATGACATGTGGGTCACACTCGGGATTTTAACCCCTGAAATTTACTCCTAATCACTGTTGTAAATAGTGAGCCCCATAATACCCCTGGTGATTCAAATTATTCACCCATGAGCCATTTGAATTGATTAGAATTCAAATTGGGTTTGGTTTGAATGAATTTCAGCACAAGTTCAGTTTTGAATTCAAATAAAGTTTGAATTTGTCCCACTTAGCTCATGTCAAGATCAACTCCAAATGGAGTTAAAATTGGTGTGTGAGCTCACAAAAATGTGCTGAGTAAGAATATGCCTCCCACTTTTAAATTCATGGGATAAAAACAGTTTGAATTTGAATATGGTTTCAAACTGCCCTCTTTCTAGCAATACCCAAAATGACCTCAAAAAGGTTTTGAATTTGGGTGAAACTTGGCATGGACATCCTTAGCAATGTGTAGGAGTTTTCATATGTCCAGCCCTTTTATATCACATGTGGGAAATACCACTTTTGCAATATGTGAGCTTATTCTCTAATGAGCATGTTGATGGTGGTTACGTACTCTTCATTTGTGTTCATCAACTTTCCTCAAATGAGGTGTGTGGTGTGGTGATGAACACTTCAAATATGTGTCAAAATCTGAGGCCCTTACAGTTGAGCGCCGCCACAACTCATCCGAGTTCATCCTCTCTTCGGTACTCCACGAAAACTCCTGAGATTGGATCCTACAACACTTGTTTGACTCACCTACACGATTTGCCTAGCGGCGGCCAAGAGAAACTGACGAAGGAGGCTCACGTGGACAGCCCTACAGAGAGCTTCTCATGCCGGAGCAAGAGAATTCAGAGGTGCGCTGGACGACAGTGTTGCTTCTCCCCGAAGCTCAGATCAAGTGGTAAACCCTAGCGGCCGAATTTAGCATTTTCCACGGTGCACCACCACGGACTGTCCGGTATGAAATGTCAAAATTCATTCTCAATTTTGGTTCTTAGGCCGCCAAATCTTGCACACGGGATATATATTAGTTGGCAACCGAACTCTCTTTTCAAACCTAGCTTGAAACCGACTAGCAGTGGCGTATTTTGAGTTTTCCCGAGCGTGCACATGTCGGCACGAAGCGGGCGCACGGTGAGGACTACTTTGGAGACGCTTCCGAGCTCAGCTAATGGCGTGACAATCTACCCTAGCACCCACTGGTGATGTAGAACCTTTTGGATGAGCTTTTGGCGGGCTAGGTTGGCCGGCCGACGGCGCTGAAGTACCCTCGAGGCCGCCGCACGTCGCCGGCCTATTTCCGGCCACTGGCAGCTCGAGCTCGCCCCACAGACGGGTTCCCCGACCTCCAAAACCCCCTGCCAGCGATCCTCCGGCCGAGAGGTGGCCGGAAACACGGGGCCGGTGAGCTCCAGTCTCGGTCCGGCGAGGGGGAGCGGCGTGCGTGAGAGGGAGGCGGAGGAAGAAGAAAGGTGCTGGCCCCACACGTCAGTGACTAGAATTTAAAAATTTGAATCGGCTGTGGCTCTCGGATCCACTGTGTCTGCACGCGAATACCCGTGTAACCCGGTGTGGCCCGAATTCTATTGGCTGTAGTTTAAAACAGTGGGTCCAAGTCGATTTCCAATAGCAAATTTATTCTAGAATTAGCCACAACTTTGGAAAATCGTATCTTTATGGAGGAATCTACAAATTGAGTGATTAAAATTGTATTGGATTCATTTCTCAAATATCTAACCAAATATGAACCCCAATTTGTATTAAAGCCAATAATTAATTCTGGAAAATCCTTTGAAACTATTCAGTAAAAGAATTTTAGAGGGAGTTTGGTTCATCCAAAAGTCCTCAAGTTTGGCCACAATAATCCTTACGATGTTATTGACCTCCTGTAAAAATTACATCTCAATTTGAGTTGATTTAGGTACGAGAATGCAGATTTCAGTTTGCTGTGTTCAAATGAATACAGAAACTTTTCAGAAAAAGTCCCAAACTTGAAAATTCAGTTCTGGGCAATTCTTAGCTCCAAAAATTCTAGGAAAATTCATGCAGTCTCGATGAACTATAATTGAAATTGCGGTTCACTAAGTTTGACATGAACCTGTGAGTTACTTCAGAATTAATTCCTTCTTTCTTAATTTCTTAAGGAATTGTTCTGAATAATACACTCAGTGCAAAGTGCTAAATTTTAGTACAGAATATTTGCATGTGTCCAGGAACTTACATGCAAATTTTCAGATCAATTTGAGCCTTATATCTTCCTGTCCTTGTTCTCCAGTCTTATGTATGTGAGAAAAACATAGGGAAAAGTGTGGGAATTATGGGAAACAAAATTTGCTTCCACTTTAGCTGCAATTGGCAAGCTGAGTCCCTGTGGAGTATATGACTTCCTGTAAAATTTTCAGAATCATTGGAGTTCAGGTTCTCCAGTTTTCTTCACATTAGTTAAGCTCATCTTATATGTTCATTAGGAAACTTAGTTTATAACTAAGCTCCTAGTGCCAATGTAGTTAAACCTTGATGATTCTATGCACCAAAGAGGCAATAAAGCCATTCTTGGAATTTCCACACAGCCTCTGTTCTTAAGAAGTTCGAGTCTTTAATTCTTTACATTGCATTATAAAAACTTATGCATATACAAATCGATAGCTCACGACGACGTCGACGGAGTCATCCCTTGAGGTGTGAATCAGTTGAGCAAATTCAGAAGGATCAAGGGATAGAAGATCACTAACTTCTATTATATACTACTCACCTGCAAAACAGGCAAGCTCCGGTTTGTATTAACCTGTTTTTAAAGTCTTATGTTTAATCACTTATCTTATGCAAGTATTATGTATTGCATTAGAGTATTGAATGGAAACCCACATGCATATCCAAGAGAACCAGGGATTTTGGGTTTGGATTTGAACCTCGAGTAGCCACTGCAATGCTTAAACGGTATAGGATTTGGTACAAGTCGAGTAGTTGGAACTACACGCGAGAATAGGCTAGAGGCACACCACTCGGTTAGAAAGATAGAAAATGAATTACATGGCAAGAAAAATGAGATCCAGCGGAGAGTATGGGCAGAAGAACTTTGGAGCCTGGGTGACCTAGCTCTTCTTGTGGCGATTGAGGACCGAGCCGTGTGCGGGCCTGTTGAACAAGCTACAACAGTACCGAAGACCTACCGGATATATGGGAACCGGGAAACCGATGTTATTCGGGTAGCGATATGTTGAGGCATTGTTTGTCGTCCAGAGGTCAGGTTGAGAGCAGCGAGGTGTAAATCGGCTGGCGGGCACTGCAGATGCTCCATGAAGAGACCTCCTGCTCGGGATGATAGGACCGATTCAATACTTGGTTGACGGATGAAAGGTGGCTGCAAAAGACGTCCGTGGTGGTTGCTGAAGGCAACATCGAGTATGGGTGTACGTCACGGGTTATTCGGGTAATCCTGCAGGTGTAAATCGATTATAATCATCGTCCCTCATGGTCAGTGAGTACCACTTGTTCACTGTACCGTGACAAAGAAATAACAGGCTAGTGTCATGTTAAAAGATTGCTGATTGAAGGCTTTACATTGTTTGCTAATGGAATGCTTTAGTTTAGAGCTAATTAAAGTTCTTTTCGACCTTAGGCAAAGCACATAAGAGAAATGTATTTTTTGCTTGATTGCGGCTTTCTTATGTGTCTTAGCATGAGGTTTTCCAATAACTTTCTGCTAAAACTTGAAAGTAAGAGTCAACTAATTAGGCGTGTCTTATGCATAGTAATTTCCTATTATACACTGCAATTCTAGCATGTAGAGTTACATGTTTAGGTGAGACGGGTCAGTCTTGCTGAGCCTATGTGCTCACGCTTGCTATATGAGTGGTTTTGCAGGTTAAAATTGATGCTTATGAGGAGGTTGTCCGGTGAGACTGGGAGACTTCCGAGTCGTTTTACACATGGAGAACTCGGCCGCTGCCGTACGACTTCATGTTGCTAGTGAGAAGAGACCGTGGGCTGGACATCTTCTCGAGTGCTTAGTAGATATTAAACGTGAGATAAACTAATCTTCCGCTGTAGTTATTTGTGTAAATTATTTACATAGAATACTTGTAAGCTTTCGCATTTGATTTATGTGATACGTGTTCCTTATTTGTATGTTGTTGGGTGCCGCATCGCACAGCACCACCCAATGTGATTCCTGGGCGAGCGGCACAACCCCGTCAAGGGCCGGCCCTCACAGCGTGGTATCAGAGTGGCATTGGTAATAGCGCATGGAATAAGGATCGTATTACGATAAAAACATAGGATACTGTGAGAAAATGGTACTAGGCCCACATAAGGACTACTATATTAGCCTAATATGAAGGTGGCAACCTAACCTATGTGCTTATGTCAGAAAATCATGCATCTCTGGACTTCACATGTCTTGGGGGTGCATGTAAGCGCTGTACACAAGTGCGCCCAAGCTTAAGGGTGGAGCCTCACGGGTGGCAGGTAATCCAGCTAGCTTTAGTATCCTCTATGACTCTTCATGTCATTTGGGATATTCGAGCAACACCCTTCCCTGGCGTGCTACGGTCAAAATGGGAGACCCCGTCACGTGGTTAGTATCGTGAACACGTAGCTCAAGGCGTGGTTGGCTTGAGAACACCAATGCTAGTGATAACAAACGGGTGTATGGAACTGTATTGGGACCGGGTTCAGTGTGCAGCCGAACCTGATGATTGTGTGTGACTTATGCAGGTGTTTTAACCACAAAACCGTAGTACGAGCAGCACATGTTTGCGAGTGACCGTCTTAGTGCCATGATATGCCGGTATAATCCGGTTAGTGTTTCTTTTGGTGAGGCAACGTAGTACCGACATGTCTCTTACAGTGCATCGATACCGTACTAAATTTAATAACCTCTTCCCTATGAAGAAATGATTCATGAACTAACTTTCAACAAAAAATGGGTGTTTGAAACAAATATTAGTTACTGAACTCTTATTTTGAGCTAAGATTCAAATGAGAGAATGACTAGGCTTCAAAAGTTTCAAAAACAGAGTGCTCTGTTCTGGCAGAAATTTTTGCTGGAATTTGACAGAGCATAACTCTGAGTAGCTCTACCCAATGGAGGCGTATGATACAGTTCTGGAAACATTCTTGAGTGCTATACAACTTCTCTGTAGACCTCCAGAGCACAATCACACGCCAAATTGGTGGAAAGTCCAGTTGAGGGCAAACTGTCCATAAACAGGACAAGCAAAACCTCTCTGGACATTTCTATTTTTCAGCCATAACTCTGTAGAAAAATCCCCAAGGGTCATATGATACACCGTTGTAAAGGTTATGAAATGTGCAACAATTTTGCAATTCCAAGTTTGTTCAGATTCGTATTGTATATTCAGATACAACTGTGATAAAAACAGCCACATACAAAGGATGCGTTACCATATTTTATCCATAATTCTGTCAAATTTTGGAAAATCATAACTTTTGATCCATAAATGATCAGGAGGCATATGAATACTCGTTGGAAATATATTGAAGTTAGCTTAAACTTTCGTATTCAACTTGAGTTACGAAAATGCTTTTAACTGGGTCAAAATCTGGATTTAGTGCATCAAGGTCTGTTCTGTACAAAGACGAGGAAAATGAGTGATATCGTGCAGGCCAGCGCAAGTTATGTGCCCCAAAAGTACAGGTTGGTGTACCGAACGCCATCCGGTGAAATATGGAGGCCCCTGTACGATTAACTCCTCAGAGGTTGATTTCTGGTCAAGTACCACAACTTGCACCACCTCCACAGCAGCAGCATCAGACGGTGGTTTGTGCTCCATCGCTGCAGCCTTATGTACCTAGCGTCCAACCACAAGTCAACGAAGAACCGGAGAGACATCCGTGCTTCACTTGTGGTCGGATGGGCCATTATGCTAGGTATTGTCTGGAGGGAATTCAAGGCTGCGGGTCACCATATTTTCAATATTCAGACTCGTACCTATATATGCAGAAAAGAGGGCAGACAAGGGGCAGCATTCACTACAAAGTGAGTGATGATGTTCTGGAAGGATAAGCCGCGTTAGCAGGGATGTTTTTTCTGAATCAGCTACCGGTATTAATTCTTTTCGACTCCGGTGTCACACATAACTTTATTAGCCAATCTTTTATGGCTCAACATCAGCTCCAAACAACTTTACAAAGAGTCAATACCTGGGGCAGCATTACAGCAATTGATGTTGTCTTCCGAGCACCTCTTTGTTTGGGGGTTAGACTGTAACCCACGACCCTCATTATTCTCGGGGGGTCTGAAGATCGACATTATTTTGCGTATATCGTGGTTGAGTTACCACAATGCGGTTCTCAACCTCAGTTCTCGAACCGTTAAGGTCAACTCCCCATAGCACAGTCTTCATACATTAGTTCTGGGCGCCAGTTGGCAACAGATTGCAATATTGAACCACTCGAAAAATGTTAAGATAGAGGACATTCCGGTGGTACGTGAATATCCGGATGTGTTTCCCGATGATTTACTGGTCATGCCGCCTGAACAGGACGTAGAGTTCAAGATTGAACTTGCGCCGGGAACACCACCGAGTTTGTGAAGGCCGTACAGAAATGGCACCCAATGAATGGGCAGAGTGGAAGACACCTCTGAATGACCTTATGAGTAAAGGTTTCATATGATGGAGTTCATCACCTTGGGGATGTGCAGCATTGTTTATACAGAAGAAGGACGAAACACTACGACTTTGTGTGGTTTGCGTCCGCTTAACGCTGTGACTATCAAGAACAAGTACCTGTTGCCACGGATCGACATGTTGTTTGATCAGCTGGTGGAAGCAAAGAACTTTTCTAATATGGACTTGAGATCAGGGTACCATCATATTAAGATACGAGCTGAGGATATTACGAAGACAACTTTTCGACGAGATACGGGCTTTATGAGTACCTGGTCATGCCCTTCGGCCTCACCAATGCTCCAGCTCATTTCATGTACTTGATGAACTCGGTATTCATGACGGAGCTGGACAAGTTTGCCGTGGTCTTCATCGACGACATATTGGTATATTCCAAGTCGGAGGAAGAACACGCGAAGCACCTGCGTAAAGCTATACACGAAATTCAGCAAGTGCGAATTCTGGATATCACAAGTACCTTTCCTCGGGCATATTATCTCAGCGGAGGGCATCGCTGTAGACCTGAGCAAAATTACACAAGTGCTGAATTGGAAGTCCCTGAGGTCTGTTCACGAGGTACGGAGTTTCCTCGGACTCGCGGTATTATTGGAGGTTCATTCTGAACTTCTCAAAGATTCCAAAGCCTATGACTGATAAGTGCTCGGGATTGGCAAGTGATGTTGAGCTCCTCTATTTATTCCTTTCTGAACTAGAGTTTGGAGCGCTTCATTCATCTTCACCATAATTTCCACCAATCCGGTTGGCGATGGCTCTTGTGATGAAGTCGAGTCATTCCCACCTCGATTTGGACCTCTAATCTCCATTTGAGACTGCGCGTACCATACTGCACGAAACAAAATTTTGAGTTAATCAAAATTCTATCTCAGTAGTAATTAAAGATAAGCAAAACATGAACATGTCATGAACTTTATGAAAGCATAACCACGTTCATGTTTAAACAAATCTTAAGTACGCTAAACTAATCAGTTGGGCTACCCTGACCAGTTCACACAAACTCCAAAATTTACTCAAGTTAACTACAGATTCTTGACTTGAGTTCAATACCAAAGTTTTAGTAAACTTCAGCATATTTCCAACGAGTACTCATAGGATCCTTAAGGATTTTTCTACAGGAAGTTATGGCTTAAAAATAGAAAGGTCCAGAGAGGTTTTTGCTGCTGTCCTGGTTCTGAACAGTTTGCCTTCAACTGGACTTTTCACTAACTTAACTTGTGATTTTGCCCTGGAGGTCTACAAAGAAGATGTAGAGCACTTGAAAGTATTTCCAGAACTGTATCATACATATTAATTAGTAAAATCTACTCAGAGTTATGCTCTGTTAAAGTCCAGCAAGATTTCTGCCAGAAACAGAGCACTCTGTTTTTGAAATCTTTGAAACCTAGTCATTCTCTCATTTGAATCTTAGCTCAAAACAAGAGTTCAGTAACTAATATTTGTTTCAAACTTCCATTTTTAGTTTGAAAGTTAGTTCATGAATCATTTCTTCATAGGGAAGAGGTTATTAAGTGTAGTACGGTGTCGATGCACCGTAAGAAACATGTCGGTCCTACGTAGCCTCACCAAAAAAAATTCTAACCGGATTATACTGGCATATCCGTTTTATCAGTGGCACTAAGATGATCTCTCACACACATGTACTACACGGGATACGTAGGTGGTTAGTACCTGCAGAAGAACACTCAATAGTGGTGCACTCAAAGGTTGTTTTCATTTCAGGCAGGTCCATATTTGAAAGTAAATACATACGTCCGTATCATTTCCATACGGCCGTCCTTGAGTTAAGCCACATCTCAAGGTACGTGATCGTGTTTTTACACCACACTATGGGGAACCCGAGTAGAGCGTGAACGGATCGTCACGGTTGGGAATTTTACCACCCCAACAGATACCATCTACTGCCCTGCAGGGCACGCCAATGGCAAGCGCTGTGTATGTCCTCGTAGGCTAATTCCAGAAGAACACACTATCGCGTTACTGATGTCGCACCCGGTTTGTCCCAAAGAACAACCGAGTGAATATCACATGTATGACAGGATTATTCTCTCATACATGTGATGACAAATAGTGAAGCATCATTTATTACAAGCCAGGTGTCGAATATTAATATGTCTTACAAAGCATACGTCTCGATGGACAATAATAAGTTCATAACATGTAAATAAAACAGCAGTGGAATGTAAATCTTGTGGGCTTCATCACAGGCGTTGCACGGGGGACTCCGTGAACCTAGAATCCTTCCTCGGGACCAAAGTCTTGGTCATTAAACACCACATCATTCTCTTGACCTGAGCAGCAATATAAAGCAACAGAAAAGCAAGTTTCAGTACTGTGGGTACTCAGCAAGTGTGGGAAAGTTATGTCATGCATGGCTAGAGCAAGGAGAGGTTGAACTCATGGTTAAAGCACTACACAAATAATACCTATCACCTTAGCTTATTAAGCACCTACAACACTACACAGGTGAAATGGTCCAAATCTCCCAACCCATCATCAAAATTAAATACCATGACATCATTTCAAAGGTTAAGCTCCCCGCTTAACATTCACAACTTTCCAATCCATCATCCTCTAATCATAAATAAGTCGAAGCCGCTCTTGACCGTGAGCACGGCTGTCATGACAGTTTTGACTCTGCAGAGTTTGCACCACTGTACCCACATGTAGTGATTTCATCCCCCATTGTCGGGTGGACTAAAAGAACTTCCATTATGCCCGTGGCCGCGAACCACATTCACACTTCCCAGGTGTGTAGCCAGGAGATCACTATGAATCCTTTACAATGGGATTCCCGACGAGCGTGGGCCCACTGAGGTTTCACCCCTAACAGCATACAAGAGGCTCCAACCCCGCTGCAGTGGCCCCCTCTTGAGCCTTGCGGTTCATATAGCAGTCCAGCTGACACCTATTCCCCGCACCATCCAACACACCCATACTACGCCGGGGATACACCTAATTAATTGGCCAAGCTGCCGCATCTCAGCATGTGGTTGGCACGGTATAGCCAGGTTACATGTTACATGAACCGGTCCTTAGGATCCAGGCAAGTACTAAACACAAACCCGAGTCTCGTGCACCCAGCACCAACCAAATCATCCAACTTGCCTCGATCCCTACCTCTACATATCTCATAATATCTCATTCAAGAGTAAGGTAAATAAATTGATGATCTCATATCCTAATTATCCCATTCTAAGCATGGCTAAGCATAAGCATAATAATAAATGACATGATAAAATAAATCCCAACCCAAGCTACAAGCACACAAGGTAATGCATTTCTAGGGAAACTTCCTAGCATGGGTTTCATATTTCAATTGACAATGCAAATAATTCTATCTACACATCCTAGTATAGGATCAAAGTGGTCAAGGACACTTGCCTTCTTCCGGCTGCTCTGGTAATGGAAAGTCTTGGTCTTAGAAGGGGAGAACTTGCTCTAGGGCAGGTTCTACTCATGCCAATACACATAGCAAAAGAAAACAACAATCCGTAAGCCATAGTTCACACTTTCACTCATGCAAACCACACAACATACATATGGGAGTCATTCACATTACTAAGTGTTGTGGTTATCCTAGATGTGTTGATTTTTGGCCTACATGCACTTTTAAACATATGTATATGATTTCTAACTTTTGTATTAAGATTTTTATTTGCACACTATATATGGATTTCCAATTTAAACAAATTCTTTATATTCAATTAATACACTCTTTAGCTACCAAGTTTGCATGGAAGGTAATTTCCTACTCCAAGTGGGTTTTTAGGTCTTCTACCAAATCCTAAATTCAAGTCTTTGGATTTGGATACTTCATTTATCATTTTCTAATTATGCATACCTATTTTCCTATATTTTCCAGATTTATTTTCTGTGCCTAAAAGTGAGTTTTTAAATCTTAAATAGTAGGACTTATCATCTAAACATAATTGGTTCTGATCTAAAATATTAAATACTATACTTTTGAACTTCTCCTCTGATGTGAACTAATTTAAATTTATTTTATCAGTTTTCAGAATTATTTCCTAGCCTAAAAATGTGTTTCTAGAGCTAATAAATATGAACAACACTTAAGCAGATTTCATTTCAGCCTAAAATCTATTTTTAGTTCATTCTAAAGTTTTCCAAGTGCTAGGGGAGTTTAGATTTGAATTTTCACATGTGTTTGCCTTACCTTTTAAATTTAAATCCTAGTCACATATTCAAATTTCTGAACTTAATATCATATAGGGTCAAAAAGGTAAATCCACCCTACTGCAGGGTCTAATTTACTAAATTTCCAGGGGTCTAACTACACATAACAGAGGGGTTTCCCTATTTTTTATTAAGTCCAGGGGCTAAAACTGATTTTAAATGAATTTACATGAATTTCTGAAGTTCCAGGGGCTAGATCAGAAGTTTTCCGGGGCTAGCTCATGTTTTCCGAGATCCCAGGGGGTAGCGTGTAAGAATCCCGGCCTTTATAACGCTGGGCTGATGTGGACCGTCCGATTTAAAATAGACGGCTGAGATTATAACGCGAAGCGGTACGGGTTAGATCTAATAGGAACCGCACGATTTAAAATGGACGGGCCTCAGGGGGCCATGTCGCCCTGGCCGTGCGCGGGCGACGCTGCCCGGCGGCGTGCAGCAGCAGGAGGTGGCGATCTCGCCGGAGAACTTCGGGTTTTCGTCTGTACTTCCTAAAACTTGGATTTCTTGGCATGGAGCGGTAGAGGGGAGGTCGGGGATCTCACCTCGGGGTTTTTCTTGAGCTCGGAGGCCCTGGAAGACGGTCGGTGACGAGGTCCGAGGTGACAACACGGCGGTGCTCGTCGGAGCTGTGTCTAGAGCGCAAAACACCGGGTTTCCTTCACCTGCGATATTCCCCGTAGGTGGTGGAACATGATCAGCGCGTTAGATCAGGAAATCCGAGCGAGGATCGAAAGAAAATGGCGGTAGAATCTTCGGTTCTCACCGGGAGGAAAAACAGCCGATCGGGGGGGGGGGGGGAACAGGGCGATGTCGACGTTTATATAGGCGAGGGGGGCGGCGGTCTGTTGGGATCGAGTTGGAGTCGTCCGGGACCGGGAGTCGGGCTGGGGGCGCGGGTTTCCGGGGTTGGTTGCGATCGGGCGCGAGGAAGAGTCCAGCCGTTGGGGCGCGCCGGAGGTAGGAGATGACACGCAGGCCCCGCGTGTCAGTGAGAGGGAGAGAGGGCGTGCGGTCATGGGCTGGCGCGAGGGGGGGAGAATAGTGGGCCGGCTGGCGGGTTTCGGCTCACTGGCCGGTTGGGTTTTCTTTTTCTTTTTCCTTTTCTTTTGTGTTTTGATTTGAATTTGAATTCCAATTTGAATTTGAATTTCTGCACCACATGCAATACGTCCAAAAATTTTTAAATTCCCCTCTTAACAGATTTTGGGGTGTTACAGCTCTACCCCCCTTAATAGAAATCTCGTCCTCGAGATTGGTGGTTCTAGGAAAACAATTCCGGAAACTGTGCCTTAAGCTCGTCTTCTCGCTCCCATGTGGCTTCCTCTTCCGAGTGATGCTTCCACTACACCTTGCACATCTGGATTCTTTTATTTCTTGTGAGGCGTTCCATTGTATCCAAAATCTTGACCGGTTGCTCGGCATAAGGCAGATCCTCTCGTACCTCAACCTCATTCATGGGCAACATCTCTTCAGGCGTCCTTAGACATTTCTTGAGCTGTGACACATGGAATACATCATGCACATCCGATAGGCGAGCCGGTAGTTCTAGTTGATATGCCACTTCACCTTTCCTCTCTAGAATCTGAAAGGGTCCGATGTATCGAGGTGATAACTTCCCTTTCACCTTGAACCGATGAAGTCCTCAGATAGGGGACACCTTGAGATAGACATAGTCCCCTACATTGAAAACAAGCTCTCTTCTCCGTACATCGGCATAGCTCTTTTATCGGGTCTGTGCTATCCTCAAGTTGTTGCGGATTTCCGTCACTTTCGCCTCGGCTTCTTGTAGTACTTCGGGCCCAAACACTTTACTTTCCCCGGTTTGATTCCAAAATAGTGGAGTTCTGCACTTCCTCCCATACAAAGCCTCAAATGGTGACATCTTCATACTAGCTTGATAACTGTTGTTATAGGAGTACTCCACATATGGTAAGTTCTTATCCCAACTCCTATTGTTCTTGAGCGCACACGCTCTCAGCATATCTTCAAGGATCTGATTGGTTCTTTCCGTCTGCCCGTCAGTCTGGGGGTGATAGGCAGAACTAAAATTTAGATGAGTTCCCATGGTTTCATGCAACTTCTGCCAGAACCTTGAGGTGAACTGTGTCCCTCGATCTGACACTATCTTCTTTGGCACTCCATGGAAGCACACGATCCTTGACATGTACAATTATGCCAATTTGGATCCGCTGTAGCTTTCTTTCACGGGGATGAAATGAGCTACCTTGGTTAGCCTGTCGATGATGACCCATATCGAATTGTATCCTGATTGGGTCCTGGGTAGTCCCACTATGAAGTCCATACATATTTCTTCCCATTTCCATTCAGGCACTTTGAGTGGTTGCAATAATCCCGCGTGTCGTTGATGTTCTGCTTTCACCAACTGACATGTGTCACATAGGGCAACATGTTCCGCGACATCCCGCTTCATGCCATACCACCAATACCTGCTCTTGAGGTCATGATACATCTTCGTACTCCCAGGATGAATGGAATAGTAGGAATCATGAGCCTCCTTCAAAATAAATTCATGGATCTCCTTCACTTCAGGCACACATATTCTTTTCCCGTGCCACACCGTACCTTATTCATCCTCTCTGAAACCAGGGGCTTTATTATCCTTGATGAGTTCTCTGATTTCTTGTATCTTCTCATCATTCTTTTGACCATCGCATATGTCTTGCTCTAATGTGGAGTCCACTTCCATGGCGACGGCCTCACCACTATTCACCAGACATAGATTGAGTTTTACAACCTCTTCCTTCAGTTCTGTAGGCATGTCCTTTAAGCTTAACCTATTGACCTGCACCTTCATTCTTAAAGCATCTTCTACGACGTTCGCTTTCCCAGGATGATAGTTGATGCCCACATCAAAGTCGTGGATTAGCTCTAACCATCTCCTTTGTCTGAGGTTGAGATCCGGCTGTGTGAAAATATACTTTAAGCTCTTATGATCCGTATATATCTCTGTCCTCTTCCCCATCAAGTAATGCCGCCAAATCTTCAACGCATGTACCACTGCAGCTAGCTCTAGGTCATGCATAGGATAGTTCTTCTCGTGCTTCCGGAGCTGCCGGGATGCATATGCCACGACATGCCCCTCTTGCATGAGAACACATCCCAACCCGTTTCCAGAGGCATCGCAGTACACCGAAAAGTTCTTCTGCATATCTGGCATAACTAGCACTGGGGCTGTTGTCAATCTTTTCTTCATCTCTTGAAAACTCGTCTCGCACTGCGGTGTCCATGTGAATGTGATTCCCTTCTCCAACAATTTTGTGAGGGGTCTCGAAATCTTGGAGAAACCCTCGATAAACCGTCGATAATACCCAGCCAATCCTAAGAAGCTTCAAACTTCCCCGACATTCTCAGGGGTCTTCCACTTCTGTACATCCTCGATCTTGGCGGGATCTAAGGAGATTCCACCCTCCGAGATTATATGTCCTAAGAAGGGAACTCTCTTCAACCAAAATTCACACTTGCTTAGCTTGGCATATAGTTGGTGTTCTCTCAGCTTTTGCAACACCAACCTTAAATGCCTCTCATGTTCTTCTTCATCTTTGGAAAAGACGAGAATGTCATCAATAAAAACCACCACAAATTTGTCCAGATATCCCATGAATACCTTGTTAATAAGATACATGAAGTATGCCGGGGCATTAGTTAGCCCGAAAGGCATGACGGTGTATTCATACAGTTCGTACCGAGATACGAAAGCTGTCTTTGGAATATCAGTTTGCCTTATCTTAAGTTGGTGGTATCCCGACCTGAGATCAATTTTCGAGAACACACAAGCTCCCCTTAACTGATCAAACAAGTCTTCAATGCGGGGTAATGGGTACTTGTTCTTGATGGTTACTTCATTCAACGCATGGTAATCTACGCATAACCTTTGGGTCCCGTCCTTCTTGGGCACAAATATCACTGGAGCTCTCCATGGTGAGGAACTAGGACGAATGTACCCCTTCTCTGTCAATTCTCTTAAATGTTCCTTGAGTTCTTCCAGCTGTTTGGAGTCCATCCGATAGGTTCTCTTGTATATTGGAGCTGTTTCAGGCACTAGCTCAATCGTGAATTCCACTTCACGATCGGGGGGCATACCTGGTAACTCCTCCGGAAAAACATCTGGATATTCCCTGATGATCCTGATCTCCTCCACTTCCACCTCAACTTGATTGAGTTTAATGTCCCTCCTAGGCTCTTGTATGGTTATGAACTTTACTCTTGTGCCACTAGGGTGAGTTAGTTCCACCGTTCTTGTCGAACAATGGATGATTCCTTTATGTTTGGTCAACCAATCCATACCCAAAATAATATCTATCACTTGTGAATCTATCACTATGAGGTTGGCAGTAAATACTACCCCATTAATGTCTAGATTCACCTTGGGACACACTTGTCTTGTCCTAATCTCTCCGCCTAGAGAGTTTACTGATAGCATATGGTCCATTTGATTTGTAGCTAGATCATGCTTCTTAACAAACCCTGAGCAATGGACGAGTGGGTAGCACTAGAATCAAACAACAGGGTTGCAATGTGTAAATTGGCAGAAAACTTACCAATTACCATGTCAGGTGCCTCTTGCGCTTCCTCCATGGTCACATGGTTCACCCGTCCTCGCATCACATTCTGCTGTGGTGGCGGCATGGGCTTGTTCTTTGGGCACTTATGGGCGTAATGCCCCACTTCACCACAGTTGAAGCATTGCACCCCAACCTTAGGTGTCTGGCCTTTGTTGTCTTGGGGTTGGTTCTGTGGTCCTTGCACTGCTGGTCGAGGTTGATATGTGGGACGAGGCTGCTGTACAAACTGACGCTGCGGCTGTGCTGGTGCTGGTGGAGGCCTGAAATTCGGGTTGTACCCTCTCGGTGCTGAGTAGGGTACCACAGCACGGCTCGTGTGCCCTGCGGGTTGCTGCATCAGTCGTGGGCGTGTGTTGCTACCCGAGGCTTGGTGTGACCATCCCGCCTTCCTCTTGTTTTCATTATCCAAGGCCTTCAGCTTCCTATCTACAACAAATGCTCTGTCTACCATTTTTTGGAAGCTTTCATACTCGTTGAAAGACATTGCACATTGTATCTCCACAGTAAGATCCACAAAGCAGTCCTCTTTCTGCTCATCAGTTTCGATGTCCCGTGGTGCATAACGGGATAGTTGGGTGAACATAGTGAGGTATTCCCTCACCGTCATGTTTCCTTGCTGCAGTCCCAAGAACTCCTTCATCTTGTTTTTGAGTTCACCCATTGCTATGTAATGGTTTCGGAAACTGCGCTTGAACTCTTCCCAAGTAATGTTCTCGGGGTCATGGTGGGCTGCCACGTAGGCGGTCCACCAATCAGCAGCGGGTCCATGCAATTGGTGAGAGGCAAACAGCACCCTCTCATACCCTTGGCATTGTATGATCCTCATCTTGCTCTCGATGGTCTTTAGCCAGTCATCTGCCTCCAGAGGTTCAGCAGCACTTGCAAACTTTGGAGGTTGAGTCCCTAGAAACTCACTCAACTTTGGTTGGCGTGGTGCAGCTTGTGGAGGTGGAGCTTGGTGCAAGTTGGCCACCACTTGAGTTAGGCTCTGGATGAGCTGATTCTGATTTTCAAGCATTTGGTGGATGGGATTAGTTCCTTCGCGGCAACCACCCCTGTCTTGTCTTCCAGAAAGATGAGGGTTGCCGAACTCATCGTTGTTGTTGGCGGGGTTGGCACCACGACTCTTTCCTCTTCCGGCCATCTATCATGATCAACCAGATTTTAATTTAAAGCATTATGCATTAACTTCCCGAATTTGCTTGTTTAAACTTAAACTTTTGAGGCCTTATTATATTAACACTTTTTGAGGGTTTCACGTCTCACGCGAAAATAAATGCACTCTTAAATTCATAGGGGTTCACAAATCAAAGCAAAACATCCTAAAGACGAGGTTGTGGACAAATGCCCATGGCTTCCACAACTCAAGTCACACACCAAACATTAACACACCATTAACTAAGGTATTGACTCGACTACTCGGTAACCTGCTGAACTAAGGGAAAGGACTCTACACGACTCGTATCACTGAGCTGGCTCCTCGGGGTCTTCCTCATCATTGCGGCTGCCCTCTGACTCCGCTTTGGGTGGGGAAGCTGCTGGTGGAGAAGTGCGGCGATGCCTGCTCGCCCGACGATCTGGGGAGTCAGGAGTCCATGTGTCATTCACGGTGACACACAGTTCATTCCCATATCCTCTTTCTGTCGCCCTCAAGCTGGCGCAAAGCAATGCCTTAGTCTCCTTCAGGGTGTCACAAACATCCTGAAGCTCCTGCTGACACTCCTGCAGTCGAGTGCTGAGCATAGCAGCATCCTCCAAGCACAGGTCCATGTGCTCATGGGAAGTCCCCTGCTGCACTGGCGGGTACTTGTATTCCGCGGTACCACTCTCACGCTGGAGGACACACATGTACCAGTCCTGTCCAGGTGGCGACTGTAGATGTAACTCTGGCAGGTGACGACCTCCCAGGTGACATCCTTCTCGGCATCGACCTGTGTCGCTCGACAAGCTGGAGAGCGGTGGATCTTGAGCAGCTGATTTTCCTGGATAATCCTCATTTCTGAACTCCATTCTTCTCGCTTCTCACGAATGGTCCGGGTGGAGCTTTAGTGTATGATTAGCTTGCCCGTATTGCCGGCAGCGTGGAGCATACGTCGTAGACGGTGCAACAAGCCTCCTACTGCCAATCCATAGGAGTGGTACGTCACCGGACGATTCTCCTCTCTCAGGGCAAGGGCAACTACAAGAACTCTCCCTCAGGTGAACTTGCGGGCAGTGCGGATCATGCGAACCATCTAAAACATAAAGCATTTAAAATTAAGTTAGATTAGAGTTAAACAAAAATTGTATTTTGAGTAAAAGTTGGGGTAAGATGATTAAAGTGACCCCATTAAATAACACTTTTCAACCCACACCTTTGTAAAATAGTTTTTAAGAAAATAGGGTCCTTAAATACGTCCATTTCTACCTAGGTCCACGTTCCTACGGGCAACCTTGGCTCTGATACAACTTCTGTCACACCCGGTTTGTCCCAAAGAACAACCGAGTGAATATGACATGTATGCCAGGATCATTCTCTCATACATGTGATGACAAATAGTGAAGCATCATTTATTACAAGCCAGGTGTCGAATATAAATATGTCTTACAAAGCATACTCGATGGACGATAATAAGTTGATAACATGTAAATAAAACAGCAGCGGAATGTAAATCTTGTGGGCTTAATCACAGGCGTTGCCCAGGGGACTCCGTGAACCTAGAATCCTTCCTCGGGACCAAAGTCTTGGTCATTAAACACCACATCGTTCTCTTGACCTGAGCAGCAATATAAACCAACAGAAAAGCAAGTTTGAGTACCGTGGGTACTAAGCAAGTGTGGGAAAGTTATGTCATGCATGGCTAGAGCAAGGAGAGGTTGAACTCATGGTTAAAGCACTACGCAAATAATACCTATCACCTTAGCTTATTAAGCACCTACATTACTATACAGGTGAAATGGTCCCAATCTCCCAACCCATCATCAAAATTAAATAACCATGATATCATTTCCAATGTTAAGCTCCCCGCTTAACATTCACAACTTTCCAATCCATCATCCTCTAATCATGAATAAGTCCAAGCCGCTCTTGACCATGAGCACAGCTGTCATGACTGTTTTGACTCTGCAAAGTTTGCACCACTGTACCCACATGTAGTGATTTCATCCCCCGTTGCCGGGTGGACTAAAAGAACCTCCATTATACCAGTGGCCGCGAACCACATTCACACTTCCCAGGTTTGTAGCCAGGAGATCACTACGAAGCCTTTACAAAGGGATTCCGGACGAGCGTCGGCCCACTGAGGTTTCACCCCTAACAGCATACAAGAGGCTCCAACCCCTCTGCAGTGGCCCCCTCTTGAGCCTTGCGGTTCATATGGTAGTCCAGCTGAGACCTATTCCCCGCACCATCCAACACACCCATACTACGCCGGGAATACACCTAATTAATTGGCCAAGCTGCCCCATCTCAGCATGTGGTTGGCATGGTATAGCCAGATTACATGCTCCATGAACTGGTCCTTAGGATCCAGGCAAGTACTAAACACAAACCCGAGTCTCGTGCACCTAGCACCAACCAAATCATCCAACTTGCCTCGATCCCTACCTCTACATAACTCATAATATCTCATTCAAGAGTAAGGTAAATAAATTGGTGATCTCATATCCCAATTATCCCATTCTAAGCATGGCTAAGCATAAGCATAATAATAAATGACATGATAAAATAAATCCCAACCCAAGCTACAAGACACAAGGTAATGCAATTCTAGGGAAACTTCCTAGCATGCTTTTCATATTTCAATTGAAAATGCAAATAATTCTATATACACATCCTAGTATAGGATCAAAGTGGTCAAGGATACTTGCCTTCTTCCTGCTGCTCTGGGAATGGAAAGTCTTGGTCTTGGAAGGGGAGAACTTGCTCTAGGGAAGGTTCTACTCATGCCAATACACATAGCAAAAGAAAACAATAATCCATAAGCCGTAGTTCACACTTTCACTCATGCAAACAACACATACATACATATGGAAGTCATTCACATTACTATGTGTTGTGGTTATCCTACATGTGTTGATTTTTGGCCTACATGCACTTTTAAACATATGTATATGATTTCTAACTTTTGTATTTAGATTTTTATTTGCACACTATATATGGATTTCCAATTTAAACAAATTCTTTATATTCAATTAATACACTCTTTAGCTACCAAGTTTGCATGGAAGGTAATTTCCTACTACAAGTGGGTTTTCAGATCTTCTACCAAATCCTAAATTGAAGTCTTTGGATTTGGAGACTTCATTTATCATTTTCTAATTATGCATACCTATTTTCCTATATTTTCCAGATTTATTTTCTATTCCTAAAAGTGAGTTTTTAAATCTTAAATAGTAGGACTTATCATCTAAACAGAAAAGGTTCTGATCTAAAATATTAAATAATATACTTTTGAACTTCTCCTCTGATGTGAACTAATTTGAATTTATTTTATCAGTTTTTAGAATTATTTCCTAGCCTAAAGATGTGTTTCTAGAGCTAATAAATATGAACAACACTTAAACAGATTTCATTTCAGCCTAAAATCTATTTTTAGTTCATTCTAAAGTTTTCCAAGTGCTAGGAGAGTTTAGATTTGAATTTGCATATGTGTTTGCCTTACCTTTTAAATTTAAATCCTAGTCACATATTCAAATTTCTGAATTTAATATCATATAGGGTCAAAAAGGTAAATCCACCCTACTGCAGGGTCTAATTTACTATTTCCTAAATTTTCAGGGGTCTAACTACACATTGTAAAAGTCCCAAAAAAATGTGTATGAATAAAAACTATGGGTTGAGTTCATATGTGTGGCAATGACAGGAAAAATGGGACTTGCTAAAATTTTTCTTCATGCAAGGTAAAAAACATGGATGAATATCCAACATGAGGTTCACCTTTTTATTAAAAAGTGTTGGACCAATAAGGAGTTAAATACCTCCTTGCATGTAAGTTTAAAAATCAGATTTTAAATTCAAAGTTCACACATGTAGTGACCAAAAACTTTGAATAAACATGCAGCCCTATAGTTGGGATTATAAGGAAAAGTTTGTTCACAAACTTTTCATTTATAGGGTGGGCTCAAAAGGGAGTTAAAGAGGAGAATTTGCAAACTTCAACCAAATTCAAATTTGGAAAAGCAAATTCAAACTGAATTGGAAGGATTCAAATTCTAACCCCCATTTTAAAACTCAGAATTGTGGGAATTAAGAGGATCAGCTTGAGAAGATATTTGGGGAGGAACTGTGGAGTGGGACCCACATGTCATAGAGCTAAAAGAGGAGCCTTGCACCTTAAGTCTCAGCCCCAGTGGGGAAAATCGTCGAGCTGCACGTGGGCCAAGAGCTGCTCCCACCGTGGAGCCACGGGGGCGCTCGGCAGCGCCACCAGCTGCTGCATTTCCCCACACACGGCGCCCAGAGGCGGTTCTGCGACCTGATAAACCTCCCCTGGACGAAGCAAAGGCCGTCCCTTCTTCTCTCCTCGCGAGCGCACGGCCAGCGATCGTCTTCCCCTCCGCCTCTCAGTCCGATCGGAAGAACGGCGAAACCACCACGCTCTTTCCTCCCCTGACCTGCTAAACAGCACCGCGAGCTCGGCCTCCACCTCCCTGACCCGCAAGCCAGCGAGCTGCAGCCTCCAGTACCCGAGGACAACCGCCGCCGCGGTGACCTAAGCTGAGGAAGGGATCAGGCGCTCGTGGACAGCCCTCCACAACGGGTTTCACGGCCGAGCGATCACACCTACGGACGCGCACGGGTGCGGTGCTGCTCTCAGCCCAAGCTCGGGCCATACCGGGAAGCATCGCCGGCGAATTTCGAAGTTTTGCTCCGGCGACGTCAACCCGAGCATCCGGTATGGAAATCCAAAATTCTCTACTTCTATTCGTTCTTAGCTCGTCAAACTTTGCACGAAGGAGCTGGACTAGCCGGCGATTATATTCTCTTAAGCATTCGTCGCATGAAAACCCTTTGGGACGACGTATTTTGAGGTCTACCGATCATTTCTCCGGCGGACCCATTTGGTCGCATGGCGACAACCCATTTACAGCCACTCCCAAGCCATTTTGAGGCCGTGCCGATCTTCCTAGAGCTGCGCTGGTGCTGTAGGGCGCGTCGGCGCAGGTTTTGGTGGGCCAGAAACCCTAGGCGACGCTGCCGAACTACCACAGAGGCAGTCACACGTCGCCGGCCATGTTCCGGTCGTCGGCAGCCCTAGCCAACCCCACCGCCGTGTTCCTCGGTGTCACAAACTCCCTGGCGGCGAGTTTCAGCTCAGGCGGTGGCCGGAAACGGCGAGCCGGCGAGCTCCGGCGTCAGGCAGGCGAGGGGCAGCGCGGGCGCGGGGAAGAAGCGGGAGGTAGAAGACGAAGCGTGGGCCCCATCTGTCAGCAGCTCAAATTTTAAACCCGGGATCGGGTGTGGCCGGGATCCCGTGTGTTGGCGCGCAGAGACGCTGTGGCCCGCTGTGGCTTCGTTTCTATTGGCTGGAATTCAAAACTGTGGGTCCAGCCGAATTTGCTGTAGGGAAATAATTCCAGACTTAGCTCAATCTTTGGAAATTCATATCTCCCTGTAGAAAACTCCAAATTGAGTGATTCCAATTGGGTTGGATTCATCTCTCTGAGTTCTATCCAAATATGAACTCAGATTTCTATGAAGTCAATATTATATTCTGGAAAATTCTTTGAAGGTTTTCTGAAAAAGAATTTTTGAGGGAGTTTGGGTTATCCAAAAATACCCAAATTTTTCCAGAATATTTTTTAGCATATTGTTGACCTTATAGCAATTTTTCAGCTCATTTGCAGATCATTTGAGTAGGAATTTGCTAAAAACAATCTGCTGTGTTCATAAGAGTCCAGAAACATTTTCATAAAATGTTTCCCACTTCAAAAATCTGTTCTGAGCAATCCATAGCTCCAAAAATCATAGGAAAATTTAGGCAAGCTCTCTGGGACATACTTGGAATTGTAGTTCACTTAGTTGGGCATGAAAATGCTCATTACTACAGAATTAATTCTATTGAGTACAAATGCTTAAAGAATTGTTCTGGGAGAACTACCCAAGTAAAAGGGCTGAATTTTGGACCAGATGACTCTCATGTGATCAATAACTCACATGTAAATTATCAGCCCAAGATGAGTCCTGGAACTCCCTGTTCTTATTCTCCATACTTATGTATAAGGGAAAAATACATAAGAGATATTGTGAGAATTATGGAGGACACAATATGACCCCACATTAGCTGCAATTTTGGCAAGCTAAATCCTTAGGTAGTATAGAACCTGCTGTAAAAGTTTTGAGGCCATTGGAGTTCTTGTTCTTCAGTTGCACTCAAATCTTTTCAGCTTGTCTATTAGGATCATTAGGGAAAATGATTAGTGTATAGCTAACGCCTTAAGGTCAATTTAGTTTAATTCTGTTCTTTGCACAACAGAGGCAAACCAAGCCATGCTTGGCTTTTCCACACAAACTCTGTCCTAAGAAATTAATTCCATAACTTCTCTCCATTACATTCCATAAAACATGTGCATATGCATCTCAATAGGAACCACAACGAAGGGGACTCAAAGGAGTGATTCATCGAAGTGGATCAAGCTCCGGAGAGTCAAGGGTGGATCTGCAAGGATACTAACTGCTTATATACGACTACCCTGCAAAACAGGCAAGCTCCGGTTTGCATTTAGCAGCTGTTAAGTTTTTACTTTGTATTCACCTTTGGTTAAGATTTGAACTGTGCATTAGGTCTAGTGTTTGATACTCCTCTTGCATAGCCAAATGACCCATGGAGTATTGGGTAGGTGTCTTTCACCGTGTAGAACTGCCATGCTTAAGTACGGTTCGGTAGAAGTCGAGTGGTGAGATGCTACTCGCAGATTTAGGAACAACAGGGGCATACGGGATTGGTTCGTAATTGAATTAGCAAGTTAAAGTTGAGACCGGAAGGTTGTAGGAGCAGCAGGACATAGGGGCCTGGGTGTTGTAGACCTGTCCGTGTCGGTCAAGGACCGATCCGTATGCGGCCCTGTTGAACAAGTTTGAGTTGTGTACCGGACTCATGCTGGCTATATGGGACCCAGTAAACCGATGTACCTCGGGAAGCTGTCGTTGGGACTTTTCGGGTCGCCTCAGGTGGACGGCCGGTGTGCAGTATGTGGGGAATATTCTCATGACATCTCACGTCAGAAGGTGCACCATGAGAGTAGCTACTGTACGGGGCGACTTGATCGATTCAGCGGGGGTGAAACGGGGGAAAGGCTGCCACGTACGACGTCAGTGATGGTTGTTGTAGGCAACGTCGAGTACGGGCGTACGTGTCGTGTAGTCCGGGTGTTATTGATTCGAATCACCGTCGCTCGCGGAATGGACCGAGCATACTTGTTCTCACAGTCGTGACGTAGTAAGAACTTGCATGAGAAAGGAACTAATCATCTTGATGTGAAGTATTATTCTACCTTGTATTGAAGCTTGATGAATAGGCTAGTGCAAACTCGATTCTTTTATGCCATGAGCAATTTACATCGGGGGAAAGCGTTTCTTGTCTGATTGTGGACTCCCGATGTAGCGTGCCCAGGGTTACTTAAAATGCTGCAATTAATACCTGCAAGTAAGGATTCACTTTTAGGCGAGTTAATTATGCTTATGCCATCCTATGTTAGGTTCATAACCTCACTTAGAGTTTCATGTTTAGGGTGACGGTTAAGTCTTGCTGAGCATTATGCTCACGGATGCTATCCGAGTTGTTTTGCAGGTAATTGACTCGATGCTTATGAGAAGGGGTGCCGATGAGACTCGGGAACCTCCGAGTGCTTACTCAAAGAGCATACTCGCCGCTGCAGATTGTCTTCGTGTTGCTAGTAAGTAACGTCCGCGGGCTGGACCGTTTCTTTGTTTGTAGTTTAGATATGAGTCGTGAGAGTGATAGTCTTCCGCTGTAGTTTACTCTGATATAACTATTTGTAAAACATTCTTGTACGCTTCCGCTAAACTATCTATGTAATATGATGTGTGTTCATCGACCCGTGTGCTGTTGGGTGCCGCATAACACGGCACCACCCCACGAGGTCCTGTGTCCCTTACAGCATGGTATCAGAGCTGCGTTGGGAACAGAGCACGGATTGAGCATCATATTATGTCAAAAACTTAGGATACGGTGAGATAACGGTACTAGGCCCACATAAGGACTACTATTAGTATAATATGAAGGTGGCAAGCTAACCTATTTGTTATGTCGGAAAATCGTGCATCTCGGGACGTTTATGTCTTGGGGGGTGCACGTATGCGCTGTCCACCAGTGCGCACAAGCTGAAGGGTGGAGCCTCACGGGTAGCAGGTAACCCGACCCGCTTTAGTATCCTCTACGACTCTTCATGTCGTTTGGGGTATTCGAGCAGCGTCTGTCCCAGGCGTGCGTGGTGCAATTTGGGAGACCCCGTCACGTGGTCAGTAACGTGAACACGTAGCTCAAGGCGTGTTTGGCTTGAGAACACCTGGGCGAGTGATGACGGCTGGGTGTACAAACTGTTATGGATACCGGGTTCGGTGTGCAGCCGGACCTGATGATTGAGTGTGGCTTATGTAGGTACTAACCACGAAAACCTTAGTACGTGTAGAACATGTTTGCGAGTGACCGTTTTAGTGCCACCTAATGATACGTGTATGCCGGTGTAATCCGGTTAGGTTTTTCTTTGGTAAGGCACGTAGTACCGTCATATGTCTTACGGTGCATCGTCACCGTACTACACTGGATAGTATTCTTACCTATGAAGAAATCATTCATGACTAACTTCCAAACTAAAAATGGATGTGATAAAGCACATATTAGTTACTGAGCTCTTCATTTGAACTAAGTTCAAAGAAGAGACTTGTTAGGCTTCTTTTGATCTCAAAAAAGAGTGCTCTGTTCGAGCAGAAGTTTTGCCGAACTTTAACAGAGCATAACTCTGATTAGCTTGAACCAATGGAGGTGTTTGATACCGTTATGGAAAGGTTACTAAGTTCTCTACAACTTTTCTGTAGAACTCCAGAGCCAAATCCGATACCAACTTGGTCGAATGTCCAGATGAATGCAAACTGTTCAGAAAACAGAGCAGCTGCAAACTTCTCTGGATGTTGCTGTAAATTAGCCGTCACAGTCTGTAATAAAAAATTTCTAAGGGCCATATGATACACCGTTGGAAAGGTTAGGAGCTTTGTAACAATTCTGTAGTTCATAGTATGTTCAGAATTGTACTTCATTTGTATGTAAAACTGTGATGAAAACAGCCACATACAAAGGAGGTGCTGGCAAATTTTAGCCAGAAATTCTGTCAACTTTGAACAATCCTAACTTTGTTCCAGAAATGATCTAGGGGCACGTGAGTACTCGTTGAAAATATACTGAAGTTAACTTTAACTTTGGTATTCAACTTGAGTTATGAAAATGCTAATAAATGGATCAAATTCTGGGTTAAGTACATAAAGGTCTGTTCTGTACAGAGTGAGGGACTGAATATGTTGGCTTTAGAAAGATGTGTAAACATGAAATTTTGTTATGCTTTCATAAAGTTTTAGCATGTTCATGTTTTACATACTTTCACATACTGCTGAGATCATATTTTGACTCCCCTCACAAATTATCTTTGTGCAGTATGGTGCGTACTCATTCTCCGAGTAGGGTTGATAGTTCTCGTCAAGACAATGATGACTCGACTCCACCACGGGCACCGCCATCAACGGTATGGGCGGATGTCATGGCTCAGATGGTCGAGTCAAGTCAAGAGAACACAAGACTACTCCAAGCCTTGGTACACCAGGGTTTACTATAGAGTGCACAACAGGACGTTCCACCTCGGAACGCCTACTTGGATTTCTTGGCGACACAACCGCCAATCTTTACAGAAGCCCATGAACCAGTGGAAGCTGATCAGTGGCTTCGAGTTATGGAGTCCAAGTTTGGGGTGTTTGAGTGCGACGAATATCAGAAGGCATCATTTGCAGCTCAACAGCTCCATGGAGCCGCCGGAAATTGGTGGTTCGCTTATCTTGCCACCGTTCCGGAAGGTCATCAAGTGGAATGGACAGAATTTCGTGAAGCATTCCGGGCTCGTCACATTCCTATGGGTTTTATCAAGGCCCAGCAGCAGGCATTCAGAAACTTGAAGCAGGGGGACATGAGTGTCCTCGATTATGTCAGACGATTCAATCTTCTGGCACAATATGCTCCTGCTTATGCAACGAGCGAAGCTGCCATGTGTGACTACTTTTACTATGGCTTGAGTGCCATACTAAAAGAGAAGTTAGCTTTGTTCAATCAAGGCAGTTACACCGAGTTGATCAGTGCTGCTCTGCTGCAAGAACAAGCGACACTTGAGTGTCAAGCAGAGAAGAGGGACCGGGAGGATGTGCAAGAAGACACACCAATCGTTCCTCGTAAATACCGTGTGGTGTATCACACACCATCCGATGAAATATGGCAATCACCAGTGAGATCAACTCCGTACAGATTTCCTGCTCAAGAATCTTGTCTTGAAGCAACACCTTTGCCGCAGCAACGAATGACACCTGTGACATCATTGCTGCAGCCGAGTGCATCAACTCCTCAACCACAAGTCGACGAAGAACCCGAGAAACCTCCGTGTTCTTATTGCCACCGTTTTGGGCATTTTAGGCAGGAATGCCGGGAGAAGTTGGTGAACACCAGACAGCCATCTTCATCAGGTGGTATGCCGCCACCTGCTCCAGTCAACATAACAGCATTGCAATCCGGGAGTGTGCAACACCTTGCTATTGAGGATGTCCCGGAGGGAGCAACGGTGTTAGCGGGCATGTTTACTCTCAAGGACGTGCCCGTGTTGGTACTTTTTGATTCAGGTGCAACTCACAATTTTATCAGCAAAACATGCGTGGATCAGCACCAATTATCCACCAATACCCCCACAACGAGTTATCTTATACGTTCACCGGGAGGAAATATCTCTGCCAATCAGATTGTGTCCCGAGCAGCTTTATGTTTGGGCGGAAAAATACACCCAACATCCCTTATTATGTTGGATAGGCAGAAGATAGACATTATATTGGGGATGTCTTGGTTAATTCGTCACGGTGCCGTTCTCAATATCGGTAACCGGACTGTCCAGATTGACTCGCCGATTCACGGACAGCACACTCTGTTTTTAGACAGCGAAGATCCAGATATGGTAGAGGCCTACCACACGGAAGCGCTGAAGCTTGAAGATATTCCGGTGGTACGTGATTATCCCGACGTATTTCCCGATGACTTACCGGGCATGCCGCCCGAACGGGACGTCGAGTTCAAAATTGAACTGGCGCCGGGAACGACGCCTATTTCACGAAGGCCTTACAAGATGGCACCTAACGAGCTAGCGGAGTTGAAAGAGCAACTTAATAAACTCATGAGCAAGGGTTTCATACGGCCAAGTTCTTCACCTTGGGGTTGCTCAGCGCTATTCGTTAAGAAGAAGGACGAAACACTACGGCTATGTGTTGATTACCGTCCTCTCAATGCTGTCACAATAAAGAACAAGTATCCTTTGCCCCGCATTGACATCCTGTTTGATCAACTTGTGGGTGCAAAGGTATTTTCGAAGATGGATCTTCGGTCGGGCTATCATCAAATCAAGATCCGACCGGAGGACATACCGAAGACAGCTTTCTCGACGAGATACGGACTCTACGAGTACCTCGTCATGTCATTTGGGCTAACCAACGCTCCGGCACACTTTATGTATTTGATGAATTCTGTATTCATGCCGGAGCTAGACAAGTTTGTCGTGGTATTCATCGACGACATTTTGGTTTACTCCAAATCTAAAGAAGAGCACGCTGAACATCTGCGTATTGTGCTACAACGGTTGCGGGAGCACCAATTGTATGCCAAGTTCAGCAAGTGCGAATTTTGGATTGATCAAGTGCCTTTCCTAGGCCATATCATTTCAGCAGAGGGCATTGCCGTGGACCCCAGCAAAATTGAACAAGTGCTCAAGTGGGAATCTCCCAAGTCAGTCCACGAGGTCCGAAGTTTCCTAGGTTTAGCAGGGTATTATCGGAGGTTCATTCCGAGCTTCTCAAAAATTGCTAAACCAATGACGGAGCTGCTGAAGAAGGGCACTAAATACATGTGGAATGCAACATGTGAAGCCGCATTCAAAACTTTGGTGAAACATCTCACAACGGCTCCAGTTCTTGCTCAACCGGACACGACGAAGCCATTCGATGTATACTGCGATGCATCCGGCATCGGTCTCGGCTGCGTTCTGATGCAAGAAGGGCGTGTAGTCGCCTATGGGTCTCGTCAACTGCGAAACCACGAGCAGCATTATCCAACTCACGATCTTGAGCTTGCTGCAGTGGTGTTGGCGTTAAAGATGTGGAGGCATTACCTACTTGGTAATCTTGTTCACCTCTACACCGACCATAAAAGCCTGAAGTACATCTTCACGTAGAAGGAGCTGAATATGAGACAACGGAGATGGTTGGAGCTCATAAAAGATTATGAAATTGAGATCCACTATCATCCAGGAAAAGCAAACGTGGTTGCCGACGCGCTTAGTCGGAAAGCCCACGTTCACAACTTAGCGGTTGCTGAGTTGGAAGATGAAGAACCTAGCCTCCGTGTCATTCCGTATGGCGTGCTTTATAATCTCGCGCTCATTCCAACGATCCGTGAAGAGATTGTTGAGGCTCAAAGAAGAGACAGAGGTATGTCTCACATACGGAGAAGACTCGACAACGGAGAGATGAAATGCTTCCGGAAGGATGAGAACGGTACGATATGGTTTAAAGACCGTATAGTGGTACCGCGTAATATGAAACTCCGGAAGAAGATCTTGGATGAAGCCCACCTGTCTAAGTTTTCCATTCATCCCGGAAGTAACAAGATGTACCAAGATTTGAAACAGAAATTTTGGTGGACGAGGATGAAGAGGGAGATTGCTAAATACGTATCCGAATGCGATACGTGTAGACGGGTCAAGGCGGATCATATGCGGAAAGCCCGACCGCTACAACCTTTAAAGATTCCGGCGTGGAAATGGGAGGATGTGAGTATGGACTTCATCGTCGGATTACCGCTCACATCCTGGAAGCATGACTCGATATGGGTGATTGTCGGCCGGTTGACAAAGTCGGCTCATTTCATACCGGTGAACACTCATTATCGAGCAAGGCAATATGCGGAGTTATTCATCTCCAGAATTATTTGCTCACATGGTGTCCCGAAGACCATCATTTCAGATCGAGGTGCGCTGTTTGTTGCTCGTTTTTGGGAGCAGCTGCACGCCTCGTTGGGCACTAAGCTGATTAGGAGCTCCGCGTATCACCCTCAAACCGATGGACAAACTGAGAGGGTGAATCAAGTACTTGAGGATATGTTGAGAGCGTGTGCCATCCACCACGGTAGGAATTGGGACGATGACCTACCACTGGCGGAGTTTTCATACAACAACGGTTATCAAGCGAGTATTAAAATGGCACCGTATGAAGCTCTCTATGGCCGGAAGTGTCGCACACCACTGAATTGGTGTGAGTCCGGCGAAAGAGTTCTGTTTGGGATTGATCTTGTCAACGAAGCCGAAGACCGAGTTCGGTTGATACAAGAAAACTTAAAGGCTGCACAATCCCGACAGAAGAGCTACGCGGATCAGAGGCGTAGGCCATTACATTTTGACGTCGGAGAACACGTTTATCTTCGTGTATCCCCGATGAAGGGAATTCACCGGTTCGGTGTAAAGGGGAAGCTCGCTCCCCGTTTTATTGGTCCTTTTGCTATCACGGAGAAGTGGGGACCCGTAGCCTACCGGCTGGAGTTACCGGCAAGTCTAGCGGGTGTTCATGATGTATTTCATGTTTCACAGCTGCGGAAGTGCCTCAAATTCACCGCTGCTGTTCGCACTGAGGACATCGACGAATTTAAACCGGACCTGACCTACACCGAGCGACCGGTTCAGATTTTGGATGAAAAGACCCGGGTAACCCGGAACCGAACGATCCGATTTTTCAAGGTGCTGTGGAGTAATCACACCGCGGAAGAGGCGACGTGGGAAAGTGAAGATTATCTCCGCACCAACTACCCGGAACTTTTATCTTTGTACAGTTTGTAATTACCTCTCCCGTCGCGTTCCTCTTTTGTAATCTCGGGACGAGATTCTTTTAAGGGGGGAGGAATGTAAAAGTCCCAAAAAAATGTGTATGAATAAAAACTATGGGTTGATTTCATATGTGTGGCAATGACAGGAAAAATGGGACTTGCTAAAATTTTTCATCATGCAAGGTAAAACATGGATGAATATCCAACATGAGGTTCACCTTTTTATTGAAAAGTGTTGGACCAATAAGGAGTTAAATACCTCCTTGCATGTAAGTTTAAAAATCAGATTTTAAATTCAAAGTTCACACATGTAGTGACCAAAAACTTTGAATAAACATGCAGCCCTATAGTTGGGATTATAAGGAAAAGTTTGTTCACAAACTTTTCATTTATAGGGTGGGCTCAAAAGGGAGTTAAAGAGGAGAATTTGCAAACTTCAACCAAATTCAAATTTGGAAAAGCAAATTCAAACTGAATTGGAAGGATTCAAATTCTAAACCCCATTTTAAAACTCAGAATTGTGGGAATTAAGAGGATCAGCTTGAGAAGATATTTGGGGAGGAACTGTGGAGTGGGACCCACATGTCATAGAGCTAAAAGAGGAGCCTTGCACCTTAAGTCTCAGCCCCAGTGGGGAAAATCATCAAGCAGCACGTAGGCCAAGAGCTGCTCCCACCGTGGAGCCACGGGGCGCTCGGCAGCGCCACCAGTTGCTGCATTTCCCCACACACGGCGCCCAGAGGCGGTTCTGCGACCTGATAAACCCCCCTGGACGAAGCAAAGGCCGTCCCTTCTTCTCTCCTCGCGAGCGCACGGCCAGCGATCGTCTTCCCCTCCGCCTCTCGGTCCGATCGGAAGAATGGCGAAACCACCACGCTCTTTCCTCCCCTGACCTGCTAAACAGCACCGCGAGCTCGGCCTCCACCTCCCTGACCCGCAAGCCAGCGAGCTGCAGCCTCCAGTACCCGAGGACAACCGCCGCCGCGGCGACCTAAGCCGAGGAAGGGATCAGGCGCTCGTGGACAGCCCTCCACAACGGGTTTCACGGCCGAGCGATCACACCTACGGATGCGCACGGGTGCGGTGCTGCTCTCAGCCCAAGCTCGGGCCATACCGGGAAGCATCGCCAGCGAATTTCGAAGTTTTGCTCCGGCGACGTCAACCCGAGCATCTGGTATGGAAATCCAAAATTCTCCACTTCTATTCGTTCTTAGCTCGTCAAACTTTGCACGGAGGAGCTGGACTAGCTGGCGATTATATTCTCTTAAGCATTCGTCGCATGAAAACCCTTTGGGACGACGTATTTTGAGGTCTACCGATCATTTCTCCGGCGGACCCATTTGGTCGCACGGCGACAACCCATTTACAGCCACTACCAAGCCATTTTGAGGCCGTGCCGATCTTCCTAGAGCTGCGCTGGTGCTGTAGGGCGCGTCGGCGCAGGTTTTGGTGGGCCGGAAACCCTAGGCGACGCTGCCGAACTACCACAGAGGCAGTCACACGTCGCCGGCCATGTTCCGGTTGTCGGCAGCCCTAGCCAACCCCACCGCCGTGTTCCTCGGTGTCACAAACTCCCTGGCGGCGAGTTTCAGCTCAGGCGGTGGCCGGAAACGGCGAACCGGCGAGCTCCGGCGTCGGGCCGGCGAGGGGCAGCGCGGGCGCGGGGAAGAAGCGGGAGGTAGAAGACGAAGCGTGGGCCCCATCTGTCAGCAGCTCAAATTTTAAACCTGGGATCGGGTGTGGCCGGGATCCCGTGTGTTGGCGCGCAGAGACGCTGTGGCCCGGTGTGGCTTCGTTTCTATTGGCTGGAATTCAAAACTGTGGGTCCAGCCGAATTTGCTGTAGGGAAATAATTCCAGACTTAGCTCAATTTTTGGAAATTCATATCTCCCTGTAGAAAACTCCAAATTGAGTGATTCCAATTGGGTTGGATTCATCTCTCTGAGTTCTATGCAAATATGAACTCAGATTTCTATGAAAGTTAATATTATATTCTGGAAAACTCTTTGAAGGTTTTCTGAAAAAGAATTTTTGAGGGAGTTTGGGTTATCCAAAAATACCCAAATTTTGCCAGAATATTCTTTAGCATATTGTTGACCTTATAGCAATTTTTCAGCTCATTTGCAGATCATTTGAGTAGGAATTTTCTAAAAACAATCTTCTGTGTTCATAAGAGTCCAGAAACATTTTCAGAAAATGTTTCCCACTTCAAAAATCTGTTCTGAGCAATCCATAGCTCCAAAAATCATAGGAAAATTTAGGCAAGCTCTCTGGGACATACTTGGAATTGTAGTTCACTTAGTTGGGCATGAAAATGCTCATTACTACAGAATTAATTCTATTGAGTACAAATGCTTAAAGAATTGTTCTGGGAGAACTACCCAAGTAAAAGGGCTGAATTTTGGACCAGATGACTCTCATGTGATCAAGAACTCACATGTAAATTATCAGCCCAAGATGAGTCCTGGAACTCCCTGTTCTTATTCTCCATACTTATGTATAAGGGAAAAATACATAAGAGATATTGTGAGAATTATGGAGGACACAATATGACCCCACATTAGCTGCAATTTTGGCAAGCTAAATCCTTAGGTAGTATAGAACCTGCTGTAAAAGTTTTGAGGCCATTGGAGTTCTTGTTCTTCAGTTGCACTCAAATCTTTTCAGCTTGTCTATTAGGATCATTAGGGAAAATGATTAGTGTATAGCTAAGGCCTTAAGGTCAATTTAGTTTAATTCTGTTCTTTGCACAACAGAGGCAAACCAAGCCATGCTTGGCTTTTCCACACAACCTCTGTCCTAAGAAATTAATTCCATAACTTCTCTCCATTACATTCTATAAAACATGTGCATATGCATCTCAATAGGAACCACAACGAAGGGGACTCAAAGGAATGATTCATCGAAGTGGATCAAGCTCCGGAGAGTCAAGGGTGGATCTGCAAGGATACTAACTGCTTATATACGACTACCCTGCAAAACAGGCAAGCTCCGGTTTGCATTTCACAGCTGTTAAGTTTTTACTTTGTATTCACCTTTGGTTAAGATTTGAACTGTGCATTAGGTCTAGTGTTTGATACTCCTCTTGCATAGCCAAATGACCCATGGAGTATTGGGTAGGTGTCTTTCACCGTGTAGAACTGCCATGCTTAAGTACGGTTCGGTAGAAGTCGAGTGGTGAGATGCTACTCGCAGATTTAGGAACAATAGGGGCATACGGGATTGGTTCGTAGTTGAATTAGCAAGTTAAAGTTGAGACCGGAAGGTTGTAGGAGCAGCAGGACATAGGGGCCTGGGTGCTGTAGACCTGTCCGTGTCGGTCAAGGACCGATCCGTATGCGGCCCTGTTGAACAAGTTTGAGTTGTGTACCAGACTCATGCTGGCTATATGGGACCCAGTAAACCAATGTACCTCGGGAAGCTGTCGTTGGGACTTTTCGGGTCGCCTCAGGCGGACGGCCGGTGTGCAGTATGTGGGGAATATTCTCATGACATCTCACGTCGGAAGGTGCACCATGAGAGTAGCTACTGTACGGGGCGACTTGATCGATTCAGCGGGGGTGAAACGGGGGAAAGGCTGCCACGTACGACGTCAGTGATGGTTGTTGTAGGCAACGTCGAGTACGGGCGTACGTGTCGTGTAGTCCGGGTGTTATTGATTCGAATCACCTTCGCTCGCGGAATGGACCGAGCATACTTGTTCTCACAGTCGTGACGTAGTAAGAACTTGCATGAGAAAGGAACTAATCATCTTGATGTGAAGTATTATTCTACCTTGTATTGAAGCTTGATGAATAGGCTAGTGCAAACTCGATTCTTTTATGCCATGAGCAATTTACATCGGGGGAAAGCGTTTCTTGTCTGATTGTGGACTCCCGATGTAGCGTGCCCAAGGTTACTTAAAATGCT
Source organism: Neostapfia colusana (assembly GCA_030760725.1). Lineage (NCBI taxonomy): Eukaryota > Viridiplantae > Streptophyta > Magnoliopsida > Poales > Poaceae > Neostapfia > Neostapfia colusana. The sequence continues at coordinate 49,814,628 of JASWHV010000014.1, read as the reverse complement.
GCAATTAATACCTGCAAGTAAGGATTCACTTTTAGGCGAGTTAATTATGCTTATGCCATTCTATGTTAGGTTCATAACCTCACTTAGAGTTTCATGTTTAGGGTGACGGTTAAGTCTTGCTGAGCATTATGCTCACGGATGCTATCCGAGTTGTTTTGCAGGTAATTGACTCGATGCTTATGAGAAGGGGTGCCGATGAGACTTGGGAACCTCCGAGTGCTTACTCAAAGAGCATCCTCGCCGCTGCAGATTGTCTTCGTGTTGCTAGTAAGAAACGTCCGCGGGCTGGACCGTTTCTTTGTTGCTAGTTTAGATATGAGTCGTGAGAGTGATAGTCTTCCGCTGTAGTTTACTCTGATATAACTATTTGTAAAACATTCTTGTACGCTTCCGCTAAACTATCTATGTAATATGATGTTTGTTCATCGACCCGTGTGCTGTTGGGTGCCGCATAACACGGCACCACCCCACGAGGTCCTGTGTCCCTTACACACATAACAGAGGGGTTTTCCTAATTTTTATTAAGTCCAGGGGCTAAAACTGATTTTTAAATGAATTTACACGAATTTCTGAAGTTCCAGGGGCTAGATCAGAAGTTTCCGGGGCTAGCTCGTGTTTTCCGAGATCCCCAGGGGGTAGCGCATAAGAATCCCGGCCTTTATAACGCGGCGCTGATGTGGACCGTCCGATTTAAAATAGACGGCTGAGATTATAACATGAAGCGATACGGGTTAGATCTAATAGGAACCGCACGATTTAAAATGGACGGGCCTCAGATGGCCACGTCGCCCTGGCCGTGCGCGGGCGGCGCTGCCCGGCGGCGCGCGGCGGCGGGAGGTGGCGATCTCGCCGGAGAACTTCGGGTTTTCGTCTGTACTTTCTAAAACTTGGATTTCTTGGCATGGAACGGTAGAGGGGAGGTCGGGGATCTCACCTCGGGGTTTTTCTTGAGCTCGGAGGCCCTGGAAGGCGGTCGGCGACGAGGTCCGATGTGAAAACACGGCGGTGCTCGTCGGAGCTGTGTCTAGAGCGCAAAACACCGGGTTTCCTTCACCTGCGAGATTCCCTGGAGGCGGTGGAACATGATCAGCGCGTTAGATCAGGAAATCCGAGCGAGGATCGAAAGAAAACGGCGGTAGAAGCTTTGGTTCTCACCGGGAGGAAAAACAGCCGATCGGGGGGGGGGGGGGGGACAGGGTGATGTCGACGTTTATATAGGTGAGGGGGGCGGCGGTCTGTTGGGATCGAGTTGGAGTCGTCCGGGACCGGGAGTCGGGCTGGGGGCGCGGGTTTCCGGAGTTGGTTGCGATCGGGCGCGAGGAAGAGTCCGGTCGTTGGGGCGCGCCGGAGGTAGGAGATGACATGCGGGCCCCATGTGTCAGTGAGAGGGAGAGAGGGCGCGCGGTCATGGGCTGGCGCGAGGGGGGAGAATAGTGGGCCGGCTGGTGGGTTTCGGCCCACTGGCCGGTTGGGTTTTCTTTTTCTTTTTCCTTTTCTTTTATGTTTTGATTTGAATTTGAATTCCAATACAACAACAACAACAACAACAACCAAGCCTTTATCCCAAGCCTGTTGGGGTCGGCTAGACATGAAACCCAATATCAATGAAGTAAAACAGAGGAAGAGATATGAGAACAAGGGAAAAAAAGAAAAAAAAAGAAAAAAAGGAAAAAAGAAAAAGGAAAAAGAGAAAATAGAAAAGAAATAAGAAAAAAGGAAAAGAAAAAGAGAAAAGAAAAAAAGAAAAAAACAAGACTACGATTCTGGCACATGAATTGCTACTTTCCATGCGGTCCTATCATGAGCTAAGTCTCTAGATACATTCCAATCTCTCAAATCTCGTTTTACAGCCTCCTCCCAGGTCAACCTTGGTCGTCCTCTACCCCTCCTAATATTTTCTCTACCTCTTAAAATCCCACTGTTAACCGGTGCTTCTGGAGGTCTCCGTTGGATATGTCCAAACCACCTAAGCCGATGTTGGACTAACTTCTCTTCAATCGGCGCCACCCCTACCTTATCACGAATCGCCTCATTCCTTATTCGGTCTCTTCTCGTGTGCCCACACATCCACCGTAGCATGCGCATCTCTGCGACACTCATTTGTTGGACATGTTGCCGTTTAGTTGGCCAACATTCCGCCCCATAGAGCATCGCGGGTCTGATCACCGTCCTATAGAACTTCCCTTTTAGCTTTTGTGGGACTTTCCTATCACATAGGATTCCAGAGGCTTGTCGCCATTTCATCCACCCTACCTTGATCCTGTGGCAAACATCGTCATCAATATCGCCATTGCTTTGTAACATTGATCCTAAGTATCGGAAAGAGTCCCTTCTAGGTACTATTTGTCCTTGTATACTAACATTTCCCTCTTCACGACCAACACCACTAAAGTCGCACCTCATATACTCGGTTTTGGTCCTACTAAGTCTAAACCCCTTGGACTCTAAGGTTTGTCTCCATAACTCTAATTTCTTATCAACACCATCTCTAGTTTCATCTACCAGCACTACATCATCAGCAAAGAGCATGCACCAAGGGATATCCCCTTGTATATCCTTCGACACCTCATCCATGACCAAGGAAAAGATGTATGGGCTCAAAGCTGATCCTTGATGTAATCCTACCGTGATAGGAAATGCATCAGTCTCACTATCACTTACGCGCACACTTGTCCTAACATTATTGTACATATCCTTGATAAGGGTAATGTACTTTGTTGGCACTTTATGTTTCTCTAGTGCCCACCACATGACTGACCTTGGTATCTTGTCGTACGCCTTCTCCAAGTCGATGAACACCATATGCAAGTCCTTCTTCTGCGCCCTATATCTCTCCATAAGCTGACGAAGCAAGAAAATCGCCTCCATTGTAGACCTCCCAGGCATAAAACCAAACTGGTTTTTAGTGACATTGGTCACTTTCCTCAGGCGGTGTTCAATCACTCTCTCCCAAAGCTTCATAGTATGACTCATAAGCTTAATACCTCGATAATTAGTACAACTTTGAATATCTCCTTTATTTTTGAAGATAGGTACTAATATACTTTTCCTCCATTCTTCAGGCATCTTGTTTGACCGAAAAATGTGGTTGAATAGCTTTGTGAGCCATACTATTGCGACGTCCCCAAGACATCTCCACACCTCAATAGGGACATCGTCAGGGCCGAGGGCCTTTCCTCCTTTCATCCTTTTTAAGGCCTCCTTAACCTCAAACTCTTGTATCCTCCGCACGAACCGCCTGTTGGAGTCATCAAAGGAGTCATCCAACTCAACCATAGTGCTCTCATTCCCATCATTGAATAGCCCATTAAAGTAATCACGCCATCTATTCTTAATCTCTTCATCCTTCACTAGAATGCGGTCAGTCTCATCTTTGATGCATTTAACTTGATTGAGATCTCTCATCTTTCTCTCGCGGATTTTTGCTACCTTGTATATGTCTTTTTCACCTTCTTTTGTCCCTAGTCTCTCATATAACTTATCATAGGTTTGTCCTCTTGCCTTACTCACAACCCGCCTTGCATTCTTCTTAGCCTCTTTGTACTTAATCATGTTGCTTGCGCTTCTATCATTATGCCAACTCTTGTAACACTCCTTCTTCTCCTTAATGGCCTTTTGTACATCCTCATTCCACCACCAAGTGTCTTTATCTATAAGTTTCTTTCCCTTTGTCACACCGAACACCTCACTAGCTACCTTCCTAATGCAAGTTGCCATCTTCATCCACATACTATCTGCATCTCCATTTTCTGCCCAGGGTCCTTCTGTGATCACCCTATTTTTAAAGGATTCTTGTGATTCTCCCTTCAACTTCCACCACTTTGTTCTTGTGATTTTGACACCTTTGTCCCGCAAAGAACATGTATGGAAGCGAAAGTCAGCTACCACAAGCTTATGTTGTGTCACAACACACTCCCCCGGGATCACCTTACAATCTAGACACTCCCGTCTATCCTTTCTCCTAGTGAGGACAAAGTCAATCTGGCTAGAGTGTTGGGCACTACTAAAGGTCACTAGGTGAGATTGCCTCTTCCTAAAGAGGGTGTTAGCTATCAACAGATCATAGGCTACGGCAAAGTCTAGGATGTCCTTACCCTCTTGATTTCTATCGCCGCATCCAAAACCTCCATGTACTCCTTCAAATCCTAGGTTAGTTGCACCCACATGACCATTGAGATCTCCCCCTATGAGGAGTTTCTCGGTTATCGGTACACTACTAACCATATCCTCCAAGTCCTCCCAAAATTGCCTCTTAGCACTCATGTTGAGCCCAACTTGTGGGGCATAAGCACTAATGACGTTCAAGACAATGTCCCCAATTACTATCTTGATTAAGATGATCCTATCCCCTCGTCTTCGAACATCCACTACTCCATCCTTAAGACTCTTATCTATTAGAACACCTACGCCATTCCTAGTCCCAGCCGAACCAGAATACCAAAGCTTGAAACCGGTATTCTCGACTTCTCTCGCCTTTTGACCTGCCCATCTAGTCTCTTGTACACAAAGGATATTTACTCGTCTCCTAATGGCAACATCTACTAACTCACGTAGCTTCCCCGTCAAGGATCCTACATTCCAACTACCCACCCGAAATCTATGTTCCTCGGCTAGCTTCCTTACGCTTTGCACCCGTCGAGTAAGATGCAAAGACCCTTGCTCACTTATCACTACATCCGGGCGATGATGTAGCGCGCCACTAAGGTGATGGCGATCCGGCCCTTGCTCATTTAACACCATATCCGGGTTCCGATATGGCGCGCCACTAAGGCGGTGGCGACCCGGCCCTTGCCCACTTAACACCATACCCGGGTTCCGATATGGCGCGTCGCTAAGAGGGTTACGCCCCAACGAATTTCTATTGGGTTTCATTTCCATGAGAGTGGCTAAGTGTAGTTGTTGGCTCGCCAAGCCTATCACAACCCCCTCCTCCTTTACCCGGGCTTGGGACCGGCTATGTCATTACAACATAGGCGGAGTTGAATTTGAATTCCAATTTGAATTTAAATTTCTGCACCACATGCAATACGTCCAAAATTTTTTAAATTCCCCTCTTAACAGATTTTGCGGTGTTACAACTGACCACATGATGGGGTCTCCACTTGCTTGCATAATGCACGCTAGGGACCAGCATTTCATATAAACTCAGGAACATGAAGAGTTCAAGAGTTTCATATTAACGTGTAACACCCTCAAATTCATTTCCATGCATTGCATACATTTTTCATGTACAGAAACATTATAAAAGAAGTAGAAATGGAGAAAGAACTATAGAAATGGAGAAAGAACTATAGAAATGTTGAAAGAACCATAGAAATGGAGAAAAGAACCATAGAAATGGAGAAAGAACTATAGAAATGGAGAAAGAACCATAGAAATGGCAGAAGGAATCATAGAAATGGAGAAAGAACCATAGAAATGGCGGAAGGAACCATAGAAATGGAGGAAGGAACCATAGAAATGGAGGAAAAACCACAGAAATGGAGAAGGAAATATAGAAATGGAGAATGGGGCATAGAAAGGGATAAGGTCAATGTAGAAATGGAGAATGGGACATAGAAATGGAGAGGGGAATGTAGAAATGGAGAATGGGACATAGAAATGGAGAGGGGAATGTAGAAATGGAACAAGTGATATAGAAATGGTGAGGAATGGGAAAAAGATAGCTGAAATAAGCCATTCCCAAATTTTCCCCAAAATTTCCAAATTCCCCAATTCCACAAAAGGGGAATTTTCCCCACATTTGGGGGGGGGGGGATAAAATCCCCAAGGCTGCCACACCTAACTGAAAAGATAAGTTTGTTGAGATCCAAAATTGAATAGGACTCTTATTTGAGCTCCAATTCGAGTAGGACTCTCCTTTTCCACCTTATAAATATAACCCCAGCCCCTTGGCCAACCCCTCTCTATTTTGGACGTCCCCCCTCTGCTGCCAAGCCCCCTTCCTTGCTGCCAAGTCGCCAAGTCCCCCCCTGCCAGAATTTGGCCACCATCGAGCCCCGTCGAGCCCCGCCGTCGCCGGAGAAGAAGCCCGACGATCTGTCCTACCAAAATTTTTCATAGAAAAATTCCCCACTGCTGCCATTGCTAGGAGGAAGGCCCTGTCACCAAAAGGAAGTGAGGTAGGTCCCCATTACCCATCTTACAACGTCGCCGCTGTTTCTAAGCATCCGTTTTCTTTGCCCCCTTCGAGCAGAAACTTTTACGTGTGGACAGATCGTGTTTTGATCGATTTTTGACAATGGAATTGATCTAGATCTTGAGTCAAGATCATCACCATGTCCACACTTGATCCCTACACCCTTGCTCATCATAAAACCCCATGAAATCCCATTAAAACATGCAAGAACACATACAAACTGGTTTAATAAAACAGCCTTATAGGATTTACATCCATCTACCCCATTGCATCTTGAGTAAAGTTTGTGCATGATGATTGATTGCAGTAAATTTTGTATGTGCGTGGTCGTGGTAGAAGGACAAGCTCAAGAGGCCATCTACGAGGAACTACAGTACCAAGACTTCAAAACGCTTGAGCAACAAGAGCCACGGGAGTAAGGCAAGTGCCCCTTGACCATATTGATCCCATGTTTTGAAACTGTTTTGTTTATGAAATCTCGTATGCTTGAGTCAACTTGATGGGACACCCTTTTATAGGAGTTTACTAGTTTTATTAACCATCCTTGTCGCCGGGAATGTTGATGAGTCAGGTATGGTCGTTTTTTCTTTTTGCTTCACTTAATCTACGGGATACGGGAAGCTGAATTAAAACATGGTCAGCTACTGCACTCATATGAATAATGATGATGAGAACTTGATGATGTTAATGAGCATGTAATTGGGGGAAATATATGCAAGCTTAGTTCGTGGATGTTGCTGAATGAGATGGTGGTTTACTTGCCATAGATCTAAGGACCGGTTCATGCCAGCACATGCCAGGAAAACAGTGCCACCACAAGGTCAAATATGGGTGCGGCATAGCTGACTAATTAGGTGTGTTGCTAGCTTGTTATGTACCGTAGATGGCGCGGGGAATGGGAGTCGAGGAGGACTGCCCTGGGAACTGCATGGCACAAGAGGGGGCCCGTGGGTGTGAGAATGGTGATTCGAGCCTGCCGGTGAAACCTCAGTGAGTCCATATGTCTAATAGCCCCTTTGTAAAGGCTATCTTGTGATCTCTTGGCCATACACCTACGGTTGTGTACTGGTATAATGGAGGTTCTGCAGTCGCCCGACGGGTGATGAAATCACGAACTTGTGGGTAAAGTGGTGCCACCTCTGCAGAGTGTAAAACTATCATGATAGCCGTGCTTCCGGTCACAAGCACCTGGCCAACTCACATGATTAGAGGGAAAACTTGGGATGGATATTCGGTATGGTTATGATATGGTCATTGGGATTGGTTTAGGGACTGTTTTGAGTCATGACATTGTGTTTGGTTTCGGTTATATGAATATGAGATGGTTATGAATATTTATGAGCATGAGATGAACTTGAGAAAGATTAATGGCAGATTGAGACTTGATAAATGGTGAATTATGGTGAAGGAATATTGATGAACGAATGTTTCTGTTTTACTTGTTTATATTGGGATTTAACTCACCTAGAGATAGTTGCTGTTTTTATCATGGTTGTGAAATAAACTTTGCTTGCTGCAACGAGCCTTTTTATTCCATACTTTGTTCTAAGCTACATGTCATAATTTCCCCGCACTTGCTGAGTACGACATGTACTCACCCTTGCATTACCACATAAACATCAGCTACAGGAGATGAGTACTTTGAGGACCATGTGGAGTACTAGGCGTGCGAACTACCGTCAACATGCATGTGGAGTTGAAGATGGAGCCTGCTGTCTTTAGTTATTTCCGCTGTCGTTTAGAGACTTCCGCTGCAAGAATAAGTTAGAGATTCATGAATGAGACTTCGAGTCATTGTAATAAAGTAATTAAATACTATTTATTTGTGGTTACATTCTGAATTTAGTTTGTGGATTACATGTGTATCGGTGATGAACATCCTGGGCATACATATGCATTCACTTGGTTCTATTTTTGGAACCAGGTGTCACAGATTGGTATCAGAGCCACGTTGACTGTAGGACGCAAGCCTAGGTAGAATGGACACTCTAAAACACATAGGAACACCCCTCTTAACTGCTATTTTCGAAAATTGCTTCCTGCTGCACTTTACTTGTCAATTCAGCCACCGCAAAGTACTATTTTCAGCCCCTCTCTTTCTCTTCTTTTGGACAGCAACACCTTTGCTTTCTTGCTCCATGAACTTCTGAAGTTTTGGAGTTAGTTCTTCCTTCTCCAAATTTTCTCATGTCTTATTTATAGATGCCGGTGATTAGGAGCACAGCACGCATAAGGACTCGTCCACCACCACGTGGGAGTGCACTTAAATCCATTGAGGTGCTCGATGGACCATATTGGGAGGAGGTGAAGACGGAACCTGATGATGAAGAGGAAGTCAATAGCTCTATGCATTAGGAAGAGGACCCGGAAGAGGTGGAACCAATCAAAGACGACATGGACGATGATCCACAACAACGGCATTGGTACACACCTCAGGAGGAGTTTCACGCGGGCTTACACCCCGTGGAGTCTCATGAAGCTATGTCAGGAAGAGATGAACCCAAAAAGGGGCCACCCCCTGATGAGGCCAAGAATGAAGATGATGAATGGGCCAACCGTTCAGTTCAAGAATTCTGGTCCGACGGAATGGAAGTAGGGCACATATCCAAGGAGCTTAGAGAGTTTCTGGATTGCTGCAGCCTATATCTGGAATATCTTCTCAAGAAAGTCCCTCATCTTGGACATGAAGAGTGGAAGGCTGAGGTAACCATCCTATCTAACAGTAGGGTTGTCACTCGGCATGCACCGTCATGGAGAGCTACAAGGGCAGAAGCTATCGACGATGTTGCATGGGAAGCACTATGGACTATGCTACACCTTCCATGAGCAGCTTGAGGACACCACTTTTGAGCTGCACCCGTGTCGGAAGAGTGGCACAAGGGAGATCATTGGACCCCATGTAACAGCCCTTTCCGACCCACAAGCTGCTGATGAGTCTCAGAGGTTGCTCGTGGAGTTAGGAATCTGCTACACAAGCGCACAAGAAGAGATCCGTTACCTTCACAATAAGTTGTATTTGCTGGAGAAACAAGAGGAGACTTGTGCTAACGTGGGAGCGAATGGAGCACCAGCTTCATCTAACCCTACATGGACTGCCGACTCACCATGGCGTGCGCCCATGTATGGACCACCCCCATCACATGGCGAGAACAGAACCAGTTCACACGATTTAAGTTTAGGTTTCCATTGAATAAAGCCGTAATAGGAACGTTTAGATCATTGTAGCTTGAATAAGAGTAGTGTGCTGATTTTTTGTGATGATTGCTTGGTCTGTGTGCTGATGTGATGTAACACCCCAAATTTTTAGTTCAAACCCAAATTTTGATTCAAAACCCTAAACCATGTTCAGAGGGGAATTTAGAAATTTTTGGACGTGTTGCATGTTTTGCAAAAATTCAAATTCAAACTGGAATTCAAATTATACCCAAAACAGAAAAGAAATGGAAAAAGAAAAAGGAAATCGGGAAAAAACTGGCCAGTGGGCCGAAACCGCCAGCCGGCCCAGCTACCCCCGCGCCAGCCCGCCCCCGCGCGCGCCGCGCTGCCTCTCACCGACAGGTGGGACCCACATGTCATCCCTAACCCCGCGACCCCGGACTCTCTCCCGCGCGCGCGATCGCAACCGATCGGGAAACCCGTCCCCGCAGCCAAATTCCGGTCCCAGAGGACTCCAACTCGATCACAACAGACCCACCGCCCTTCCCCGGCTATAAAAACCCCCGATCCGATCAGTTTTTCCCACGCGATCGCCGATTTTCACTCCGGTGAGCACCGAGACTTCGCCGGTGAATTCTGGCCGATCTAAGATCGGAAACTCTGATCTAACTCGCTGGTCTTGATCCACCGCCTCCGGGGAACTTTGCAGGTGCAGAAAACTCGGAGAGTTATGGTGCAAACACAGCGCCGACGAGCTTCGCCGTGGTTTTGCCTCGGACCTCGCCGCCGATCACTTTCCAGGACCCCCGAGCTCGAGAAAACCCCCGAGGTGAGATCCCTGACCTCCCCTCTACCGATCTATGCCATAAGATCACAGTTCTAGGTAGAATTCTCGCAGAACCGAAACTTTCCGGCGAGATCGCCGCTTCCCGCCGCCGTGCGCCGCCGGCAGCGCCGCCCGCGCTCGATCAGAGCGACGTGGCCGCTTGTGCGCCGTTTATTTTAAATCGCACGGTAGACTTTAAAACCCTGCGTACCGGTTCGATGTTATAATCTCGGCCGTCGGTTTAAAATCGGACGGTCCACGTCAGCCCCGCATTATAAAGACTGGAATTCTTACGTGCTACCCCCTGGGGTTCTCTGGAATTGAGAGCTAGCCCCGGAAACTTCAGATCTAGCCCCTGGAACTCCAGAAAATCATGTAAATCCATTTAAAAATCAGTTTTAACCCCTGGACTTAATAGAAATTAGGAAAAACACCTCTGATAAGTGTAGCTAGACCCCTGGAAATTATGAAAATAATATTATAGACCCTGTAATGGGGTGAATTCATTATTTTAGCCTTGTTTAGTATTTAATTTAGAAAATTGAATATGTAACTAGTGTTTAAAAATTAAAAAGGGGGACAAACATAATTGTCAAAATTAATTAAAAACTTTCTCAGTACTAAGAAAACTTTGGAGTGAGATAAAAATATATTTTTGGGCTGAAATAAATCTGTTTCATCTATTATTCACATTTATTAGTATAGGGACACATTTTTAAGTAAAGAATAGCTATAGAAAAATAGGGAAAATAATTATGAAATAGTATACATCAGAAGCCAAGGTCAAAATATGTTATTAAGTTATTTAGGACCAGAACCTATACTGTTTAGGTGATGTGTATTACTAATTTCATAATAAAATACACAATTATGCATAGGAGTATAAAAAAATGATAAATGGAGTTTTTAAAATCCAAAGGGTTCAGTTTAGGGTTGGTAGAAATTATGAAGGCACATATGGGGAAGAAAAATACTTTTCATACACACTTGGTAGTAAAAAGGTGTAGTAGTTGAATATAAGAAATTTATTGGAAACCCATATAAATAGTATGTAAGTATAAATGTGGACAAAAGTAGGAATCATATATACATGGTTAAAAGTGCATGCAAGCCACAACTTAACACACATAAAGTAACCACAACACATATAATGGTAAAGAACTTTTATAAATATGAATGTGTGGTTTGTATGAAGTAGAGGTGTGAACTATGTCTTATGATTGTTGTTTTCCTTTTGCTATGTGTGATGGTATGAAGTAGAACCTGTTCAAGAGCAAGTTATTCCTTTCCAAGATCAGGACTACCCATTTCAAGAGCAGCAAGAAGGAGGCAAGTGTCCTTGACCACTTTGATCCTATGCTAGGATGTGTAGATAGAATTATTTGCATTGTCAAGTTAATTATGAAACCCATGCTAGGAAGTTTCCCTAGAATTGCATTACCTTGTTTCCTTGTAGCTTGGGTTGGGATTTATTTTGTCATGTCATTTATTTACAAGCATATGCTTAGCCATGCTTAGAATGGGATATTTGGGATATGAGATCATCAGTTTATTATACCATACTCTTGAATGAGCTATTGTGAGTTATGTAGAGGTGGGGATCAAGGCAAGTTGGATGTTTTGGTTGTGTGCTGGGTGCACGAGACTTGGGTTTGTGTTTAGTACTTGCCTGGATCCTAAGGACCGGTTCATGGAGCATGTAACCCGGCTTTACAGTGCCAACCACATGCTGAGATGGGGCAGCTTGGCCAATTAATTAGGTGTATCCCCGGCGTAGTATGGGTGTGTTGGATGGTGCGGGGAGTAGGTGTCAGCTGGACTACCATATGAACCGCAAGGCTCAAGAGGGGGCCACTGCAGCGGGGTTGGAGCCTCTTGTATGCTGTTAGGGGTGAAACCTCAGTGGGCCCATGCTCGTCGGGAATCCCTTTGTAAAGGCTTCGTAGTGATCTCTTGGCCACACACCTGGGAAGTGTGAATGTGGATCGTAGCCACTGGCATAATGGAGGTTCTTTTAGTCCACCCGGCAACGGGGGATGAAATCACTACTTGTGGGTACAGTGGTACAAACTCTGCAGAGTCAAAACTGTCTTGACAGCCGTGCTCAAGGTTAAGAGCGGCCTGGACTTATTCATGATTAGAGGAATTGATGGAAGTTAAGCGGGGAGCTTAACATTGGTAATGATGTTATGGTTATTGGATTACAATGATGGGATGGGAGATTGGGACCATTTCACCTGTGTAGTAATGTAGGTGCTTAATAAGCTAAGGTGATAGGTATTAATTGCGTAGTGCTTTAACCATGAGTTCAACCTCTCCTTGTTCTAGCCATGCATGATATAATTTTCCCACACTTGCTGAGTACCATTGGTACTCACCCTTGCATATTTGTTGGTTTATATTGCTGCTCAGGTCAAGATAATGAGGTGGTGTATAATGACCAAGATTTTGGACCCGAGGAAGGTTTTTAGGTTCATGAAGACCCCCGGGCAACGCCTGTGATGGAGCCCTAAAGAATAATATTCCGCTGCTAGTTTATTTACTTGTGATGAAGCATTAGTGTCTATTGAGACATTTGCGATGTAAGACTTATTTATATTCGACACCTGGCTTGTAATAAATGATGCTTCACTATTTTTCATCACATGTATGAGAAAATGATCCTGGCATACATGTGATATTCACTTGGTTATTCTTCGGAAAAACCGGGTGTGACATGTGAGTTGTGGGACGCTTCGGCGAATGTCCACATCCACACATAGTGGAGAGATGTGAGATGCTTCGGCATGTGTTCACATCCTCACATAGGCTGAAATTAATAAAATAAGTTGCTTAGTTCATATACCTTGATGCATATAGTTGGGAAATTGCTTCTTTCAAATCTGAATTCTAGCTCCTACAAATATAGTATGTCCGAGAGTAAGCATCAAAATAGGGGGGGTAGACATTCTCTCCAACCTTATCGTCTTGGATTCCCAAGGGATTGACATAATACTTGGAATGGATTGGTTAAGCAAGCACAACAGAGTGATTCAATGTGCTGAGAGGAGCGTGCAGTTGACAAATGAGCACGGTACTCGTATTGAGTTCGAGTCAGCCCAACCGGCAACCGAGAAGGCAGCGCTGAACCACATCGAAGAAGCGACGTTGGAAAGCATTCCGGTGGTTCAAGAATATTCAGATGTGTTCCCAGAAGAACTTTCCCTGAAAAACCACATTGAATTTGCTATTGATTTAGTACCTGGAACTGCACCTATAGCAAAGAGGCCGTATAGGATGCCCGCTAATGAACTAGAGGAGCTCAAGAAGCATATTCAGGAGCAGCTAGAAAAGGGTTTTATACGCCCAAGCTCGTCACCATGGGAAGCCCCCGTGGTCTTCATAGACAAGAAGGATGGGACCCAAAGGATGTGTGTGGATTGTAGGTCTCTCAATGAGGTGACGCTCAAGAATAAATACCCGCTGACCCATATAGAGGACCTGTTCGACCAAATGAAAGGTGCCCGAATTTTCTCCAAGATTGATCTTCGGTCGGGATACTTCCAGCTGAAGATTAAGTCCTCCAACATACCCAAGACTGCATTTCGAACACGGTATGGTTCGTATGAATATACCGTTATGTCTTTTGGGTTAACGAATGCACCTGCATACTTTATGTACCTCATGAATAAGGTCTTCATGGAGTACTTGGACAACTTTGTCGTGGTTTTAAGTGACGATATCATTGTGTATTCGAAAAGCAAGGAAGAACACGAAGAACACTTGAGGTTGACGTTGCAGAAACTGCGAAAGCATCAATTGTATGCCAAGTTCAGCAAGTGTCAATTTCGGCTAAAGGAGATATCGTTCCTAGGCCACATCATCTCTGAGGGAGGAGTATCGGTTGATCCTGGAAAAGTGGGAGACGTTTTAAAGTGGAACCAACCGCAGAATGTGAGAGATATTCGAAGTTTCCTTGGGATGGCTGGATACTAACGCCGGTTCATCAAGGATTTCTCCAAAATAGCGAAGCCTATGACTCAATTGCTAATGAAGGGAAAAGCATTTCAGTGGACACCAACGTGTCAAGAAACCTTTGAGGAGCTCAAGAAGAGACTAACCACAGCGCCGGTTTTGGTATTGCCTGACGTGAGCAAAAGCTTCGACATATATTGTGACGCATCAAGACAAGGGCTTGGATGTGTGCTCATGCAAGAAGGACAAGTGGTAGCCAATGCATCGAGACAACTAAAGAAACATGAGCTGAATTACCCCACAAATGACTTGGAACTTGCAGCCTTGGTACATGCCTTGAAGATTTGGAGGCATTATATCCTTGGCCACCGATGTGATATCTATACGGATCACAAAAGCCTCAAGTATATATTCTCGCAAAAAGATCTGAATTTGAGGCAACATCGATGGATGGAACTCATCAAGGATTATGAAGTTAGAATCAACTATCACCCTAGAAAGGCCAATGTAGTAGCTGATGCGTTGAGCCGAAAGAGGGCATGTCACCAACTCATGGTTCAGGAGCTGCCACCCGAGCTGCGCAAGGAGATCAAACGGTTACATCTCGGGTTCTTGAACGAGATGGAGGTGATAGAACTGAACTCCTCGCTGGAACAAGAGATACGAGATGGCCAAGCAACGGATGAGAAAATCAAGGAAATCAAGGAAAGAATCCAACAAGGCATAGAAAAGGATTTCAAGGAAGACAAGAAAGTCACGCTTTGGTTAGGGAAAAGGATTTGTGTGCCTAACGTGAAGCACATCCGTGACACAATATAAAAGGAGGCACATGACTCACCTTATTCCATACACCCCCGCTGTACAAAGATGTACAAGGACCTGAAAACTTGCTATTGGTGGGATGGTATGAAAAGGGACATAGCTGAATATGTTGCCTTATGCGACACGTGCCAACGGGTGAAGGCCGAACATCAAAGACCCGCTGGACTGTTGCGGCCATTGAAAGTACCCGAGTGGAAGTGGGAAGACATCAGCATGGATTTCATTGTCGTATTGCCACGTACTCGGTCTGGTTACGACTCCATTTGGGTTATCATGGACCGATTGACGAAAACAGCCCATTTCCTTCCTGTTAGAACCACGTACCGCGTTGTAGAACTAGCCGAGCTGTATATGGAGCAAATCGTGTGTCGCCATGGAGTTCCGAAGAGGATAGTGTCAGATCGGGGTACTCAATTTACCTCTAGGTTCTGGAAGAAGCTGCATGAAGCTATGGGTACACGACTGAATTTCAGCTCCGCTTATCACCCAAAAACCGACGGACAAACTGAGAGGACAAATCAAATTTTGGAAGACATGTTGAGAGCTTGCGCCTTGAAACATGGGCGTAGTTGGGATAGGAGCTTGCCGTATGCTGAATTCTCATACAACAACAGCTATCAAGTCAGCTTGAAGATGTCGCCTTTCGAAGAATTGTATGGTAGACGGTGTAGAACGCCACTGTTCTGGAATGAGACTGGAGAGAGTCAAGTGTTTGGGCTTGAAGTGCTGCTAGACGCCTAGAAGGAAGTCCAAATGATACGAGAAAACTTGAAGGCTGCTCAGTCATGACAAAAAGGTTATGCGGACAATAGGCGAAGAATATTGACCTTCGAAGTGGGAGACATCGTGTATCTTAAGGTATCGCCTATCTGAGGCCAACGACGGTTCAACGTCAAAGGCAAGTTAGCACCTCGCTACATCGGGCCATTCAAGATTTTGAGCAAGCGAGGAGAAGTAGCCTATCAACTAGAGCTGCCAACGCACCTCTCTGACGTGCACGACGTATTTCACGTATCCCAACTCAAGAAGTGCTTAAGAGTACCGGAAGAACAAGTACCGATGGATGAGCTCGAGCTTCAAGAGGATCTGACCTACGCGGAGCACCCCGTCAGAATTTTGGACGTGAAGGAGAGGGTCACAAGGAACAAAGTGATCCGTTGGTGCAAGGTACAATGGAGCCATCACACAGAAGTTGAAACTACATGGGAGCCTGAGGAAGACCTCAAGGCAGAATTCCCTCATCTATTCTCCACTCTATCGAATCTCGATGGCGAGATTCAGTTTAAGGGGGTAGGTTTGTAACAACCTCTAATTCATTTCCATGCATTGCATACGTTTTTCATGTAGAGAAACATTATAAAAGAAGTAGAAATGGAGAAAGAACTATAGAAATGGAGAAATAACTATGGAAATGGAGAAAGAACCATAGAAATGGCGGAAAGAACTATAGAAATTGAAAAAGAACCATAGAAATAGCGGAAGGAACCATAGAAATGGAGAAACAACCATAGAAATGGAGCAAGGAACCATAGAAATGGAGAAAAACCACAGAAATGGAGAAGGGAATATAGAAATGGAGAATGGGGCATAGAAATGGAAAAGGTCAATGTAGAAATTGAGAATGGGACATAGAAATGGAGAGGGGAATGTAGAAATAGAGAATGGGAAATAGAAATGGAGAGGGGAATGTAGAAATAGAGAATGGGACATAGAAATGGAGAGGGGAATGTAGAAATGGAACAAGTGACATAGAAATGGTGAGGAATGGAAAAAAGATAGCTGAAATAAACCATTCCCAAATTTCCCCCAAAATTTCCAAATTTCCCAATTCCACAAAAGGGGAATTTTCCCCACATTTGGGGGGATAAAATCACCAAGGCTGCCGCACCTAACTGAAAAGATAAATTTGTTCAGATCCAAAATTGAATAGGACTCTTATTTGAGCTCCAATTAGAGTAGGACTCTCCTTTTCCCCCTTATAAATATAACCCCCACCCCCTTGGCCAACCCCTCTCTATTTTGGACGTCGTCCCCCTGCTGCCAAGCCTCCTTCCTAGCTGCCAAGTCGCCAAGTCCCCCCCCCTTCCAGAATTTTGCCGCCGTCGAGCCCCGCCGTCGCCGGAGAAGAAGCCCGACGATCTGTCCTACCAAAATTTTCCATAGAAAAATTCCCCACTGCTGCCATTGCTAGGAGGAAGGCCCTGCCACCAAAAGGAAGTGAGGTAGGTCCCCATTACCCATCTTACGACGTTGCCGCTGTTTCTACGCATCCATTTTCTTCGCCCCCTTCGAGCAGAAACTTTTACTTGTGGACAGATCGTGTTTTGATCGATTTTTGACGGTGGAATTGATCTAGATCTTGAGTCAAGATCATCACCACCTCCACACTTGATCCCTACACTGTTGTTCATCATAAAACCCCATGAAAACCCATTAAAACATGCAAGAACACGTACAAACTGGTTTAATAGAACAGCACCATAGGATTTGCATCCATCTACCCCATTGCATCTTGAGTAAAGTTTGTGCATGATGATTGATTGCTGTAAATTTTGTATGTGCGTGGTCGTGAGTAGAAGGACAAGCTCAAGAGGCCATCTACGAGGAACTACAGCACCAAGACTTTGAAACGCTTGAGCAACAAGAGCCACGGGAGTAAGGCAAGTGCCCCTTGACCATATTGATCCCATGTTTTGAAACTGTTTTGTTTGTGAAAACTCGTATGCTTGAGTCAACTTGATGGGACACCCTTTTATAGGAGTTTACTAGTTTTATTAACCATCCTTTTCACCGGGAAAGTTGATGAGTCGGGTATGGTCGTTTTTCCTTTTTGCTTCGCTTAATCTACGGGATACGGGAAGCTAAATTAAAACATGATCAGCTACTGCACTCATATGAATAATGATGATGAGAACTTGATGATGTTAATGAGCATGAAATCGGGGGAGATCTAGGCAAGTTTGGTTCATGGATGTTGCTGAATGAGATGGTGGTTTACTTGCCGTAGATCTAAGGACCGGTTCATGCCAGCACATGCCAGGAAAACAGTGCCACCACAAGGTCAAATATTGGTGCGGCTTAGCTGAATAATTAGGTGTGCTGCTAGCTTGTTATGGTGTGACGCCCTCAATTCTGTGGAAAAACCACGGAACCGAGAACTGATGCATATGTGTGACCAGGATGTTCATCACACATATGCACATCATCCACAAACTGAATTTCAGAATATATATATATATATAACCACAAATAACAGGGTTTATTTCAATGTCTCATGAGTCTTGGTCTCATGCTAACAGCGGAAGTCTTAATCTAACAGCGGAAGTCTTCTAACTGATGCGGAAGCAATCTAAGCAGCAGCAGCAGCAGCTCCATCTCTGCTCCATCCCCACATGCAAGGTTGAGGACAGATTACACGACTAAGGTTCCACTTGGTCTTCATAATAATCTTCCCCTGTAGCTGATGATGAAGTAATAATGCAAGTTTGAGTACAATGATGTACTCAGCAAGTGCGGGAAAATATGATATGTAGCTCACAACAAGGTAAGTATAAAAAGGCTCATTGCAAAAAGCAAAGTTATTTATCAAAACCACGATAAAGCAGCAACTTAACTTTAAGTGAACATAATCCCAACATGTATTAAAATACCAATCATACCTCCATTATGTTCATTAACTTCCATGTCCAACCATACATTAATCAACTTCATTCTTGCTCACGAATACCTTCTCGTATTCGCTACCATCTCACGAATACCATCTCGTATTCGCTACCATTTTATCTCATAAACAATTCCGTCTCACACAGAGACCAATCTCGTTGCCATGACTCAACAGTCATGTAACCAAATCTTATCACCCGGACTCAACAGTCCCGAAAACCAAAACCAAACCATAACCAAAATCTTCCAAAAACCATCCCAAAATAACCATTCAACTAAACATGAAAGTTGGCCAGGCGCTCGTGACCGTAAGCTCGGCTATCATGATAGTTTTAGACTCTGCAGAGTTTGCACCTCTTTACCCACAAGTTTGTGATTTCGTCACCCGTCGGCGACTGCAGAACCTCCATTATACCAGTACACAACCGTCGGTGTATGGCCAAGAGATCACAAAATAGCCTTTACAAAGGGGCTACTAGATGTATGGACTCACTAAGGTTTCACCGGCAGGCCAGAATCTCCAATTCTCTAACCCACGGGCCCCCTCTTGTGCCATGCAGTTCCCAGTGCAGTCCTCACTCGACTCCCATCCCCCGCGCCTTCCACGGTCCATAACAATCTAGCAACTCACCTAATTACTCAGCTAAGCCGCACCCATACTTGGCATTGTGGTGGCACTGTTATCCTGGCGTGTGCTCACATGAACCGGTCCTTAGATCTACGGCAAGTAAACCACCATCTCATTCTACCTCATTCACAAACCCAGGCTTGCCTAGATCTCCCTCCGATCCATGTTCATTAACAACATCGGTTCCTCAATATTCTTACGAGTGCAGTTAGCTAGACACATCTATATCGCTTCCCGTAATCCCATGGACTCAGCGAAGCATAAAAGCAAAAACCATACCCGACTCATAAACTTTCCTGGCGAAAAGGGTAGTTTAACCAAAACTAGTGAACTCCTATAAAAGGGTTTCCCATCATGTTTGACTGAGCACCCACACCTTTTCGCAAACAAAACAGTTTTTTCCTAAACATAGGATCAATATGGTCAAGGGGCACTTGCCTTGCTCTGGCTGTTCCGGTTGCTCAAAATCTTGTTGTAGTCCGTCGTAGGTAGCTCCCTGAGCTTGTCCTTCTATACACGATCATGCACATACAAGATTTACAACAACCAATATCATGCACAAACTTTAACTAGATGCGATGATGCATATGTATGCAATTCCTATGATACAGTTCTTATTAGATTAGTTTATACGTGTTCTTGCATGGTTTGCATGGGTTTTACGATGAACATAGGTGTTCTGATCAAATGTGGACATGGCGATGATCTTGACTCTAGATCAAACCGATCAACACGTGATCGGTCCACGAAAAGCTTCTGTTCGAAAGGAATCAAAGAACAGATGCAAAGAAAACGTGATGATGTCGTAAGGTAGTATTGGAGACCTACCTTACGTTCTTCTTGGTCTCGGGGTCCTTTCTGCTGTCAAGACAGATCGTTTGGGCTTTCTTCTAGCGATCTCCCGTGACTGAACTCCGGGGAAGGGTTTTACTCGGCGAGCTTGGGCTAGGGCTCTAAGTCGTCAGCTCAGGAGTTGAAAAAAAGTTTGTGGTTTCGGCCAAAGGTTTTCGGTTCTATTTATAATCAGGAAGAAAGAGTTCTAATCTGATTGGACTTCGAATAAGAGTCCCATTCAAACTATTTTTTGAATCTTAACAACTTATCTTTAGTTGATTTGGTACGGTAACAAAGTGGAATTCGTGTCGGTTTCCTCCCGTACCGGTATTCCCACACATATAGAAGCAAAACCGCTCCAGAACTCGTTACATCTGCGGTGATGAGCTCCGGAAGCTCCACGTGTCCTGTGGGAACCCGGCTCCCTTTTCCGTAGAGACGAGCTCCGGTTGTGCCGCGTGTCAGGCGGACGAGACCTCCCTCTTCTTCAGAGGTGAGTTCCACGTGCGCCACGTGTCTAGTGGGTCGGGACCTCCCGTCTCAACAGAGGCGAGCTCCGTGAATGCCACGTGTCGTTGTCCGCATAGTCTTTCTGTTGTGATTGAACAGCCTTTAAGTTCTCCCGTATCGTTTGGACATGCTTTTCGGCTTCTTGTAGCACTTCGGGTCCAAACACCTGGTTCTCTCCGGTCTCGTTCCAAAACAGCGGCCTTCTACACCGTCTACCGTACAATGCTTCGAAAGGCGACATCTTCAAGCTAGCTTGATAGCTGTTGTCATAGGAGAATTCAGCGTACGGTAAACTCCTATCCCCACTACGCCCATGTTTCAAGGCGCAGGCTCTCAACATGTCCTCCAAAATTTGGTTTGTCCTTTCGGTTTGTCCATCGGTTTGTGGGTGATAGGCGGAGCTAAAATCCAGTTGTGTACACATAGCTTTCTGCAGCTTCCTCCAAAATCTAGAGGTAAACTGAGAACCTCGATCTGAGACTATCCTCCTCAGGACTCCGTGACGGCACACGATCTGCTCCATGTACAACTCGGCTAATTGTGCAACATTGTACTTGGCCCTTACAGGAAGAAAATAGGCTGTTTTCTTCAATCAGTCCACGATAACCCAGATGGAGTCATAACCCGACTGAGTACGTGGCATTCTGATGATGAAATCCATACTGATGTCCTCCTACTTCCACTCGGGTACCTTCAAGGGTTGCAACAATCCAGCGGGTCTTTGATGTTCGGCCTTCACCCATTGGCATGTGTCGCATAGGGAAACGTATTCAGCTATGCCCCTTTTCATACCATCCACCAATAACAAGTCTTCAAGTCCTTGTACATTTTGGTACTTCCGGGATGTATGGAATATGGTGAATCATGTGCCTCTTTTAATATCATGTCGCGGATGTGCTTTACGTTAGGCACACAAATCCTTTTTCCTAGCCAAAGCATACCCTTCTCATCTTCCTGGAAATCCTTCTCTATCCCTTGTCGGATCCTTTCCTTGATTTCCTTGATCTCCTCATCTGTTTCTTGGCCATTTCTTATCTCTTGCTCCAATGAAGAGTGGAGTTCCATCACTTCCATATTGTTCAAAAATCCGAGGTGTAATCGTTTGAACTCCTTGCGTAGTTCGGGTGGTAGCTCCCGAACCGTGAGTTGGCAACATGCTCCCTTCCGGCTCAATGCATCAGCTACTACATTGGCCCTTCTAGGGTGGTAGTTGATTCCAACATCGTAATCCTTGATGAGTTCCAACCATCGACGTTGCCTCAAATTCAAGTCCGTTTGTGTGAATGTGTACTTGAGGCTTTTATGATCCGTATAGATCTCACATCGATGACCAAGAATATAATGTCTCCAAATCTTCAATGCATGCACTACTGCTGCTAGTTCCAAGTCATGTGTAGGATAATTAAGCTCGTGCTTCTTTAATTGTCGTGAGGCATAGGCTATCAATTGTCCTTCTTGCATGAGCACACATCCGAGCCCTTGTCTGGATGCGTCACAATATATGTCGAAGCTCTTGCCTACGTCTGGCAATACCAAAACTGGTGCTGTGGTTAGCATTTTCTTGAGTTCCTCAAAGCTCTCTTGGCATGCTGATGTCCACTGGAACGCTTTTCCCTTAGTTAGCAACTCCGTCATAGGTTTTGCTATCTTAGAGAAGTCCTTGATGAAGCGTCGGTAGTATCCAGCCATCCCAAGAAAACTCCGAATGTCTTTCACGTTTTGGGGTTGGTTCCACTTCAGAACATCTCCCACTTTTGCAGGGTCGACCGATACTCCTTCCTCGGAGATAATGTGGCCTAGGAACGATATCTCCTTTAGACAAAATTGACACTTGTTAAGCTTGGCATACAATTGATGCTCGCGCATTTTCTGCAAGGTCAATCTTAAATGTATTTTATGCTCCTCCTCACTTTTTGAATACACCATAATGTCGTCGATGAAAACCACGACGAACTTATCCAAGTACTCCATGAAAACCTTGTTCATAAGGTACATGAAGTATGCGGGTGCATTTGTTAACCCAAAAGACATGACGGTATATTCATATAAACCATACCGTGTCCGAAAGGCGGTCTTGGGTATATCGGAGGGCTTAATTTTTAGCTGGAAGTACACCGACCAAAGATCAATCTTGGAGAACACTTGGGCTCCTTTCATTTGATCGAATAGGTCTTCTATACGGGGCAAAGGGTATTTGTTATTGATTGTCACCTCGTTGAGAGACCTATAGTCCACGCACATCCTTTGGGTCCCATCCTTCTTGTCTACGAAGAGCACGGGGGCTCCCCATGGTGACGAGCTTGGACGCATAAAACCCTTCTCCAACTGCTCCTTAATTTGCTTCTTGAGTTCCACTAGTTCATTGGTGGGCATCCTATAGGGTCTCTTTGCTATGGATGCAGTTCCGGGTATCAAATCAATGGCAAACTCAATGTCCCGGTAAGGTGGCATACCTGGAAGCTCTTCTGGAAACACGTCCGAGAATTCCTGAACCAATGAATGCTGCCCAACGTTGCTCCTTCGACGTGGTTCAAATTGCCTTATTGGTTGTTTGTTCGGCTGACTTAAACTCGATACGAATACCGTGCTCGTTTGTCAACTGCACGCTCCTCTCAGCACAATAGATTACTACGTTGTGCTTGCTTAACCAATTCATCCCGAGTATTACGTCAAGCCCATGGGAATCCAAGACAATGAGGTTGGCAAGGAAGTCTACCCCCCTTATTTTAAGTCTTACTTTCGGACATACTATATTAGTCCTCATCTCTCCACCGGGAGAATTAACTAACATAGCACATTTTAAGTGTGATATGGGTATATTATCCTTGGAAACATACTTGGATGATATGAAGGAATGTGATGCTAAAGAATCAAATAAAATGGTGGCTGGGTTGGAATTGGCAAGGAACATACCAATTACGACTCCTCAGCCTGTTGTGCTTCCTCAGCAGAGACATGGTTCACGTTGCCGCGAGCATAGTACTGCTGTCCACTGTTTCCTTGATTGTCTCCTCCGTTTGATCGTGGGTTCTGCTTGGGCACGTTGCCTTGCTGTCCAGGACCTCTCCTCGGGCACTGGCTCGTGAAGTGTCCTGTTTCCCCGCATGCAAAGCATGCCCTGTTGCCCATGGCAGCAGGTACGTTAGGGCGGGGGTTTTGAACAGGAGCGCCCATGTTGGGTCGGGGCACAGGAGTCAAAGGCACATGAGTTGCTTGTGCAATGGGTCGTTGCTGTGGTGGCTGACTAGGGCGGTATGCAGGAGCGGTCGATCCATACTGTGGTGCATATGGGGGCATGTACCGAGGTCGTACGTTGCTCCCTTGTGGCTGGTATGACATCTTCCTCTTGCCCTCTTGCTCAATCTCTCGGATCTTGCTTTCAACCACTATAGCCTTGTCAACCAGCTTCTGGAAGCTCGCGTAGTCATTGTTGAGGAGCTGAACCTGGATCTCATTGTCCAACCATCTCATGAATAGGTACTGCTTCCTTTGGTCTGAGTTGACATCTTCGGGGGCGTACCGGGACAGTTGCGTGAACTTGTTGAGATACTCATTCACCCTTTGCTGTCCTTGGCGGAGACCTTCGAACTCCTGTCTCTTGAGCATCATTACACCATCAGGGATGTAACGAGAGCGGATGCTCTCCTTGAAATCAGTCCAAGTGATCGTCTCCGGGCCAACATGAGCATTGCACAGGGCATCCCACCAGTCAGCGGCAGCTCCCATGAGTTGGTGCGACGCAAAAAGAACCTTCTCTCGGTCATTGCACTGCAGTATGGCAAGCTTCTTCTCCATGGATTTCAACCAGTCGTCGGCCTCCATGGGGTCGTTACCTTGATCAAAGATGGGTGGTCGATGGGTGGCGGTGGTGCCGGAACGGGGTTGTTATTGTTGGCCTGCAACTGACGCAAAGTTTGGATCATGGTTTGCATAAGTTTATTCTGCATGGCCATCAACCATTCCAGGTTGTTCTTACCAGCTCCGGGGTTAACAGGAACTTCATCGTGGCCATCCTCTTTGTTGCCACGGACGTTCCTTCCTTGGCGGCCGGCGTTTCCTCTCACCATCTGTGAGAGAGAACTAAATAGAATAGAGGTTAGAATATTAGATGGATCCCCCTAACTATATGCATCAAGGTGGATTGGACTATATATTAGCCCATATGAGGACGTGAACAAGTGCCGAGGCATCTCACACCTCCTTTCCACTTATGTGTGGATGCGGACAACGCTTGAGACGTCCCACAACTCACACCAGGCACACAATCACGAACAATCATCACAAGGGCTCACACAACTCCTATTCAAGGCTTATTCAATGGGGGTCCTATATGGCTTAGGGTGATGCCAATCTGTGATCCAACTATGGCTTCTCCTAGGCTTGTATCCTATGTCAAGGTAGTTCCAATACCAATCTATGCATCCTAGGTTTGCATCCTATGGTCAGCGTGGCTCAGCTACCAATCTATGATCATTCTAGGTTGTGTGATCTACGATCAACCCGTGGTAGGTTGATACCAATATGTGCCTGATACCAACTTGTGACTTCTATCTAAGCGTGTAACCTACCGTCAACCCGTGGCTCTGATACCAATCTGTGACGCCCTCAATTCTGTGGAAAAACCACGGAACCGAGAACTGATGCATATTGTGCCCAAGATGTTCATCACACATATACACATCATCCACAAACTGAATTTCAGAATATATATATAACCACGAATAACAGGGTTTAATTCAATGTCTCAAGAGTCTTGGTCTCATGCTAACAGCGGAAGTCTTAATCTAACAGCGGAAGTCTTCTAATTAATGCTGAACCAATCTAAGCAGCAGCAGCTCCATCTCTGCTCCATCCCCACAGGCAAGGTTGAGGACAGATTACACGCCTAAGGTTCCACTTGATCTTCATAATAATCTTCCCATGTAGCTGATGATGAAGTAATAATGCAACTTTGAGTATAATGATGTACTCAGCAAGTGCGGAAAAATATGATATGTAGCTCACAACAAGGTAAGTATAAAAAGGCTCATTGCAGAAAGCAAAGTTATTTATCAAAACCACGATAAAGCAGCAACTTAACTTTAAGTGAACGTAATCCCAACATGTATTAAAATACCAATCATACCTCCATTATGTTCATTAACTTCCATGTCCAACCAGACATTAATCAACTTCATTCTTCCTCACGAATACCTTCTCGTATTCGCTACCATCTCACGAATACCATCTCGTATTCACTACCATTTTATCTCATAAACAATTCCATCTCACACCGAGACCAATCTCGTTGCCATGACTCAAAAGGCATGTAACCAAATCTTATCACCCGAACTCAACGGTCCTGAAAACCAAAACCAAACCATAACCAAAACCTTCCAAAAACCATCCCAAAATAACCATCCAACTAATCATGGAAGTTGGCCAGGCGCTTGTGACCGTAAGCTCGGCTATCATGATAGTTTTAGACTCTGCAGAGTTTGCACCTCTTTACCCACAAGTTTGTAATTTCGTCACCCGTCGGCGACTGCAGAACCTCCATTATACGAGTACACAACCGTCGGTGTATGGCCAAGAGATCACAAAATAGCCTTTACAAAGGGGCTACTAGATGTATGGACTCACTAAGGTTTCACCGGCAGGCTAGAATCTCCAATTCTCCCACCCACGGGCCCCCTCTTGTGCCATGCAGTTCCCAGTGCAGTCCTCACTCGACTCCCATTCCCCGCGCCTTCCACGGTCCATAACAATCTAGCAACATACCTAATTACTCAGCTAAGCCGCACCCATACTTGGCCTTGTGGTGGAACTGTTATCCTGGCATGTGCTCGCATGAACCGGTCCTTAGATCTACGGCAAGTAAACCACCATCTCATTCTACCTCATTCACAAACCCAGGCTTGCCTAGATCTTCCTCCGATCCATGTTCATTAACAACATCAGTTCCTCAATATTCTTACGAGTGCAGTTAACTAGACACATCTATCTCGCTTCGCGTAATTCCATGGACTCAGCGAAGCATAAAAGCAAAAACCATACCCGACTCATAAACTTCCCTGGCGACAAGGGTGGTTTAACCAAAACTAGTAAACTCCTATAAAAGGGTTTCCTATCATGTTTGACTCAGCACCCACACCTTTTCGCAAACAAAACAGTTTTTCCAAAACATAGGATCAATATGGTCAAGGGGCACTTGCCTTGTTCTGGCTGTTCCGGTTGCTCAAAATCTTGTTGTTGTAGTCCATCGTAGGTAGCTCCCTGAGCTTCTCCTTCTATACACGATCACGCACATACAAGATTTACAACAATTAATATCATGCACAAACTTTAACTAGATGCGATGATGCATATGTATGCAATTCCTATGATACAGTTCTTATTAGATTAGTTTATACGTGTTCTTGCATGGTTTCCATGGGTTTTACGATGAACAGAGGTGTTTGGATCAAATGTGGACATGGCGATGATCTTGACTCTAGATCAAACAAATCAACACGTGATCTGTCCACGAAAAAGCTTCTATTCGAAAGGAATCAAAGAACAGATGCAAAGAAAACACGATGATGTCGTAAGGTAGTATTGGAGACCTACCTTACGTTCTTCTTGGTCTCGGGGTCCTTTGTCCTATCAAGACAGATCGTTGGGGCTCTCTTCCATTGATCTCCCGTGACTGAACTCCGGTGAAGGGTTTTACTCGGCGAGCTGGGGCTAGGGCTCTAAGTCATTGGCTCAGGAGTTGAAAAGAAGTTTGTGGTTTCGGCCAAAGGTTTTCGGTTCTATTTATAATCAGGAAGAAAGAGTTCTAATCTGATTGGACTTCGAATAAGAGTCCCATTCAAACTGTTTTTTGAATCTTAACAACATATCTTAAGTTGATTTGGTACGGTAACATTGTGGAATTCGTATTGGTTTCCTCCCGTACCGGTATTTCCATGCGTACAGAAGCAAAACCGCTCCAGAACTCGTTACCTCTGCGGTGATGAGCTCCGCAAGCTCCACGTGTCCTGCGGTAACCCGGGCTCCCTTTTTCTGCAGAGACGAGCTCCGGTTGTGCCGCGTGTCAGTCGTCCGAGACCTCCCTCTTCTTTAGAGGTGAGCTCTGCGTGCGCCATGTGTCTGGTGGGTCAGGACCCCCCTTCTCAACAGAGGCGAGCTCCATGAACGCCACGTGTCAGTTTCCGGACCTCCCTTCTCTTCGGAGGTGAGCTCCGATATTGCCACGTGTCCTAGCTGCTTCAGACTTCCTTTCTCCTCAGAGACAGGCTCCGAGGTTGACACCTGTCCAATAGTGATAAACCTCCCGGAGGTGAGCTCCGAGAGCGACACGTGTCCCGCGCGGCTGGTCCTCTCTTTTCCGTGGTGACTAGCTCCGCAGTCGACACGTGTCCTTTGGGACTGGCCTCACTCCTCTGCAGAGGCTAGCTCTGGGGGCAACACATATCCCACAGGGTCGGACCCCTCCCCCTTTTCGGAGATGAGCCCCGAGCCTGCCACGTAGCCAGTTTAGCGGCGGGAGTTGTCTTCGGCGCTCTCTGTGAACTGGATTTGGCTTTTTTTGGCTATCTTTTTGATATTTTCTCTGTTTCAGCTTATTTTAAAATGTTTTTCTACATGAAACATGAATACATGCAGAAACAAAAAATGTGGGTGTCACATATGGACCGTGGATGGCTCGGAGAATGGGAGTCGAGGAGGAGTGCTCTGTGAACTGCATGACGAAATCACGAACAGCCGCGTGCCCCTCTCTTCCTCTCACTGACACGAGGGGCCCGCATGTCATCCCCACCTCTCGCGCGCTCGGCTGACCCCGGGACTCTCCACTCTCCCGAATCCGAACAACCTCCGAAAAACCGCGCCAACAGCCCGATCTTTGGCCCCGGACGCTTCTATATAACCCAGTTGATCCTCCGCCGCCTCCCCTCGTGAAATTCCCGCACCGAAACTCGCCGAATTCCCCAGCGCACTCCAATTTTCTCTCCGGTGAGAACCGAAGCTCCGGTCCCCGTTTTCTCTCGATCCTTGCTCGGGTTTTCTGATCTAACGTGCCGATCATGTTCCACCGCCTCCGGGGAATCACGCAGGTGCAGAAAACTCGGTGTTTTGCGCCCTAGACGCAGCTCCGGCAAGCACCACCGCTATTTCATCTCGGACCTCGCCGCCGACCGTCTTCCAGGACCTCCGAGCTCAAGAAAAACCCCGAGGTGAGATCCCCGACCTCCCCTCTACCGTTCTATGCCATGAAATCCCAGTTTTAGGAGGTATAGACGAAGATCCGAAGTTCTCCGGCGAGATCGCCACCTCCCGCCGCCGCGCGCCGCCGGGCAGCGCCGCCCGCACATGGCCAGGGCAACGTGGCCCCCTGAGGCCCGTCCATTTTAAATCGTGCGGTTCCTATTAGATCTAACCCGTACCGCTTCGCGTTATAATCTCAACAGTCTGTTTTAAATCGAACGGTCCACGTCGGCCCCGCATTATAAAGGCCGGGATCCTTACGCGCTACCCCCTGGGGATCTCGAAAAACACGAGCTAGCCCCAGAAACTTCTGATCTAGCCCCTGGAACTTCAGAAATTCGTGTAAATTCATTTAAAAATCAGTTTTAGCCCCTGGACTTAATAAAAATTAGCAAAACACCTCTGTTATGTGTAGTTAGACCCCTTGAAATTTATGAAATAATAAATTAGACCCTGTAGTAGGGTGGATTTACCTTTTTGACCTTATATGATATTAAATTCAGAAATTTGAATATGTGATTAGGATTTAAATTTAAAAGGTGAGGCAAACACATTGTAAATTCAAATTTAAACTCTTCTAGCACTTGGAAAACTTTAGAATGAGTTAAAAATAGATTTTAAGCTGAAATGAATCTGTCTAATTGATTGCTCACATTTATTAATTATTGGGACACATTTTTAGGTTAGGAAATAATTCTGAAAATTGGTAAAATAAATTTAAATTAGTTCACATCAGAGGAGAAGTTCAAAAATATATTATTTAATATTTTAGATCAGAACCTATTCTGTTTAGATGATATGCCCTACTATTTAATATTAAAACTCACTTTTAAGCATAGAAGGTAAATCTGAAAAATATAGGAAAATGGGTATGCATAATTAGAAAATGATAGATGAAGTCTCTAACTTCAAAAACTTCATTTTAGGATTTGGTAGAAGATCTGAAAACCTATTTGGAGTAGGAAATTACCTTTCATGCAAACTTTGTAGCTAAGAAGTGTATTAATTGAATATAAGGAATTTGTTCAAATTGGAAATTCATATATAGTGTGCAAACAGAAATCTGAATACAAAAGTTAGAAATCATATACTTATGTTTAAAAGTGCATGTAGGCTAAAAATCAACACATCTAGAGTAACCACAACACTTAGAAATGTGAATGACTATCATATGTATGTATGTGTGGGTTGTATAAAGTGAAAGTGTGAACTATGTCTTATGTATTGTTGTTTTCTTTTGCTATGTGTATTGGCATGAGTAGAACCTGCCCCAGAGCAAGTTCTTCCCTTCCAAGACCAAGACTTTCCATTCCCAGAGCAGCAGGAAGAAGGCAAGTGTCCTTGACAACTTTGATCCTATGCTAGGTTGTGTAGATAGAATTATTTGCATTGTCAATTGAAATATGAAACCCATGCTAGGAAGTTTCCCTATAATTGCATTACCTTGTTTCCTTGTAGCTTGGGTTGGGATTTATTTTATCATGTCATTTATTTATATGCTTAGCCATGCTTAGAATGGGATAATTGGGATATGAGATCATCAATTTATTCACCTTACTCTTCAGTTAGATGTTATGAGTTATGTAGAGGTAGGGATCGAGGCAAGTTGGATGATTTGGTTGGTGCTGGGTGCACGAGACTCGGGTTTGTGTTTAGTACTTGCCTGGATCCTAAGGACCGGTTCATGGAGCATGTAACATGGCATTACCGCGCCAACCACATGCTGAGATGGGGCAGCTTGGCCCCCCGGCGTAGTATGGGTGTGTTGGATGGTGCGGAGAAAAGGTGTCAGCTGGACTACCATATGAACCGCAAGGCTCAAGAGGGGGCCACTGCAGCGGGGTTGGAGCCTCTTGTATGCTGTTAGGGGTGAAACCTCAGTGGGCCCATGCTCATCGGGAATCCCTTTGTAAATGCTTCGTAGTGATCTCCTGGCTACACACCTGGGAAGTGTGAATGTGGTTCGTGGCCACTGGCATAATGGAGGTTCTTTTAGTCCATCCGGCAACGGGGGATGAAATCACAACATGTGGGTACAGTGGTGCAAACTCTGCAGAGTCAAAACTGTCATGACAGCCGTGCTCACGGTCAAGAGCGGCTTGGAATTATTCATGATTAGAAGATGATGGCTTTGGAAGTTGAGGATGTTAAGCGGGGAGCTTAACATTGGATTTGATGTTATGGTTATTTGATTCTGATGATGGGTTGGGAGAATTGGGACCATTTCACCTGTGTAGTAATGTAGGTGCTTAATGAGCTAAGGTGATAGGTATTAATTGCATAGTGCTTTAACCATGAGTTCAACCTCTCCTTGCTCTGGCCATGCATGACATAACTTTTCCACACTTGCTGAGTACCAACGGTACTCAAACTTGCATATTTGTTGGTTTAAATTGCTGCTCATGTCAAGGGGATGATGTGGTGTTTAATGACCAAGACTTCGGACCCGAAGAAGGATTCTAGGTTCATGGAGTCCCCCGGGCAACGCCTGTGACGGAGCCCCACAAGATTTATATTCCGCTGCTGTTTTATTTACATGTCATGAACTTATTATTGTCCATCGAGACATATGCTATGTAAGACTTATTTATATTCGACACCTGGCTTGTAATAATTGATGCTTCACTATTTGTCATCAGATGTATGAGAAAATGATCCTGGCATACATGTGATATTCACTCGGTTGTTCTTCGGAGAAACCGGGTGTGACAGTGCGGGACCGTAGCCTACCGGCTGGAACCACCGGCAAACCTTGCTGGTAGTCACGACATATTTCACGTGTCCCAGCTGCGAAAATGTCTCAAGTCTACCGCTGCTGTTGCACCGAAGACATTGACGAGCTAAAGCTGGATCTCACCTACACCAAGCAGCCCATTCAGGTTATCGATGAAAAGACCCGCACCACCCGAAACCGGACATTGAAATTTTACAAAGTCCTGTGGAGTAATCATACCCGGAAGAGGCGACGTGGGGAAGTGAATATTGCATCCACAAGAATTATCCGGAACTTTTGTCATAGACTTTGTAATTACCCTCCCATCTCGCTCTTCTTTTGTAATCTCGGGACGGGATTCCTTTTAAGGGGGGAGGACTGTAAAGGTTCCAAAAATATGAATACAAAGAAACTCAAGTTTGCAGAAACATTTGTTTCATGTGTATGAAAAATGGGACTTGTTTAAACTTTTTCAAATGTGATGATGCACCTGAGATCTATATCTACACAAGCTTATGGTTACTTACATACTTGGACCCAAGGTGGATTAAAACCACATATTTGAAGTCTCATGTGCAATAGAAAGTTTAAAAATCAGATTGTGAACACTATTTGTTCAAATGCAAATTTCAAATGAGGGTAACACAAGGGATTGCAAACTGTTGTGTTAAAAAGCTCATTTGCAGCAGCCAAACCAAAAATCAGATTCGATATTTAAATTCCTTAGGTCCAAATTAGTGGGTATGCAAAGTTTCATGAATTTTTGAAATGTTTTGCTACCCATTTTCCAATTGGATTTAAATTTGATGTAAGGGCCTCAGTTATTGACACCTAGTTGAAGTGTTAATCACCCCACACACACACACCTCATTTGAGGAAAGATGATGAACACAAATGAAGAGCAAGTAACCACCATCAACATACTCATTAGAGAACAAACTCACACATTGTAAAAGTGGTATTTCCCACATGTGATATAGGTGGGCTGGACATATGAAAACTCCTACACTTTGCTAAGGATGTCCATGCCAAGTTTCACCCAAATTCAAAACCTTTTGAGGTCATTTTGGGTATAGTTAGAAAGAGGGCAGTTTGAAACCATATTCAAATTCAAACTGTTTTTATCCCATGAATTTAAAAGTGGGAGGCATATTCTTACTCAGCACATTTTTGTGAGCTCACACACCAATTTTCACTCCATTTGGAGTTGATCTTGACATGAGCTAAGTGGGAAAAATTCAAACCTTATTTGAATTCAAAACTGAACTTGTGCTGAAATTCATTCAAATCAAACCCCATTTGAATTCTACTCAATTCAAATGGCTCATGGGTGAATAATTTGAATCACCATGGGTATTTTGGGACTCACTGTTTACAACAGTGATTAGGAGTAAATTTCAGAGGTTAAAATTGGCAGTGGGACCCACATGTCAGCCACTGAAGGAGATCAACCGAGTGGACTTTCAGCACTCGGGTCCCCGAGCTTCTCCCGAGAGCGCCACCGAGGGGAGGCCGCCGCGCCACCACCTGCTTGCCGCCCACGGTCGCTGAACCGACTCCCTGGGTCTTTATCTACCTGCCCGAGCGGTCACCGGCGCCTCCCATCGCTGCCTCGCCGCACTTTCACTCAAAACGCCGAAACACCTCGCCGCCCGAGCAAACCTTCGGTTCCTCATCGCCCGGCCAATCCAGTGACCCTCACGGCGATCTGAGACCAGCACCGCGTGCGCCATGCCATCTTCAACGCCCTCGCATCGGTTCCAGACCCTGCGCGGTTTTCCCCGAGCTCCACCGCGGCGATCTTGTCTCTGCCGGTTCAGCTCGAGCTGCCGCTGCGGGAACTGCCCTTCTGGCCACCACAGCGCACCGTTCACGGAGCTGTAAACAGCAAAGAGGTTCGCCTTCAACCCCTCTTTCTTTTCTGTAAGCTCCGGCGGCGTGACAAGCGCTGCTCAAGCCGGAATTTCATGTTTTCGCGACGGTGTGCAAAAGTGCGGTTTGCACCGATCCGAGAAATTCGTAAGCCACACTGCATCATTCGTCCTCTCATGGAGAGGATCACTTCTAGTAGCCCGTGCGGATCCATAGGAGCAGGAACCACGAAGAACCATGGAGAGAAACCGCTGTTCTTCGAGTTTTAGTTGAAATCCCGATTTCCGGCCTGGGTCGCACGGTGACAGCCCAACACAGCCCTTCCCGAGCTCCGTAGAGCTCATGTCGACCTTTCTTATGGTGCACTGATGCTCGACGACCCTTAGCTTGATCGGGGGAGGTGCTAGGGAGGGTGGACAACGCGACCAAAGTTCTTCCGAGGTTGCGGCTCGTCGCCGACCAGGTGGCAGCCGTTGTCATGACGAGCTGACCCAAGAATCCTGTTCCCCGAGTGGAAATAAGCAGGGGCGGCCAGAATCGTGAAGTTTGGAGATTTACAGAAGCCGGCGGCGAGCTCTCCGGCGAGGCTCCTCGGCGGCAGAACGCGGGCAGCGGGAGGTTGACGAAGGGGTGGACCCCAGCTGTCAGCGGGAGATATTTTAAATCGGGATTGGGCTGCGGCCGGGATCGGCTGTGCTGGCGCGCAAATACCCTGTGAGCTCCAGTGTGCCGGACACCGCCGCGCTCGACACGTGTCCTCGCGGGCCCCCTCGATATTTAAACTTTTTCCCGATTTTCAGATTTCCTTCAAACTTCAAATCCTCATAACTTTGGCTAGAAAGCTCCAAATCGAGTGAACCAAATTTTGATGGATTCAGCTCTCTGAGTACTTTCCAGCAAATCAAGTTTCACTTCATGAACTTCCTTATTTTTCCAGAATTAATTCCTCAAAATTTAAACTGTTTGGAATTTTATCTGGAGAATCCTGTGGAGGAAAATCCTGAAATTTTGCTGGGATGTTCACCATAATATCCCTGAACTACCTTAAAAATTTCAGATCCATTTGAGCTCATTTAATCCACCTAATGGTGTGATTAGTGAAACTATTCCAGAGAAAATAGAAAATGTTCAGAAACATTTTCAGGAATTTCTCTGACATTGTGTAGCTCATAGCTTTAGTTAGGAACTTCCAAATTAAGTGAGACCAACTCCATTAGAACCCTCTGAAAATCTAGTTTTCAGAAAGTCATAGTTTGTTTCATGAAAATCCTTAGAACACCCTAAGAGCCTTCAATTAAGGTCAAGGACATAATTAATTGTGGAGGGCTCAAATGAGCTTTGCTGCAAATAAAACTTGACCAAGTCTCTGTTTAGGTTGTAACCAAGCCACAGAAAAAGTTTCAGTCATAGAGTTTGTCTAGTGGGACTTATAAGCTTCACAAGATTAAAAGTAAATACAAATGCATTTAATTTAATACATGTATTGCTTTTATCATGTAGTCGCTAAGGTCGAGGAGGAACCCAAAGTCCTAGACTTCGTTACTCTGGAGGAACAGCTAGCCTACGACCAAGAGCAGCAAGGCAAGCTCCGGTTTGCATTAACCTTTTTACAAATTTTTATTGTTTTGAGCACGTACTTGTTTACTTTATTCTTTGCATTAGAGTCTTGTTTGGAAGCCCCACTGCATAGGCAAGAGAACCATGGGTTGGGTTTAGGATTGCAAACCCCGTTAGATACTGCATTGCTAGGATAGAGTAGGATTTGGTACAAGTCGAGTAGTTGGAACTACTCGCGAGCATAGGCTAGACGCACTCGACTCGGGTAGTGATAGCACATGAAACACATGGCAAGAAAATGAGACCGAGCGGAGGGTAAGGGCAGCAGGACTTTGGGGCCTGTGTGCTGCAGCTCCGCTTGTGTCTATTGAGGAACGAGCCGTGTGCGGGCCTATTGAACAAGCTAGAACAGTACCGAAGACCTACCGGCTATATGGGAACCGGGAAACTGATGTAACTCGGGTAGCTGGGTATTGAGGCATTGCCCGTCGTTCAGAGGGTAGGTTGAGAGCTTGAGGTGTAAATCGGCTGGCGGCACTGAGATGCGCGTGCAGAGACCTCTTACTCGGGACGATGGGACCGGTTCAATATTTGGCTGACGGGCGAAAGGTGGTTGCGTACGGCGTCCGTGATGGTTGTTGTAGGCAACATCGAGTACGGGCGTACGTGACGGGTTGTTCGGGTAACCCTGCAGGTGTAAATCGATTATAATCGCCGTCCCTCGCGGTCAATGAGTACCACTTGTTCACTGTACCGTGACGTAGAAAGAACAGGCTAGTTGCATGTTAAAATGTTGCTGATTGAAAGATGGACTTGATTGCTAATGATTTGCTGTAGTCTAGAGCTAACTAAAGTTCCTTTCAACTTTGGGCAAAGTACATGAGAGAAATGCGTTTCTTGTTTGATTGCGGCTCTCTCATGTGCCTTAGCGTAAGGTTCTCCACAACCTGTTGCTATAACTTGAAAGTAAGGTTCTACTAATTAGGAGAGTCCTTTGCAAATGATTTTACCTCATGTACCCATCACCCCTCATGTAGAAGTTCCATGTTTAGGTGAGATGGGTCAGACTTGCTGAGCCTTCGTGCTCACTGCTTGTGTTTGAAGATTTTGCAGGGTTCTATGAGGAAGGGATTCCCGAAGAGGAGATGGAACCCCAGGAGGGGAACCCCGTTTAGTGGGAGTCGTGCACGCCGCAGAGTTAGTGTGTATGTGTGCTAGCAAGGACACGTTCATGGGCTGAACGTGCACTTGATGCGTAGTCTACGCCCGTGAGTGTAGACTGAACTTATTTTGTTGTAAACATGCTCATAAACTTGTTTATATAATAAAATTTCGCTTCCGCTTTGTACCTTTGACGTGTGTTATCCGGTGCTGTGCAACGCAGCACCCCTCAACGTGATCCTGGCTCGACAAGACCGTGGGGTCGTGTCAACGTTGGTACCATAGCTCGCTTGAGGTTTAACACAGTATAAAGGTCATCTTTTTAAAAAATCCAGTGAGGAACGAGTTAGTAGCCCGTATAAGGATGTTATTAGTGTATAAAAAGTGACATATTAACCTATTTGTTTATTTCGGAAAATCGTGTATCTCGGGACGTTTATGTCTTGGGGGGTACACGTGAGCGCTGTCCACCAGTGCGCACAAGCTGAAGGGTGGAGCCCCACGGGTGGCAGGTAACCCGACCCGCTTTGATATCCTCTTCGACTCTTCATGTCGTTTGGGGTATTCGAGCAACGTCTGTCCCTGGCGTGCGTGGTGCAACTTGGGAGACCCCGTCACGTGGTCTGAAACGTGAACACGTAACTCAAGGCGTGTTTGGCTTGAGAACATCCGGGCGAGTGATGACGGCCGGTTGTACGAACTGTATGGATTCTGGGCTCGGTGTGCAGCCGAGTCTGATGATTGTTTGAGTTTCTGCAGGTAGCCTGACCATGTAACGGTAGACTTGTAGCATCCGTGTGCGAGTGACGTTTAGTGCCACTGAAATAACGAAGCCGGCTAAGTCCGGTATAGGTTTTTCTTTTTGAGGACGTAGTACCGACATAATCTGGTGACGCATCGATGTCACACCAAACTAAATGAACAAATTCATTTAAAACTTGAAGGTTTTGATCTAAAGTAGTAAAACATGATGTAACTCCTTCCCTTGAACAAGATATTCAAAGTTAACAAGTTTTCAACTTCTAGGTTGTTAAGGACAGAGCACTCTGTTTTCAGCTGAATCAAGGCTGAAGTTAATCAGAGGTTAGAGGTTGCGTTCTTTTGAGGTTGGGGTCATATGACACATTTCTGGAAAGATTTGGAAGAGCTTTACAACTCTTCTGTGGAGGTCCAGAGGTGTTTCATCCCTTAACCACTCGAAAAATGCAGTAGAGTGAAACTGTCCAGAAAACAGGACAAAGTAAAGACTCTCTGTAAACTCTCTGTAAATTGAGTATAACTTCCTGCATAAAGATCCAAAAATAGAAAATGAGGTAGTTCTGGAAAGCTTATGAGATGGGTTACAACTTTGTAATAGAAAGTTTTGTCAGATTGAGAGCAGAATTCACTGGAATTCTTGGATCAAATCAGTACCTAAAGCAGGGAGGTGCTGTCCAGAATTCTCCAGAAATTCTGTTAACTTTGACATCTCATAACTTTTGAACCAGGACAGATCTTAGGCCAAGCAAATACTTTATGGAAAGCTGTTGAAGTTAGCTTTAACTTTGATTTTGAGCTCCAGAATTGGTTTTGCCTTTAGCCTGGCCTAAATCAGGTTGAAATGGAAAGTGGTCAGGGCTGTCATGGGAACAGCAGATCAGCAGTCAAATTTGTCTAAAATTTGAACTATATTTCCAAGTTTTATGGGTTCAACGACATGTTTTATGTTATAACTCAGAGGTTTACTGTTTAAATAAATATTTGACCTTCCTCAAATATATTTTTACAGATGACAGCAGATAAGCAATTGGAGAACGGGTGGGTGATGTCCCCACTGTTCTCACCGTAGCGGCTACCCGGAAGCATTGTGGCAAATGCTTCAATATTTCGGTTACAACCAGATGCCGCAGTACTTCGCCAAGGAAGAAGGCGAAGAGGGGAACAAGACATGGACGATCCATGTCGAAATCCCCGCAGGACCTACGCCAGCCGGTTGGGTGCCGTTCACCGTTACGGTGAGAGGAAGACAACCGGAAGGGATGTGGCAAGTGGCAGCCCGTGACACCATGTCACGTTTCTGCCGACTACACGTGCGGGCTATGGAGGGCACTCCATACGCGCTCGTTCCGGTGGAGGGACGGGCTCAGCATGTGTGGGAAGAGAGGTACCGGGAGGCAACAGATCCGAGTTGTCCAAGGTACAACCCCGCGGAGGCAAATCTCAGCCTCCAGATGAGGGCAGGAAACGCTGTGATGGACAGCCAAGCTCTTCATACGGAGCGTCTCGCCACAAAACTCAAGGAGAGCACGAGCCATGGAGACCATTTCGAGAGTGCTCACAGCGCACTCCGCAATGTGCTCCTTCTGATGATCTAGCGACTGAATGAACAACATAATCAGTTGCATCGTCTGAAGAAGGCAAAGAGAAAAAGCCGTGTCGACATCGCGGCGTTGCAAGAACTGGTACAGAATCTGACCCACCAGAACGAGGAACTTACTCAAGAGCGGGACGACGCTATTGAGGAAGGTCAAGGCTGGGAAGAAGATTACAACCAAGCCATGGACGAGGTACATGCATTGCAGGACCTCGTACCTCCGGTATTGGGTATACCGGTGGTCTTGGGTCTTCCGGAAATGGGAGAACCCGGGATGGGAGAAGAGGTGGTAGATCCAGAGACACCAGCAGAGGTACCGGAGGAGGACGACCCGCAGGAGGTCGAGTTCTACTCCGAGTAGGGGGTTACAGTTGCCATGTAGGGCAGCCAGGGTAGTGTAGCCCAAATTTTGTAATCGGTGACATGTCGTGTAGACAGTAGCGTATGTGTAGGTAGTGACGACATGAGCACGACTTCTCGGAGACCCGAGAATAATGTATCTTGTATAAAGTTTATGCTTTATCAATATATGTGAATGTTGTGCAAATTAATCATGTGTCACTTCAATACCTACTGTTGCTTATGGAATTTTAAGTAAGACATGTGCTAATCGCTGCTGTTTTGAATTTCAGAATGACGCGTACTCGTGCCAACCCTGATGTTGGGGGTACTAGCCAAGGCGGAGAGACTTCCCAACAGCCTCCCGAGGACTCCTCGGGACAACAGCAGCAGCAACAGCAACAGCAGACACTGCCACCGCCACTGCCAACGGTTACACTGGCCGACATCGTCGCAGCAATGGCGGGTTCACACCAGCAGCACACAGAGTTGCTGCAAACTCTAATTGCGAATACGTCTCGCCCAGAGAGACGTCAAGACCGTGAGGAGCATCAACAGAGCTCCTACTCCAACTTCCTGGCGACTCATCCCCCTGTATTCTCAAGGGCGGATGAACCACTTGACGCGGACAACTGGCTCCGCGCCATAGAGATGAAGTTTGGGCTGCTCCAGATAAGTGAGCAGCGCAAGACTCAGTTCGCGGTCCAGCAGCTCCAAGGATCCGCGAACGCGTGGTGGGCCAACTTCTGTGCTTCACAGCCCACCGACCGAGTGATGACCTCGACGGAGTTTCGGACGGCCTTCAGGGCC
This sequence comes from Neostapfia colusana, assembly GCA_030760725.1. Taxonomy (NCBI): domain Eukaryota; kingdom Viridiplantae; phylum Streptophyta; class Magnoliopsida; order Poales; family Poaceae; genus Neostapfia; species Neostapfia colusana. Next base: position 49,775,062 of record JASWHV010000014.1, on the reverse strand, counting down.
TATCATATACCGCCAGGTCTGATGAAAAGAAAGACGCAGGAATTCTTACACCTGCAACAAGGGAGCCGGAACGCGCTGGAATACTCCAGGGCGTTCAACGATCTCGCACTCTACGCGTCGTATCACGCTGATACGGACGAGAAGAGGCGGGACCACTTTTACCAGGGGCTTAACCCGCTCCTGAAGGACAAGTTGGCGATGTTCAATCGCGGCAGTCTCAACGACATCATTGATGCTGCGATTGTTCAGGAGGACTCCGGCAAGGAGTTGGCGGCGGTGGAGCGAAAGCGAAGCGCGCCGCAAAGCAGCGGAGAAGGAGGCAGTACTTCTCAGAAGTTTCGGATGGTGAATCGCCCACCATCAGGTCCATGCTGGCAGCCACCACAACGGTCGATGCCGTTCCGCAGTCGGCCGTACTCTTCACCGGCATTCAGGCCGGCACTGCCAGTACCACCGCAACAACAACAGCAGCAGCGGGCGATGCCGTGTGCGTATGCACCTCAGCAACGCATGCCGGGCTTTCGTACCCCGAGCACTACACCAGCAGCGGCCACATGTTACAAGTGTGGTCGTCCAGGACACTTCGCGAGCAGTTGCCTGGAGAGGCAAGGCGGCGGAGTGGCACCACAGTTTCCGGGGAGAAATCAACCCCGGAACCCCACTAATGCGTGGCGGGCAAACCCTAGGCCCGGCACCGTCCACCAGCTTGCCATTGAGGACGTGCCGGAGGGCGAGCCAATCCTTGCGGGTATGTTCCTACTCCACCAGCATCACACTATAGTACTGTTTGATTCAGGCGCCACGCATAATTTTATTAGCCAAGCTTTCATTGCTAAACACAGCTTGCCAATACTACCCACCGATAGTCCATATTTAATTTGTTCACCGGGTGGGAAGATTTCAGCAAGCGTAATGGTCTCCAAAGCACCATTATGCTTAGCGGGTAGAGTGTACCCCACGTCTCTCATTATCTTAGAGGGACAGAAGGTCGATGTCATCCTAGGGATGTCGTAGTTAACCCGCCACGGCGCTGTTTTAGACACCGTCCTTCGAGTCGTGCACTTAAACTCAGATGTGCACGGTTCTCACTCATTATTTCTGGACAGTCCAGAAATAAAACTTCCAAGTGTCTATCAAGCCACAACTATCAGATTGGAAGATATTCCAGTGGTCCGAGAGTTCCCTGATGTATTCCCGGACGATTTGGCGGGGATGCCGCCCGATAGAGAGGTGGAGTTGAAGATTAAACTTGCACCGGGAACCATGCCGATATCCCGAAGGCCGTACAAGATGGCGCCTAAGGAGTTGGCTGAACTGAAGACTCAGCTCACGGACCTTCTGGAGAAGGGTTTTATTAGGCCGAGCTCCTCGCCATGGGGCTGTTCGGCATTATTTGTCAAGAAGAAGGATGAGACGTTGCGTCTTTGTGTGGACTATCGTCCATTAAATGCCGTAACCATCAAGAACAAGTACCCGTTGCCACGGATCGACATGTTGTTTGATCAGTTGTTCGAAGCAAAGATCTTTTCCAAGATGGACTTAAGATCCGGGTACCATCAGATTAAGATAAGGGCGGAGGACATTCCAAAGACAGCTTTCTCGACGAGGTACGGACTTTATGAGTACCTGGTTATGTCCTTCGGCCTCACCAATGCTCCAGCTCACTTCATGTACTTGATGAACTCGGTATTCATGCCGGAGCTGGACAAGTTTGTCGTGGTCTTCATCGACGACATTCTGGTATATTCCAAGTCGGAAGAAGATCACAAGAAACATCTGCGTATAGTCTTACAACGGCTGCGGGATCACAAGTTATACGCAAAATTCAGCAAATGCGAGTTTTGGATATCGCAAGTGCCTTTCCTCGGGCATATCATCTCAGCGGAGGGTATCGCTGTAGACCCGAGCAAAATCACTCAAGTGCTGAATTGGAAATCCCCGAGAACGGTTCACGAGGTACGGAGTTTCCTCGGACTCGCGGGATATTATCGGAGGTTCATTCCGAACTTCTCGAAGATTGCCAAGCCAATGACAGAGTTGCTGAAGAAGGCTACCAAATATGTTTGGAGTCCAACATGTGAAGCAGCATTCAAGGCTTTAGTCAAGCACCTGACATCAGCACCGGTTTTGGCGCAGCCAGACACAACAAAGCCGTTCGATGTGTACTGCGATGCATCCGGCATTGGGCTCGGATGTGTGCTGATGCAAGACCGAAGGGTGGTCGCGTATGGATCACGGCAGCTTAGCAACCATGAGCAAAATTATCCAACCCACGACTTGGAGCTCGCTGCCGTGGTACTTGCACTGAAAATGTGGAGGCACTACCTACTCGGTAACCTTGTACATTTATATACCGACCACAAAAGCCTCAAGTACAAATTCACTCAGAAGGAGCTGAACATGAGGCAACGAAGATGGTTATAATTGATAAAGGATTACGAAATAGAGATCCATTATCATCCGGGTAAGGCAAACGTAGTGGCGGATGCGCTGAGCCGCAAGTCACACGTCAACAATCTGACCATCACACCGTTGGAAGAGAGCGAACCACCACTACATGTGATTCCACATGGAGCTCTCTACAATTTAGCTTTGATCCCCACCATCCGTGAAGAGATAGCGGCCTAGAAGAATGACAAGGGCATGTCACATTTGTGAAGACGTGTAGACAGTGGGGAGCTGAAGTGTTTCCGGAAGGACGGAGACGGCGTCCTATGGTTCAAGGACCGGATCGTCGTACCCCGTAACCCGGAGTTACGAAAGAAATTTTTTAATGAGGCTCACTTATCAAAATTTTCTATTCACCCCGGCAGCAACAAAATGTATCAAGAACTCAGAAGCAAGTTTTGGTGGACACGGATGAAGCGAGAGACTGCAAAATACGTGTCCGAGTGTGATACATGTCGAAGGGTGAAGGCAGACCACATGCCGAAACCGGGACTGCTACAACCACTGGGCGTTCCTGCCTGGAAGTGGGAGGACGTGAGCATGGATTTCATCGTCGGTGATTCTGTGTGGGTGATCATCGATCGGCTCACCAAAGTTGCCCATTTCATCCCGGTCAACACCAACTACAACGCCAAGAAGTACGCTGAACTGTACATCTCACGGATCCTATGCTTGTACGGCGTACCCCGTACTATCATATCGGATCGGGGCACTTTATTTGTGTCCCATTTTTGGGAGCAGCTGCACGCTGCCTTGGGGACGAAGTTGATCCGTAGTTCAGCATACCACCCGCAGACGGATGGGCAAACTGAGCGGGTAAATCAGATTTTAGAAGACATGCTACGAGCTTGCGCTATCAACCACGGCAAGAATTGGGATGATCACTTGCCGTTAGCCGAATTCTCGTACAATAATGGGTACCAAGCCAGCATCAAGATGGCACCTTACGAGGCGCTATATGGTAGGAAGTGTCGCACACCATTGAACTGGTGTGAGTCTGGCGAAAGGGTTACCTTCGGGATTGACCTTGTCAACAACGCGGAGGAAAAGGTTCGACTGATTCAAGCGAACCTAAAAGCCGCTCAATCCTGTCAGAAACTGTATGCGGACCGGAGAAGGCGCCCATTACAATTTGAAGTTGGAGATCACGTATACCTACGGGTGTCTCCAATGAAGGGCGTAAACAGATTTGGGGTGAGAGGAAAGTTGGCACCCCGTTTCATCGGTCCATTCCAGATTACCGAAAGATGTGGATCGGTGGCATACCGGTTGAAGTTACCAGAAGCACTTTCCGTTGTGCACGACGTCTTTCACATTGCCCAGCTAAGGAAGTGTCTTAAGCTATCAACTACCGTTCAGCTGGAGGATATTGAAGAACTGCAACCGGATCTCACCTATCGGGAGGAACCGGTGCAGATTATTGATGAAAAGGCCCGAACCACACGCAACCGTACGTTGTGGTTCTAGAAGGTTCTATGGAGTAATCACTCCATGGACGAAGCGACATGGAAGAGCGAAGAATTTCTTCGCGCTAACTACCCTGACTTTTTCACGTCGCATATCCGGTAATTTTCCACCGTCCTCTCTCTCATTTTCACCTTATAATCTCGGGACGAGATTCTTTTAAGGGGGGAGGAATGTAAGGGCCTCAGTTTTTGACACCTAGTTGAAGTGTTCATCACCCCACACACACACACCTCATTTGAGGAAAGATGATGAACACAAATGAAGAGCAAGTAACCACCATCAAAATACTCATTAGAGAACAAACTCACACATTGCAAAAGTGGTATTTCCCACATGTCATATAGGTGGGCTGGACATATGAAAACTCCTACACTTTGCTAAGGATGTCCATGCCAAGTTTCACCCAAATTCAAAACATTTTGAGGTCATTTTGGGTACAGTTAGAAAGAGGGCAGTTTGAAACCATATTCAAATTCAAACTGTTTTTATCCCATGAATTTAAAAGTGGGAGGCATATTCTTACTCAGCACATTTTTAGAGCTCACACACCAATTTTCACTCCATTTGGAGTTGATCTTGAAATGAGCTAAGTGGGACAAATTCAAACTTTATTTGAATTCAAAACTGAACTTGTGCTGAAATTCATTCAAATTAAACCCCATTTGAATTATACTCAATTCAAATGACTCATGGGTGAATAATTTGAATCACCATGGGTATTTTGGGACTCACTGTTTACAACAGTGATTAGGAGTAAATTTCAGAGGTTAAAATTGGCAGTGGGACCCACATGTCAGCCACTGAAGGAGATCAACCGAGTGGACTTTCAGCACTCGGGTCCCCGAGCTTCTCCCGAGAGCGCCACCGAGGGGAGGCCGCCGTGCCACCACCTGCTTGCCTTCCACGGTCGCTGAACCGACTCCCTGGGTCTTTATCTACCCGCCCGAGCGGTCACCGACGCCTCCCATCGCTGCCTCGCCGCACTTTCACTCAAAATGCCGAAACACCTTGCCGCCCGAGCAAACCTTCGGTTCCTCATCGCCCGGCCAATCCAGTGACCCTCCCGGCGATCTGAGACCAGCACCGGGTGCGCCAAGCCATCTTCAACGCCCTCGCATCGGTTCCAGACCCTGTGCGGTCTTCCCCGAGCTCCACCGCGGTGATCTTGTCTCTGCCGGTTTAGCTCGAGCCGCCGCTGCGGGAACCGCCCTTCCGGCCACCACAGCCCACCGTTCACGGAGCTGTAAACAGCAAAGAGGTTCGCCTTCAACCCCTCTTTCTTTTCCGTAAGCTCCGGCGGCGTGACAAGCGCTGCTCAAGCCGGAATTTCATGTTTTTGCGACGGTGTGCAAAAGTGCCTTTTGCACCGATCCGAGAAATTCGTAAGCCACACTGCATCATTTGTCCTCTCATGGAGAGGATCACTTCTAGTAGCCTGTGTGGATCCATAGGAGCAGGAACCATGAAGAACCATGGAGAGAAACCGCTGTTGTTCGAGTTTTAGTTGAAATCCCGATTTCCGGCCTGGGTCGCACGGTGACAGCCCAACACATCCCTTCCCGAGCTCCGTAGAGCTCATGTCGACCTTTCCTATGGTCCACTGATGCTCGACGACCCTTAGCTTGATCAGGGGAGGTGCTAGGGAGGGTGGACAACGCGACCGAAGTTCTTCCGAGGTTGCGGCTCGTCGCCGACCAGGTGGCGGCCGTTGTCATGACGAGCTGACCCCAGATTCCTGTTCCCCGAGTGGAAATAGGCAGGGGCGGCCAGAATCGTGAAGTTTGGAGCTTTACATAAGCCGGTGGCGAGCTCTCCGGTGAGGCTCCTCGGCGGCAGAACGCGGGCAGCGGGAGGTTGACGAAGGGGTGGACCCCAGCTGTCAGCGGGAGATATTTTAAATCGGGATCGGGCTGCGGCCGGGATCGGCTGTGCTGGCACGCAAATACCCTGTGAGCTCCAGTGTGCTGGACACCGCCGCGCTCGACACATGTCCTCGCGGGCCCCGCGAGATTTAAACTTTTCCCCGATTTTCAGATTTCCTTCAAACTTCAAATCCTCATAACTTTGGCTAGAAAGCTCCAAATCGAGTGAACCAAATTTTGCTGGATTCAGCTCTCTGAGTACTTTCCAGCAAATCAAGTTTCACTTCATGAACTTTCTTATTTTTCCAGAATTAATTCCTCAAACTTTAAACTGTTTGGAATTTTAACTGGAGAATCCTGTGGCGGAAAATCCTGAAATTTTGCTGGGATGTTCACCAAAATATCCCTGAACTACCATAAAAATTTCAGATCCATTTGAGCTCATTTAATCCACCTAATGGTGTGATTAGTGAAACTATTCCAGAGAAAATAGAAAATGTTCAGAAACATTTTCAGGAATTTCTCTGACATTGTGTAGCTCATAGCTTTAGTTAGGAACCTCCAAATTAAGTGAGACCAACTCCATTAGAACCATCTGAAAATCTAGTTTTCAGAAAGTCATAGTTTGTTTCATGAAAATCCTTAGAACACCCTAAGAGCCTTCAATTAAGGTCAAGGACATAATTAATTGTGGAGGGCTCAAATGAGCTTTGCTGCAACTAAAACTTGACCAAGTCTCTTTTAGGTTGTAACCAAGCCACAGAAAAAGTTTCACAGTCATAGAGTTTGTCTAGTGGGACTTATAAGCTTCACAAGATTAAAAGTAAATACAAATGCATTTAATTTAATACATGTATTGCTTTTATCATGTAGTCGCTAATGTCGAGGAGGAACCCGAAGTCCTAGACTTCGTTACTCCGGAGGAACAGCTAGCCTACGACCAAGAGCAGCAAGGCAAGCTCCGGTTTGCATTAACCTTTTTACAAATTTTTATTGTTTTGAGCACGTACTTGTTTACTTTATTCTTTGCATTAGAGTCTTGTTTGGAAGCCCCACTGCATAGCCAAGAGAACAATGGGTTGGGTTTAGGATTGCAAACCCCGTTAGCTACTGCATTGCTAGGATAGAGTAGGATTCGGTACAAGTCGAGTAGTTGGAACTACTCGCGAGCATAGGCTAGAGGCACTCGACTCGGGTAGTGATAGCACATGAAACACATGGCAAGAAAATGAGACCGAGCGGAGGGTAAGGGCAGCAGGACTTTGGGGTCTGTGTGCCGTAGCTCCGCTTGTGTTGATTGAGGAACGAGCCGTGTGCGGGCCTGTTGAACAAGCTAGAACAGTACCGAAGACCTACCGGCTATATGGGAACCGGGAAACTGATGTAATTTGGGTAGCTGGGTATTGAGGCATTGCCCGTCGTTCAGAGGGTAGGTTGAGAGCTTGAGGTGTAAATCGGCTGGCGGCACTGAGATGCGCGTGCAGAGACCTCTTGCTCGGGACGATGGGACCGGTTCAATATTTGGCTGACGGGCGAAAGGTGGTTGCGTACGGCGTCCGTGATGGTTGTTGTAGGCAACATCGAGTACGGGCGTACGTGATGGGTTGTTCGGATAACCCTGCAGGTGTAAATCGATTATAATCGCCGTCCCTCGCGGTCAGTGAGTACCACTTGTTCATTGTACCGTGACGTAGAAAGAACAGGCTAGTTGCATGTTAAAATGTTGCTGATTGAAAGATGGACTTGATTGCTAATGATTTGCTGTAGTCTAGAGCTAACTAAAGTTCCTTTCAACTTTGGGCAAAGTACATGAGAGAAATGCGTTTCTTGTTTGATTGCGGCTCTCTCATGTGCCTTAGCGTAAGGTTCTTCACAACCTGCTGCTAAAACTTGAAAGTAAGGTTCTACTAATTAGGCGAGTCCTTTGCAAATGATTTTACCTCATGTACCCATCACCCCTCATGTAGAAGTTCCATGTTTAGGTGAGACGGGTCAGACTTGCTGAACCTTCGTGCTCACTGCTTGTGTTTGAAGCTTTTGCAGGGTTCTATGAGGAAGGGACTCCCGAAGAGGAGACGGAACCCCAGGAGGGGAACCCCGTCGAGTGGGAGTCGTGCACGCCGCAGAGTTAGTGTGCGTGTGTGCTAGCAAGGACACGTTCAAGGGCTGAACGTGCACTTGATGCGTAGTCTACGCCTGTGAGTGTAGACTGAACTTATTTTGTTGTAAACATGTTCATAAACTTGTTTATGTAATAAAATTTCGCTTCCGCTTTGTACCTTTGACGTGTGTTATCCGGTGCTGTGCAACGCAGCACCCCTCAGCGTGATCCTAGCTCGACAAGACCGTGGGGTCGTGTCATTTGCAATGAATTCAAATACACATTTGAATTTGGATGGAATTTGCCAAATTATCCAAATGCAACTCAGTTTTCAACTACAAATAATTGAATTGGTCATTTGCCAAATTTTGGAGATATTTTAGATGATAAGAGGGAGTGAAGGGTGGGACCTACATGTCATTGAGAGGAGGGAAGTAGACTTGCAAACTAAGTCTTGCTCTCTGTTCTCCACTCGAAGGCCACCGAGACAAAGCACCGGGCGACACCGAGGGCAGGCCGAGACACCTCTCCCCGTTTTTCTCTCACACTGGAAAGCTGCCTGGGTGCTCATCCCTCGCTGCCATGCTCCTTTTCGCCCACAAACCGTAGAAAACACGCTTTGTTTTACCCTCGCACAAGAACAGAGCCGAGGCGCCGCCGCCACCCTCGACCGATCGTGAGCCGGCTCCTCTTCGCATGTAAAGCTGTAGGCAGCATAAAAACCGCACCATGGTCCCCTCCACGACTTCCTCGGACCACAACCGAGTGAGCTCGGCCTCCCCAAACCCGAGCCCATGAGTTTCCGCGGCGACCGAGAGCAACAGCTGAAGGGAGGCTTACGTGGACAGCTCGACTGGGAGCTTCTCATGCCCAAGTGAGGATGCCCATGTAAAAGCCCAAGAAAAAGGGACTTGCAAAAACTTTTTATCACCTCACAACACCACAGTTTTGTTGTGGATAGATTGTGAAAAAGTGTGAAGAGCAAGTAACCTCCATCAAAAGAGTGGTTAGAGGGGAAAGCCTACACTTTCACAAAGTGGGAATTTCACACATGACACATGGGAGGGCGATTCAAAACTGTTGCATTCAGACTCATGGTTGCAGCCTCTAAAACAAGGATCAAAGTGCATAATTGAATTCCTCAGGTCCAAATTAGTGGGGAGGCAGAGTTTCAATAATTTTTGAAAAGGTTTGCTACCCATTTTTCCAAAAAGGATCCAAATGTGCAAAGAATTCAAATATACATTTGAATTTGGGGGAAATGTGCTCAACCATACAAATGTAGGTCAGTTTGAAACTCCAAACATTTGAATTCATCCCTGGCCAAGTTCTAGAGATCTTTTGAGAGGTGGGGGAGCACTGCCAAGTGGGTCCCACATGTCATAGTGCTCAGTTGGCTTAATCCGTAAGTATTGTGATCGGGTTGCACTCCACCAAGAGAAGCACCGAGCGACACCGCGATGGGAAGCCGGACGCCACCTCCTGCTGAATCGCACGTGCTGGCGAGCTCCTCGTGGGGGTGCCTTAACTCTCAGCCGTGCTCAGCGAGCCACAGCACCGAGAGAAGCCCGTTCCCTCACTGTCACCGCCAGAGAACAGAGGCGTCGCCGCCATCGCCAAATCGCTCGGGAGCGATCGCAGCTCGCGTGAAAGCATCGGAAGCCCAGCAAAACAACATCACCAGACCTCCCACGACCTCCCCGCACCAGTTCCAGTCCAGCTAAGCCAAGAGAAAGGTGCTCTTCGCGGCGGCCGGGAAGAACCGAGCAAAGGTGCTCCCGTGGGCAGCTCGGCAGAGGACTTGTCACGACCAAGAAGGAGCGGTTTTGGACGCGCCTAGGCTCCACGCTGCTCGACCCCAAAGCCTAGAACCAGTGACCGATCATCGCCGGCGAATTTCGCAAAACATCCCCAACCGGTGCAGAACTACCCTCGGGTAAGAAACCCACAAATTCCCGAGATATTCTTGCTTAGAGTTTATCAAACTGCACTCACAGGAGCTAGACTTGACGGCGCCCAAGTTTGCTTCGCAACCCTAGTTTAATTTTGGCTCTAGCCGGAGAATTTTCCTGTTTTCCAGCTGCGGTTATGGCGGGAAAGGTCGGGCTCACGGTGACAGCTAAGTTAGAGCTCTTCCCGAGCCCTGGCATGGCCTTGTCTACCTTCTCTGAGATCCCCTGGTGCAGTAGAGCCTTTCCACCGAGGTTTTGGTGGGCTAGATTGGCCGGGTGCCATAACCGAAGGGAGTCCGAGCCGCTGCACCGTCACCGGCTAGGTTAGGGCCACCGCCGACCGGAGCAGTCTGTGCCATCGTGTTCAGCGCACGGAAGTAGGCCCAGGCGGCGAGTTTCCGGCCGAGAGGTGGTCGGGAAGCCAAGTCCGGCGAGCGTCAGAGGTGTGCCGGCGAGGGGGCAGCGCGGGAAAAAGGGCGGACGCGAGGAAGAAGACGAGCTGGCCGGGCCCGCTCGAGTCCCTCGAGGCACAGCGTGGGGATTTTCTGTTGCACCGGATCAGCTGTGAACACGCGGAGAACAGTCCTGTGGCCGTGGGGGCCGGGCCCGCTGTCAGGAATTTGAACTTTTCCCTGTTAATTCGAATTCCAGAATTTCCCCAAACTTTGGAACTCCATAACTTTTGCTATGAAGCTCCAGATTTAGTGATTCAAATTGGGTTGGATTCATCTTGCCTAGCTCTGTCCAAATATACAACCCAATTTGTATGAAACCCAATAATTAATTCTGGGCAATTCTTTAAAGCTTTTCAGCAAAAGAATTTTAGAGGGAGTTTGGTTCATCCAAAAATCCTCACATTTTGCCAGAATATCCTTTAGGAGGTTAGTGAATCCCTGTAAAAGTTTTAGATCATTTGGAGTTGATTTGATCAGAGCAATTCAAATTTGAAGGTGCTGTGTTCATTTGAATACAGAAACATTTTCAGAGAATTTTCAATACTTGGAAATTCAGTTCTGGGCAAATCTTAGCTTCAAAAATGCTAGGAAAAATTTATGCAAACTCTATGAGCTATAATTGAAATTGTAGTTCACTGAGTTGGGCATGAACAGGGGTGTTACCTCAGAATTAATTCTGCTTTGCTTAATTGCTGAGAGAATTATTCTGAGCAAACCACTCAATGAAAAGTGCTAAATTTGGGCCAGAGGGTTTTCCTGTGACAAGGAACCCACACAAAAATTCTCAGCTCCATTGGAGCTCTGGATCACCCCTGTCCTGTTTAACCACTTGAGGAATTAATATGGAAAAAGGGGAAAAACCACTTAGCACTTAACCATGTGCTTAGGTATAAGCCCAAATCACCAACACCAGTTCATCTTGAAATTCTTATACAGAGTTCCAGTTGTTAGAGACTGGTTATTAGAACTAATAGCAGAAGTATTACCCTAAACTCTTGTGCATATTCATTAACATGTAGTATTTTATTAACGTGTAGTCGCTGAAGGCGAGGAGACTCCGGAAGTGTTGGACTTCCTTCTTCCGGACGAAGACTTAACCCCTTACCAGCAGCAACAAGGCAAGCCCCGGTTTGCATTAACCTTTTTATAAGTTTTCATTTGTTTACAGGTGTCATGTGAAGTATGATTGTGCATTAGGTATAGGATGGATGGAACCCCACTTGCATGACCAGAATTTTTCCATAAGAATGAGGGTAGTGTCTAGGACCTCGAGTAGACAGGCTATGCTTAATGAGTCATAGGACTTCGGAACAAGTCGAGTAGTTGGAATCTACTCGCGAGATAGGCTTGGGACACACGGGTTCGGTTGAGTGATGTGAGATCACTTTAGTAATGAAAATGAGACTAGGCAGGGGCTAGGGCGCAGCAAGAGGAAGTCTTGTGTGGCAGCCCTGCCCATGTCGATTGAGGACCGATCCGTGTGCGGCCCTGCTGAACAAGTATTGAATGTACCGAAGGCATATCGGATATATGGGCCCTGATAAACCGATGTAGCCTAAACCTCCGGGCGTCGAGGCATAACGCATCGATTTATAGGTGTAGGCTGAGGGCAGCAAGGTCGAAATCTGCCAACGGGCATAGAGAGATGCTCCATGTGGGGAACCTCCTGCTCGTTTCGGTGCGACCGGTTCGACGTTTGGGCTGTTGGGTGAAAGGTTGTCCCGTACGACATCGAGTGAGCGTGCTGTGCAGCTCCACGGGTGGGCGTACGTGATATGCTCTTTGGTTTTCCCTGCAGGTGTATATCGAGTCGATTCGCCGTCCCTCGCGGTGACGAGTACCGCTTGTTCACTGCGTCGTAATGTAGATAATTTATGGAATGCTGTGATTCAATATTGCTGTCATGGGATAATTGTATTGCTACATGTGTGCCACCAAATATTGCTTACTAAATTTCAGCTTCATGAACTGTTAACTTGTTGCTAAAAGATGAATTAAGGATGAACTTGTAGGCGTGTCCATTTGCTGCAACATTGCTATCCTATGTCATGGTACACCTCATGTAGAGTTTCATGCTTAGGTGAGTCGGTTAAGCCTTGCTGAGCCTTCGTGCTCACGGTTGCTGCTTAAGTGTTTTTCAGGTGAGGAGCCACCCACGGACTCGGAGTACGAGTCCACCTGCGAGGGTTACCCTCCGTCGTGGACCACGGCTGAGTGGGAGCCATACACGCTGCGCTGAGCTGAGGAGTGCAGCCAGTGTTAGTTGCCCTAGGGCTGGGCAACCGACTTTTGCTAGATAGGCGGGCGTGAGTTGTACAGAGTAGACTTCCGCTGTGTAAAATAAATACTAGTTTGTAACTGAAGTTGTACCTTTTTGTACAGTTCAGTTTGTTTTTCCCATGTAATATATTGTGTTCTTATGACGTGTTCTGTCGGGTGTCGCATCGTGCGGCACCACCCTCTGCGATCCTGGATGAGTGGATCCCGGTCCGCCACAGCCTGGTATCAGAGCTGCATTGGGGATAGCACAGTACTTAAGGACTGTATTATGGGAAAACATAGGATTACGGTGAGGATTCGGTAGTTGCCCAAGTAAGGACTATATTAGCATAGTTACTTAAAGTGGCAAAGACTAACCTATGTGTTATAATTCTGAATTTTAATTATGTAACGACACACCTACGCTCTGGTAAGTATGGTAAGGAACGCCACCGAAAGCGGTTCAATTTCGGTTAGCTCCCCCTGATGAGGAACGTGGTTCAGGGATTGATCTCACAGCTTGGTGTGAGATGTCAATATGAACCTCTTGGACTCTTCATGTCCCTGAGTTCATATGAAACGCTGATCCCTAGCGTGCATTAGGCAAGTAAGTGGAGACCCCATCGCGTGGTCAGTAACGCGAGATGTGTTCGTCTGGAAATAGCCCAGGAGGACATATGCAGCGCTTGACATCGGCGTGCCCTGCAGGGCAGTAGGTGGTATCTGTTGGGTTGATAACATTCCCAACCGGGACGACCCGTTCATGACATACTCGGGTTCCCCGTCGTGTGGTGTTGAAACACGATCACGTACCTTGAGACGTGACCTAACTCAAGGACGGCCGTATGGAAATGATACGGGCATTTGTATTTACTTTTAAATATGGAACTGCCTGAAATGAACAACCATTGAGTGCACCATGATTGTGTGGTCTTCTGCAGGTACTAACCACATATGTATCCGCGTAGTAAACGTGTGCGAGAGACCGTTTAGTGCCACACTTGTTACGTATATGCCGGTATAATCCGGTTAGGATTTTCTTTTGTGAGGAACTTAGTACCGAGATATTATAAGCATATGCATGAAAATAATGATAACAAGGAATTTAAAATCATTAGGTTCAACATTTAGGACCCTGGTTGGGTAGACAAATTGGGTAGTGAGAAGTGTAGTTCCAAAAATAATGAAAAATAGAGTGCTCTGTTTTGGGCAGCAAGTTTGCTGATCTTCAACAGGGCATAACTCACAGGTCTTTTAGCCTAGGTAAGTGGGGTGTATAGTTCTGGGAAGGTATTTCAGTACTCTACAACTGTGTTGTAGAATTCCAGAGCTGAAACACACCTTAAGATGGCTTAAACCCCAGAGAAATGTAAGCTGTCCAGAATCAGGGCAGAGTTAAAACATTCTCTGGACTGTTCTGTTTTTCAAACATAACTCCTAGTAGAAAAATAAAAAATTTTCATATGATACATCTTTAGAAAGGATAGAATATGTGTTACATCTTTGCAATTCAAAGTTTCTGAAATTTCAGCACAGATTTCAGTGGAAACCAGAGTTGAAAACAGCAACTTCTCAAGGGAGGTGCTGTTGAAATTCTTCCAGAAATTCTGTGGACTTTGAATTACCATAACTTTTTAACCAGAGCTGATCTGTGGGCAAATGAGTACTCGTTGCAAAGATACCGAAGTTAAATTTAACTCTGGTATTCAACTTGAGTCATGAAAATGCCCAGAACCAGATCAAAACTTGGAAATAGGTAGAAACTGGTCATTCTGACAGAGGAGTGACAGTTGAACTCATTGGAGAGGGTGTTGTACCCTAAGGGTGGTATACGTGATGACAACGCCATAGTAATGTCTCGTAGTGACCAAACCTAGTTATGGTGAGCTTCCAAAAAGGAGGTTCATCAAGTTGGATTAAACTAGCTTGTGTTTGGTCTGGTAATGGTGTAGCTTGTGCAAAGTTATTACATTATCTACATACGAGATGTATCGCATGAATTATTGTCATTATGTTTTTACACCTATTTTTATTGGACTGCATGCAAAATGTTGCGGGACTGATGATTATTGTCGTATGGTTGCAGATGGTTCGTACTAGGACCACACACGAGGTTGGTGGCTCTAGCCAACAGGGAGGTGATGACTCCCAGCCACCGGCCTACGACAGCACCCCGCAGCAGCAGCCACCACCGGCGCCTCCGCTTACCCTAGCGGATGTGATAGCGGCACTGGTGGGAGGTCGTGAGGAGCAGACCGACCTGCTCCGCACGATCTTGCAGAATACGTCCCAGGCGGGGGGACGTCAAGACAGAGGGCCTCGTGAGGCCTGGGAAGTGTCGTACTCGGATTTCATGAGTACGCACCCTCCAGTGTTCACTGAAGCTGAAGAACCACTGGAGGCTGACAACTGGCTGCGGACCATCGAGTCTAAGTTCGGGCTGCTCCAATGTACGGAGCGGCAGAAGACTCTGTTCGCAGCGCAGCAGCTTCACGGTGTCACTGGCGCATGGTGGGTGAACTATGTCGCCTCTCGTCCGGCTGGCCATGCCGTGGAATGGGAAGAGTTCCGGGAGGCATTCCGCGCCTATCATATTCCTCCCAGGATCATGAAGAGGAAGTTCCAAGAATTTTTGGAACTGAAGCAGGGCGGGAGGAGTGCCCATGACTACTCCCGTGCCTTCAACCATCTGGCGCAATACGCGTCAGACTATATCTCCACTGAGGAGAAGAAGCGGGAACACTTCTATCGGGGGTTACACCCCGAGATGAAGACACATCTCGTTCAGTGGAATCGCGGCACATTCAACGACCTAGTAATTGCTGCGATTATGCAAGAAGACGCTCAGCGGGAGTTGGCAGCTGAGCAGAGGAAGCGCAGCGCTCCGCCCAGCAGTGGTGGTGGCGCTCCTCAGAAGTACCATATGGTGTATCGGACACCATCCGGGCAGTAGTGGCATCCACCGGCGTGGCCTCAACGGTTCGGGGGACGTCCTTTTCAGTCACCGCCGTTCCGTCCGCCGATGCCACCACCCAGACAGCAGCAGCAGCAGCAGACGGCACCCCGGGCGTTTCCACCGCCACAACGCGCCCCGGGTTTCCGACCACCGATCAGCGGGGGACCGCCCCGCTTCACTTGCTTCACGTGTGGCCAGGCAGGCCAGTTCGTGAAGGACTGTCCCCAGGGGCAGCAGAGCAGCGGGCAAGCCCAGTTCCAGGGCGGTGCTCGAGGCCGACCTCCGGTGAAGAAGGTTGGTCAGCGGACTGGGGGCGTCCGCAACCTCGACAATGAGGATGCCCCAGAGGGAGACAACATGCTGGCGGGTACGTTTACTCTCAACAATCAATCCATCATCATACTTTTTGATTCTGGTGCAACCCACAACTTCATAAGTGCATCATATGTGGTTAAGCATCAGCTGGAAGCCTTTCCAACCGAGTGTTCTTATATGATCTGCTCACCGGGAGGAAAGATTTCAGCAACGATGATGGTTCCGAAAGCACCTCTGTGCTTACGTGGGAAGATATATCCCACCACTATGATTATCCTTGAGGGGCAGAAGATTGATGCAATCTTGGGAATGTCATGGCTAAGCTACCATGGCGCTGTCCTGGAAACCCTATCACGGACGGTTCACCTCAACTCCCCATTACACCGTCCGCAGTCCCTCCTATTAGATAATCCAGTCCGGGAGGTTTCAGCAGTCAACAATACTGAAGCTCTCAAGTTAGAGGATATCCCCGTAGTCCGGGAGTATCCCGACGTGTTCCTGGATGATCTTCCAGGCATGCCACCTGAGCGGGATGTCGAGTTCAAGATTGAACTTGCACCCGGGACTACGCCCATATCACGGAGACCATATAAAATGGCTCCAAATGAGCTGGCTGAACTGAAAGAACAGCTCAATGATCTGTTGAGCAAGGGTTTCATTAGGCCGAGTTCCTCGCCTTGGGATGCTCGGCGCTGTTTGTTAAAAAGAAGGATGAAACCCTGAGGCTGTGTGTGGATTACCGGCCGCTCAACGCCGTCACCATCAAGAATAAGTATCCATACCCCGCATTGAAATTTTGTTCGATTAACTTATGGGTGCAAGTGTGTTCTCGAAGATGGACCTTCGCTCTGGATATCACCAGATAAAGATCCGGGCGGAGGATATCCCGAAGACGGCTTTCTCGACGAGATATGGGTTATATGAGTATCTCGTCATGTCCTTTGGTCTCACAAACGCTCCAGCCCATTTCATGTATCTCATGAACTCGGTGTTCATGCCGGAGCTGGACAAGTTCGTGGTAGTGTTCATCGATGATATTTTTGTTTACTGCAAGACAGAAGCCGAACATGCCGAACATTTGCGGATCGTTCTTCAACGATTGCGAGACCACAAGCTCTACGCCAAGTTCAGTAAATGCGAGTTTTGGATCAGCCAAGTGCCATTCTTGGGACATATCATCTCAGCAGAAGGCATTGCAGTTGACCCAAGCAAGATAGAGCAGGTGCTGAAATGGAAAGCCCCCATTTCAGTTCATGAAGTCAGAAGCTTCCTCGGGTTAGCGGGATACTATCGGAGATTCATTCCAAGTTTCTCCAAGCTCGCCAAGCCGATGACAGAATTGCTGAAGAAGGGAACGAAATATGTTTGGAACATGGCGTGTGAAGGAGCGTTCCAAGCATTGGTGAATCATCTGAGCACAGCCCCGGTCTTAGCTCAGCCGGATACAACAAAGCCCTTCGACGTGTATTGTGACGCGTCCGGTATTGGGCTCGGCTGCATGCTGATGCAGGAAGGACGTGTGGTCGCCTATGGCTCACGCCAACTTCAGAACCATGAGCGGCATTATTGTACTCATGATCTTGAGCTTGCTGCCGTGGTGTTGGCGCTAAAAATGTGGAGGCACTATCTCCTGGGGAGTCTGGTGCATCTCTACACCGACCACAAGAGCTTGAAATATATTTTCACCCAGAAGGAGCTGAACATGAGGCAAAGGAGGTGGTTAGAACTGATCAAGGATTATGAAATTGAGATCCATTACCACCCCCGCAAGGCGAATGTGGTTGCCGACGCGTTGAGTCGGAAATCACATGTCCATAACCTCACCATTACACCGGTGGAGGAGGAAGAGCCGAGTTTATACTTGGTTCCTTATGGATCGCTGTACAACCTTGCCCTCATCCCTACTATTGGGGAGGACATCATGACAGATCAGAAGACTGATAAAGGCATGGCACATCTCCGGAGACGGATAGACAATGGGGAGATCAAATGTTTCCGGAAAGATGATGAGGGGACGCTGTGGTTCAATGACAGAATAGTCGTACCCCGAGATATGGAACTGAGGAGGAAGATCCTCGATGAAGCTCACTTGTCCAAATACTCCATTAATCCGGGCAGCAACAAAATGTACGAAGATTTGAAAAAGAAATTTTGGTGGACACGGATGAAGCGGGAGGTAGCGAAGTACGTATCCGAGTGCGATACGTGCCGAGTGAAAGCTGATCACATGAAGAAATCAGGGCTGTTGCGACCCCTGAAGATACCGGCATGGAAATGGGAAGATGTGAGCATGGATTTCATTGTGGGATTACCCCTAACTGTCAACAAACATGATTCCATTTGGGTAATCGTTGATCGGTTGACCAAGACGGCTCACTTCATTCCGGTGAATACACATTACAATGCCGGCAAATATGTGGAGCTATACATAGCAAAGATTCTGTGTTTGTACGGGGTACCCAAGACCATCGTCTCAGATCGAGGTGCATTATTTGTATCTCGCTTTTGGGAGCAGCTACACGCTGCATTGAGTACTAAGTTGATCAGGAGCTCCGCCTATCACCCTCAGACAGATGGACAAACAGAAAGGGTGAACCAAGTAGTAGAAGACATGTTGAGAGCATGTGCCATCCACCATGGTAGGAACTGGGATGGTCACCTACCATTGGCAGAATTCTCGTACAACAACGGCTATCAGGCGAGTATCAAGATGGCACCCTACGATGCTCTCTACGGTCAAAAGTGCCGCACCCCATTAAACTGGTGCAAGTCCGGTGAAAGGGTCACATTCGGGGTTGATGTGGTGAACGACGCCGAAGAGCGCGTTCGGACGATCCAAGCTAATTTGAAGGCCGCTCAATCCTGGCAGAAGAGCTACGCTGATAAGAGGCGTAGACCGTTGCACTTTGACGTCGGTGAACACATGTACCTCCGCGTGTCTCCGATGAAGGGTGTGCACCGGTTCGGTGTGAAGGGGAAGCTCGCTCCCCGTTTTATTGGACCCTATGCCATCACCGAGAAGTGTGGACCAGCGGCGTATCGATTGGAGTTACCGGCATCCCTTGCTGGTGTCCATGATGTTTTCCGTGTTTCGCACCTGCGAAAATGTTTAAAGCATACATCTGCTGTTCCTACTGAAGACATCGGCGAGCTGAAACCGGATTTGACATATGATGAGTATCCGGTGCAAATTCTTGATGAGAAAGCCCGAACCACGCGTAGCAGAACGTTGTGGTTCTACAAAATACTGTGAAGCAACCACACCGCTAAAGATGTGACGTGGGAGAGCGAGGAATTCCTTCGCTCAAATTACCCGGAGTTCATGGCATCTCAGCACGGGTAAGTCCCTATTACATCGCTATCTTTCCTTTTATAATCTCGGGACGAGATTCTTTTAAGGGGGGAGGGATGTAAAAGCCCAAGAAAAAGGGACTTGCAAAAACTTTTTATCACCTCACAACACCACAGTTTTGTTGTGGATAGATTGTGAAAAAGTGTGAAGAGCAAGTAACCTCCATCAAAAGAGTGGTTAGAGGGGAAAGCCTACACTTTCACAAAGTGGGAATTTCACACATGACACATGGGAGGGTGATTCAAAACTGTTGCATTCAAACTCATGGTTGCAGCCTCTAAAACAAGGATCAAAGTGCATAATTGAATTCCTCAGGTCCAAATTAGTGGGGAGGCCGAGTTTCAATAATTTTTGAAAAGGTTTGCTATCCATTTTTCCAAAAAGGATCCAAATGTGCAAAGAATTCAAATATACATTTGAATTTGGGGGAAATGTGCTCAACCATACAAATGTAGGTCAGTTTGAAACTCCAAACATTTGAATTCATCCCTGGCCAAGTTTTGGAGATCTTTTGAGAGGTGGGGGAGCACTGCCAAGTGGGTCCCACATGTCATAGGGCTCATTGGCTTAATCCCTAAGTATTGTGATCGGGTTGCACTCCACCGAGAGAAGCACCAAGCGACACCGCGATGGGAAGCCGGACGCCACCTCCTGCTGAATCGCACGCGCTGGCGAGCTCCTCGTGGGGGTGCCTTAACTCTCAGCCGTGCTCAGCGAGCCACAGCACCGAGAGAAGCCCGTTCCTCACTCTCACCGCCAGAGAACAGAGGCGCCGCCGCCCTCGCCAAATCGCTCGGGAGCGATCGCAGCTCGCGTGAAAGCATCGGCAGCCCAGCAAAACAACATCACCAGACCTCCCACGACCTCCCCGCACCAGTTCCAGTCCAGCTAAGCCAAGAGAACGGTGCTCTTCGCGGCGGCCGGGAAGAACCGAGCAAAGGTGCTCCCGTGGGCAGCTCGGCAGAGCACTTGTCATGACCAAGAAGGAGCGGTTTTAGACGCGCCTAGGCTCCACGCTGCTCGACCCCAAAGCCTAGAACCAGTGACCGATCATCGCCAGCGAATTTCGCAAAACATCCCCAACCGGTGCAGAACTACCCTCGGGTAAGAAAACCACAAATTCCCGACATATGCTTGCTTAGAGTTTATCAAACTGCACTCATAGGAGCTAGACTTGACGGCGCCCAAGTTTGCTTCGCAACCCTAGTTTAATTTTGTCTGTAGCCGGCGTATTTTCCTGTTTTCCAGCCGCGGTTATGGCGGGAAAGGTCGGGCTCACGGTGACAGCTAAGTTAGAGCTCTTCCCGAGCCCTGGCACGGCCTTGTCTACCTTCTCTGAGATCCCCCGGTGTTGTAGAGCCTTGCCACCGAGGTTTTGGTGGGCTAGGTTGGCCGGGTGCCATAACCGAAGGGAGTCCGAGCCGCTGCACCGTCGCCGGCTAGGTTAGGTCCACCGCCGACCGGAGCAGTTGGTGCCATCGTGTTCAGCGCACGGAAGTAGGCCCAGGCGGCGAGTTTCCGGCCGAGAGGTGGTCGGGAAGCCAAGTCCGGTGAGCTTCAGAGGTGTGCCGGCGAGGTGGCGGCACGGGAAAAAAAGGCAGACGCGAGGAAGAAGATGAGCCGGCCGGGCCCGCTCATCAGTCCCTCGAGGCACAGCATGGGGATTTTCTGTTGCACCGTATCAGCTGTGAACACGCGGAGAACAGTCCTGTGGCCGTGGGGGCCGGGCCCGCTGTCAGGAATTTGTACTTTTCCCGTTAATTCGAATCCAGAATTTTCCCAAACTATAGAACTCCATAACTTTTGCTAGGAAGCTCCAAATTTAGTGATTCAAATTGGGTTGGATTCATCTTGCCTAGCTATGTCCAAATATACAACCCAAATTGTATAAAACCCAATAATTAATTCTGGGCAATTCTTTAAAGATTTTCAGCAAAAGAATTTTGGAGGGAGTTTGGTTCATCCAAAAATCCTCAAATTTTGCCAGAATATCCTTTAGGAGGTTAGTGAACCCCTGTAAAAGTTTTAGACCATTTGGAGTTGATTTGATCAGAGCAATTCAAATTTGAAGGTGCTGTGTTCATTTGAATACAGAAACATTTTCAGAGAATTTCCAAAACTTGGAAATTCAGTTCTGGGCAAATCTTAGCTCCAAAAATGATAGGAAAAATTCATGCGAACTCTATGAGCTATAATTGAAATTGTAGTTCACTAAGTTGGGCACGAACAGGGGTGTTACCTCAGAATTAATTCTGCTTTGCTTAATTGCTGAGAGAATTATTCTGAGCAAACCACTCAATGAAAAGTGCTAAATTTTGGTCCAGAGGGTTTTCTTGTGACAAGGAACCCACACAAAAATTCTCAGCTCCATTAGAGCTATTGATCACCCCTGTCCTGTTTAACCACTTGAGGAATTAATATGGAAAAAGGGGAAAAACCACTTAGCACTTAACCATGTGCTTAGGTCTAAGCCCAAATCACCAACACCAGTTCATCTTGAAATTCTTAAACAGAGTTCCAGTTGTTAGAGACTGGTTATTAGAACTAATAGCAGAAGTATTACCCTAAACTCTTGTGCATATTCATTAACATGTAGTATTTTATTAACGTGTAGTCGCTGAAGGCGAGGAGACTCCGGAAGTGTTGGACTTCCTGCTTCCGGACGAAGACTTAAACCCTGACCAGCAGCAACAATGCAAGCCCCGGTTTGCATTAACCTTTTTATAAGTTTTCATTTGTTTACAGGTGTCATGTGAAGTATGATTGTGCATTAGGTATAGGATGGATGGAACCCCACTTGCATGACCAGAATTTTTCCATAAGAATGAGGGTAGTGTCTAGGACCTCGAGTAGACATGCTATGCTTAATGAGTCATAGGACTTCGGTACAAGTCGAGTAGTTAGAATCTACTCGCGAGATAGGCTTGGGACACACGGGTTCAGTTGAGTGATGTGAGACCACCTTAGTAATGAAAATGAGACTAGGCAGGGGCTAGGGTGCAGCAAGAGGAAGTCTTCTGTGCGCAGCCCTGCCCTGTCGATTGAGGACCGATCCGTGTGTGGCTCTGCTGAACAAGTATTGAACGTACCGAAGGCATATCGGATATATGGGCCCCGATAAACCGATGTAGTCTAAACCTCCGGGCGTCGAGGCATAACACACCGATTTATAGGTGTAGGCTGAGGGCAGCAAGGTGGAAATCTGCCAACGGGCATAGAGAGATGCTCCGTGTGGGGAACCTCCTGCTCGTTTCGGTGCGACCGGTTCGACCTTTGGGCTTTTGGGTGAAAGGTTGTCCCGTACGACATCGAGTGAGCGTGCTGTGCAGCTCCACGGGTGGGCGTACGTGATATGCTCTTTGGGTTTCCCTGCAGGTGTATATCGAGTCGATTCGCCGTCCCTCGCGGTGACGAGTACCGCTTGTTCACTGCGTCGTAATGTAGATAATTTATGGAATGCTTTGATTCAATATTGCTGTCATGAGATAATTGTATTGCTACATGTGTGCCACCAAATATTGCTTACTAAATTTCAGCTTCATGAACTGTTAACTTGTTGCTAAAAGATGATTTAAGGATGAACTTGTAGGCGTGTCCATTTGCTGCAACATTGCTATCCTATGTCACGGTACACCTCATGTAGAGTTTCATGCTTAGGTGAGTCGGTTAAGCCTTGCTGAGCCTTCGTGCTCACGGTTGCTGCTTAAGTGTTTTTCAGGTGAGAAGCCACCCACGGACTCGGAGTACGAGTCCACTGGCGAGGGTTACCCTCCGTCGGGGACCATGGCTGAGTGGGAGCCTTACACGCCGCCCTGAGCTGAGGAGTGCAGCCAGTGTTGGTTGCCCTAGGGCTGGGCAACCAACTTTTGCTAGATAGACGGGCGTGAGTTGTACAGAGTAGACTTCCGCTGTATAAAATAAATACTAGTTTGTAACTGAAGTTGTACCTTTTTGTACAGTTCAGTTTGTTTTTCCCATGTAATATATTGTGTTCTTATGACGTGTGCTGTTGGGTGTCGCATCGTGCGGCACCACCCTCTGCGATCCTGGATGAGCGGATCCCGGTCCGCCACAGCCCAGAGGAGTGCTAGGATCATGTGTTGCTCACCTCCGAAGCTCAGCTCGAACCCTTGCTCGTCGCCGGCAAATTTCAGGATTTTCCTCCGGCCGGCTCAAACCGAGGTTCGGGTAAGAATCCTTCAAATTCTCGCGCCATAATTGTGAGGGCCACCGGCCTCGACTAGCCCGGATCACGCTGAGGGGTGCTGCGTTGCACAGCACCGGATAACACACATAAAAGGGTACAAAGCGGAAGCAAAAGTTTTATTACAATAAACTGTTTGTGAACATGTTTACAACAAAATAAGTCAAGTCTACACTAACGAGCGTAGGCTAGGCAAAAGAGTTCACATTCATCCCATGAACGTGTTACCACTAGCACGCACACACACTAACATGGTGGCGTGCACGACTCCCACTCGACGAGGTTGCCCTCTTGGGGTACGTCTCCTCCTCGGGAGCCTCCTCCTCATAGCATCCTGCAAACGCTTCAAACACAAGCAGTGAGCACGATGGCTCAGCAAGACTCACCCGTCTTTCCTATACATGAAACTCTACATGATGGGTTTGCATTGTGTAATGGAATGAATGTTGCAAAAGACACGCCTAAATAGTTGTACCTTACTTTCAAGTTTTAGCAAAAGTTGTGGAAGAACCTCATGATAAGGTACATAAGAGAGCCACAATCAAACAAGAAACACATTTCTCTCATGTGCTTTGCCCAAGGTTGAAAAGAACTTTAATTAGCTCTAAACTAGAACAGATCATTAGCAACCAAAGTGTATCTTTCAATCAGCAACTTTTTAAACATGACTCTAGCCTTCTTTCTACGTCATGGTACAGTGAACAAGTGGTACTCACTTACCACGAGGGACGGCGATTTTAATCGATTTACACCTGCAGGGTTACCCGAATAACCCGTCACGTACACCCATACTCGATGTTGTCTACAGCAACCATCATGGATGTTGTACGCAGCCACCTTTCATCTGTCAGCCAAATGTTGAACCGGTCCTATCGTCCCGAGCAAGAGGTCTCTGCGCGCGCATCTGCAGTGCCGCCAGCCGATTTACACCTCAAGCTCTCAACCTACCCTCTGGACGACAAGCAATGCCTCAACACCTAGCTACCTTAATTACATAGGTTTCCCGGTTCCCATATATTCGGTAGGTCTTCGGTACTGTTCTAGCTTGTTCAACAGGCCCGCACATGGCTCGGTCCTCAATCGACACAAGCGGAGCTATGGCACCCAGGCCCCAACATCCTGCTGCCCTTACTCTCCGCTCAGTCTCAATTTTCTTGCCATGTGTTCCATTTGCTATCTCTAACCGAGTGTTGTGCCTTTAGCCAATTCTCGTGAGCAGTTCCAACTACTCGACTTGTACCGAATCCTACACTATCTTAGCATTGCAGTGGCTACTCAAGGTTTATAAATCTAAGCCCAAAACCAGGGTTTTCATGTCTATGCTTTTGGGCTTTCAAACAAGACTCTAATGCATAATCGAAGTGGATACTCAAAGCAAGTTCTCAAAACAATAAAATTTATAAAAAAAACTAATGCAAACCAGAGCTTGCCTTGCTGCTGCTGGTCGTATGCTAGCTGTTCCTCTGGGTTGATGAAATCCAACACCTCCAGCTCCTCTTCAACCTTAGCGACTACACAATATAAATATGTATGCGTGTCAATTTAAACACATTTTAATTTGAAGATGATAATGTGAAGTCTATAACTATAGCTATACAGTGCTAATGACTCTGAAATTTTTACTGTGATTTTGATGCAACATACACAGGAACTTGGCCAAATTTCATTCACAGCAAAGCTAATTTGAGCCCTCCACAAATAAATGTGTATTTGGCCTTAATTGGAGCTTTTAGAGTATTCTAGAGATTTTAATGGAGCAAGCCATGACTTTCTGGAAACTAGATTTTCATATATTTCTAATGGAATTGGTTTCACCTAATTTGAAGATTCCTAGCAAAAGATATGAGCTAATCAAGTTCAGAGAAAATCTGAAAAATGTTTCTGGACATTTTCAATTTCTCTGGAATAGTTTCATTAATCATACCATTAGGAGGGTCAAATGAGCTTAAATGGATCTGAAATTTTTATGGTAGCTCAGGGATATTATGATGAACATCCTGGCCAAATTTCAGAATTTTCCACCAAAGGGTTCTCAAGTTAAAATTCTGAACACTTTAATGTTTGAATAATTAATTCGGGAGAAATAAAGGTTTTCACGAAGTGAAACTTGATTTGTTGGAAAGTACTCATAGAGCTGAATCCAAAAAAATCTGGTTCACTTGATTTGGAGTTTCCTAGCCAACGTTATGTGAGTTTGAAGTTTGAACTAGAATCTAAAAATTTTGAAAAGTTTAAATCACTGCTCGTGGGTCCGAGGCTACGTGTCGACTTCTCAGCGGCTGCCACACGGGGCCACTGAGCCTTACACGTGCAGCCACAGACAATCCGGAGCTGCAACCGATCCCCGATTTAAATCTCTACTCGCTGACGCGTGGGGGCCGTGGTTGTCTTCAACCTCCCGCCATCCGGCGCTCGGCCGCTGCCCCCCTCGCCGGAGTGCTCACCGGAGGTGATCTTCCGTGCGCCAAACTTCAAGATTTTCGCCGCCTCTGCCTAACTCCACGGGGGTGGGGGGTGTCGGGGACACGGTGCTGACCTTAGCTCGACATGAAAACAACCGGAACATGGCCGGCGACGAGCGCACTACTGGAAACAGGGCAACATACGACAGCCTGTATAACATACGACGGCTAGGTGTCGTATATAAACTTACATACGACGATCAGCTGAGGCTGTCATATATAAGTTTATATACGACAGTACAGCCATCGTTTAGTATATGGCTGTTGTATATAGCAGTTATATACGACAGCCAAACCTAGGCTGTCGTATATAGCAGTTATATACGACAGCCAACCCTAGGCTGTCGTATATATCAGTTATATACGACAGTCATTGCGGCTGGCTGTCGTATCTTGAAAAGGCCGTCGTATATACTTCGTATAAATCCTACGGGCCCGGCCCGAGTTCATTTCTCCTCACCCCGCACCCCCGCCTCTCGCGCCGCTGCTGCCCCGCTCCGCCGCCTGCCACCCGCGCCGCCACCGCCCGGCGCCACCGCTGCACCGCGCGCGCGCCGCCGCCGGCGCCGCGCCCCGCCGCCGCCCGCTCCTCCACGCCGGCGCCCCCACCCCGCTGGCGACCCCACCCCTGCGCGGCTGCCCCACGTAGCCGCTGCCGTCCGTCGCCGTCCCCATTCGTCACCCTCGCCGTCCGTCTCCCTCGCCGCATGAAATTCTAACCATTAATTCAGTTACTTGATAATTATGCTAATTAGTTGGTAATTATGCTCATGTAGTTGGAATAGTAGTTTATAATTTCTCTAATTAGTTGTCCGTTGTAAATTACTTGTTATTATATATGTTTAGGTTTAGGTTAATAATGTTTAAGATTTGTTGTTGTGTTATTCATACTTAATAATGCTTAATATACGACGGATTGTTTGTTGTTATGTTGTTATATGTTGTTGTTTAGGAGTTATTGTTGTTTAGAAGTCATTCATGCTTTAGGATTTGTTGTTCTTATGTTGTTATGTTGTTGTTTAGGAGTTGTTGTTTTGTTATGTTATATTATTATATATGCTTAGGTTTAGGTTAATAGCATCTCCTAGGCCATGAGGGCCCTTGGCCCCTACTTCCTGACGCCGCTCGCTCCCACCTCCTCCCGCACCCGGCGCCGAACCTCATCTCCTCGCTATCGGACAGCGCCCGACCCAACCTCATATGAGCCGTCCTCCGCCACGCTGCTGTGAGGAGGACCGTGCTGCTGCTCATGATGGGGCACGACGGGTTCTCCTCCCCTCGCAGGAGAGAGACGACTACTTCTACGGTTCCACTTACAGCAGGAGAAGATGCACAGCTGTTAAGAGCGTGTCCATAGTTGCGGGACAGGGTTGTCAGTTTGCAGCGTACAGAGCTAAATTTTTCTACAATGCACAAAATTATTAAAATCACTTTTTCAATATAACTTACTTACTTTACAATTGTAGTCTGATTCGGAATATGAGTCCGAGGCCAGAGCGGCACCTCAGGAGACAGGTACGCAGCGCAGCGTGCCCTCGGGGAGCGAGCCCTCTGGTAGCCAGGCCTCTGACAGCCAGCCCTCCAGCAGCCACCCCGAGGGTAGTCTGCTCAGCGAGCCCGAGGGCACCCAGCCCGAGGACATGTCCTGTGACCAGCCTTCTGGGTCACCAGACGTGGTGCCGCAGCGGGGGAGACGTACGAGGAGGAGTAACATTGTTGGTCCTCCACCGATTCCTAGAGAGCCGGTAATTATTCATCCGGTTGGAGACAGGTAACACATTAATAAAGTATTGATTTCTATTTGTTCTCAAAGACTATGATCTTACTGAATGACTTAACAAACGTCTTTTTAGTTCTTGGGAGGACCTCTCGTACGACGGGCAGAAACACCACAGGACGGTGAACGGTTGCATCGGGAACATAGTGCGTCTGCACTACCCCAGTGCGATCGATGGACGTGCAGCTACGTCGTGGGACGACTAAGCGCACGTTCCTCACCCGCAGAACGACAACCTACAGGGAGTCGCGTGGGAAGATTTTTGGGTAAGTAACTTTCATAAATATTTGAAGTTTCAATTCTTTATGTTCCTTCAAATATTAATGTGCGTATATGTCGAACTGTGTTGGCTTCCTACAGCTCAGGTACCGCCTTGAGGACCCGACTGAGCAGATGGATCACGCCCGCTTCGTGTTTGAAGTGAACGCTCGGAAGCTTGTTATGCAAATGGTTTCGAACGCTCGGAGTCAAGTAGTTAAGGACTACTTGAAGCTCCACGACCACGAGGTTGGGTCGTTCAGAGACGCCTCCGACACGTACTTGACGGAGGAGCAATACATAGAGGAAAGTTGCATAATCTTTAAATTATTCACATTAGTAACATCTAATGAACTACGCATGTGTGCAGGTTAGTGTCCCTTGGTTACAGGGACGAACTGAAGATTACCGAGCCCTTTGCAGGTATTGGGCTAGCGATGAGTTCATCGCTAAGTCCAAGAAGGCTCAAGATGCCAGAGGGAGCTCATGGAAGCACGGTATGGGCGTCCAGGGTTTTGTGCGAATGGCTAAACGGATGGTAAGTTTCTTGGCGGTTTTTATTATATTCATAATGTAGTATTGTTCGTACTAACATATGTTCACAAGAAAAGGAGACCGGCGTGCGACCAAGTGCTACTGCGGTCTATAGAAGAGGTCACGCTGACCCTTCTCAGCCGGAGCAGTGTAGTCAGTACGCAGCGTGAGAGGGCCCGACCCCGATCATGGGGCCGTGCCGCCTCGCCCGGGGATCGCATTGGGTGGTGCCGTGTTATGCGGCACCGAACAGCACACATATAAGGAACACTGTATTACATAAATCAAAAGCGGAAGATTACAATTGTTCTTTGTAAATAATTTACATAAAATAGCTACAGCGGAAGTCTATAAACAGCTCACGTTGAATAACTAAGAAGCACTAGAGAAGAGGTCCAGCCCGCGGACTCCTCTCGCTAGCAACACGCAGACAGGGCAGCGGCTAGGTCCTCCCTGTGTAACATGACTCGGACGTTTCCGAGTCTCACCGGACAACCTTCTTTATAGCGTCGAGGTTTACCTGCAAAACCACTTATATAGCAAGAATGAGCACAAAGCCTCAGCAAGACTTAACCGTCTCTCCTAAGAAATGAAACTCTACATGAAAGTAACCTATGACTTAAGCCTGTCATTTGCGAAAAGACTCGCCTACGAGTTCATCCTTAACTTTCAGATTTTAGCCATAATAGTAGTGACCTTGCTCCTTGCAACATTGGAACTCCACAATCAAACAAGAAATGCTTCATTCCATTGTTACTTGTCCCAAGGTGGAAAAATAACTTTATTTTGCTCTATCTCTACTTCAAACAGGGTTTTCATGCAACTTAACATAATCATAACAGCAATTATACTTTGGCAAACTGTTTCCACACAAGTTGATTACTACGTCACAACATGGGAGCAAGCGGTACTCAATAACCGCGAGGGACGGTGATTCGAATCAAACACTACCCGGATAACTCGACACATACGCCCGCCTCTGAAGACCCAAATCTGGCGTCCTTCATTACGTCGTATGTAGCAACCTTTCTCAGGACACTAAACTGTAGAACCGGTTGCGCCGTCTCGGGCTCATAGGTCTAACGAGACGATGTGGTATGCCTCTACAATCCAGTGAACCTGGTACATCGGTTTCCTGGTTCCCATATATCAGTAAGCATCCGGTACACAACTCAATACTTGCTCCTGGACGCGGCACACGCATCGGTCCTTAACCGACACAGGCAGAGCTACTCGACCAAGACCTCGTCTTGTCGCTGCCTAACCCCTCTGCCCGGTCTCATCTTTAGAAATGTAAACTTTAGTTTGCTTCCTTTCCCATCCACACTTATGATATTCTAAACTATAGCTCGCGAGTAGATTCCAACTACTCGTCTTCTACCGGATGCCCTAGTCTAATTAGCATGGCCTTATTCTACAGCGATGACACAATGCTACCCTTGACCTCAGGGTTCATGTTTGGTTATGCAAGTGGAGTATAAAACATCCTTGACCTAATGCACATACAAACTTTGACCCAGAGTAGCGAACAAATGAAAAACTTTAGAAAACAACTTAAATGCAAACCGGAGCTTGCCTTGGTTTTGCAGGTGACTAAAGTCAGATAATGTGATGTTAGTTGCTGATGACTTGAAGCTCAATCCCTGTCTTCTTGCTTCTTGATCCAAGCTCAACTTCTCCTTCTTCACTTTCCACGTTTAATCACTACACGTTATGAAGATGTATACATGTTTAATTATAAAACCTTTGCTAACAAGTGCTAAAGACAAGTTTAAAACTGGAACTCTGTTTAAGAATTTTAAATGACACTGGGGTGGTGGTTTGGGTGTGTGTTTCAGTACTATCAAGTGAGAAGTGAGGTTCATCACTTGGGTGGTGATCACCTAATTGGTTGAACAGAGCACTACTGATCCAGGGCTCCAATGGAGTTGGAATTTTTCTTGTGGGTTCCTTGTCACAAGAAAGTCCTCAGGACCAAAATTCAGAATGTTTCACTGATTAGGTCACCCAGAACAATTCCCTAAGCATTTAGGCATAAAGGAATTAATTCTGATTAAACTTGCACTTTCGTGCAAATCCAAGTGAACCATAATTTCATAAATAGCTCAGGGAGTATGTCTGAATTTTTCTAGGATTTTTGGAGCTAAATAATGGCCAGAACTGAATTTCCAAGTTTTGGAAATTCTCTGAAAATGTTTCTGTATTCATTTGAATACAGAAATTTGAAATCAGAATTACTCTAACTGAATCAACTCCAAATGAGCTGTAACTTTTACAGGAGTCTGCTAATATCCTAAAGAATATTCTGGCAAAATTTGGGGATTTTGGAGCAACCAAACTCCCTCAAAAATTCTTTGGCTGAAAAATTTTAAAGAATTTTCCAGGCTTTTCTATTGGTTTTCATGCAAATTGGGTTGCATATTTGGATAGAGTTTTTCATCCTGAATCCAATCCAATTTTAATCACTAAATTTGGAGCTCCCTAGCAAAAGTTATGAGGTTCTAAAGTTTGAACTAAAGCTGGAATTCAAATTAAATCGGGGAAATGTTTAAACTCTGACAGTGGCCCCATCCCCACGTGTCAGCTGCTGAATTCAAGCCACACGTGGCCACAGACCTGTCCCCGCGTTGTCACAGACCGATCCGAGGCCACAAAAAATCCCACTCCCTCGCAACAGAGACTGACGCATGGGCCAGCCCCCGTCTTCGTCTTCCTCTAGCTCCCGCTCGACCCCGCCGCCGGGCTCGTCGGAGACCTCGCCGGAAAGGGGTTCCGGTCCTTGGAACTCGTTGATTTTCGCCGCGACTGCATATTTTCGCGCGAGGAACACGTTGCCGGCCTTACCTCCGATCGAAGATGGCCGGAACCCTAGGCACGACGGTGACAGTAACCGTGGCAATTCCGGCGACGTCGCTAGGGCGCGGTGCCACCCAACACGTTGTGCCGTTTGCCCCTATAGCACCATTGAGTCATGGGAATGCTTGACAGGGGCTCGGTTTGAAGCGAAAGTGGCTCTAAATAGGTCCCCACCGTTCGCCCGAGGTGGATTTTTTCCGGCGGCAGTGAAAAACACGGCGTTCTATGGTTAGGGTTGATGAAAGCCGGCGCCGGTTGGACGAGGAGGACCGTCGGAGTCTACAGAACATACCCGAAGCTCATGACTGGAAACGACTAACCATAGGTACCTAATTTTTGGATTTTGGGAATGGCGGCCCGATGAACCCGCCGGTGAGAAACCTCAAATTCCGGCCAGGTGGTACTATGAAATGATCCTGAACTTGGTGGACAGCAAGAAGAGGTGGTAACCAACCTTATTCGAGGCTTAGTTAGGCGTGAAACACCGGAGAGGGTTGGCTCGGCATGAAACCGCCGAGGTCAGTCCGGTGGGGAAGGAACGGCTTGCCGAGGCGATCGCAGCCCGCTGCACCCTCGGAACCGGCTTTGACGGCTTCAGGGAGCGTGGGTGACGCGGCTTCCGAGCTTGTCCGAGTGTTTGTGGTTCGGGGAGACGATGGCCGACGGGAAGCCGAGCGGGAGCACGCGGTGGCGGCAAAACAGTCGCGTGCCTCGGTGCAGCGAAGGGAGAAAGGACCGGGGGTGTTTATCCAGTGAGAGGGGGGGGGGTGCACCCGAGGATCTTTTCTCCACTCGGCGCCCTGATCGTGAGGACCGCGAGACATCGGTTCGCCGAGCAGCTCGGTGGCGCGCTGCAGCATGCCAGCTTTGGGTTCGGTCTGAACAGAGCAAAGTGTTTGCTTCGGTTGAAAGTCTCACCCCTTTTTGGTCCATGACATGTGGGTCCCACAGCTCCTCACTGCCCCCCAAAAGATCTCCGAATTTTGACACCTTGTAAATTCAGCTGTGAGGGATCCAAATTCAAAGGCCATCTTGCCATTTGACAATTTGTGCCACAGTTTCAAATTTAAATTCAAATTTGGATGAATTTTACAAGTTCCTTTGATATTCATATCAAAGCCTCTCCAAATTTGCTCAAACCTTGGCTCCCTCATAATTTGGACCTGAGGAATTCAAATATGTCCTCTGATCTTTGAGTTGGCTATTGCAAATACAACTTTTTCAACAACAGTTTGAATCTCTCCTTTTGAAAGTGGCCTTCATCTTTTTGAAGTGACCTTTTTAGTTCAAACTGAATTCAAAGTGTCATTGCACATGCCAACGCTTTCATGAGTAAACCAAGGTTTTTTTGTAAGTCACATTTCTTGTATATAAACTCAACTTTATTCATAGCTCAAGTTTTCTATTTACATGTTTTGGGACTTTTACATTCCTCCTCGCTTAAAAAGAATCTCGTCCCGAGATTCATGATTAAGGACAATGTGGAGAGGACAACTACTCAACGTATGCCTCTAATAACTCCGGATGATTGCGCTGCAAATACTCCTTGCTCTCCCATGTAGCTTCGTCGGACGTGCGATTTTCCCATAGCACTTTGAAAAATCGCAACGTCCGATTTCTTGTTTCGCAAGTCTTCTCCTCAATTATCCTGGTTGGTCACTCAACATAAGTGAGGTCCGGCTTCAAATCTGTGATGTCTCCCGTGAGAACCTCCGTTGGCACTTTCAAACACTTCCGCAACTGAGATATGTGGGAGACGTTATGAACTCCGGCTAAGGCTGCCGGTAGTTCCAAACGGTATGCTACGGGTCCACACCTTTCAATGATGGCGAAGGGACCGATAAAATGTGGAGCTAATTTCCCTTTCACACGGAATCGGTGAATGCCCTTCATAGGAGATACGCGGAGGTACACGTGGTCTCCAACTTGGAAGTTCAGAGGACGACGTCTCTTATCCGCATAGCTCTTTTTCCTGGATTGAGCGGCTTTCAGATTTGCTTGAATAAGCCTTACTCGCTCTTCTGCCTCATTTACGAGATCAATCCCGTAAGTTACCCTCTCGCCAGATTCACACCATTTCAAGGGTGTGTGGCACTTCCGGCCATAGAGAGCTTCATAAGGTGCCATTTTTATGCTCGTTTGATAACCGTTGTTATACGAGAATTCCGCCAACGGTAAGTGATCATCCCAGCTCTAACCGTGGTGGATGGCACACGCCCTTAGCATATCTTCAAGGATTTGATTCACCCTCTCAGTTTGCCCATCGGTTTGAGGGTGATACGCGGAACTTCGAATCAGTTTAGTTCCCAAGGATGCGTGTAGTTGTTCCCAGAAACGGGATACAAACAGCGATCCTCTGTCGGAGACAATGGTACGGGGAACTCCATGCAAGCATAAGATTCGTGCTATGTATAACTCCGTGTAGGATCGAAGAGCACGTGAAAAGCTACCAAAGGGGGGGTGAATGGTAGATTAAAACTTTTCGCAGCGGAAACAACAAAAACCCCTCAGCAAAAAATCAATTGGTTAAAGAAACCGTGTGTGCAAGTGTTTTCAAACGTGTTCAACCATGACAAATCAAGTAGAGAGGTAGAGAATCAAGTCACGGATCTAATGCAACAAGAATCACTTGAAAACACGAAGTAAAACTTGAGATACGATCAAAACATTAAACGAAGATCAATCTGTTCTACCCGATATAAAACAGATCTGCAACGCTGCAAAGAAACTCGTGTATCTCAAAAACTACAGATCCGAAGCTCGTGAAACTTTCACAGATGATAGATAATTGAGTTGTGAAGATAACCCAAAAAGAATCACGTCAATCGGATCTGTAAAACTCGAGTTATGAACGAAACACCGAAGCAACGTCGGTCTGTCCAGAAACTCGGCGAGAAAGACTTGACGAAAAACAAGTTGGACGAACAAGGCACAAAAGCTCCTCGAAACTATTAACTTTATTCAATAGAAACACAAGAGGAACAGCCCAAAGGTCTCTACACATGAGAGCTCTGGCCTCCCTTGCTTTTATAGCCAGCCCTCAGGCTAAACAATCCAATCTAGAACTCCTACTCCTAATTGGACTCGTATCCTAACTTACCATAACTGCTCAGGACTCTCCTATTCGCAGATAGAAGCAATCGTGAGACTTCCAAACACCTTAGGAACGTCCGAAACAGTCCTAAAACAACTCAACTTCGTGCCTAGCATGAAATCCTATCATAACCAACTCAAATCTTCCATATTTGAGCCATATCCGACTCAGCCTCAGCCTGAGTACGCAATCCAGCCGGTTGGACCTTTCCGACCAATTCTTTACGTCCACTTCTCTTCATAACGCCTTGAAACAATGTTGCCACGTCCATGCACTCCTTGCACACGTGCAAACACCTTCCAATGACGTACACGCAACCTTCATATGCACTGCCCTTGATCCAAACATGCTGCGCGACCTCCCGATCAACTCAACCACAGCTCCTCCCGAACTTGGTTGTTGGAACCTCATCTCCTCCCTGAGACTAGTCCAAGGATCCCATCACCAGCCATGTCTTGAACTCAAGCAACACCTGCACATGAATAAACAACCAATTCTTCGAGCACAAGTCCTCGACTTGACTCACGTTAGTTCGAAAACCACAACACCTTACATGAGCACGTCACATAAGCATGTTGCAAACCATATCGAATGATAACAGACATAACCACCAAAACACACCAAAAACTTAGCAAATTAATACTAAGTAAACCTTCCCATAAAGAAAGTTTGAAACATTGCGAGTTAAAAGAAAAAACAAGACGCTGCAGTTCTACGAGTTGAACTTCACGGGAGCTCCCTAAAAACAAGCTCCGGACCTCACAGAAGCTCTCCGGACCTTGCGTCGGACCTTGCCAACACATGGCGGACCTAACAAAGAACTTGTCGGACCTTGCCACAGAAGAATGTTTTGGCAATATTCAAAACTTTGAATGTTAATGCTAACTTTTATCCTAATTGCCAATGTATTCAGCACACATAGGTCTCACAATCTCCCCCTTGATGAATGCATTGGCAACACCAATTAAAATCCGAACATTGGCTTATGAAAAGTTTTGAAAAGCTTTGAAAACTCATTTCTCCCCCTTTATTAATTTCTCCCCATTTTTTTAAAATCAGAGAAGGAAGAAAGTGTATAACATATGCAAAGTGTAAAAAAATCTCTCCTTATACATATTTCTCCCCCTTTGACAATGTATTCAGCAAGGTTCAAAAGAGAAATTTTTAAATGTTATGAGCATATTATAACATACACATACAAAACAAAGCTCATCCAAGTCATACTATCAGGTTACTTACACTATCACATCAATGAGATACATAAAGTAGTGTAAACCATGCTAGAGATCAAATGTATTTTCCAGTTTAAGCAAGTCATGATCTCCCTTACTCAACTATTTCAAAACCTGAAAACATGACACTTGTTGCTGCATTTTTATTATTCATAATCATTTAAGGCACAAAGTTGATCATATGATATTTGCAAGAGATTATATGCCGCATCAGACTTATTCTAACCAACCAAGCCAAGCCTATGTCATTTGACAATCAGAAGCTTAAGGACATGGTTTTAGTCATACACAATTCCTTCCAAGTTCATATCTTAGTGCAATGATAAGCAATCTCAAAAGAAGAAGTGCGATGCATGCATATTCTCTTGATCTTTTCTCATATTTTATTTGAAAACTCAACATGTGAGCTAATCATTTGATTACTTTTTTTTATGATTAAAAGCACTTGTGAGCACGCAACAAGTTCAAAACAGCAAGAAAGTTCGATCATGACCAGATTTAGTGTAAGTAATTATTCCAATTACTAGTCATGGCAAAAACTACAAAATGTATAACATGAGTAATGTAGTAAGAACTTTCAGCCTGTAAAAGGAATCACAAAGTCATATATGTATGAAATACTATGCTCATATTATTTTAGTTTCAGATTCACACATAGACTTTCAAAGTTTCAAAAACTCCCCCTTAATTTAAGCCATGAGGATGCATAGCCCCTATTTCACTACGAATGAAACAAAATGAGTGAAATCCAAAGGTTTTGTAAAAATATCAGCCAATTGCTGTTCGGTATCGACATGGTGAAGCACAATGTTTCCTTTTTCAACATTATCACGAAGAAAGTGATACCTAATGTCAATGTGCTTAGTTCTAGAGTGTTTCACGGGATTTTTAGCAATACAAATTGCACTAGTGTTATCACAAAACAGTGGAACACTATCTAATCAACCCCATAGTCCTTAAGTGTTTGAACAATCCAAAGAATTTGTGAGCAAGCGCTAGCCGCAGCTACATATTCAGATTCGGCCGTGGATTGTGCAACTGAACTTTGTTTTCTAGAGGACCAAGCAACAAGTGAATTACCAAGAAAATGACAAGCACCCGAAGTACTTTTCCTATCAATCCTACAACTCCCAAAATCAGCATCCGAAAAAGCTTTCAAAGAAACGGTTGAGGAAGAAGGAAGAAAAATGCCAAATTCTTGAGTTCCATGTAGGTACCTGAGAATCCTTTTGATGGCTTGGCGATGTGAAGCACGTGGAGAAGCTTGAAAACGTGCACAAAGACATACGCTGAATTGTATGTCCGGTCTTGACGCCATGAGATACAAAAGTGATCCAATCATACTTCTGTATTCTTTTTTATCGACCGGGTCACCATCTTCGTCAAGTTCAAGTGTTGTTGCTGTTCCCATTGGTGTCCGAAGAGGCTTGCATTTGTCCATGTTGAAGCGCTTAAGAAGGTCCTTTGTATACTTAGTTTGATGCACAAAAGTTCCTTCTTTTGTTTGCTTGATTTGCAGCGCCAAAAAGTATGTGAGTTCTCCCATCATACTCATCTCAAATTCTGAACTCATCATAGCTGAAAACTTGGACACGAGATCATGAGAAGCACAACCAAAGATAATATCATCCACATACACTTGAACGAATAATGAGTCATTGCCATGCTTAAGTACGAAAAGAGTTTTATCAACCTTGCCCATGGTAAACCCCTTTTCAAGTAAGAATGTTTTTAACCTATCATACCATGCTCTAGGGGCTTGTTTTAGACCGTACAAGGCTTTGGACAGTTTGTAAACATGATTAGGAAAATTTGGATTTTCAAAACCCGGTGGCTGCTTAACATAAACCTCCTCCTCTATGTAGCCATTAAGAAAAGCACTTTTAACATCCATTTGATATAACTTGAAACCTTTAGATGCAGCAAATGCTAATAAAATTCTTATAGCTTCTAATCTAGCAACAAGAGCAAATGTTTCATCAAAATCTAGACCTTCAATTTGAGTGAAACCTTGAGCAACCAACCTAGCTTTATTCCTAACCACAACCCCATCCTCACTTTGCTTATTTTTAAATACCCATTTAGTTCCAATTAATGTGTGACCTTGAGGTGGAGGTACAAGTTTCCAAACATTATTTCTTTCAAAATTTTCTAACTCTTCTTGCATGGCATTAATCCAAGATTCATTAGTGAGTGCGTGTGATATATCCTTGGGTTCAAAAGAAGCACCAAAAGCAGAATGAGCATGAGAGTTTGGATCGCAAAACCTGGACCGAGTGACTCGTTCATGCAAGCTTCCAATGATTTGTTGTGGAGGATGACTTTTGAGTACTCGGAGGGGAGTAGACACTTCACAAGCACCTTCTTCTTCATGTTCGGACCTTTGATTAGGAGAGCTTGTTGATTGAGGAAGGTCCGAACCAGCAGTAGTGACTGTTGGTGCTGGTTGTGGTGCAAAATCAGCAGCTTGATCGTTATTTACTTCCGAGTTTTCGGGCAGCAGCACCACTTCTTCATCTTCTTCAATAAAAATACTCTCCCCCTGCGGATATGGATCCGGACCTGCAATATCGGAGCTAGTACTTGGGCTAGCTTCATCAAAAGAAACCTCGCAAGTCTCCACAATTTTGTTAGTGTCATGTAAAAGCACACGGTAGCCTCTAGTATGAGATGGATAACCAAGGAATATGCCATCAACAGATCTAGCTTCAAATTTATCAAGATTACCATGTTTCTTAACAAAGCATTTGCAACCAAAAACCCTAAAGTGTGTAACACTAGGCCTATGTCCAAACCGGAGCTTATATGGGGTTTTTCAAAGCTTAGCACGCAAGAAAACACGATTTGAGACATAACAAGCGGTTGCAATTGCATCAGCCCAAAATTTCCTAGGAGTTTGATATTCATCAAGCATAGTCCTAGCCATCTCAACTAAGGTCCTGTTCTTTCTTTCTATGACACCATTTTGTTGTGGTACATAGGGTGAAGAGTATTGATGATCTATTACATTTTCAGCACAAAAGTGATCAAAGGATTGGTTTTTAAATTCAGTTCTGTTATCACTTCTAATTGCTTTTAATGATCCTGGGTGATCAATAGATAATCTAAGAAATAAAGTTCTAAAATGACTAAAAGCTTCATTCTTAGATGCCATAAAATAAACCCAAGAATATCTGGAATAATCATCAACAATCACAAGCACATACCATTTACCTCCGAAGGATTGAACACGTGCCGGACCTACTGTGTCAAGATGTAAAATTGTCCTGGTTCAGCCGTCATGGTCATTGTGAGAGGAGCATGTGAACCTGCAACAAACTTAGCATGTATACAAGAAGAGCACACAATATCATTGTCCTTTTTAAGCTTCGGCAGCCCACGTATGCGATCGAGAGCACTAACACGAGTGAGATGATCAAAGCCTATGTGACCAAGTGTACGATGCCAAAAATATAGATCCTTTGTATCATTAGCAACTAGACACCGATGCTTAGAAGTTGACAAATCAAAATCAGCTTTAAAAACTCTTCCAAACCTAGACATGTTAAACAAAAGCTCACCTTTTGAATCTACAACCTTGCAGCAATTTTTAGCAAAGCTAACCTCTAGATTTTCATCTAGCAATTGTGAAACCGAAAGCAAGTTGTATTTCAAATTTTTAACAAGTGCCACATCTTTCAAAGTGTAGAGATTGTTTACTATAACCGAACCTTTAGCAATTATGGGAGTAGAAGAGTTATCGGCGAAAGTAACATTTTCTACACGTGACACAAAAAAGAGAGAGGAGAACCATTCTTTGTTACCGGTCATGTGGCGTGAGCAACCTGAATCCACAATCCAAATGTTCTCCTTCCTCAAATGTGAAACCTACACAGCAGCACAATACGTCGATGACTCAATACTAGGGTTAGTTAAAAGACTTTTAGGAATCCAGTACTGAGTCACACGACGTCCAGCAGGAATAACACGCGAAAGCTGAGAAGGTACAGCAGGTTTATGAGCCAAACATCGAAAATTTTTGTTCCCAGCTACTGACTTAGAAGATGTGTTATATGTAGCACAAAAAACAGTAGGTCCGGGAGCAAGTTTTTGACTCATTACAGCAGGTTGCTAGCTCCGAACATTCGGTCTAGCAGATTTTGCTTGGTTGTTATGTGATCTAGCAAGTATTCTTTGTTTCTTATCGTGTTTAGCTAGTCTATAACAAAAATCCATGACGTGACCATCTCTACCACAGTAGGTACAATGAAAAATAACCTTATTATCATGTCTAGATGAGCAAGCAACACGTTTATTAGAACCCGAATGGGACAGTACTCCTGCAGATTTGAAAATCACCTCTTTTTTCTAGGAGCTGTTTGAATCAAACCGCTTCCTAATGACTTTACAACTTTAGGTGGGTGTGCCTTAGCATGAGCATGAGAATTAAAACCTAAACCAGTTTTATCATTACAAGACTTGAAAGAATTCAGCAGCAAGTTTAGGTTCTTATTTGCATTAGAAAACCGATCTAGTGGCCTATGCATGTCATCAAGTTTATTGGACAGATCAAAGCAGTTTTCACATGAAGTTTTTCCTTTTAGTTTGCAATTTGAACAATATTTAACTTCATGCACACGTAAAGCATTGTTCAAAATAGAAATCTCATTCATAGCATCATTTAGTTTCTTATTCAGATCATCACATGAAGAACAATGCAAATCAATTGTAGAACAACAAGCATCTTTCAAATTTTTATCATTAAGTGCAGCAAGCTCTTTGTTCTTTTCAATTTCATGTTCAAGTTTCTCAAGTGTAGATGCGTGTGCACTTCTTAAAGAGGATAATTGTTCATAAATCAAATCACATGAGGAACAAGAATCATCACTAGGAATCAAAGTTTTTAAACGATTAATTTCAGATTCTAGTGATTCAATTTTAACAGCATTGTTCCTAAGTTTTTTATCGTTTTTATTTAATATAACAGTGGCACGAGAAATAGCATCACACGTTTCTTCGCAAGTGGGACATACCTCTTCATCGTCGCTGTTGTGTTCTGCCTCCTCGGAGCTTGAACTTGACTTGCTCACCATGCAGCACATATTTGCCATAGCTTCTTCATCTTCATCACTACCGGTGTCTACATCACTTGAGCCGAAATCTTGAAGTGCAGAGATCATACTATGCACTATGTTGCGCATTGATAAATCTTTCTTCTTCTTATTCTTTGCAAATGATTTCTTCGGCCTTGTTTGCTTTTCTTCACGTGAAGTCGGACCTGAAAGGTTAGGGCACTCCGTACAAAAATGTCCTGTCTTACCACATTCAAAACATCGTTGAGGTCCGGAGCTTCCTCTTTTTCTAGTTCTCACATTTTGCAATGCTTTTGAGAACCGAGTAGAGATGAGTGCAAGCTCCTCCTCTGGAAACTCTTCAATCTGTTCAAGGGTTAGAGAAGACAGCAAAGAGAGTGCACCACTAGATGATGATTGACAAGAACTAGACATGTCACGTTGCGAAACAAATGCAATAGACTTGTTGGGGTTTTTACGTGAGATGATGTCAATTTCATGAGTTTTCAATTTAGAATAAAGCACGTCTAAAGTAAGAGAACTCATGACAGTAGATTCACGAATAGATGTAACTTTCATCTCCCAAATTGACATATCTAATGCTCCTAACAATTGTCTAGCATTTTCAGCATCTGAAAAGTTAACATTGACACTACGCAAGTTGCTGAGAATTTTATTAAAGCGAGCAAAAAGGTCGTCAATTGACTCACCGGGTTGCATCTCAAAACGCATGTATTCTTTCTTGAACATATCTTGCCTTACCTCCTTGATCGTATTGGATCCTTCATGGTAGTCACAAAGAGTTTTCCAAACATCATATGCAGATCGGAGGTGTGCAACACGGTCGAAGTCGCTTTGAGTCAATCCTTGGATGATCAAGTTGCGAGCCTTGTTGTTGTTGTCAACATCTCTCATGTTCGCAGCCGTAACTTGATCGTTGGGTGGTACATCGAAGTTCCGGTAGACCTTTTCCCATATGGTGAAGCCTTGCGCCTGTATGTAGGCCTCCATCCGTGCCTTCCAAACCGGAAAATCGATGCCATTGAACAAACAAGGTTTTGTGCAGTACTTCTCCATGATGATTAGTCAAAACACGTGCAAATCACAAAGATTAGAGCACCTTGGCTCTGATACCAATTGTAGGATCGAAGAGCACGTGAAAAGCTACCAGAGGGGGGTGAATGGTAGATTAAAACTTTTCACAGCGGAAACAACAAAAACCCCTCAACAAAAAATCAATCGGTTAAATAAACCATGTGTGCAAGTGTTTTCAAATGTGTTCAACCGTGAAGAATCAAGTAGAGAGGTAGAGAATCAAGTCACGGATCTAATGCAACAACAATCACTTGAAAACACGAAGTAAAACTTGAGATACGATCAAAACATTAAACGAAGATCAATCTGTTCTACCCGATATAAAACAGATCTGAAACGCTGCAAAGAAACTCGTGTATCTCAAAAACTACAGATTCGAAGCTCATGAAAATTTCACAGATGATAGATAATTGAGTTGTGAAGACAACCAAAAAGAATCACATCAATCGGATCTGTAGAACTCGAGTTATGAACGAAACACCGAAGCAACGTCGGTCTGTCCAGAAACTCGGCGAGAAAGACTTGACGAAAAACAAGTCGGACGAGCAAGACACAAAAGCTCCTCGAAACTATGAACTTTATTCAATAGAAACACAAGAGGAACAGCCCAAAGGTCTCTACACACAAGAGCTCTGGCCTCCCTTGCTTTTATAGCCAGCCCTCAGGTTAAACAATCCAATCTAGGACTCCTACTCCTAATTGGACTCGTATCCTAACTTACCATAACTGCTCAGGACTCTCCTATTCGCAGATAAAAGCAATCATGAGACTTCCAAACACCTTAGGAACGTCCTAAACATTTCTAAAACAACTCAACTTCGTGCCTAGCATGAAATCCTATCATAACCAACTCAAATCTTCCATATTTGAGCCATATCCGACTCAGCCTCAGCCTGAGTACGCAATCCAGCCGATTGGACCTTTCCGACCAATTCTTTACGTCTACTTCTCTTCGTCACGCCTTGGAACAATGTTGCCACGTCCATGCACTCCTTGCACACGTGCAAACACCTTCCAATGACGTACACGCAACCTTCATATGCACTGCCCTTGATCCAAACATGCTGCGCGACCTCCCGATCAACTCAACCACAGCTCCTCCCGAACTTGGTTGTTGGAACCTCATCTCCTCCCTGAGACTAGTCCAAGGATCCCGTCACCAGCCATGTCTTGAACTCAAGCAACACCTGCACATGAATAAACAACCAATTCTTCTGAGCACAAGTCCTCGACTTGACTCACGTTAGTTCGAAAACCACAACACCTTACATGAGCACGTCACATAAGCATGTTGCAAACCATATCAAATGATAACAGCCATAACCACCAAAACACACCAAAAATTTAGCAAATTAATACTAAGCAAACCTTCCCATAAAGCAAGTTTGAAACATTGCGAGTTAAAAGCAAAAACAAGACGCTGCAGTTCTACGAGTTGA
This sequence comes from Neostapfia colusana, assembly GCA_030760725.1. Classification (NCBI taxonomy): domain Eukaryota; kingdom Viridiplantae; phylum Streptophyta; class Magnoliopsida; order Poales; family Poaceae; genus Neostapfia; species Neostapfia colusana. Next base: position 49,731,893 of record JASWHV010000014.1, on the reverse strand, counting down.
ACTTCACGGGAGCTCCCTAAAAACAAGCTCCAGACCTCACAGAAGCTCTCCAGACCTTGCAGGAGCTCTCCGTACCTTGCGTCGGACCTTTCCAACACTTAGCGGACCTAACAAAGAACTTGTCGGACCTTGCCACAGAAGAATGTTTTGGCAATATTCAAAACTTTGAATGTTAATGCTAACTTTTATCCTAATTGCCAATGTATTCAGCACACATAGGTCTCACACTCCGCATACTGCTTGGCGCTTTAGTTGGTATGCACCGGAATGAAACGTGCTGATTTGGTTAATTGGTCAATGATTACCCAAATCGAATCATGGTGGTGGGAGGTCATCGGCAACCCAACGATGAAATCCATACTCAAGTCTTCCCACTTCCATGCCGGTATTTGTAGCGGTTGCAGCAGGCCCGACTTCTTCACATGGTCGGTCTTAACTCTTCGACACGTATCACATTCTGAAACGTATTTTGCAACTTCACGTTTCATACGTGTCCACCAAAACTTCTTCCGGAGGTCTTGGTACATTTTATTGCTGCCAGGATGAATAGAAAATTTGGATAAGTGAGCCTCATCCAAAATCTTCTTCCGCAGCCTCATATCACGGGGTACGACTATCCGGTCCTTGAACCACAAGGTATCTTCATCATCTAACCGGAAACATTTCATCTCCCAGTTCTTCAATCTCCTTCTGATATGAGCCATGCCCTTGTCTTTCTTTTGAGCTTCCATGACCTCCTCTCTTATTGTGGGTATGAGAGCTAGATTATGTAGAGCTCCATATGGAACCGAGTAGAGACTTGGTTCTTCCTCCTCTATCGGCGCAATGGTCAGGTTATGAATATGAGACTTCCGGCTGAGTGCATCGGCAACCACATTTGCCTTGTCAGGATGATAATGAATTTCAATCTCATAGTCCTTGATCAGCTCCAACCATCGCCTTTGCCGCATATTCAACTCTTTCTTAGTGAATATGTACTTCAAACATTTGTGGTCGGTGTAGAGATGAACCAGATTTCCCAATAGGTAATGTCTCCACATCTTCAAAGCTAATACCACGGCAGCAAGCTCGAGATCATGAGTTGGATAATGTTGCTCATGATTCCGTAATTGCCGTGATCCATATGCGACCATGCGTCCTCCTTGCATGAGTACACAACCAGGTCCGATGCCAGACGCATCACAATAAACATCAAATGGCTTGGTTGTATCCGGTTGAGCTAGAACCGGGGCTGTTGTGAGGTGTTTCACCAACGCTTCAAAAGCTTCCTCACATGGCTTGCTCCAATCATATTTGACGCCCTTCTTCAGTAGCTCCGTCACAGGTTTGGAGATTTTTGAGAAGCTCGGGATGAACCTCCGGTAATATCCCGCCAAACCCAAGAAGCTACGAACTTCATGGACTGATGTTGGAGACTTCCACTTCAGCACTTGTTCAATCTTGCTTGGATCAACAGCAATGCCTTCCGCTGAAATAATATGTCCAAGAAACGGCACTTGGTGGATCCAAAATTCACATTTACTAAACTTTGCATAGACCTTGTGATCTCTCAAGCGTTGAAGCACAATATGCAAATGTTTAGCGTGTTCCTCTTCAGATTTGGAATAGACCAAGATGTCGTCAATGAATACCACGACGAACTGATCCAGCTCCGGCATGAATACCGAGTTCATAAGGTACATAAAGTGAGCCGGAGCATTGGTCAACCCAAATGACATGACAAGATACTCATAGAGTCCATATCTTGTCGAGAATGCTGTTTTCGGGATATCTTCCGCTCGGATCTTAATTTGATGATACCCCGACCTTAAGTCCATCTTAGAGAAGACTTTAGCACCCACTAGCTGATCGAAGAGGATATCAATTCTTGGTAGTGGATACTTGTTCTTTATCGTCACAGCATTCAAAGGACGATAATCGACGCATAGCCTCAGCGTCTCATCCTTTTTCTTCACAAATAAGGCGGAGCAACCCCATGGTGATGAACTTGGACGAACGAACCCCTTGTCCATCAGATCTTTGAGTTGCTCCTTCAGCTCAGCTAATTCATTCGGAGCCATTTTGTATGGTCTCCGAGAGATCGGCGTGGTCCCCGGTATCAACTCTATCTTGAATTCCACCTTGCGCTCAGGTGGTAAGCCTGGAAGATCTTCGGGAAACACGTCCGGATATTCACGGACTACCGGAATGTCTTCTAACTTGCAAGCATCGGCATTACATACTTCTGGGTCATTGGAAATCGCTTCGCCGAGATACAATGTTTGACGTCCATGAAGTGGAGAGTCCAAGTGAACATTCCTGTTCTCGATGTCCAGAACAGCCTTATGGAAGGTTAACCATGATATTCCCAATATGGCATTGATTCCCTGGTCTTCGAGAATGATGAGGGTGGTAGGATAAAATTTTCCACCCAAACAAAGTGGTGCTCGAGAGATGACTTCATTAGTTGATATGTCTCCACCTGGCGAATGAATAAGGTAGGAACCCTTGGTAATAGTGGTGGATATTTGATCCCGGATCACCGTCGCCCAGCTAATGAAGTTATGTGTTGCACCACAGTCGAATAAAATGACAACCGGCTTGTTATTTAAGGTGAACCTGCCGGCAAGAACAGGTCCTCCCTTTGGCAGATCATCGACTGACACATAATTGACTGTTCCCACTTTTGACACAGCTTTTCTGGGCTGCCCAAGATCACTTTTTGGAACTGGACCCGCAGACATAACGTTGCTGCTCGGTTCAGTCGCTTCATTGACGTTGAGTTCATTGTCAATATGAAGTGGGACAACACTCGGTTCAGCTGAGAAATCACCTTGTTCATCTTCAACCTCTTGAGGGAAATAATATTCTGATGCACCTTGTTGATACTGAGGTGCATGAGAAACAAGTCGCTGCTGCGGTGGAGGTGAATAAAACCTCTGTGGAGTAGAAGAGTCGTCACACTCCCAGAATGATTGCACCTCTTGTGGAATCTCTCGACCGGAAGGTGAACGGATTACCAACCGATACTTCTGAGGCAGACGATTGTCTTCATCCTGTGATGAGTCCCTCTCCCTCTTTTCTTTGAGGTAGAGGTTGGAATAATATTCTTGAGCGATAGCACAGCTCACAAACTCATCAAAATTCTCTTGGCTAACTTGAGCCAATTCACAACGCAGCCTAGCGGTCAGCCCTCGGTAGAAATGATAACCCTTCAGCGATGGTGATTTCACATAGTCAGGGACATATTTAGCTAAGCGATTGAATTCCTTCGCATACTCAATAACACTCATGTCCCCTTGCTTCAGACTCCAGAATTCATCCAGGCTGGTTTGCATTATGCCCGCAGCAATGTAACGAGCACGAAATGCAGCCTGGAACTCCGTCCATGTGACACGATGCCCTGCTGGTTGGACAGCAAGGTACTCTGCCCACCATGCTCCAGCAAAGCCTTGAAGCTGCTGAGCGACATATAGAGTCTTCAAGAATTCATCACATTGGATCAACCCAAACTTGGACTCAATGACACGTAACCAGTCATTTGCTTCACAATGGTCAGCCGCCTCAGAGAATACCGGCGGTTGTGTCGCCAAGAAATCCAGATACGTGCTCTTGGTTGGCATGTGACGTTGAGCTTCTCGATCTATGCCTTGCTGAACTAGAGTTTGGAGAGTTTCATTCATTTTGGCCATAATTTCCGCCAATCCTGTTGGCGATGGCTCTTGTGATGAAGTCGAGTCATTCCCACCTCGACTTGAACCTCCAATCTCCATTTGAGAATGTGTGCGTACCATACTGCATGAAACAAAATTGAGTCAATCAAAATTCTATCTCAGTAGTAAATAAAAATAAGCAAAACATGAACATGTCATGAACTTTATGAAAGCATAACCACAGTCATGTTTAAACAAATCTTAAGTGCACTTAACTAATCAGCGGGACTACCCTGACCAGTTCACACAAACAACAAATTTTACTCAAGTTATCAACAGATTCTTGACATGAGTTCAATACCAAAGTTTTAGTAAACTTCAGTACCTTTCCAACAAGTACTTATGTGCTCCTTAAGGATTTTTTTACATAAAGTTATGGCTTAAAAACACAAAGGTCCAGAGAGGTTTTTTGCTACTGTCCTGGTTCTGAACAGTTTGCCTTCAACTGGACTTTTCACCCACTTAACGTGTGATTTTGCTCTGGAGGTCTACACAGAAGATGTAGAGCACTTAAGATTCTTTCCAGAACTGTATCATACACCATAATTGGGTCAAGCTACTCAGAGTTATGCTCTGTTAAAATCCAGCAATAATTTCTGCCAGAAACAGAGCACTCTGTTTTTGAAAACTTTGATACCTTGTTATACTCTTATTTGAATCTTAGCTCAAAATAAGAGTTCAGTAACTAATATTTGTTTCAAACTTCCATTTTTAGTCGAAAGTTAGTTTATGAATCATTTCTTCATTGGGAAGAGGTTATTAAGTGTAGTACGATGTCGATGCACTGTAAGACATATCGGTACTACGTTGCCTCATTAAAGAAAATCCTACGCCGGATCATACCGGCATATACGTACTATCAGTGGCACTAAGATGGTCTCTCACACACCTGTACTACACGGGATATTACGTGGTTAGTACCTGCAGAAAGACACTCAATAGTGGTGCACTCAAAGGTTGTTTCATTTCAGGCAGTTCCATAATTGAAAGTAAATACAAATGCCCGTATCATTGTCATACGGCCGTCCTTGAGTTAAGTCACGTCTCAAGGTACATGATCATGTTTCAACACCACACGACAGGGAATCCGAGTATGTCATGAACGGGTCGTCACGGTTGGGAATGTTATCAACCCAACGGATACCACCTACTGCCCTGCAGGGCACGCCGATGGCAAGCGTTGCGTATGTCCTCCTGGGCTATTTCCAGACGAACACACTCTCGCGTTACTGACCACGCGATGGGGTCTCCACTTACTTGCCTAATGAACGCTAGGGATCAGCGTTTCATATGAACTCGGGAACATGAAGAGTCCAAGAGTTTCATATCAACGTCTCACACCAAGCTGTGAGACCTATCCCTGAACTACTTCCCTCGTCAGGGGAGCTAACCGAAATTGAACTGCTTTCGGTGGCATTCCTTACCATATTTACCTGAGTGTAGGTGCGTCCTTACATAATAAAAATTCAGAACTATAACACGTAAGTTAGTTCTACCAGTTTAATTAACTATACTACTATAGTCCTTATGTGGGCCTAATACCGTTTCCTCACCGTATCCTAAGTTTTTGTCGTAATACGATCCTTATTCCGTACGCTATTACCAATGCGGCTCTGATACCACGCTGAGAGGGCCCAACCCCGATCACGGGGCCATGCCGCCTCGCCCGGGGATCGCATTGGGTGGTGCCATGTTATGCGGCACCGAACAGCACACATATAAGGAACACTGTATTACATAAATCAAAAGCGGAAGCTTACAATTGTTCTTTGTAAATAATTTACATAAAATAGCTACAGCGGAAGTCTATAAACAGCTCACATCGAATAACTAAGAAGCACTCGAGAAGAGGTCCAGCCCGCGGACTCCTCTCGCTAGCAACACGCAGACAGGGCAGCGGCTAGGTCCTCCCTGTGTAACGTGACTCGGACGTTTCCGAGTCTCACCGGACAACCTTCTTTATAGCGTCGAGGTTTACATGCAAAACCACTTATATAGCAAGAGTGAGCACAAAGGCTCAGCAAGACTTAACCGTCTCTCCTAAGACATGAAACTCTACATGAAAGTAACCTAAGACTTAAGCCTGTCATTTGCGAAAAGACTCGCCTACGCGTTCATCCTTAACTTTCAGATTTTAGCCATAATAGTAGTGACCTTGCGCCTAGCAACATTTGAACTCCACAATCAAACAAGAAACGCTTCATTACAATGTTACTTGTCCCAAGGTGGAAAAATAACTTTAGTTTGCTCTATCTCTACTTCAAACAGGGTTTTCATGCAACATAACATAATCATAACAGCAATTATAATTTTGCAAACTGTTTCCACAGAAGTTGATTACTACGTCACAACATGGGAGCAAGCGGTACTCAATAACCGCGAGGGACGGTGATTCGAATCAAACACTACCCGGATAAATCGACACATATGCCCGCCTCTGAAGACTCAAATCTGGCGTCCTTCATTACGTCGTATGTGGCAACCTTTCTCAGGACACTAAACTGTAGAACCGGTCGCGCCGTCTCGGGCTCATAGGTCTAACGAGACGATGTGGTATGCCTCTACAATCCAGTGAACCTGGTACATCGGTTTCCTGGTTCTCATATATCAGTAAGCATCCGGTACACAACTCAATACTTGCTCCTGGACGCGGCACACGCATCGGTCCTTAACCGACACAGGCAGAGCTACTCGACCAAGACCTCGTCTTGTCGCTGCCTAACCCCTCTACCCGGTCTCGTCTTTAGAAATGTAAACTTTAGTTTGCTTCCTTTCCCAACCACACTTATGATATTCTAAACTATAGCTTGCGAGTAGATTCCAACTACTCGTCTTCTACCGGATGCCCTAGTCTAATTAGCATGGCCTTATTCTACAGCGATGACACAATGCTACCCTTGACCTCAGGGTTCATGTTTGGTTATGCAAGTGGAGTATCAAACATCCTTGACCTAATGCACATACAAACTTTGACCCATAGTAGTGAACAAATGAAAAACTTTAGAAAACAACTTAAATTCAAACCGGGGCTTGCCTTGGTTTTGCAGGTGACTAAAGTCAGATAATGTGATGTTAGATGCTGATGACTTGAAGCTCAATCGCTGCCTTCTTGCTCCTTGATCCAAGCTCAACTTCTCCTTCTTCACTTTCCACGTTTAATCACTACCCGTTATGAAGATGTATACATGTTTAATTATAAAACCTTTGCTAACAAGTGCTAAAGACAAGTTTAAAACTGGAACCCTGTTTGAGAATTTGAAATGACACTGGGGTGGTGGTTTGGGTGTGTGTTTCAGTACTATCATCAAGTGAGAAGTGAGGTTCATCACTTGGGTGGTGATCACCTAATTGGTTGAACAGAGCACTACTGATCCAGGGCTCCAATGGAGCTGGAAATTTTCTTGTGAGTTCCTTGTCACAAGAAAGTCCTCAGGACCAAAATTCAGAATGTTTCACTGATTAGGTCACCCAGAACAATTCCCTAAGCATTTAGGCATAAAGTAATTCTGATTAAACTTGCACTTTCAGGCAAATCCAAGTGAACTGTAATTTCATACATAGCTCAGGGAGTATGCCTGAATTTTCCAAGGATTTTTGGAGCTAAAGAATGGCCAGAACAGATATTCCAAGTTTTGGAAATTCTCTGAAAATGTTTCTGTATTCATTTGAATACAGAAACTTGAAATCAGAATTACTCTAACTGCATCAACTCCAAATGAGCTGAAACTTTTACAGGAGTCTCCTAATATCCTAAATAATATTCTGGCAAAATTTGGGGATTTTTGGAGCAACCAAACTCCCTCAAAAATTCTTTTGCTGAAAAGCTTTAAAGAATTTTCCAGACTTTTCTATTAGTTTTCATGCAAATTGGGTTGCATAGTTGGATAGAGTTTTTCATCCTGAATCCACCCCAATTTGAATCACTAAATTTGGAGCTCCCTAGCAAAAGTTATGAGGTTCTAAAGTTTGAACTAAAGCTGGAATTCAAATTAAATCGGGGAAATGTTTAAACTCTGACAGTGTCCCCATCCCCACGTGTCAGCTGCTGAATTCAAGCCACACCGGGCCACAGACCTGTCCCCGCGTTGTCACAGACCGATCCGAGGCCACAGAAAATCCCACTCCCTCGCAACAGAGACTGACGCGTGGGCCAGCCTCCGTCTTCGTCTTCCTCTGGCTCCCGCACGACCCCGCCGCCGGGCTCGCCGGAGACCTCGCCGGAAAGGGGTTCCGGTTCTCGGAACTCGTTGATTTTCACCGCCACTGCATATTTTCGCGCGAGGAACACGTTGCCGGCCTTACCTCCGATCGAAGATGGCCGGAACCCTAGGCGCGACGGTGACAGTAACCGTGGCAATTCCGGCGACGTCGCTAGGGCGCGGTGCCACCCAACACGCTGCGCCGTTTGCTCCTAAAGCACCAGTTAGTCATGGGAATGCTTGACAGGGGCTCGGTTTGAAGCGAAAGTGGCTCTAAATAGGTCCCCACCGTGTGCCCGAGGTGGATTTTTCCGGCGACAGCGAAAAACACGGCGTTCTATGGTTAGGGTTGATGAAAGCCGGCGCCGGTTGGACGAGGAGGACCGTCGGAGTCTACAGAACATACCCAAAGCTCATGACTGGAAACTCCTAACTATAGGGACCTAATTTTTGGATTTTGGGCATGGCAGCCCGATGAACCCGCCGGTGAGAAACCTCAAATTCCGGCCAGGTGGTACTATGAAATGATCCTGAACTCGGTGGACAGCAAGGAGAGGTGGTAACCAACTTTATTCGAGGCTTAGTTGGGCGTGAAACACCGGAGAGGCTTGGCTCGGCGTGAAACCACCGAGGTCAGTACGCCGGGGAAGGAACGGCTTGCCGAGGCGATCGCAGCCCGCTGCACCCTCGGAACCGGCTTTGACGGCTTCAGGGAGCGTGGACGGCGCTGCTTCCGAGCTTGTCCGAGTGTTTGCGGTTCAGGGAGACGATGGCCGACGGGAAGCCGAGCGGGAGCACGCGGCTGCGGCAAAACAGTCGCGGGCCTCGGTGCAGCGAAGGGAGAAAGGACCGGGAGTGTTTATCCACTGAGGGGGGGTGCACCCGAGGATCTTTTCTCCACTCGGCGCCCTGATCGTGAGGACCGCGAGACGTCGGTTCGCTGAGCAGCTCGGTGGCGCGCTGCGCATGCCAGCTTCGGGTTCGGTCTGAACAGAGCAAAGTTTTTGCTTCGGTTGAAAGTCTCCTCCCTTTTTAGTCCATGACATGTGGGTCCCACAGCTCCTCACTTCCCCCCAAAAGATCTCCAAATTTTGACACCTTGTAAATTCAGCTGTGAGGGATCCAAATTCGAAGGCCATCTTGCCATTTGACAATTTGTGCCACAGTTTCAAATTCAAATTCAAATTTGGATGAATTTTACAAGTTCCTTTGATATTCATATCAAAGCCTCTCCAAATTTGCTCAAAACTTGGCTCCCTCATAATTTGGACCTGAGAAATTCAAATATGTCCTCTGATCTTTGAGTTGGCTATTGCAAATACAACTTTTTCAACAATAGTCTGAATCTCTCCTTTTGAAAGTGGCCTTCATCTTTTTGAAGTGACCCTTTTAGTTCAAACTGAATTCAAAGTTTCATTGCACATGCCAACACTTTCATGAGTAAACCAAAGTTTTTTTGTAAGTCCCATTTCTTGTATATAAACTCAACTTTATTCATAGCTCAAGTTTTCTATTTACAAGTTTTGGGACTTTTGCACAGCGGAGCGCCTGGTAAGTTTCATGATCTCTCAAATTAGTTGACACTATATATGTTGTTGAACTTACACAATTTCGTTGTTTTTCAGACTAGGTATGGGCAAGAGGCTGTGAGGATACACGGCAAAAGGTTCGATTTGGAAAACTCCACCAACATCGACCCTGAAGCCGCGTATGCAAGCGGAGGTGGAAAAGCACACGGAAGGAGAATTCATTTACTTTCATTGTTTTCAATTCAAGATTATTTAATTTTACCTTGAATTGATTCGTTTTTTGTAGGCTTGCCATATTCTCTGCAGTCATCAACTCTAGGGAGGTACGACCTGCGATAGGCAGCTCCTCGCAGTCTTCGGCTGCTGGCGCAGGCTCCTCCAGCCGCCGTGTCACCGAGAGAGATCTCGAGGTCATGGCGCTTCGGGAGAGCTTGGCCTGGAAGGAAGAGGCCTTGGCGAGAGAGCGAGAGAACAACAGGACTGCCATGGCGTACCATGCGTCCTATATGGCATAGATGCAAGCGGCAATGAAAGTAAGAAACATACAATTGTACATTAATTACATTGCATTTCAATCGGTTTTGTAAATTGTAATGTTTGAAATGACAGGCGCTAGCTCGATAGCAAGGGCAGCAAATCCAGATACCGTTGTGGCAGCCACCTCCGTTCGTGCTGCAGCGTCGCCACCACAGGAGCAGTTTCCTGGAGTACAGGTACAAAAAGGAAGTTACATTAAGTTCAACTAAACAATTGAATACGAGAACACCACTGTAAACTTGTACATATGTCATTGTGTTTCGCAGGGATCAGGGACGGAGGCTCAGACTCCATCGCCGCAGCTAAGGGCGCCAGGTTCGCCGTGGCAGGATGACTGCTTCGCTTCCGGAGGTAGTTGAGGGGCTAGTAATCAATAGACTTGTGATTTTGTTTTTGATTGTGTGGATGTCAGACTTTGTAATTGTGGATGTGTACTATTGCACCTTGTTGTGATTTTGTATGTCAAATGTTTTGTTGTTGTCGTGTTGTTGTGGATGTGTAGCTGGCCATCGAGCCAGGTTAGCCATTTTCTGTTTTTTAAAAGAAATGGAAAAGCTTATATACGACGGCCTGTATAGTTTATATACAACAGTCACTATACAGGGCCGTCGTAAATAAGCCTAAATTATATACGACGGCTGGGCCCAGGCTGTCGTATATAAGCTCTTATATACGACAGCCAGGGCCCAGCCGTCGTATATAAAGGCCCCGGCCCACTGGCCCAAGTCTAAGAAACGGGCCGTTGTATATAAGGGGCCGTCGTATATATACTGTTATATATGACGGTGCCGTCGTATATAACTATATATACGACAAAATATATATGATGGCCACAAACCATCGTATATAAACACATGTCGTCGTATATAGATTATATACGATGGCTACGGCTTCTACTTTATATACGATGGTTTTGGCCGTCGTATGCTGATGGGAATCCTGTAGTGGCGGCGGCTTTGGAAGAACTTCGGCCATGTCGGCCGAGCTTCCTAGCACCCCAAATGCTCAAGCAAAAGGTCGTAGAGCATCAGTGGACGTCGAGGATGCAGGTTCGAAGTACACGTGTGAAGCTACTATAGGGGGGTGAATGGTAGATAAAAACTTTTCAGCGGAAGCAACAAAACACCCCTCAGCAGAAAACCGATCTGTTAAAGAAACCGTGTGTGCGACTAATCTAAACGTGTTCAACTGTGACAAAACTAGTAGGGTGCTGCCTTGGGAGATCCAACGGGGTCCCCCCTTGGAGACTAGATTGTAGAGAATCAAGTCACAAAGATGTCACGACAAGAATCATGAAAATCCGTTGAGAGAAACTAAAGTTACGATCAAAAGATCGAACAAAGGTCAATCTGTCCTACGCGAGAAAAACAGTTCTGGAATACTGCAAAGAAACTCGTGTAGATCAGAAAACACAAATTCAATGACTGAAATTTTTGCAGATGATAGATAATCAAGTTGTGAAGACAACCAGTAAAGAATCACATCAATTGGATCTGTAAAACTCGAGTTATGATAAAACCACTGAAGCAAGGTAGTGCTGAACAGAAACTCGACGAGAAAAACTTGTCTGAAACAAGTCGGACGAACAAGGCACCAAAGTTCCTTTAGAATACGAATTTTATTTATCAAAACACAACAGGAACAGCCCCAAAGTCGTGCTCTACACGATCCTTGGCCTCCCTTGCTTATATAACCAGCTCTATGGCCAATCCAATTCAAACTAGGACTCCTACTTCTATTTGGATTCAAACTGTAACTTTCCAATACTGCTCAAGACTCTTCTATACGCAGATAGAAGCAATCTTAAGACTTCCAAACACCTTAGGAACGTCCCAAACATTACTAAAACAACTCTACTTCATGCCTAACATGAAATCCTGTTATAACCAACTCGAAACTTTCCATAAACAAACCATAACCGCCTCAGCCGCAGTCTGAGCGCAAAATCCAGCTGGTTGAACCTTTTCAACCATATCTCCACTTCCATATCTCTTCACCACGCCTTGGAACCATGTTCCCACGTCCATGCACTCCTTGCACACGGGCAAACACCTTCCAACAACGTCCACGGTACCTTCATATGCATTGTTCTTGATCCAAACATGCTGCGCGACCTCCCAATCAACTCAACCACAATTCCTCCCGAACTTGGTTGTTGAACCTCATCTTCTCCCTAAGACTAGTTCAATGGATCCCATCACAAGCCATGTCTTGAACTCAAGCAACACCTGCACATGAATAAGCAACTAATACTTTCGATCACAAGTCCTTGACTTGACTCTCGTTAGTTCTGAAACTATAACATCTTACGTGAGCACCTCACATAAGCATGTTGTAAACCATAGCAAAATGATATCAGCCATAACCACCAAAACACACCAAAAACTTAGTAAAATAATACTAAGCAAAGTTTCCATAAGAGTAAAGCAAGTTTGAAACATTGCAAGTTAAAAGCAGAACCATTGCAATCAAGCTCCGAACCTTACCAAAGCTAACCGGACCATGAACCGGAGCTTACCAAAGCTAGTCGGACCTAGCGCCGGAGCTTACTAAAGCATAGTCGGACCTAGCACGGAACTTACCAAAGCTAGTCGGATCTAGCACCGGAGCTTGCAAAAACTAGTCGGACCTAGCCAAAATAAGTCAGACCTAGACAAAGCAAGTCAGACCTTACGTCGGACCTTGCCGGAGCTACCCAAAACAAGTCCGACCTATCGTCGGACCATGCAGGAGCTCGGACCTAGAGTCAGACCTTGTTAAAAAGGTATTTTGGTAGTATTCAAAACTTTTATCGTCAAAGCCAATGTACTCAGCACACATAGGTCTCACAATCTCCCCCTTAATGAATGCATTGGCAACACCACTTAAAATCCGAACATTGGCTTATTCACATGAAAAGTTTTGAAAACAATTTCTCCCCCTTTGTAAATCAGAAATAAAATGAGAAGAAAAACAAAAATACCAAAAATTCTCCCCCTAAGAAGAATCGTGCCAAAACACTTGTGAATGTGTGCAATGTGTGATCAATTTCTCCCCCTTTGACAATGTATTCAGCAAGGTACAAAACAAATCTCATTACAAAACAAAGCTCATCTAAATCATACTATCAAGTAACTTACACTATCACATCAATGAGATACATAAAGGAGTGCAAGCCATGCTAGAGATCAAGTGTAATTTTCAATTTAAGCAAGTCATGATCTCACAAACTTAACTATTTGAAGACCTGAAAGCATGACACTTGTTGCTGCATTTTATAACATTTAAAGCACAAATTTTGATCTTATGACATTTGCAAGAGATTATATGCAGCATCAGCCTTATTCTAACCAACCAAGCCAAGCCTATGTCATTTGACAGTCAGAAGCTTAAGGACATGGTTTTAGTCATACACAACTCCTTTCAAGTTCATATCTAAGTGCAATGATAAGCCATCTCAAAAGAATAAGTGCGATGCATGCATATTCTCTTGATCTTTTCTCATTTTTTTATTTGAACATAAAAACTCAACATGTGAGTTGATTACTTGATTAATTCTTTATGATTAAAAGCACTTGTGAGCATGCAACAAGTTCAAAACAGCAAGAAAGTTTGACCATGACAAGATTTAGTGTAAGTAATTATTCCAATTACTATACATAGTAAAAACTACAAAATGTATAACACGAGTAATGTAGTAAGAACTTTCAGCATGAAAAAGGAATCACAAAGTCATATATACATGAAATACTATGCTCATATTATTTTAATTTCAGATTCACACATAGACTTCCCAAGTTTCAAAATTCTCCCTCAATTTAAGCCATGAGGATGCATAACCCCTGTTTCACTACGAATGTAACAAAAACGAGTGAAATCCAAAGGCTTTGTAAAAATGTCAGCCAATTGTTGTTTGGTATCTACATGGTGAAGCACAATGTTCCCTTTTTCGACATTATCACGGAGGAAGTGATACCTAATGTCAATGTGCTTAGTTCTCGAATGTTGCACGGGGTTTTTAGCAATGCAAATGGCACTAGTGTTATCACAAAACAGTGGAACACAATCTAGATCAACCCCATAGTCCTTAAGTGTTTGAACAATCCAAAGAATTTGTGAGCAAGCACTAGCAGCAGCTACATATTCAGATTCGGCTGTGGATTGTGCAACTGAATTTTGTTTTCTAGAGGACCAGGCAACAAGTGAATTACCAAGAAAATGACAAGCACCAGAAGTAATTTTCCTATCAATCCTACAACCCCCAAAATCAGCATCGGAAAAAGCTTTCAAAGTAACGGTTGAGGAAGAAGGAAGAAAAATGCCAAATTCTTGAGTTCCATGTAAGTACCTGAGAATCCTTTTGACGGCTTGACGATGTGAAGCACGTGGGGAGGCTTGAAACCGTGCACAAAGACATACGCTGAATTGTATGTCCGGTCTTGATGCCGTGAGATACAAAAGTGATCCGATCATGCTTCTATATTCTTTTTGATCAACGGGATCACAATCTTCATCATGTTCAAGTGTTGTTGCTGTTCCCATTTGTGTCCAAAGAGGCTTGCTTTTGTCCATGTTGAAGTGCTTTAGGAGATCTTTTGTATACTTTGTGTTGATGCACAAATGTACCCTCCTTGGCTTACTTGATTTGCAGCCCCAAAAAGTATGTGAGTTCTCTCATCATCATCATCTCAAATTCTGAACTCATCATAGCTGAAACTTGGACACAAGATCATGAGAAGCACAACCAAAGATAATATGATCCACATACACTTGAATGAATAATCAGTCATTGCCATGCTTAAGCACAAAAAGAGATTTATCAACCTTGCCCATGGTAAACCCCTTTTCAAGTAAGAATGTTTTTAACCTATCATACCATGCTCTAGGGGCTTGTTTGAGACCGTACAAGGCTTTGGACAGTTTGTAAACATGATTAGGAAAATTTGGATTTTCAAAACCAGGTGGTTGTTTGACATAAATCTCCTCATCTTTGTAGGCATTAAGAAAAGCACTTTTAACATCCATTTGATATATCTTAAAACCTTTAGATGCAGCAAAAGCTAACAAAATTCTTATGGCTTCTAATCTAGCAACAAGATCAAAAGTTTCATCAAAATCTAGATCTTCAACTTGTGTGAAACCTTGAGCAACCAACCTAGCCTTATTCCTAACCACAACCCCATCCTCACTTTGTTTATTTTTAAACACCCATTTAGTTCCAATTAAAGTGTGACCTTGAGGTGGAGGTACAAGTTTCCAAACATTATTTCTTTCAAAATTTTCTAACTCTTCTTGCATGGCAATAATCCAAGATTCATTAGTGAGTGTGTGTGATATATATTTGGGTTCAAAAGAAGCAACAAAAGCAGAATGAGCATGCGAATTGGGGTAAAAAAACCTGGATCTTGTAACTCGTTCATGCAAGCTTCCAATAATTTGTTGTGGAGGATGACTTTTGAGAATCTGGTGGGGAGTGGACAGTTCACAAGCTTCTTCATGTTCATCACAAATAAATGAGCTTGTGACATGAGGAGGATCTGGACCAGCAATGGTGGTCGTCGGTGCTGGCTGTGAATCAAGATCAGGAGCTGGAACAATGTCATTAGCTGCTGAATTTTCGGACAGCAGCACCACTTATTCCTCTTCTTCAATGAAATTACTCTCCCCCTGCGGATATGGATCCGGACCTGCAATATTTGAACTAGTACCTGGGCTGGCTTCATCAAAAGAAACCTCACAAGTCTCCACAATTTTGTTAGTATCAAGTAAAAGCACACGGTAGCCTCTAGTATGAGATGGATAACCAAGAAACATGCCATCAACAGATCTAGCTTCAAATTTATCAAGATTACCATGTTTCTTAACAAAGCATTTGCAACCAAAGATCCTAAATTATGTGACACTATGCCTATGTCCAAACCTGAGCTCATATGGTGTTTTACCTAGCTTAGCACGCAAGAAAACACGTTTTGAGACATAACAAGCGGTTGCAATTGCATCAGCCCAAATTTCCTAGGAGTTTGATATTCATCAAGCATAGTCCTAGCCATCTCAACTAAGGTTCTGTTCATTCTCTCTACAACACCATTTTGTTGAGGTACATATGGTGAAGAAAATTGATGATCTATTGCATTTTCAGCACAAAAGTGATCAAACGATTGATTTTTAAATTCAGTTCCATTATCACTTCTAATTGCTCTTAAAGATCCTGGATTATCAATTGATAATCTAATAAATAAAGTTCTAAAGTGACTAAAAGCTTCATTCTTAGATTCCATTAAGTAAACCCAAGAGTATCTACAATAGTCATCAACAATCACAAGAACATACCATTTACCTCCGAAGGATTGAACACGTGAAGGTCCTATGATGTCAAGGTGTAAAAGTTGACCCGGTTCAGTTGTAATGGTCATTGTGAGAGGAGCATGTGAACCTGCAACCATCTTAGCATGTCTACAAGAAGAGCACATAATTTCTTTGTCCCCTTTAAGCTTAGGCAGCCCACGTATGCGATCAAGAGCACTAACACACGTGAGATGATCAAAGCCTACGTGACCAAGTCTACGATGCCAAAAATATAAATCTTTGGAATCATTTGCAACTAGACATCTATACTTAGAGGAAGACATATCAAAATCAGCTTTAAAAACTCTTCCAAACCGAGACATGTTAAAAATAAGCTCACTATTTGAACCTACAACTTTGCAGCAGTTTTTATTGAAAATAATTTCCAGATTTTCATCTAGCAATTGTGAAACAGAAAGCAAGTAGTATTTCAAATTTTTGACAAGTTCCACATCCTTCAAAGTGTAGTGATCACTTACTCTAACCAAATCCTTAGCAATTATAGGAGTTGAAGAATTATCGGCAAAAGTAACATTCTCTACACGTGACACAAAAGAGAGAGAGGAGAACCATTCTTTGTTACCGGTCATGTGGCGTGAGCAACCTGAATCCACAATCCAAATGTTCTCGTTCCTCAAGCGTGTAACCTACATAGAAGCACAATACGTCGATGACTCAATACTGGGGTTAGTTAAAAGGCATTTAGGAATCTAGTACTGAGTCACACGACGTCCAACAGGAATAACATGCGAAAGCTGAGATAAAACAGCAGGTTTATGAGTCAAAGTTTGAGATTTTTTGTTCTTAACTACTGACCTATGAGGTGTTACTTGTGTAGCATGAAAATCAGTAGCTCCGGAGGCAAAAATAGAAGGTCCGGAGGCAAAAACTGAATCTCCGGAGACAAAAACTGAAGCTCCGGAGGTAATCTTTGAATATTTCTGACTCATAACAGCAGGTTGCATGTTCCTGACATTCGGTTTAGTATGTGCAGCAAATTTTGCATGAGAGTTATAAGATCTAGCTTGCATTATTTCCTTTTTATGTTGTTTAGCTAGTCTATAACAAAAATCTATGACATGACCATCACTACCACAATAGGTACAATGAAATTTAACTTTGTGTTCATGTCTAGATGAGCATGCAGTATGCTTATTTGAACCCGAATGTGACAACACTCCTGCAGATTTAAAAACCACTTCTTTTTGTTTAGGAACTGTTTGAATCAAACCAGTTCCTAATGATTTTACAATTTTAGGTGGATGTTCCTTAGCATGAGCATGTGAATCAAAACCTAAACCAGTTTCATCATTGCAAGACTTGGAAGAATTCAGCAGCAAGTTTAGGTTCTTATTCCCATTACAAAACCGATCTAATGTCCTATGCATGTTATCAAGTTTATTTGATAGATCAAGACAATTTTCACATGAAGTTTTTCCTTTTAGTTTGCAATTGGAACAATATTTAACTTCATGAGAACGTAAAGCATTGTTCAATATAGAAATTTCTTTCATAGCATCTTGTAGTTTCTTATCAAGATCATCGCAAGTAGAACAATGCAAATCAATTGTAGAACAACAAGCATCTTTCAAGTTTTAATCATTAAGTGCAGCAAGCTTTTTGTTCTTTTCGATTTCAAGTTCAAGTTTATCAAGTGTGGAGGTGTGTGCACTTCTTAGAGAGGACAATTGTTCATATATTAAATCACATGAGGAACAAGAATCATCACTAGGAATCAAGAATTTTAAACGATTAATTTCAGATTCTAGTGACTCAATTTTAACAGCATTGTCACTAAGCTTTTTGTCCTTTTTCTTAACAATAATAGTGGCACGAGAAATAGCATCACACATTTCTTCGCAAGTAGGACATACCTCTTCGTTGTCACTGTTGTGTTCTGCATCCTCCATACTTGATTTTGATTTGCCCGCCATGAAGCACAAGTTTGCTAGATCATCTTCATCTTCATCACTTCCAATGTCTACATCACTCGAGCCAAGTTCTTGAAGTACGGTGATGAAACTGTTTATCAGTTTGCGTCCTGTAAAACTCTTCTTTTTCTTGTTGGTGTTGCCAAAAGAGGACTTGACTTTATTCTGCTTTTCATCACGATTAGAACGACCTGAAAGATTAGGGCAATCTGTACGAAAGTGATCTGTCTTACCGCATTCAAGGCATCGTTGAGGTCCGGAGCTTCCTCTCCTTCTAGTTCTCACAATTTGCAATGCTTTTGAGAACCTAGTAGAAATAAGTACTAGCTCCTACTCTGGAAACTCCTCAATCTGTTCCAGGGTTAGTGAAGACAGCAAAGCAAGTGTATTGCTAGATGATTGGCCGAAGCTAGGCATATCACGTTGTGAGACAAATGCAATAGTCTTATTTGGGTTCTTACGTGATATAATGTCAATTTCATGAGTTTTTAGCTTAGAATAAAGCACATCTAATGTAAGAGTACTCATGACAGTGGATTCACGTATGGATGTTACTTTCATCTCCCAAATTGACATGTCTAATGCACTTAGTAATTGCCTAGCATTTTCAGCATCTGAAAAATTAACATTGACGCTACGCAAGTTGCTGAGAATTTTATTAAAGCTAGCAAAGAGGTCATCAATGGACTCACCGGGTTGCATCTAAAAGCGCATGTATTCTTACCTCCTTGATCGTGTTGAATCCTTCGTGGTAGTCACAAAGTGCTCTTCACACATCGTACGCCGATCGGAGGTGTGCAACACGGTCGAAGTCGCTCTGAGTTAGTCCTTGTATGATCATGTTCCGAGCCTTGTTGTTGTTGTCGACATCTCTCATGTTTGTAGCCATCACTTGATCGTTTGAAGGCACATTGTAAGGCTTGTACACCATTTCCCATATTGCAAAGCCTTGCGCCTGGACGAAAGCTTCCATGTGGGCCTTCCAAACCTGAAAATCAATACCACTAAACACACAAGGTCTGGCGGAGTATTTCTCCATGATGATTAGTCAAAACCCGTGCAAATCAAAAAGATTAGAGAAACCTTGCTATGATACCAATTGTAGGATCGAAGCGTGTAAAGCTACCAGAGGGGGGGTGAATGGTAGATAAAAACTTTTCAGCGGAAGCAACAAAACACCCCTTAGCAGAAAACCGATCTGTTAAAGAAACCATGTGTGCGACTAATCTAAACATGTTAAACTGTGACAAAACTAGTATATATTGTATAGAATCAAGTCACGAAGACGTCACAACAAGAATCATGAAAATCCGTTGAGAGAAACTCAAGTTACAATCGAATGATCAAACAAAGGTCAATCTGTCCTACGCGAGAAAAATAGTTCTGGAATACTGCAAAGAAACTCATGTAGATCAGAAACCACAAATTAAATGACCGTGAAATTTTTGCAGATGATATATAATCAAGTTGTTAAGACAACACAAAAAGGATCACATCAATTGGTTCTGTAAAACTCGAGTTATGATAAAACCACCGAAGCAAGGTAGTGCTGAACAGAAACTCGACGAGAAAAACTTGTCTGAAACAAGTCGGACGAACAAGGCACAAAAGTTCCTTTAGAATACGAATTTTATTTATCAAAACACAAGAGGAACAGCCCCAAAGTCGTGCTCTACATGAGCCTTGGCCTCCCTTGCTTATATAACCAGCTCTATGGCCAATCCAATTCAAACTTGGACTCCTACTACTACTTGGATCCAAACTGTAACATTCCAATACTGCTCAAGACTCTTCTATACGCAGATAGAAGCAATCTTAAGACTTCCAAACACCTTAGGAACGTCCCAAACATTCCTAAAACAACTCTACTTCATGCCTAACATGAAATCCTGTTATAACCAACTCGAAACTTTCCATAAACAAACATAACCGCCTCAGTCGTAGCCTGAGCGCAAAATCCAGCCGGTTGAACCTTTTCAACCATATCTCCACTTCCATATCTCTTCACCACGCCTTGGAACCATGTTGCCACGTCCATGCACTCCTTGCACACGTGCAAACACCTTCCAACAACGTCCACGATACCTTCATATGCATTGTTCTTGATCCAAACATGCTGCGCGACCTCCCGATCAACTCAACCACAATTACTCCCGAACTTGGTCGTTGAACCTCATATTCTCCCTAAGACTAGTTCAATGGATCCTGTCACCAGCCATGTCTTGAACTAAAGAAACACCTGCACATGAATAAACAAACAATACTTCCGAGCACAAGTCCTCGACTTGACTCTCGTTAGTTCCGAAACTACAAAATCTTACGTGAGCACCTCACATAAGCATGTTGTAAACCATAGCAAAATGATATCAGCCATAACCACCAAAACACACCAAAAACTTAGTAAAATAATACTAAGCAAACTTTCCATAAGAGTAAAGCAAGTTCAGAACATTGCAAGTTAAAAGCAGAACCATTGCAATCAAGCTCCGAACCTTACCAAAGCTAACCGGACCTTGAACCGGAGCTTACTAAAGCTAGTCGGACCTAGAGCCGGAGCTTACTAAAGCTTAGTCGGACCTAGCACGGAAGTTACAAAAGCTAGTCGAACCTAGCACCGGAGCTAGCAAAAACAAGTCGGACCTAGCCAAAATAAGTCAGACCTAGACAAAGCAAGTCGGACCTTACATCGGACCTTGCCGGAGCTACCCAAAACAAGTCGGACCTATCGTCGGACCTTGTAGGAGCTCGGACCTAGAGTCGGACCTTGTTAAAAAGGTGTTTTGGTAGTATTCAAAACTTTTATCGTCAAAGACAATGTATTCAGTGCACATAGGTCTCACAGAGGATCATCGACATGGCCTCAAACTCGCTCGGGAATGGCTCCAACTAGGTTTTCGCCGTGCGTCGGAGGGTGTTCTTCGTATTTGCATTCGGAAAACTTGGAAATGTTCTTCCTACGTGCAGTTCCAAGCTAGATTTGTGAAGAAGAATTGACCGCTACGCGACCACCCTTCGGTCTTGCATCAGCACACATACGAGCCCAATGCCGGATGCATCGCAGTACACATTCGAACGGTTTTGTTGTGTCTGTCTACGCCAAAACCGATGCTGATGTTAGGTGCTTCACTAATGCCTTGAATGCTGCTTCACATGATGGACTCCAAACATATTTGGTAGCCTTCTTCAGAAGCTCGGTCATAGGCTTGGCAATCTTTGAAAAGTTCAGAATGAACCTCCGATAATATCCCGCGAGTCCGAGAAAACTCTGTACCTCGTGGACAGACCTCGGGGACTTCTAATTCAGTACTTGTGTAATTTTGCTCGGGTATACAGCGATGCCCTCTGCTGAAATAATATGCCTGAGAAAAGGCACTTGCGATATCCAGAATTCGCATTTGCTGATTTTGCGTATAGCTTGTGATCCCGTAGCCTTTGCAAGACTATACGCAGGTGCTTCGTGTGTTCTTCCTACGACTTTGAATATACCAATATGTCGTCGATGAAGATCATGACAAACTTGTCCAGCTCCGGAATGAATACCGAGATCATCAAGTATATGAAATGAGCTGGAGCGTTTGTGAGGCCGAAGGACATGATCAGGTACTCATAAAGCCCGTACCTCGTCGAGAAAGCTGTCTTCGGAATGTCCTCTGCCCGTATCATAATCTGATGGTACCCGGATATTAAGTCCATCTTGGAAAAGATCTTTGCTTCGACCAACTGATCAAACAACATGTCGATCCGTGGCAACGGGTACTTGTTCTTGATAGTCACGGCGTTTAGTGGATGATAGTCCACGCAAAGCCGCAACGTCTCATCTTTCCTTTTCACAAATAATGCCGAACAGCCCCATGGCGAGGAGCTTAGTCTAATAAACTCCGGTCAACCAGATGTGTCACTGTCACGGACACCAACGGTTGACATGCAGACGGCGGATTCCCGCTCTACCAGCCTCCCAACGGTGGACCTGAGGTCAGAGCCGGAGCGACATCACTTGGAGAAAGATGCTCGCGTAACCATCGAGTGGCGGCGGGAAAGGCATCGCAACCACTAGGCCGACTACAACATGTCGACCGCCTCGACTCAGCCTGGGCCTCAGACATACGCCATGCGACCTTTGCCCCAGGCGTACGCCACGCAGCATATGCAGCAGCCGTATGCCTTGCAGTCGGCGTCCCCGGTATATGATGCACCATTGCCCATGCCGGGGTACATCGTGCCAGCAGCGGACCAGGGATTCGCGGCACCAGGATCTGCAGCAGCAGGGATGGGGTGTGCGGCCCTGGCGCCACACCTCCGCTTCACAGTGTGGCCATGCAAGTTCCGGACACACCTGACGGTGGTGACCGTGGTGAGCGTGGTGAGCCGCACCCCGACAAGAGACCACGACAGTCACCTGACGGTGGTGACCGTGGTGAGCCATGCCCAGTACACAACACAAGGAGCCACACTGCTGGTGAGTGCCGTGAGATCAAGAAGCTCGTGGAGCACTTCCGCGATGGGAAGCAACCACGCGCAGATGGTGCTCCCTTCCGCCAGAGGGAGGGCAAGCAGAAGGTCGACCCCCGGGACAACGGCGACAAAGAAATGGGGTACCAGGAGCCTCAGCGCACCGTGAAGGCGGTCCACAACCATGGGGACTCCAGATTCGGAGAAGACGGGCACTGGAAGGCGCTCCATGTCATCTACGGAGGGTCCTCGGACCCCTCGTCCAGGAACGCAGTCAAGACCCTGCTCCGAGCAGTGGCGTCGGTGGGCCCTACACCAAGTGCGGTTCCACACCTCTAGTGGGTAGGGACCCCCATCAGCTTCGACGCCTCCGACTGCCCCAAGAACATGGCTGGGGTTGGACAGCTACCTCTCTTGGTAGCTCCAACCATCGCCAACGTGAAGATGTACCACGTACTGTTAGATGGTGGGGCCGGCCTCAACCTTATCAGCCGTGCAGCTTTCCAGAAGCTGCAGATTCCCATGGCCAAGCTCACCCCGTCGAGCCCGTTCTCAGGGGTAGGGCCGGGACAGGTCGTCCCATACGGGAACATATGTCTCCCGGTGACCTTCGGAGTACCGGACAACTACAGGACAGAATATGTTCTGTTCGACGTCGCGGAGGTCGACCTCCCCTTCAACGCCATCATTGGCAGACCGGCCTTGTACCGGTTTATAACGGTAGCCCACTACGGCTACCTGGTCCTGAAGATGCCTAGACCCACCGGTGTCCACAGGATCCGTGGAGACCGCACCGCTACAGTGTTAGCCTTGGAGAAGCTCCAAGCACTTGCGGCGGCCCGAGCACCAGCCCATGGCGGTGCAGAACTGTGCCGGTTCCACCCGAGTGCACGCCATCGTGCCTCGACCTCTGCACCCCGAGTGCAACCCTCCGACGAAGGTGACGTCCCCCTGAAGGTCGTCCAAGTTGGCTCCAAGGCTGCCCAGACCACCCGCATAGCCGGGGGCCTGGACAACAAATAGGAATGCGCGCTCATCGCCTTACTCCGGGACAACGTCGACGTGTTTGCATGGCAACCGTAACAGATGCCCGAGATCCCTAGGGAGGTGATTTAGCACCATCGGAACATCTACCCTGATGCTTGGCCAATCCGGCAAAAGCCCTGGAAGCAGTCCATCAAGCGGCAGAACTTCATCCGTGAAGAAATAAAGAAGTTGCTCAATACTTGCTTCATACGGGATATCCACCACCCCCGGTGGTTGTCGAATCCTGTTGTCGTCCCGAAGGCTGGCGGGAAGCTCCGGATGTGCATCGACTACACTAGTCTCCATAAGGCATGCCCAAAAGATCCATTCCCTCTCCCTAGAATAGATCAAATTGTAGACTCTACATCCGGCTGTGATTTGTTATGCTTCCTAGACGCCTACTCAGGTTTCCACCAAATACCAATGTCTAGAGAAGATGAAGAACACACTGCTTTTATACCAGTAGATGGCCTGTATTGTTATGGCTCCATGCCTTATGGTTTGAAAATGCTCCTCCTACCTTTGTACGTGCTATGCATAAAACATTTGGAGAGCTAATCCGAGACTTAGTAGAGGTGTATGTCGATGACATCGTTGTCAAAGTCAGAGAGAGCACATCCTTGTTAGATAACCTAGCTCTAGTCTTTGACAAATTGCGCTCCACGCGCACTAAGCTAAACCGGACAAATGTGTGTTCGGTGTCTCCTCTGGAAAGCTCCTTGGATTCCTGGTCTCACACCGAGCGGTCGAGGCCAACCCAGAGAAGATCAAGGCCATCGAGCTGATGCAGCCCCCGGCTCGCATCAAGGACGTCCAGAAGCTCACGGGATGTCTAGCTGCGCTCAGTCGGTTTATACCTAGGCTAGCTGAGCGGGCCTTCCCTTCTTCAAGCTCCTGCGAAAAGCCGGTTCATTTGTTTGGACCGAAGAAGCAGAAGAAGCATTCCAGGGGTTGAAGCGGCACCTGACGACGCTGCCCATCATGGTAGCCCCGAACCCGGTGAGCATCTACTGCTCTACATTGCGGCGACGACAGAAGTGGTGAGCATGGTCCTAGTCGTAGAGCGGCTGGACCCCTCGCCACTACAACCTGCTCCTGCAGCAGAAGCCAAGCACCAAGGCTGTCCGGACCCCATGGGGGGCCCCGACAGCAAGGAGATCTTTGAGTCCCAGGCCCCAGAGACCATAGTCGACCTCCCGGAGGTCCAAGACGACAGAGAAGTCCCCCGGTCGCAGCCCCCGGAGGCTGTCCCGGACCTAGAGGACAGGAGGTCCCAGGGTCCGGTGCCAATCCTGGAAGACGTCCCGGATCCCCAAAGAAGGGTTCGTACCATCCAAAGGCGTGTCTACTACGTCAGTGAAGTCCTCCACGACGCCAAGACTAGGTACCTAGAGGTACATAAGCTGTTGTATGCAGTGCTCGTGGCGTCTAGGAAGTTCCGGCACTACTTCAAAGCCCACAGGATCTCGGTGGTCACCTCCTACCCGGTGAGGACAATCCTCCACAGCCCTAATGGGACGGGCAACATCGCCAAGTGGGCAGCGGAGCTGGTGGAGTTCGAGCTGGACTTCCTGCCACGTCATGCGGTGAAGAGCCAAGCTCTGGCTGACTTCATGGCCGAGTGGACGCCATCACCAACCAACCCAGGGGGCCCTGAAGGTGGAGAGCCGGAGCCCCGGGCACCGGTCTTCACCGAGCCTCACTGGATGCTCTACTTCGACGGCTCCTTGCAGAAGCAGGGGGCCGGAGCCGGCGTACTGCTCCTCACGCTGACGGGGGAGCAGTTCAAGTACATGGTGCGCCTCAACTTCAAGGCAACCAATAACATGGCCGAGTATGAAGCTCTCATCTTCGGCCTGAATACGGCGCTGTCTCTCGGTGTCCGCCAGTTGATGGTCAACGGCGACTCCAAGCTAATCATCAAGCAAGTCAAGGGTGAATGCTCCTGCAACGACCCACAATTAGCTGCCTATCTGCTCTACGTGCAGATGCTGGAGAAGGACTTTGAAGCCTTGGACCTGTGCCATGTACCGCGCGCCGACAACACCGTCGCCGACGACCTGTCAACGAAGGCCTCCACCGGAGCCCCGGTGCTTGAAGGAGCCTTCAAAAGGACGTTGCCGCGACCCACAACCCGGCCTGCCGAACCGGGCGAAGGGGGCGAGAGCAGCACCTCGAAGCTGGCGATCCTAGCGGCCTTGCAGCCATGGTGCCCGCCAAGGATCGTATGCGCCACTGAGGACTCCGTGCTACCTAGCGCCCCAGATCCAGAAGCTCAAGTAGGCCCCGATGCATGGATCACGGAGGTCCGGGACTACTTGAAAGACAACATCCTTCCTGAAGAACATGCATCCGCTGAACGGATTGTGCGGATGGCTAAGAGATACACGCTGGTAGAAGGGGATCTCTACTAGCGTGGCACCAACGGAATCCTATTGCGGTGCATAACCCAGGAAGAAGGCTACGACCTGCTTGCAGAAATCCACGGAGGCGAGTGCGGGAACTACACATCTTCCCGCACGCTGGTCGGTAAAGCCTTCCGGCATGGCTTCTTCTGGCCGACAGCCCTCCTGGACGCCGTCAAGCTGGTCAAGAGATGCAAGGCGTGCCAGTTCCATGCCAAGCAGATCCACACACCGGCGCAGATGTGCAGATGATCCCACCCTCGTGGTCGTTCGCGGTATGGGGGTTGGACATCCTGGGGCCCTTTCCCTGAGCTATGGGGGGATACCGGTTCCTCTACGTCTCCATCGACAAGTTCACCAAGTGGCCGGAAGCTGCACCAGTCATCACCATCAACAAGCAATCCACAGTCAAGTTCATCAAGTCAATCGTCTGCAGGTTCGGGGTCCCGAACAGGATCATCACCAACAACGGGACCCAGTAAACCAGTGCAGCGTTCAAAGAGTACTGTGAAGACCTTGGCATCCAGGTGTGCTATGCCCCGTTGCTCATCCAAAGAGCAACGGGCAAGTCGGGAGAGCCAACGTCGAGATCCTTCGGGGCATCAAGACTCGCACCTATGCAAGCTTGGAGAAACATGGTGCCAAGTGGGTGAATGAGCCAGCCGGACATCCCAGAGCTGGGCCACAGGGGAAACACCCTTCTTCATGGTATACGGGGCCGAAGCCGTGCTCCCCCCGGAGATTACCATGGGGCCCCTCCGTGTCCGAGCTTACGACGAAGCCACGCAGGACCAGCTCCGGCGTGAGGATATCGACCTCGTCGACGAGGCACGTTGGCAAGAAACGCTCCGAAATGCATGGTACCGGCAAGCGCTCCGGCGCTACCACCAGAGGTCCGTGCATGATCGGGAGCTCAAGGAAGGCGACCTGGTGCTGCGGCGCATACTTTCTCGAGAAGGGACCAACAAACTCTCCCCCAGCTGGGAAGGTCCCTTTCGAGTCATGAAAGTTTGCCGCCCCGGGTGCGTATGCCTCGCTACGGAGGACGGGAACCCGCTCCCCAATTCTTGGAACATAGAACACCAACATAAGTTCTACCCTTAGAGTAGTGGTAGGACAGGTTTTTTCTTTTTTTTTGTAACAGATCCCATAGAGCCCAGGAGCAGCGCTCGGAGCAACTAAGCCCCAGGGGGTGGTCCAGGACTACGTCCAGCTTAGCCTGGTCCTGTACCCTAAGCGCGTAGGCCCTGCCCCCCTTCACAATGGGATGGGTCATTGCCTCCATATACAGCCTGTTTTCCTCCTATGGACGTATATGAATGAAAAGAACCCTGTCCCACCACGCTCTTACTTATGTGTTCATTTAAATTATGCATTAATTTTTATGATCACCTCCCCGTGCTCAAGACAGTGTACATCCATCGTGTACTCGGCTCTCCTTTCCCACTCTCACGCCTAGTCGGCATTTGCCATCCTGCCAAAGGCCCGGGGGCCTCTCGGACCTCCCCCTCTTAGGGTACTGTGACGCCAGTTGGTTTCATCCAGGAAAAACCTACGCCAGAACGGGAGGTCCAGGGTGTGTAGCCTGCTTTGTCTGGTCATGCAACCAAAGCGTACCC
Organism: Neostapfia colusana; assembly: GCA_030760725.1. Classification (NCBI taxonomy): domain Eukaryota; kingdom Viridiplantae; phylum Streptophyta; class Magnoliopsida; order Poales; family Poaceae; genus Neostapfia; species Neostapfia colusana. Next base: position 49,704,182 of record JASWHV010000014.1, on the reverse strand, counting down.
ACTCTGCCTCCCCAGCGCTACGGTCAAGTACTAGGGGCCGGACAGTTACACCCCGACCAAGGAGGGAGCCGGACCTCCAGTACCGAGTGCACTGAATTACCCAAGCCCCGTATACCGGCCCAGGACTATAAGCCAAATAAGACTAAGAGACTGGGAAGGGAGGACTTTCGAGCAGAGTTACCGTTTCCCTACTCGTGTGCAGGACCTCCAGAGAGGCCTCCCGGACCTCTGGCGCTGGAGCTCCAACACCGGCGTGCTTCGGACGGTCATGGGGCCCTGGCCTTGGCTCCCCCACAGGAATGTGGTAGGTGTGCCCAATGCATTGGCCACACCTACCAGGGGGCCACTACGGGGAACTACACAAGCGAAGGCCAGAGCACCCGGCGGTATTGAAGTCCCAAGACTTCTCAAGACCGGAGCTCCAGACTCCAACTCAAGGCCCCTTGGGTGCTTATGAGAACAAGGACCCAAGGGAGGTGTCTATGCTAAAAAAGCTCCGAGGTCGGTGGAGACCTCCTGGGGTCCTTACGGAGCTAAAGGCTCGGGCAGGGCAAGCCAAGAAAAGGAAGCAAAAAACACAGGCAACAAGTATATTCATTGAAAGCTCCACGAGCTGGTCTACAGACAGAAGACAAAAATACAAAAGCCCTCCAGCTACAAGGGCAAGCATCTAAGAGTCCCCGGCCTCCCGTTGGAACCAAGATGCAACGAGGGCGGCGACGTCTCCGACTCTGGCCCTGGCGATCTCCTCCTTCTCGGCGACGAGGCCCTGCACCACCGGCTCTAGAGAGATGGAGGAGTCCCAGCTCCGGAAGCACGTAAGCACGTGCACGGCGATCACCTTCGCCAAGCCCATCCCCTCAACCTCGAGCTCATGGGCGATCACAGCTTCCATCCTCTCCAGCTTGGTGCCGATAGACTCGAGTGCCGGGAGCACCTGGGCCACCTCTTGCACCGGTGCCCACGTCCTCACAGGGCTGAAGCCGAGAGGCACTAGAGCAGACTCCGTCTGGCCAACGAAGTCCCAGACTCCCTGGGCCTCGACGGTCCGTGAAGCTCGGAGCTGCTCCACCTCCTGACTTGCCACCAGCAGGGCGCCAGGTTCTTCCTCGGCGAACCTCCTCTCCTTGGCCGCCAGGTCATTCTCCCGGAGCTGGAGGTCCCGGGTAAGGCGCTCCAACTCTGAACACCCGGAAGTCGGCAGAAAGCTCCCGGTTCAGCACCGTATGGTGGTCCATGGTGACCTGCTCCTCCCTTTCGGCCAAGGCTTCCTCCAGGAGTTCCAGCTCCTCGCCCCTGGCCCTCAGGTCACCTTCTCCCGCCTCCAGCTGCTCGGCGACCTCCTTCTCCTTGTCCGCCATGGCGTGCTCCCGCCCCGTGATGGCACACTCGCGCCGCACCAGCTGCAACCGCATCTCCTTGTTGGCGGCGGAGCGGGCCCCAACACCGTCATAGGCCTCGCGGGCCTCCTGCATGATCCTCTGAGTCTCGGTGTCCAGGCGGTTGACGGCGTTCTTCTGCACATTGAGGAGCTCCTCCTAAGCGTCGAGCCTCGCCCTCTTAGCGTCGAGCTCCTCCTCCACCTCCCTGGTCCGCAGCTTCAAGAGACGCCCCCAGCCACGAAGGCGGTCCCTCTCGAGCACAGCCTGAACCTGCCGGATGCTTGACTGGGCCAGTTCCATGGCGTCCGACAGGGACAATGGAGTAACAGAAGCCGAAGCTGCGCCGCGAACCTCCTCCATGGCGTCGTCATCCGACGGAGGAGATGCCCGCGCCAGAACATCAAGGGGAGCCACGACGATGCGCCGATCAGGAGAAGACGGCGCTGGGGCAGGGCTGGTCCTGATGCGCTCCTGTTCACTGCCCACCTGAGGACCCGCGTCAGCTCCTCCTGTGTCAGCACCCGAAGGATGGCCGCCGCCAGCCTCCTCCGCTGGGTCTTCACCAGCAGCCAGCTGCGGAGCTGGCGAAGGAGGAGGCGCCGCCGTCGTCGCACAGGCCGGTGATGCCGGTCCAGGAGGAGAAGACACCTGGACTTGCACGGGGCCGGTGAAGCTGCCGCGGCGTCCGGACGCTGTGGCACTAGGCTGCTACCAGCCGAAGCTGGCTCAGGAACCGGCGCGTCGCCGTCAGCCAATGAGGCCCTATAAGCACAGGGAACACTCAAGACAAGAATAAAAGAAAAACTAGAGTATGCAAGTACTAAGATCCGGTAAGTACAACTTACCGAGGGACACGGACATTCCAGTGGGCATGGAGCCCTGACTTGCGAGGCGGCGCAGCGCCGCCAGAGCCTGCCGTCGCCGCCGGAGCCTGCGTCGAAGGCACCTGGACTGGTGGAGCAGGGGGCACACCCGGAGACATCCTGGGAGCTGGAGCATCCGAAGGCCTGGGCACCTCCGTCCCCAGCTGTACCTCCGGCCGACGCCCACCAGTAACTCCGCCGGCACCACTCGCCATGCCACCCGCCGGAGAGCTCGAAAGCCGCGGGGCCTGCACCCCTGGCTGGGTTCCCGAACGACCACGGTCAGCAGCTCCGCTGGCACCACTCGACGCGCCGGCTGGCGAAACGTTTGAAGGACGGTGCGCCTGCGCCCCCGGATGAGTCGCGGCTGCACTCCATCCGGCACCGCCGCTTGCCGAGCTTGCAGCGGGAACTCTAGATGACCGGGACACCTGAGCCTCTGGCTGAGTCCCAGACACCGCGGCACCAGCGTCCCTCCTCGGAGCTCCAACTGTGGAAGGAGTGTGGGACGTCCGGGGCTCCTCCATCCGCCGCTGTCCAAGGGGAGTTCCGTCGGCACGGAAGACCCGAGGCTTCTTTGGGTCGCTGCCTGACGGACTGACGCCTCTTGATGAAGAGCGAGGTGGCACTCCGGTCCCCTGACTCAGCGCGAACGATGCCCTCGGCGGAGACCGGGAGCGCTTCCTCTTCGGCGGGCTGGAGGCCGGCACCTTGCCCTTCCCCTTGTCGACAGTCTGAGCTCTGTCACTCCTCGGCGCGGGTTGGGCATCGGCCAACGCCTCGCGCTGCGCTATGGAGCGGTCAACCTCGGTGATCGAGATCCCCCAGGAAGCATCACCGATCTGGCGCACGGCGATGCCGATATCGTCCGAGGTTGGCATCTCCCAGAGCAGCTTCGACCTCTGCGTCAGCTCCATGAAGAGGGGGATGCAGGAAACAGGAACTGTTAGAGAGCGGTCATTGAGGATGTCACTGCTTATCCTCATCACCATCTCCTTCAGCATCTTGACGGACGGGTTGGAGTCTAAGCCCGTCTTCAGCCTGGTGCAGTTATGCACGCCGGTGTAGTACCATGCCGGGTGATTGCACTGCTGCAGCGGCGCAAGGCGGTGCGACAGGAAGTCCACCAACACCATCAGGGACGTCAGCCCCTGCTCCGCCAGGACCTGGATCTGCTCCAGGACTGGCCTGTATTCTGGCTCCAGCTCTGGGCACTCATCCCAGAAGCGGCGCCCGATGGATGGGGCCTCCATCGGCAGCTGAAGACGATCATGCTCATCAGTCTTCACGATCACCCAGTCATCCCTCCAGGTCTCCCACCTCGAGACACTGAAGGGTTGAAGGTACTTGGAGACCTTTGGATCCTTGCAGCGGTGCTAGAAGTAGTATGCTCCCAGCTGGTTCTTTGAGCCGCACTCGGTTGTCTGCAGCAAGAAGAAGTGATGAAAGAGCGTTACTGAAGCGCGGACTCCCACGAATATCTCGCAGAGGTGCACGAAGACAGCAGCCAAAGCGAAAGAATTCGGGGAAAGGTGGTGGAGCTGAAGACCATAAGTCACCAGGAGAGTCACGAAGAAGGAAGAAATTGGGGGGACAAACCCGGCCAAGGCATAGACAACGAAGAGGACAGTATCCCCTCTCTCCAGTCACAGGGGAAGAGATCCCCGCCAAAGGCAAAGCCTCTGCTCCTCGGAGTGACATCCCAGGAGCCTGCGCACCGGCCCTAGGTCCTTTGTCCAGGCGATGCGTGGCGGGGATAGGCTGGAAGCCATCAGAGGCGAAGGAGCAGGAACTTGGAAGGCAGAGAAGGCTTGGGCGCACGGAAGAAGAAGGCTCAGGCGTAGGGAGATGTGCGAAGGGAAGCCTGCGATGCAGAAGGGGTTCCCTTTAAACCTCCCAGAGGAAATTCGAAATGCTTCGTATGCGCCGCTCGGGGTGGATGCCCCAGGTCCAAGCCCCAGCGACAATAAAAAGAGGTCCCAAGCCGTCCTGCAGTAATGGTGGACCAAGAAGTCAGTCCCTCAAGCGGACAACCTGGAGGTTCCTGACAAGGCGCTGCGGCGTGTAGTAGTGGCAGCGTTGGGAACCGCCGCGGTTAAAGCAATTATCAAGCAGGAGTCACGTCCCCACGACCCTCCCATTAATGGGGAGTGTGCGTGGGACCACGTGGTTTGGTCGTGCTCCTCTTGCAACGGTCTGAAAGAGTTTCAAGAAAGTGTGCGGGGTAGAAAAGGAGAAGACCCCACCCTGGGATCGTTATCTCCCCCCAGGTGGGCCCGGGGGCCACTGTCGGTACCCTCAATACCGTGTACCCCCGCGCACAGGAGAAAACCGCCTAAGGACCTCGCCCCCTCTGCAGGGGTGAGCTCCGAAGGCGCCACGTGTCCAGCAGGGCCGGGCCTCCCCTCTCCTCAGAGGGGAGCTCCGGGCCAGCCACGTGGCCAGTAGAGCCGGACCTCGCCCCCTCGCAGGGGTGAGCTCCAAAGGCGCCATGTATCCAGCAGGGTCAGGCCTCCCCCTCTCCTCAGAGGGGAGCTCCGGGCCTGCCAAGTGGCCAGCAAAACCGGACCTCGCCCCCTCCGCAGGGGTGAGCTCCGAAAGCGCCATGTGTCCAGCGGGGCCGGGCCTCGCCTCTCCTCAGAGGCGAACCCCGGGCCTGCCACGTGGCCAGCAGGGCAGGACCTCGCCCCCTCCGCAGGGGTGAGCTCCGAAGGCGCCACGTGACCAGCGGGGCCGGGCCTCCCCTCTCTTCAGAGGCAAGCCCCGGGCCTGCCACGTGGCCAGCAGAGTCGGACCTCGCCCCCTCCGCAGGGGTGAGCTCCGAAGGCGCCACGTGACCAGCAGGGTCAGGCCTCCTCTCTCCTCAGAGGCGAGCCCTGGGTCTGCCACGTGGCCAGCAGTGCCGTGCTGCCCACCCCGGCTCGGTAGGCAGCAGGAGTAAAGGCACGCCATGCCTTGTCCGATCAAGACATTCAAGACCCGCGCCTTCCCAAGACGCGGAGACACGGCGCACGCCTGTCAGGAGGCACTGTGACCAGTCACAGTCAAGACAGGCGCACCATGTCAGAAGCTGTTGTCAATAAATACAGCGATAAGACATCTCCTGCCATCCCTGCCATCATCAGCCACTACAACTAGCTTGCGGCACGGGCAGGACGGCAGGACGACAACCAAGAAGCCTGCCAGAGACAACTACCAGCATTCACTGCAAGATATGGTAGAGGGTAGGAAATTACCCCGGGGCCACCTGTTGGGCCCCTAGGCCCACCTTGTAAGCCGCCCGAGCCTTGCAGTATAAAAGGATCGGGTAGGCAACGTTGCAAGGGGTTCGCCACCTTGTGGGTTCGGCATTTTAGCAACTCAGCTCATACGCGAGCAAGCGATACACAGAGCAACACAGCTCCCGTGGACGTAGGGTTTTACGCTCAAGCGGCCCGAACCACATAAAAATCCTGGTCTCAATCCTCTCACGACCAATGCGACCTTCCGAGAGAACTAGCCCCTCCGAAAAAGAACCTCCACGGGCTGATCCTGAAGCAGGCCCGGGGGAAGTGTCGAGCGGAACACTTCGACAGTGCTAAACATGACCGTGCCACTCTCTCCTCTTCTCATGCACCGACGGTGGAGAATTTCTCCGATTATTGCTTTGGTAGTCATTGAACCGAGCCGCACCAAAACCCGAAATTCATCGTAATCAATCCACCATCACGTGTGCCGAGCTACAAACATGGTCTAGACCATCGAATTTCATTGAGTTTTGGCGCTGTTCTTCAAGAATTTTGAGCCGGCACCGATTTTGGGCCTAGGTCGCTGATGAACTCACGTTTGCAGCCACTTTTGAGCTGATGTGAGCTCATGCCGGTGATGAGCGATCCACCACGGTGCTATAGGAAGAAAAACCAAAGAATTTGAGCCCTCCTAGAATAAGTGCGATGCCGCCGAAGTCAAACCGCCGCTGCCGCAAGTCGCCGAAGGGTTTCCGATGACCGGGGCCCTCGGTCGACCCCATGGATGCGTTGCCCGTGATCCAAAAGGGGGAAGCGGTGATTTTGGGGGCAAGGGAAGGCCGGGAAGGCAGTCCCATGGGGCTCACCGGAAAGCGCCGCCGCCGCTCGGCTGTTGGCGCGAGGAAGAAGAAGGAACTATGCAGTGGGGCCCGCATGCAAGAATTTAAACATTTCCTTCAATTTTTCAGTTTAAGTCAACTTCATTTGCTCATAACTTTTGATGTGAACCTCCAAAAATTGTGAAATTTCGGATTCCTCTCAGTGAGTAATATCTAGGGGTGCATCCCAATTTTTATGAAAATCCGTAGATTTGGCTCATTAATTCATTTAACTGTAGGAATTATTACAGGAGTTATATTTATTGGAAAATTCCCAAATTTGGGCAGGACATTTTTCCAAAAATCCTTGAACTACAGTAAAAATTTCAGAGGCATTGGACCTCATTTGCTTGGCCAAATGTGGTGTCAATCCTTTATGTCTCTGAAAATAGGAAAAATAGACAGAGCCCATTTTCAAACTTTTACCCAAATTTCATAAATGAATATCTCTGACTAGGAAGCTAAAAATTGAGTGAAACAAATTTTTTTTGGATTTATATCTGTGAGTACTATCCATCAAAACAAGTTTCAGCTCATGAATCTTATTCTTTTTCCAGAATTAATTCCCTCAAGTTTAAACTGTTGGGAATTTTATCTGGAGAATTCTTTTATGGAAAATTCTGAAATTTGGCTAGGATGTTCATTTGAAAATCCTTGAGTCACAGAAAAATTTCAGATCCATTCAAGTTCATTTAGTCCCCCTAATAGTGTGATTAAGTGAACTGCCTTAAGAAAATAGAAAAATGTACAGAAACATTTTTCAGATTACATTAGACCAACTCCATTAGAACCATTTCAAACTCTACTTTCCAGAATGTAATGGTTTGATCTATGAAAATCCCTGGAAATCCATAGAAGCTCTAGTAATGAGCATTTAGGATTTTATTTGTGCAAAGCTCAAATGAGCTTAGGTTCAAATATAATTTGGTCAAGTCTCTGACTAGGTCCTTACCAAGCCACCAACAAAAATTTAGAGCCAAATGGGAGGTCTATCTAGAGTTATTGTCTTTACATACTAAATTTAACACATTGCATATAAATTGACATATCGGTTAATTTGCTTACGTGTAGTCGCTGAAGGTGAGGAGACCCCTGAAGTGTTGGACTTCCTACTTCCGGACGAAACGCTAACATCTGACCAGCAGCAACAAGGCAAGCCCAAGTTTGCATATAACAAAGTTTATAAAGTTTTGCTTTATATATACTTTAGCTTGAGGTATTTATATGCATTAGGTGTAGGATGGATGAAACCCAAATGCATAACCAGATCATTTCCACAAGAGTGAGGGTAGTGTCTAAGTCCCCAAGTAGTATATGCTCTGCTTAATGTGTTAGACTTCGGTACAAGTCGAGTAGTTGGAATCTACTCGCGAGTATAGTCTTTGGGACAAACGGGATTGGTTCAAGTGATGTGAGATCACTTTAGTAAGAAAATGAGACTAGGCAGGAGCTAGGGCGCAGCAAGAGGAAGTCTTGTGGGTGCAGCCCTGTCCATGTTGATTGAGGACCGATCTGTGTGCGGCCCATGCTGATCTAGTTTGAACGTACCGAAGGCATATCGGATATATGGGCCCCGATAAACTGATGTAACTTATACCTCCGGGCGTCGAGGCATAACGCACCGATTTATAATTGTAGGTTGAGGGCAGCAAGGTGGAAATCCGCTAACAGGCATAGAGAGATGCTCCATGTAGGGAACCTCCTGTCCGTTTGGGTGCGTCCGGTTCGATGTTTGGGCCGTTTGGTGAAAGGTTGTCCCGTACGACATCTAGTGAGCGTGCTGTGCAGCTCCACGGGTGGGCATACGTGACATGCTCTTCGGGTATCCCTGCAGGTGTAAATCGAGTCAATTCACCGTTCCTCAGGCTGATGAGTACCACTTGGTCTCTGAGTCGTGACGTAGGTTAATATATGAAATGTTATGATTCAATATTTCTGTTATGATTAAATTGTATGGTTACATGTGTGCCACCAAATATTGCTCCCTAAATTTCAGACTTCATGAACTGTTGACTTGTAGCTAAAAGATGAATTAAGGATGAACTTGTAGGCATGTCCTTTGCTGCAATGTGCCATCCTATGTTTGTTATGACCTGCATGTAGAGTTTCATGTGTAGGTGAGTCGGTTAAGACTTGCTGAGCCATCGTGCTCACGATTGCTGCTATGAGTGTTTGCAGGTGGGGACTACCCCACGGACTCGGGGTACGAGTCCACCGGCGAGGGCTACCCTCCGTCAGGGACCACGGCTGAGTGGGAGCCGTATACGCCACGCAAATCTGAGGAGTGGAGCTAGTGTGGGTTGTCCATAGGACTGGACAACCGACTTTCGCTAGTTAGGTGGGCGTGAGAGCTTCCGCTGTTGTAGATCCTGTAATTAGTTGCAAACTGAAGGTTTGTACTACTTTGTACATATTCAGTTTGTTTTTGATGTAATACAATGGTTTCCTTGTGATGTGTGCTGTCGGGTGTCGCATCGTGCGGCACCACCCTCTGAGATCTTGGGCGTGCGGCTTTCGGTCCGTCACAGTTGCGAGGCACAAAAGTTTGCTCACCAAGCGCTCGCGGACCCTTGAAGCTGCTGGGCCGTGAACTGAGTCTTGCGCTGCTCACTAACTTGGAGCAGCCCGAAATTCATCTCCATCGTCCGGAGCCAGTTGTCCGCATCTAGGGGTTCATCCGCCCTTTAGAATACCGCGGGATGAGTAGCCAGAAAGTCGGAGTAGGAGCTTTGTTTGCGCTCCTCTCGATCTTGACGCCTCTCAGGTTGAGACATATTCGCAATTAAAGTTTGCAGCAACTCTGTGTGCTGCTGATGTGAGCCCGCCATGGCTGCAACGATGTCAGCCAATGTAACTGTTGGAGGTGGTGGTTGTTGCTGTTGCTGTTTCTGCTGTTGCTGTCCCGAGGAAGCCTCGGGAGGCTGTTGGGAGGCCTCTCCCCCCTGACTGGACCCACCAATCTTAGTGTTGGCACGTGTACGAGTCATTCTAAAATTTAAAACAGCAGCGATCAGCACATGTCATTCTTAAAATTCCATATAAAACAGTAGGTATTGCAGTGATACAAGGATAAACTTGCACAACATTCACATATATTGATAAAGCATAAACTTTATACAAGATACATTATTCTCGGATCCCCGTGAAGTCGTGCTCATGTCATCACTACCTATACACATACTACTGTCTACACGACATGCCACTTGTTACAAAAGTTTCTGCACACCACCCTCGCTGCCCTACTTGGCAACGGTAACTCACTACTCAGATTAGAACTCGACCTCCTGCGGGTCGTCCTCCTCCGCTACCTCTGCTGGTGATTCAGGAACCATGACCTCCTCTTCGGGTTTAGGTTCCCCCATCGCCGGGATATCCAAAACAACGGGTACGTCACCTACTATCGGTAGGCCCACTACCGGTGGCATGAGGTCTTGCAACGCATACACCTCGTCCAAGGCCTGGTTGCAGTCCTCTTCCCAGACCTGCCCCTCCTCAATAGCGTCATCACGCTTTTGAGTAAGGACCTTGTTCTGCTGGGTCAAGGCTTGTACTTGCTTCTGTTGTTCATTCAGTCGCTTGATCGTCGGAAGTAGCACATTACAGAGTGCACTGTGAGCACTCTTGAAATGGTCTCGTCGGTTGGTGCTCTCCTTGAGCTCCACGGCAAGTTGATCTGTATGGACAGCTTGGCTGTCCATCATGGTCTTCCCTGAAATCAACTGGAGGCTGAGGTTCGCCTCCGTGGGGTTGTACCTTGGACAACTCGGATCAGTTGCTGCAACGTACCTCTCCCTCCACACGTGATTAGCTTGCCCCTCCACCAGGCCAAGCGCGTAAGGAGTGCCCTCCATAGCTCTCACATGTAGATGGAAGAAACGCGACATGGTGTCGTGGGCTGCCACCTTTCACATCTCCTCCGGTTGTCTATCTCTCACCGTGACGGTGAACGGTGCCCAACTGGGTGGCGTAGGTCCTGTTGGAACTTAGACATGGATGGTCTATGTCTTGTACCCCTCCTCGCCTTCTTCCTTGGTGAGGTAACGCGGCGTCTCCATGTACCCGAAGTATTGAAGCATCTGCTTCAACAATTCCGGATGACCGCTGCGTTGAGAACAGTGGGACACCACACACCAGTTCTCTAATTGTTTATCTTCTGCCATCTGTAGAAACATATTTGAAAAAGGTCAAATATTCCTTTCAACAGTAAATCATTGAGTTATAACATAAAACATGTCATTGAATTTATAAAACTTGGAAACAGAATTCAAACTTAGAACAAATTTGATTGCTGGTTTGCTGCCCAAACTGACAGCCCTGACCAGTTTCCTTTTTAATATGATTTAGACCCTGCTAAAGGCAAAACCAGTTCTGGAGCTCAACGTGAAAGTTAAAGTTAACTTCAATAGCTTTCCAGAATAGATTTTTTTGGCCTCAGATCTGTCCTGTTTCAAAAGTTCTGAGATATGAAAGTTGACAGAATTTCTGGAGAGAATTGGACAGCACCTCCCTGCTTGAGGTACTGATTTGATCCAAGAATTCCAGTTAATTCTACCTCGAATTTGACAAAATTTTCTGTTACAAAGTTGTAACTTATCTCATGAACTATTCAGAACTACATCATTTTCTATTTTTGGATTTTAATGCACGAAGTTATGATCAATTTACAGAGAGTATTTGCTATGCCCTGTTTTCTGGACAGTTCCAACTCTACTGCATTTTCGACTAGTTAAGGGATGAAACACCTCTGGACATCAATAGAAAAGTTGTAAAGCTCTTCCAAAGATTTCCATAAATGTATCATATGACCCTAACCTTGAAAGAACTCAACCTCTAACCTCTGTTTAACTTCAGCATTATTTCATCTGGAAACAGGGGACTCTGTCCTTAGTGCCTATAAGTTAGAAACTTGTAAACTTTGAACCTCCTGATTAAGGAAAGAAGTTAACTTTGAACCCGGTCCCAATACAGTTCATACAACCGTCCATCATCACTCACACGGTTGTTATCAAGACAACAACGCCTTGAGCTACGTGTTCACGTTACTAACTGTGGCGGACCGGAATCCGCTCATCCACGATGCGACACCCGACAGCACACATCATAAAGACACATTATATTACATGGGAAATAAACTGAATGTACAAAGTAGTACACTACTCAGTTACAAACTAGAGTCTTTATGTTACACAGCGGAAGTTTCTTTTGTACAACTCACGCCCGCCTATCTAGCAAAAGTCGGTTGCCCAGCCCTAGGGCAACCCACACTAGCTGCACTCAGCTCAGCGCGGCGTGTACGGCTCCCACTCAGCCGTGGTCCCCAACGGAGGGTAACCCTTGCCGGTGGACTCGTAACCCGAGTCCGTGCGAGGCTCCTCACCTGAGAAACACTTAAGCAGCAACCGTGAGCACGAGGGCTCAACAAGACTTAACCGACTCACCTAGGCATGAAACTCTACATGAGGTGTACAATGAACAGAGGATAGCAACATTGCAGCAAATGGACACGCCTACAAGTTCATCCTTAATTCATCTTTTAGCAACAAGTTAACAGTTCGGGAATCTGAAATTTAGTAAGCCATATTTGGTGGCACACATGTAGCAATACAATTATATCATAACAGCAATATTGAAAATCATCACATTTCATACATTAGCCTACGTCACGACTCAGTGACCAAGTGGTACTCTTCACCGCGAGGGACGGCGAATCGACTCGACATACACCTGCAGGGACACCCAAAGAGCACGTCACGTACGCCCACCCGTGGAGCTGCACAGCACGCTCATTCGATGCCGTACGGGACAACCTTTCGCCCAACAGCCCAAACGTCGAACCGGTCACACCAAAACGAGCAGGAGGTTCCCTACACGGAGCATCTCTCTATGCCCGTTAGCAGATTTCCACCTGGCTGCCCTCAGCCTACACCTATAAATCGGTGCGTTATGCCTTGACGCCCGGAGGTTTAGGTTACATCGGTTTATCAGGGCCCATATATCCGATATGCCTTCGGTACGTTCAAACTTGATCAGCGTGGGCCGCACACGGATCGGTCCTCAATCGAAATGGACAGGGCTGCGTACACAAGACTCCCTCTTGCTGCGCCCTAGCCCCTGCCAAGTCTCATTTTCATTACTAAGGTGATCTCACATCACTCGAACCAATCCCGAGCGTCCCAAGCCTAACTCGGGAGTAGATTCCAACTACTCGACTTGTACCGAAGTCCTATGAATCATTAAGCATAGCCTGTCTATTCGAGGGCCTAGACACTACCCTCACTCTGGGGGGGAATTTCTGGTTATGCAGTTGGGTATTCATCCATCCTACACCTAATGCAAATACACACTTCACACTACGTATGTAAACAAAGTAAAACTTTATAAAAGGCTTAATGCAAACCGGGGCTTGCCTTGTTGCTGCTGGTCAGTGGTTAGGTCTTCGTCCGGAAGGAGGAAGTCGAGCACTTCCGGAGTCTCCTCGCCTTCAGCGACCTCATGTTAATAAATATGCACATAAGTTTAAATGTAAAGATTTTTGCTACAAGTTCTAATAATAAGTTTTCAAAAACTGTAACTCTGATTAAGAATTTAAAATGAAACTGGGTCTAGTGGTTTGGTTTTGGAACTAAGCACATGATTAGGTGCTAAGTGGTCTTCCCCCTCTTCTATATTGACCACCTCAAGTGGTTAAACAGAACAGGGATGATACAGAGCTCCAATGGAGCTGAGAATTTTTATGTGAGTTTATTGTCACAAGAAAACCCTCTGGACCAAAAATTAGCACTTTTCATTGAGTGGTTTGTTCAGAATAATTTTCTTAGCAAATAAGCAAAGAAGAATTAATTCTGAGATAACACCCTTGTTCATGCCAAACTTAGTGAACTACAATTTCAATTATAGCTCATAGAGTTTGCATGAATTTTCCTAGTATTTTTGGATCTAAGATTTGTCCAGAACTGAATTTCCAAGTTTTGGAAATTCTCTGAAAATGTTTCTGTATTCTATTGAACACCGCAACTTCAAATCTGAATTGCCCTGATCAAATCAACTCCAAATGGTCTGAAACTTTTACAGGCGTTCACTAACATCCTAAAGAATACTCTGGCAAAATTTGAGGATTTTGGGATGAACCAAACGCCCTCTAAAATTCTTTAGCTGAAAAGCTTTAAAGAATTTTCCAGAATTAACTAATGGGTTTCATACAAATTGGGTTGCTTATTTGGATAGAGCTATTCAATATGAGTTCAACCCAATTTGAATCACTAAATTTAGATCTCCCTAGAAAAAGTTATGAGGTTCTAAAGTTTGAACTAAATCTGAAAATCCTAAAAATGTTCAAATGCTGCCTGTGGGTCCAGGGGACCACGTGTCACTTGCCGGGACGAGCCACACGAGGCCACTGGACATTTCCCGTGCAGCCACACTGGATCCCGGACCACAGAAAATCTTTCACGTTTAATCCCAGCCGCTGACGAGTGGGGCCGACCCCCTTCGTCTTCCTCCGGCTCCCGCGCGACTCCCGCCGCCGAGCTCGTCGGAGCCCTTGCCGGAAAGGGGTTCTGGTCCTCGGAACTTGCTAGTTTTTGCCGCCCCTGCATATTTCCGTGCGAGGAACACGTTGCTGGTCTTACCTCGGATCGAGGATGGCCAGAAACCTAGGCGCGACGGCGCCAGTAGCTACGGCAACTTCGGCGACGTCGCTAGGGCACTGTAATGCTCTAACCTTGCTCCGGTTAGCTCCGACAGCTTCGCCACGATCTAGGGAGCAACGTCCATGGCTCTGATCTCGTGAGAAACATCGGCAACTAGGGGCTCACCGTGCGACCTAGGGCGATTTGGAGGAAAACTGGAAAAACTCGAAGAACTGAGGGTTTCCTCAACGGTTCTCCCTAGTTCTTGATCCCACGTGCTCGCACGAACGTCTACAGCCAGGTTTCCAGGTCTGGTGAGGAGTGGTTCGGTGTGTGAAGCGAATTTGCTGAGTTTCTCCCCTCGGTTATTATTGTATGTCGACGGCAGAAACGGAATTCCGGCGAGCACCGTCTGAGACAGGCAGCCGGAGTTGCGGTGGAGCAAGACGGATTACAGGCGCACCTTTTTGCTTTTACGGCATGACGGGAGATGCTCTGTGGAGGCCGGTCGGCGAGTTTTTATCGCGGCGGCCCCCCTCGGTTCCGTGGAGGAAGATCAGCTCGACGCCGATGTTCCGTCAGAGCTAGCGCCCGGTTCTTGCTTCTGGCACGCTGAGGGAGGTCCGGCGGTGCTGTGGGGCAGCGTAGCTCGTCGTGCGACGGGGTGGAGCAGCCGGGCGGCGGTGAAGCGATGGCTCTCCTCTGTGTGGCCGCGTTTATCGCCGAGGGCACGCAGCGATCGATTAGCAGCGGCTGTGAGGCGGTGTGGGGCGCTGTGCCCTCGGTGGAGGTGATAAGAGCAAAGAAAGATCGATCCCCAAGCAGCGCGGGAGGTGCTTCCGGGTCCTCGGTCGGCAGCGCGGTGGCAGCTCGCGGGAGAAGAGCAACACGCTCAGGTGTGAACCGAGGAACAGGATGACTTAGGCAGTAAGTTTTTATCCCTCCCCTCTCAATGACAATTGGGGCCCACAGCTCCTCCCTGCCCAAAAGATCTCCAAAATTTGACACATTGCAAATTCAGCTATGAGGGATCCAAATTCAAAAGCCAATTGGCCATTTGACAAGTTGTGCCACAGTTTCAAATTTGAATTCAAATTTCAATGAAAATTCATACTTCTCTTTGATATACCTATCAAAGGACCTCCAAATTTTCTCAAAAGTTGCCTTCCTCATAATTTAAACCTGGATAGTTTGAATGTGCCCTATGATCTTTGAGTTGGCTATTGCAAATACAAATTTTTAAACAACAGTTTGAATTTTCTCTTTTTGGAAACACCCTTCTTCTTTTTGAAGTGGCCCTTTTAGTTCAAACTGAATTCAAAGTTTTATTGCACATGCCAACACTTTCATGAGGATACAAAAGTTTTTGCAAGTCCCATTTCCTGGGCTTTTACATCCCTCCCCCCTTAAAAGAATCTCGTCCTGAGATTACAAAAGAAGAGATGGCGATGTAATAGGGACTTACCCGTGCTGAGACGCCATGAACTCCAGGTAATTTGAGTGAAGGAATTCCTCGATCTCCCACGTCGCTTCTTTGGCGGTGTGGTTGCTCCAAAGTATTTTGTAGAACCACAATGTTCGGCTACGCGTGGTCTAGGCTTTCTCATCAAGAATTGCCACCGGATATTCCTCATACGTCAAATCCGGTTGCAGCTCGCCGATGTCTTTGGTAGGAATAGCAGCGGTATGCTTCAGACATTTTCTCAGTTGTGAAACATGGAAAACGTCATGGACACCAGGAAGAGATGCCGGTAGCTCCAGTCTATACGTCGCTGGTCCACACTTCTCGGTGATAGCATAGGGTCCAATAAAACAGGGAGCGAGCTTCCCCTTCACACTGAACCGGTGCACGCCCTTCATCGGAGACACACGGAGGTACACGTGTTCCCCGATGTCAAAGTGCAACGGCCTACGCCTCTTATCAGCGTAGCTCTTCTGCCGGGATTGAGCGGCCTTCAAGTTGGCTTGAATCGACCGAACGCGCTCTTTGGCGTCGTTTACCACATCAACCCCGAATGTGACCCTTTCACCGGACTCGTACCAGTTTAATGGGGTGCGGCATTTACGACCGTAGAGAGCTTAGTAGGGTGCCATCTTGATACTCGCCTGATAGCCGTTGTTGTACGAGAATTCCGCCAACGTTAGGTGATCATCCCAGTTCCTACCGTGGTGGATGGTACATGCTCTCAACATGTCTTCCAGAACTTGATTCACCCTCTCTGTTTGGCCATCTGTCTGAGGGTGGTTGGCGGAGCTTCTAATCAGTTTAGTACCCAAAGCAGCGTGCAGCTGCACCCAAAAGCGAGATACAAACAATGCACCTCGGTCTGAGACTATTGTCTTGGGTACGCCATGCAAGCATAGGATCCTGGCAATATATAACTCCGCATATCTGTTGGCATGGAAATGTGTATGCACGGGAATGAAGTGAGCCGACTTGGTTAGTCGGTCAACGATCACCCAAATAGAATCATGTTTGTTGGATGTTAGGGGTAATCCCACAATGAAATCCATGCTCACATCTTCCCATTTCCATGCCGGGATCTTCAGGGGATGCAATAGCCCTGATTTTCTCATGTGATCAGCCTTCACTCGTCTACACGTATCGCACTCGGATATATACTGCGCTACCTCCCGCTTCATCCGCGTCCACCAAAATTTCTTTTTCAAATCTTGGTACATTTTGTTGATTCCCGGATGAATGGAGTATTTAGATAAGTGAGCTTCATCGAGGATCTTCTTCCTCAGTTCCATATCCCGGGGTACGACTATGCGGTCATTGAACCATAGTGTCCCCTCATCATCTTTCCGGAAACACTTGATCTCCTCGTTGTCTATCCGTCTCCGGAGATGTGCCATGCCCTTATCAATCTTCTGAGCTGCAATGATGTCCTCCCTAATAGTAGGGATGAGGGCAAGGTTGTAAAGCGACCCATAAGGAACCAAGTATAAACTCGGCTCTTCCTCCTCCACCGGGGTAATGGTGAGGTTATGAACATGTGACTTCCGACTCAGTGCGTCAGCAACAACATTCGCCTTGCCGGGGTGGTAATGGATCTCAATCTCATAGTCTTTGATTAGTTCTAACCACCTCCTTTGCCTCATATTCAGCTCCTTCTGGGTGAAAATGTATTTTAAGCTCTTGTGGTCGGTGTAGAGATGCTCCAAATTCCCCAGGAGATAGTGCCTCCACATTTTTAACGCCGGAACCACCGTAGCAAGCTCAAGATCATGAGTCGGATAGTGCTTCTCATGGTTCCGAAGTTGGCGTGAGCCATATGCGACCACACGTCCTTCCTGCATCAAAACGCATCCGAGCCCAATACCGGACGCGTCACAATACATGTCAAAGGGCTTTGTTGTATCCGGCTGAGCTAAGACCGGGGCTGTTGTGAGATGCTTCACTAATGCTTCGAACGCTCCTTCACACGCCGTGTTCCAAACATATTTCCTTCCCTTCTTCAGCAATTCGGTCATCTGTTTAGCGAGCTTGGAGAAGCTTGGAATGAATCTCCGATAGTATCCCGCTAACCCGAGGAAGCTTCTGACTTCATGAACTGCAGTGGGAGCTTTCCATTTCAATACTTGCTCTATCTTTCTTGGGTCAACCGCAATGCCTTCCGCGGAGATGATGTGTCCCAAGAATGGCACTTGGCTGATCCAAAACTCGCATTTGCTGAACTTGGCGTAGAGCTTGTGGTCTCGCAATCATTGAAGAACGATCCTCAAGTGTTCGGCATGTTCGGCTTCTGTCTTGGAGTAAACCAAGATATCATCGATGAACACTACCACGAACTTGTCCAGCTCCGGCATGAACACCGAGTTCATGAGATACATGAAATGGGCTGGAGCGTTTGTGAGACCAAAGGACATGACGAGATATTCATATAATCCATATCTCATTGAGAAGGCCGTCCTCGGGATATCCTCCGCCCGGATCTTTATCTGATGATATCCAGAGCGAAGGTCCATCTTGGAGAACACACTTTCACCCACAAGTTGATCAAACAATATGTCGATGCGGGGCAGTGGGTACTTATTCTTGATGGTGACGGCGTTGAGCGGCCGGTAGTCCACACACAGCCTCAAGGTTTCATCCTTCTTCTTCACAAATAGCGCCGAGCAACCCCAAGGCGAGGAACTCGGCCTAATGAAACCTTTGCTCAACAGATCATTGAGCTATTCTTTTAGTCCAGCCAGCTCATTCAGAGCCATTTTATATGGTCTCCATGATATGGGCGTAGTCCCGGGTGCAAGCTCAATCTTGAACTCGACATCCCGCTCAGGTGGAATGCCCGGAAGATCATCCGGAAACACGTCGGGGTACTCCCGGACTACGGGGATGTCCTCTAACTTGAGAGCTTCAGTATTATTGATCGCTGAAACCTCCCGGACTGGATTATCTAATAAGAGGGACTGCGGACGGTATAGTGGGGATTTGAGGTGAACCGTCCGTGTTAATGTTTCCAGGACAGCGCCATGGTAGCTTAGCCATGACATTCCTAAGATTGCATCAATCTTCTGCCCCTCAAGGATAATCATATGGTGGGATATATCTTCCCACCTAAGCACAGTGGTGCTTTCGGAACCATCATAGATGATGAAATCTTTCCTCCCGGTGAGCAGATCATATAAGAACACTCAGTTGGAAAGGCTTGCAGCTGATGCTTAACCACATATGATGCACTTATGATGTTGTGGGTTGCACCAGAATCAAACAATATAATGATGGCTTGATTGTTGAGAGTGAGCGTACCCGCCAGCACGTTGTCTCCCTCTGGGGCGTCCTCATTGTCGAGGTGGCGAACGCCCCCAGTCCGCTGACGAACCTTCTTGATCGGAGGTCGGCCTCGAGCACCGCCCTGGAACTGGGCTTGCCTGCTGCTCTGCTGCCCCTGGGGACAGTCCTTCGTGAAGTGGCCCGCCTGGCCACACGTGAAGCAAGTGAAACGGGGTGGTCCCCCGCTGATCGGTGGATGGAAACCCGGGGCGCGTAGTGGCGGTGGAAACGCCCGGGGTGCCGTCTGCTGCTGCTGCTGCTGCTGTCTCAGTGGTGGCATCGGCGGTCGGAACGGGGGTGCTTGAAAAGAACGTTCCCCGAACTGCTGAGGTCGCGCCGGTGGACGTCACTACTGTCCGGATGGTGTCCGATACACCATGCGGTACTTTTGAGGAGCGCCACCCCCACTCCTGGGTGGAGCGCTGCACTTCCGCTGCTCATCTGCCAACTGCCGCTGAGCGTCCTCTTGCATGATCACGGCATTGACAAGGTCGTTGAAGGTGCCGCGATTCCATTGCACGAGATGCGTCTTCTTTTAAGGGTGTAACCCCTGATAGAAGTGCTCCCGCTTCTTCTCCTCGGTGGAGATGTAGTCTGACACATATTGCGCCAGGTGGTTGAAGGCACGGGAGTAGTCATGGGCACTCCTCCCACCCTGCTTCAGTTCCAAGAATTCTTGGAACTTCCTCTTCATTATTCCGGGAGGGATATGATAGGGGCGGAACGCCTCCCGGAACTCTTCCCATTCCACGGCATGGCCAGCCGGACGTGAGGTGACATAGTTTGCCCACCACGCACCAGCGGCACCGTGAAGCTGCTGCGCTGCGAACAGAGTCTTCTGACGCTTCGTACATTGGAGCAGCCCGAACTTGGACTCGATGGTCCGCAGCTAGTTGTCGGCCTCCAGTGGTTCTTCAGCTTCTGTGAACACTGGAGGGTGCGTACACATGAAGTCCGAGTACGACACCTCACGGGGCTCACGAGGCACCCTCTCTTGACGCCCCCCCCCCCCCCCCCCCGCCTGGGATGTATTCTGCACGATCGTTCAGAGCAGGTCGGTCTGCTCCTCACGACCTCCCACCAGTGCCGCTATCACATCCACTAAAGTAAGCGGAGGCGGCGGTGGTGGCTGCTGCTGCGGGGTGCTTTCGTAGGCCGGTGGCTGGGAGTCATCACCTCCCTGTTGGCTAGAGCCACCAACCTTGTGCGTGGTCCTAGTGCGAACCATCTGAAACCATACGACAATAAACATCAGTCCCGCAACATTCTGCTTGCAGTCCAATAAAAATAGGCGTAAAACATAATGACATTGAAACATGCGATGCATCTCGTATGTAGATAATGTAATAACTTTGCACAAGCTACACCATTACCAGACCAAATACAAGCTAGTTTAATCCAACTTGATGAACCTCCTCTGTGGAAGCTCACCACAACTAGGTTTGGTCACTACGAGACGTTACTATCACGTTGTCATCACGTATACCACCCTTTTATCTTCAATACGACACAAACATGGTCTCTAGTAAAAGAAACTTGAGTGAGAACTATACTCAAATATTTCACTAGTTGAAGATAACCTCTCATGAGTAGGTTCTACCCTATTGGAAGTATTCAAACCCCCTCCAAGGTACCACAATCTCTCACATGAGTTCAACTGTCATTCCTCTGTCAGAATGACCAGTTTCAACATCTCCAAGTTTTTGATCTGATTCTGGGCATTTTCTTGACTCAAGTTGAATACCAAAGTTAAAGTTAACTTCAGTATCTTTCTAACGAGTACTTATTTGCCCTCAGATCAGCTATGGTTAAAATGTTATGGTAAAAGTCAACAGAATTTCTGGGAAACTTTCAACAGCACCTCCCTTGGAAGTTGCTGTTTTCTACCCTGGTTTCCACTGAAATCTGTGCTGAAATTTCATAAACTTTGAATTGCAAAGATGTAACACATCTTCTACCCTTTCTAAAGATTTATCATATGACAATTTTTGATTTTTCTACTGGGAACTATGCTTGAAAAACAGAACAGTCCAGAGAGTGTTTAACTCTGTCCTGATTCTGGACAGTTTACATTCCTCTGGGATTTAAGCCATCTTAAGGTACGTTTCAGCTCTGAAAGTCTACAACAAAGTTGTATAGTACTTAAATACCTTTCCAGAACTATATACCACACCTCCCTGGGCTAAAATACCTGTGAGTTATACTCTGTTGAAGTTCAGCAAACTTGCTGTCCAAAACAGAGCACTCTGTTTTTCATTCCTTTGGACTACACCAATCAACTATCACATTTTTCTACCCAACCAGGGTCCTAAATGTTGAATATTAGTGATTTTAATTCCTTGTTATCATTATTTTTCATGCACATGCCTACAATATGTCGGTACTACGTTCGTCACAAAAAGAAAATCCTAACCGGATTATACCGGCATATACGTCTCAAGTGTGGCACTAAACGGTCTCTCGCACACGTTTTCTACACGGATACATACATGGTTAGTACCTGAAGAAGACCACACAATAATGATGTACGCAATGGTTTTTCATTTCAGACAGGACCATATTTGAAATGAAATACAAACACCCGTATCATTGCCATACGGCCGTCCTTGAGTTAAGTCACGTCTCAATGTACGTGATCGTGTTTCAACACCACACGACGGGGAACCCGAGTATGTCATGAATGGGTTGTCACGGTCGGGAATGTTATCAACCCAACAGATACCACCTACTGCCCTGCAGGGCACGCCGATGGCAAGCGCTGCGTATGTCCTCCTGGGCTATTTCCAGATGAACACACTCTCGCGTTACTGACCACGCGATGGGGTCTCCACTTACTTGCCTAATGCACGCTAGGGATCAGCATTTCATATGAACTCAGGAAAATGAAGAGTCCAAGATTTTTATATTGACGTCTCACACCAAGCTGTGAGACCAATCCCTGAACCACGTTTCTCATCAGGGGAGCTAACCGAAATTGAACCGCTTTCGGTTGCGTTCCTTACCATTCTTACCAAAGCGTAGGTGTGTCGTTACATAATTAAAATTCAGAATTATAACACATAGGTTAGTCTTTGCCACTTTAAATAACTATGCTAATATAGTCCTTACTTGGGCAACTACCGATTCCTCACCGTAAACTTAAGTTTTCCCGTAATACAGTTCTTAAGTACTGTGCTATCACCAATGCAGCTCTGATGCCAGGCTGTGGCGGACCGGAATCCGCTAATCCAGGATCGCAGAGGGTGGTGCCGCACGATGCAACACCCGACATCACACATCATAAGGACACATTATATTACATGGGAAACAAACTGAATGTACAAAGTAGTACACTACTCAGTTACAAACTAGAGTCTTTATGTTACACAGCGGAACTTTCTTTTGTACAACTCGTGCCCGCCTATCTAGCAAAAGTTGGTTGCCCAGCCCTCGAGCAACCCACACTAGCTGCACTCCTCAGCTCAGCGCGGCGTGTACGGCTCCCACTCAGCCGTGGTCCCCGACAGAGGGTAACCCTCGCCGGTGGACTTGTAACCCGAGTCCATGGGTGGCTCCTCACCTGAAAAGCACTTAAGCAGCAACCGTGAGCACGAGGGCTCAACAAGACTTAACCGACTCACCTAGGCATGAAACTCTACATGAGGTGTAAATGAACAGAGGATAGCAACATTGCAGCAAATGGACACGCCTACAAGTTCATCCTTAATTCATCTTTTAGCAACAAGTTAACAGTTTGGGAATCTGAAATTTAGTAAGCCATATTTGGTCGCACACATGTAGCAATACAATTATATCATAACAGCAATATTGAATCATCACATTTCATACATTAGCCTACATCACGACTCAGTTACCAAGTGGTACTATTCACCACGAGGGACGGCGAATCGACTCGATATACACCTGCAGGGATACCCAAAGAGCACGTCACGTACGCCCACCCGTGGAGCTGCACAGCATGCTCACTCGATGCCGTACGGGACAACCTTTCGCCCAACAGCCCAAACATCGAACCGATCGCACCGAAACGAGCAGGAGGTTCCCTACATGGAGCATCTCTCTATGCCTGTTAGCAGATTTCCACCTGGCTGCCCTCAGCCTACACCTATAAATCGGTGTGTTATGCCTCGACGCCCGGAGGTTTAGGTTACATCGGTTTATCAGGGCCCATATATCCGATATGCCTTCGGTACGTTCAAACTTGATCAGCGTGGGCAGCACATGGATCGGTCCTCAATCGACACGGACAGGGCTGCGCACACAAGACTCCCACTTGCTGCGCCCTAGCCCCTGCCAAGTCTCTTCATTACTAAGGTGATCTCACATCACTCGAACCAATCCCGTGCGTCCCAAGCCTAACTCGCAAGTAGATTCCAACTACTCGACTTGTACCGAAGTCCTATGAACCATTAAGCATAGCCTGTCTATTCGAGGGCCTAGACACTACCCTCACTCTGGGGGAAAAATTCTGGTTATGCAGTTGGGTATTCATCCATCCTACACCTAATGCACATACACACTTCACACTACGTATGTAAACAAAGTAAAACTTTATAAAAGGCTTAATACAAACCGGGTCTTGCCTTGTTGCTGCTGGTCAGTGGTTAGGTCTTCGTCCGGAAAGAGGAAGTCGAGCACTTCCGGAGTCTCCTCGCCTTCAGCGACTACACGTTAATAAATATGCACATAAGTTTAAATGTAAAGATTTTTGCTACAAGTTCTAATAATAAATTTTCAAAAACTGTAACTCTGTTTAAGAATTTAAAATGAAACTGGGGCTAGTGGTTTGGTTTTGGAACTAAGCACATGATTAGGTGCTAAGTGGTCTTCCACCTCTTCTATATTGACCACCTCAAGTGGTTAAACAGAACAGGGGTGATCCAGAGCTCCAATGGAGCTGAGAATTTTCATGTGAGTTTCTTGTCACAAGAAAACCCTCTTTACCAAAAATTAGCACTTTTCATTGAGTGGTTTGTTCAGAATAATTTTCTTAGCAAATAAGCAAAGAAGAATTAGTTCTGAGATAACACCCCTGTTCATGCCAAACTTAGTGAACTACAATTTCAATTATAGCTCATATAGTTTGCATGAATTTTCCTAGTACTTTTGGATCTAATATTTGTCCAGAACTGAATTTCCATATTTTGGAAATTCTCTGAAAATGTTTCTGTATTCAATTGAACACCGCACCTTCAAATCTGAATTGCCCTGATCAAATCAACTCCAAATGGTCTGAAACTTTTACAGGTGTTCACTAACATCCGAAAGAATATTCTGGCAAAATTTGAGGATTTTGGGATGAACCAAACTCCCTCTAAAATTCTTTTGCTGAAAAGTTTAAAGAATTTTACAGAATTAACTAATGGGTTTCATACAAATTGGGTTGAATATTTGGATAGAGATATTCAATATGAGTTCAACCCAATTTGAATCACTAAATTTGGATCTACCTAGCAAAATTTATGAGGTTCTAAAGTTTGAACTAAATCTGAAAATCCTAAAAATGTTCAAATGCTGCCTGTGGGTCCAGGGGACCACGTGTCACTTGCCGGGACAAGCCACACGGGGCCACTGGACATTTTCCACGCAGCCACACTGGATCCCGGACCACAGAAAATCCTGCACGTTTAATCCCAGCAGCTGATGAGTGGGGCTGACCCCCTTCGTCTTCCACCGGCTCCCGCGTGACCCCCGCCGCTGAGTTCGCCGGAGCCCTTGCCGGAAAGGGGTTCTGGTCCTCGGAACTTGCTAGTTTTTGCCGCCCCTGCATATTTCCGTGCGAGGAACATGTTGCCGGTCTTACCTCGGATCGAGGATGGCCGGAAACCTAGGTGCGACGGCGCCAGTAGCTACGGCAACTTCGGCGACGTAGCTAGGGCACTGTAATGCTCTAACCTTGATCCTGTTAGATCCTACAGCATCGCCACGACCTAGGGAGCAACGTCCAGGGCTCTGATCTCGCGAGAAACATCGGCAACTAGAGGCTCACCGTGCGACCTAGGGCGATTTCGGGGAAAACTGGAAAAACTCGAAGAACTGAGGGTTTCCTCAACGGTTCTCCCTAGTTCTTGATCCCATGTGCTTGCACGAACGTCTACAGCCAGGTTTCCAGGTCTGGTGAGGAGTGATTCAGTGTGTGAGGGGAATTTGCCGAGTTTCTCCCCTTGGTTATTATTGTATGTCGACGGCAGAAACGGAATTCCGGCGAGCACCGTCTGAGACAGGCAGCCGGGGTTGCGGTGGAGCAAGACGGGTTACAGGCGCACCTTTTTGCTTTTACAGCACGACGGAAGATGCTCTGTGGTGTCCGGGCGGCGAGTTTTTGTCGCGGCGGCTCCCCTCGGTTCTGTGGAGGAAGATCAGCTCGACGCCGACGTTCCGTCAGAGCTAGTGCCCGGTTCTTGCTTCTTCCACGCTGGGGAGGTCCGGTGGTGCTGTGGGGCAGCTTAGCTCGTCGTGCGACGGGGTGGAGCAGCCGGGCGGCGGTGAACCGACGGCTCTCCTCTGTGCGGCCGCGTTTATCGCTGAGGGCATGCAGCGATCGATTAGCAGCGGCTGTGAGGCGGTGTGGGGCGCTGTGCCCTCGGTGGAGGAGATAAGAGCAAAGAAAGATCAATCCCCAAGCAGCTCGGGAGGTGCTTCCGGGTCCTCTGTCGGCAGCGTGGTGGCAGCTCGCGGGAGAAGAGCAACGCGCTCGGGTGTGAACCGAGGAACAGGCTGACTTAGGCAGTAAGTTTTTATCCCTCCCCTCTCAATGACAATTGGGGCCCACAGCTCCTCTCTGCCCAAAATATCTCCAAATTTTGACACATTGCAAATTCAGCTATGAGGGATCCAAATTCAAAAGCCAATTGGCCATTTGACAAGTTGTGCCACAGTTTCAAATTTGAATTCAAATTTCAATGAAAATTCACACTTCTCTTTGATATACCTATCAAAGGACCTCCAAATTTTGTCAAAATTTGCCTTCCTCATAATTTAAACCTGGAGAGTTTGAATATGCCCTCTGATCTTTGAGTTGGCTATTGCAAATAAAAATTTTTAAACAACAGTTTGAATTTTCTCTTTTTGGAAATGCCCTTCTTCTTTTTGAAGTGACCCTTTTAGTTCAAACTGAATTCAAAGTTTTTTTGCACATGCCAACACTTTCATGAGGATCCAAAAGTTTTTGCAAGTCCCATTTTTTGGGCTTTTATACTAACCACATGACGGGGTCTCCCACACTTTCCCATGGCACGCCAGGGAAGGGCGTTGCTCGAATACTCCAAACGACATGAAGAGTCATAGAGGATACTAAAGCTGTCCGGGTTACCTGCCACCCATGAGGCTCCACCCTTTAGCTTGTGCGCACTGGTGAACAGCGCTTACATGCACCCCCAAGACATATGACATCCCGAGATGCATGATTCTCTGACATAAACAATTAGGTTAGAATTGGCACTTTCTATACACTAATAACATCCTCATATGGGCTAATACTCATTCCTCACCGAGTTTTTTTCAAAAGGATGACCTTTTAAGTGCGTTAAACCTCAAGCGAGCTCTGATACCACGCTGCAAGGGCCACGCGGCCTCGACTAGCCTGGATCATGCTGAGGGGTTCTGCGTTGCACAACACTGGATAACACACGTAAAAGGGTACAAAGCGGAAGTAAAAGTTTTATTACAATAAACTGTTTTGAACATGTCTACAACAAAATAAGTCAAGTCTACACTCACGAGCGTAGGCTAAGCAAAAGAGTTCACGTTCAGCCCGTGAACGTGTTCCCACTAGCACGCACACACACTAACACGGCGGCGTGCACGACTTCCACTCGACGGGGTTGCCCTCTTGGTGGTCTGTCTTCTCCTCAGGTGCCTCCTCCTCATAGCATCCTGCAAATGCTTCAAACACAAGCAGTGAGCACGATGGCTCAGCAAGACTCACCCATCTTTCCTATACATGAAACTCTACATGTTGGGTTTGCATTGTGTAATGGAATGAAAGTTGCAAAAGACACGCCTAGATAGTTGTACCTTACTTTCAAGTTTTAACACAAGCTATGGAAGCCACAATCAAATAAGAAACGCATTTCTCTCATGTGCTTTGCCCAAGGTTGAAAAGAACTTTAATTAGCTCTAAACTACAACAGATCATTAGCAGCCAAAGTATATCTTTCAATCAGCAACTTTTTAAACATGACTCTAGCCTGTTCTTTCTATGTCACAATACAGTGAACAAATGGTATTCACTAACCGCGAGGGACGGTGATTATAATCGATTTACACCTGCAGGGTTACCAGAATAACCCATCACGTACGCCCGTACTCGATGTTGCCTACAGCAACCATCACGGACGTCGTACGCAGCCACCTTTCTTTCGTCATCCAAATGTTGAACCGGTCCTATCGTCCCGAGCAAGAGGTCTCTGCGCGCGCATCTGCAGTGGCGCCAGCCGATTTAAACCTCAAGTTCTCAACCTACCCTCTGGATGACAAGCAATGCATCAACACCTAGCTACCCAAATTACATAGGTTTCCCGGTTCCAATATATCCGGTAAGTCTTCGGTACTATTCTAGCTTGTTCAACAGGCCCGCACACGGCTCGGTTTTCAATAGACAAAAGCGGGGCTATGGCACCCAGGCCCCAACTTCCTTCTGCCCTTATTTTCCACTCAGTCTCAATTTTCTTGCCATGTGTTTCATTTGCTATCTCTAACCGAGTGGTGTGCCTCTAGCCAATTCTCGCGAGCAGTTCCAACTACTCGACTTGTACCGAATCCTAGACTATATTAGCATTGCAGTAGCTACTCTAGGTTTAAAAACCTAAGCCCAAAACCATGGTTTTAATGGTATGCATTTGGGTTTTCAAACAAGACTCTAATGCATAATCAAAGTGGATACTCAAATAAGTACTCAAAACAAAAAATTATAAAACGGCTAATGCAAACCGGAGCTTGCCTTGCTGCTGCTGGTCGTATGCTAGCTGTTCCTCCGGGGTGATGAAATCCAACAGCTCTAGCTCCTCTTCAACCTTAGCGACTACACAATACAAATAAGTATGCGTGTCAATTTAAATCCATTTTAATTTGAAGATGATATTGTGAAGTCTATAACTATAGCTAGACAGTGCTAATAGCTCTGAAATTTTTACTGTGGTTTGGATGCAACTAACAGAAACTTGGCAAAATTTCATTTGCAGCAAAGCAAATTTGAGCCCTCCACAAATAAATGTGTATTTGGCCTTAATTGGAGCTTTTAGGGTATTCTAGGGATTTTCATGGAGCAAGCCATGACTTTCTGGAAACTAGATTTTCAGAGGGTTCTAATGGAATTGGTTTCATCTAATTTGAAGATACCTAGCAAAATATATGAGCTAAACAAATTCAGTGAAAATCTGAAAAATGTTTATGGACATTTTTCATTTTCTCTGGAACAGTTTCATTAATCACACCATTAGGTGGACAAATGAGCTAAAATGGATCTGAAATTTTTGTACTAGCTCAGGGATATTATGATGAACATCCTGGACAAATTTCAGAATTTTCCACCAAAGGGTTCTCCAGTTAAAATTCTAAACATTAAAATTTGAAGAATTAATTCTGGAGAAATAAAGGATTTGACGAAGTGAAACTTGATTTGTTGGAAAGTACCCAGACAGCTGAATCCAAAAAATTTGGTTCACTCGATTTGGAGTTTCCTAGCCAAAGTTATGTGTGTTTGAAGTTTGAACTAGAATCTGAAAATCGGGAAAAGTTTAAATCCCTGCTCGTTGGTCTGGGGCTACGTGCCGACTCCTCAGCGGCTGCCATGTAACACCCCAAAATTTTGATTCAAAACCTTAAATCATGTTAAGAGGGGAATTTAAAAATTTTTGGACGTGTTGCATGTTTTGCAAAAATTCAAATTCAAACTGGAATTCAAATTAAACTCAAATCAGAAAAGAATTAGAAAAAGAAAAAGAAAACTAAAACCTAACCGGCCAGTGGGCCGAACCCACCAGCCGGCCCACCATTTCCCCCCCCCCCCCCCGCCAG
This sequence comes from Neostapfia colusana, assembly GCA_030760725.1. Classification (NCBI taxonomy): domain Eukaryota; kingdom Viridiplantae; phylum Streptophyta; class Magnoliopsida; order Poales; family Poaceae; genus Neostapfia; species Neostapfia colusana. The sequence goes on along the minus strand of JASWHV010000014.1, from coordinate 49,675,407 downwards.
CCCACAGCCGCACGCCTCTCCCTCTCACTGACATGCGGGGCCCGCCGTCATCTTCTTCCTCGCGCGCGATCGGCCGACCCCGGGACACCTCTCTCTCCCGAATCAAAACTACCCCCTGGAAACCGCGTCCCCCAGCCGAATTTTGGTCCCGGACGACTCAAACTCGATCACAACCGACACACCGCCCTCCCCCGTCTATAAAAACCCCGGCCTCGTTCTGTTTTTTTCCACGTGATCGCCGATTTTTACTCCGGTGAGAACCGAGACTTCTCCGGTGAATTCTGGCCGATCTAAGCTCGGAAACTCCGATCTAACTCGCTGGTCTCGATCCACCGCCTCCGGGGAACCTGGCAGGTGCAGAAAACTCGGTGACTTGCGGTGTAAACAGAGCGCCGACGAGCTTCGTCGTGGTTTTGCCTCGGACCTCGCCGCCGATCACCTTCTAGGACCTCCGAGCTCAAGAAAACGCCCGAGGTGAGATCCCCGACCTCTCCTCTACCGGTCTATGCCATAAGATCACAGTTCTAGGCAGAATTCTCGAGGATCCGAAAGTTTCCAGCGAGATCGCCGCTTCTCGCCGCCGTGCGCCGCCGGCAGCGCCGCCCGCGCTCGATCAGAGCGACGTGGCCGCTTGTGCGCCGTTTATTTTAAATCGCATGGTAGAATTTAAAACCCCGCGTACCGATTCGGCGTTATAATCTCAGCCGTTTGTTTTAAATCGGACGGTCCACGTCAGACCCGCGTTATAAAGACTGGAATTCTTACGTGCTACCCCCTGGGGTTCTCGGGAAATAAGAGCTAGCCCCGGAAATTTCAGATCTAGCCCCTGGAACTCCAGAAAATCATGTAAAATTATTTAAAAATCAGTTTTAGCCCCTGGACTTAATAAAAATTAGGAAAAACACCTCTGATAAGTGTAGCTAGATCCCTGGAAATTCTGAAAATAATATTATAGACCCTGTAGTGGGATGAGTTTACCTTTTTAGCCCTGTTTAGTAATTAATTTAGGAAATTGAATATGTGGCTAGTGTTTAACAATTAAAAAGTTGGACAAACATATTGTCAAAATTTAATTAAAGACTTTATCAGTGTTTAGGAAACTTTGGAGTGAGATAAAAACATATTTTAGGCTGAATTGAATCTGTTTAATTTATTATTCACATTTAGGGACACATTTTTAAGTAAAGAATAGTTATAGAAAATAGGGAAAATAATTGTGAAATAGTATACATCAGAGGCAAAGGTCAAAATATGTTATTAAATTATTTAGGACCAGAACCTATTTTGTTTAGATGATGTGTCTTACTATTTTCAATATAAAGTACACATTTATGCATAGGAAAATAAATCTGAAAATATAGCAACTAGTAAATGATAAATGGAGTTTCTAAAATCCAAATAATTCAGTTTAGGGTTGGTAGAAATTCTGAAGACACATATGGAGAAGAAAAATACCTTTCATGCATACTTGGTAACTAAAAGGTGTAGTAAATAAATATAAGGAAAATTATTTAAATTGGAAACTCATATATAAAGTATGCAAGCATAAATGTGAATACAAAAGTAGGAATCATATACACATGATTAAAAGTGCATGCAAGCCACAAATTAACACACATAGAGTAACCACAACACATATAGTTGTGAATGACTTTCATAAATATGAATGTGTGGTTTGTATGAAGTGGAAGTGTGAACTATGTCTTATAGATTGTTGTTTTTCTTTTGCTATGTGTGATGGTATGATGTAGAACCTGCTCAAGAGCAAGTTATTCCTTTCCAAGATTAGGACTACCCATTTCAAGAGCAGCAGGAAGGAGGCAAGTGTCCTTGACCACTTTGATCCTATGCTAGGATGTGTAGCTAGAATTATTTGCATTGTCAATTGAAAATATGAAACCCATGTTAGGATGTTTCCCTAGAATTGCATTACCTTGTTTCCTTGTAGCTTGGGTTGGGATTTATTTATTATGTCATTTATTTACATGCATATGCTTAGCCATGCTTAGAATGGGATATTTGGGATATGAGATCATCAGTTTATATTACCATACTCTTGAATGAGATATTGTGAGTTATGTAGAGGTAGGGATCAAGGCAAGTTGGATGTTTTGGTTGTGTGCTGGGTGCACGAGACTCGGGTTTGTGTTTAGTACTTGCCTGGATCCTAAGGACCGGTTCATGGAGCATGTAACCTGGCTTTACAGTGCCAACCACATGCTGAGATGGGGCAGCTTGGCCAATTAATTAGGTGTATCCCCGGCGTAGTATGGGTGTGTTGGATGGTGCGGGGAGTAGGTGTCAGCTGGACTACCATATGAACCGCAAGGCTCAAGAGGGGGCCACTGCAGCGGGGTTGGAGCCTCTTGTATGCTGTTAGGGGTGAAACCTCAGTGGGCCCACGCTCGTCGGGAATCCCTTTGTAAAGGCTTCGTAGTGATCTCCTGGCTACACACCGGGGAAGTGTGAATGTGGTTCGTAGCCACTGGCATAATGGAGGTTCTTTTAGTCCACCCGGCAACGGGGGATGAAATCACTACATGTGGGTACAGTGGTACAAACTCTGCAGAGTCAAAACTGTCATGACAGCCGTGCTCACGGTCAAGAGCGGCTTGGACTTATTCATGATTAGAGGATTGATGGTTTTGGAAGTTAAGCGGGAAGCTTAACATTGGAAATGATGTTATGGTTATTGGATTATGATGGTGGGATGGGAGATTGGGACCATTTCACCTGTGTAGTAATGTAGGTGCTTAATAAGCTAAGGTGATATCTATTAATTGCGTAGTGCTTTAACCATGAGTTCAACCTCTCCTTGTTCTAGCCATGCATGATATGATTTTCCCACACTTGCTGAGTACCATTGGTACTCAACCTTGCATATTTTGTTGGTTTATATTGCTGCTCAGGTCAAGATAATGAGGTGGTGTATAATGACCAAGACTTTGGACCCGAAGAAGGTTTCTAGGTTCATGGAGACCCCGGGCAACGCCTGTGATGGAGCCCTAAAGAATAATATTCCGCTGCTAGTTTATTTACTTGTGATGAACTTATTATTGTTCATCGAGACATTTTCTATGTAAGACTTATTTATATTCGACACCTGGCTTGTAATAAATGATGCTTCACTATTTGTCATCACATGTATGAGAAAATGATCCTGGCATACATGTGATATTCACTTGGTTGTTCTTCGGAAAAACCGGGTGTGACAGAGGTGGTATCAGAGCCAAGGTTGCCCGTAGGAACGTGGACCTAGGTAGAAATGGACGTATTTAAGGGCCCTATTTTCTTAAAAACTATTTTCCGAGGTGTGGGTTGAAAAGTGTTATTTAAGGAGTCATTTTCTTCATCTTACCCCAACTTTCATTCAAAATAGGATTTTTGTTTGAGAGTTTATCTAACCTAATTTTAAATTCTTTTTGTTTTAGATGGTTCGCATGATTCGCACCGCTCGCAAGTCCACAGGAGGGAGAGTTTCCGTAGTAGCCCTTGCCGAAAGAGAGGAGAGCCGTCCGGTGACGTATCTTTCCTACGGATTGGCAGTAGGAGGCTTATTGCGCCGTCTTCGGCCTATGCTCGAAGCCGCCGGCAACACGGGCAAGCTAATTATCCACTATAACTCCACCAGGACCATCCGTGAGAAGAGGGAAGAATGGAGCTCAGAGATGAGGATTATACACGAAAATCAGCTGCTTAAGATTCACCACTCTCCAGCTTGTCGGGCAACACAGGTCGATGCGGAGAAAGATGTCACCTGGGAGGCCATCACCTGCCAGAGTCACATCTATCGTCGCCACTTGGACAAAACTGAGTACATGTATGTCCTCCAACGTGAGAGTGGTACCACGGAGTACAAGTACCCGCCAGTGCAGCAAGGGACTTCCCATGAGCACATCGACTTGTGCTTGGAGGATGCTGCTATGCTCAGCACTCGACTGCAGGAGTGTCAACAAGAGCTTCAGGATGTCCGGGACACCCTGAAGGAAACGGATGCGTTGCTGCGAGCCTTCTTAAAGGCGAGAGAAAGAGGAGATGGGAATGAACTGTGTGTCACCGTGAATGATACATGGACTCCTGACTCCCCGGATCGCCGAGCGATCAGGCGTCGTCGCACTTCTCCACCAGCAGCCTCCCCACCCAAAGCAGAGTCAGAAGGTAGCCGAAATGAGGAGGAAGATCCCGAGGAGCCAGCTCAAGAGAACGAGTAGTGTAGAGTCTTTCCCTTAGCTAACAAGAGGTCGAGTAGTCGAGTCGTTACGTAGTTAATGGTGTGATAATGCTTGGTGTGTGACGTGAGTTGTGGAAGCCATGAGCAATTGTCCACAGCCTCGTCTTCAGATTGTTTTGCTTTGGTGTGTGAACCCACATGAAATAATAGTGCATTTATTTGGTGTGAGATATGAACCCTCGTAAAAGTATAACAAGGCCTCAACACTTCAAAGTACAAACAAATGAAAGTAGTAAGATGATACTAAATGCTTTCAAATTAACATTGGTTGATTCTGCCAGATGGCCGGAAGAGGAAAAGGACGTGCTGCCAACCCCGCCAACAACAACGATGAGGCATGCAACCCTCATCTTTCTGGAGGCCAGGACTGGGGTGGTCGCCGTGAAGAAGTTGATCCTCTCCACCAAATGCTGGAGAATCAAAATCAGCTCATCCAGAACTTGACTCAAGTGGTGGCCAACTTGCATCAAGTTCCACCTCCACAAGCTGCACCACGCCAACCAAGGTTGAGTGAGTTTCTAGGAACTCAACCTCCAAAGTTTGCAAGTGCTTCTGAACCTCTGGAGGCAGATGATTGGCTGAAGACCATTGAAAGCAAGATGAGGATCATCCAGTGCCAAGGGTATGAGAGGGTGCTGTTTGCCTCTCATCAATTGCATGGACCTGCTGCTGATTGGTGGACCGCCTATGTGGCCGCCCATCATGACCCTGAGAACATCACTTGGGAAGAGTTCAAGCGTAGCTTCCGCAACCATTACATCCCAAGAGGTGAACTCAAAAACAAGAGGAAGGAGTTTTTGGGACTGCAGCAGGGAAACATGACGGTGAGGGAATACCTCACTAAATTTACTCAACTATCCCGCTATGCCCCACGGGACATAGAGGCTGATGAGCAGAAACAAGATTGTTTTGTGGAAGGACTTACTGCAGAGATGCAGTGTGCAATGTCCTCAAATGAGTATGAAATTTCCAAAAGATGGTGGACAGAGCGTTTGTGGTAGAAGGAAGCTAAAGGCCTTGGAAAATGAGAACAAGAGGAAGGCCGGGTGGTCACATCAAGCCTCGGGGAGCAACACCCGCCCACGTCTGATGCAGCAACCAGCAGGGCAGACGAACCGTGCTGCGGTACCCTACTCAGCACCAAGAGGGTACCACCCGAACTGCAGGCCTCCGGCAGAACCAATACAGCCACAACGTCAGTTCGTACAGCAGCCTCGCCCTGCATATCCACCTCGACCAGCAGCACAAGGACCCCCAAACCAACCCCAAGACAGCAAAGGCCAGGCACCTAAGGTTGGGGTGCAATGTTTTAGTTGCGGAGAAGTGGGGCACTACGCCCATAAGTGTCCAAAGAAGAAGCCCGCGCAGCCACAACAGAAGAATGTAATGAGAGGACGGGTGAACCACGTCACTATGGAGGAAGCACAAGATGCACCCGACGTGGTAGTTGGTAAGTTTCCTGCCAATTTACACCTTGCAACCCTGCTGTTTGATTCTGGTGCCACCCACTCGTTTATTGCTCAAGGGTTTGTTAAGAAGCATGACCTAGCAACAACACAAATGAACCATATGCTAGCCATAAACTCTCCAGGTGGAGAAATAAGGACGAGACAAGTGTGTCCCAAAGTGAACCTAGACATTAATGGGGTAGTGTTCACTGCTAACCTCATAGTGATAGATTCACAAGGGATAGATATTATTTTGGGTATGGATTGGTTGACCAAACATAAGGGAATCATCCATTGTTCGACCAGAACGGTGGAACTAACTCACCGTAGTGGCACCAGGGTAAAGTTTATAACAATACAAGAGCCTAGGAGGGACATTAAATTAAATCAAGTTGAGGTGAAAGTGGAGGAGATCAGGATTATCCGGGAATACCCAGATGTTTTTCCGGAGGAGTTGCCAGGTATGCCTCCCGATCGTGAAGCGGAATTCGCAATTGAGCTAGTACCGGGAACAGCCCCGATATACAAGAGACCTTATCGGATGGACTCCAAGCAGCTAGAAGAACTCAAGGATCATTTGAGAGAATTGACGGAGAAGGGGTATATTCGCCCTAGTTCCTCACCATGGGGAGCTCCGGTGATATTTGTGCTCAAGAAAGACGGAACCCAACGGTTATGCGTGGATTACCGTGCTTTGAATGGGAACCCATGTGAACTTTAGTTCGGCCTATCATCCCCAAACTCACGGGCAGACGGAAAGAACCAATCAGATCCTAGAAGACATGCTAAGGGCATGTGCACTCAAAAATAATAGGAGTTGGGACAAGAACTTACCGTATGCGGAGTTTTCTTATAACAACAACTATCAAGCTAGTATGAAAATGTCACCGTTTGAAGCTTTGTATGGAAGGAAGTGCAGAACTCCCCTATTTTGGAACCAAACAGGAGAAAGTAAAGTGTTTGGTCCAGAAGTGCTACAAGAAGCCGAGGCAAAGGTGAGGGAGATTCGCAACAACTTGAGGATAGCACAGACACGCCAAAAGAGCTATGCCGATGTACGAAGAAGAGAGCTCGTTTTCAACGTGGGAGACTATGTTTATCTCAAGGTGTCCCCTATCAGAGTACTTCGTCAGTTCAAGGTGATAGGGAAGTTGTCACCTCGATACATCGGACCCTTTCAAGTTTTGGAAAGGAAAGGCGAAGTGGCGTATCAACTAGAGTTACCGGTTCATCTATCGGACGTGCACGATGTATTCCATGTGTCACAACTCAAGAAATGTCTGAGGACGCCTGAAGAGGTGTTACCCATGAATGAAGTGGATGTAGCTGAGGATTTGTCTTATGAGAGCAACCATACAATATTTTGGAGACAATGGAACGCCTCACCAGAAATAAAAGAATCCGGATGTGCAAGGTGCAGTGGAAGCATCACTCAGAAGAGGAAGCCACCTGGGAACGGGAAGATGAGCTCAAGGCACAATTTCCAGAATTGTTTTCTTAGAAACACCAATCTCGAGGACGAGATTTCTATTAAGGGGGGTAGAGCTGTAACACCCCAAAATTTTGATTCAAAACCTTAAATCATGTTAAGAGGGGAATTTAAAAATTTTTGGACGTGTTGCATGTTTTGCAAAAATTCAAATTCAAACTGGAATTCAAATTAAACTCAAATCAGAAAAGAAATAGAAAAAGAAAAAGAAAACTAAAACCTAACCGGCCAGTGGGCCGAACCCACCAGCCGGCCCACCATTTCCCCCCCCCCCCCGCGCCAGCCCACAGCCGCGCGCCTCTCCCTCTCACTGACATGCGGGGCCCGCCGTCATCTTCTTCCTCGCGCGCGATCGGCCGACCCCGGGACACCTCTCTCTCCCGAATCAAAACCACCCCCTGGAAACCGCGTCCCCCAGCCGAATTTTGGTCCCGGACGACTCAAACTCGATCACAACCGACACACTGCCCTCCCCCGTCTATAAAAACCCCGGCCTCGTTCTGTTTTTTTCCATGCGATCGCCGATTTTTACTCCGATGAGAACCGAGACTTCTCCGGTGAATTCTGGCCGATCTAAGCTCGGAAACTCCGATCTAACTCGCTGGTCTTGATCCACAGCCTCCGGGGAACCTTGCAGGTGCAGAAAACTCGGTGACTTGCGGTGTAAACACAGCGCCGACGAGCTTCGCCGTGGTTTTGCCTCGGACCTCGCCGCCGATCACCTTCCAGGACCTCCGAGCTCAAGAAAACCCCCGAGGTGAGATCCCCGACCTCTCCTCTACTGATCTATGCCATAAGATCACAGTTCTAGGCAGAATTCTCGAGGATCCAAAAGTTTCCGGCGAGATCGCCGCTTCTCGCCGCCGTTCGCCGTCGGCAGCGCCGCCCGCGCTCGATCAGAGCGACGTGGCCGCTTGTGCGCCGTTTATTTTAAATCGCACGGTAGACTTTAAAACCCCGCGTACCGATTCGGCGTTATAATCTCAGCCGTTTGTTTTAAATCGGACGGTCCACGTCAGCCCCGCGTTATAAAGACTGGAATTCTTACGTGCTACCCCCTGGGGTTCTCGGGAAATAAGAGCTAGCCCCGGAAATTTCAGATCTAGCCCCTGGAACTCCAGAAAATCATGTAAAATCATTTAAAAATCAGTTTTAGCCCCTGGACTTAATAAAAATTAGGAAAAACACCTCTGATAAGTGTAGCTAGATCCCTGGAAATTCTGAAAATAATATTATAGACCCTGTAGTGGGATGAGTTTACCTTTTTAGCCCTGTTAGTAATTAATTTAGGAAATTGAATATGTGGCTAGTGTTTAACAATTAAAAAGTGGGACAAACATATTGTCAAAATTTAATTAAAGACTTTCTCAGTGTTTAGGAAACTTTGGAGTGAGATAAAAACATATTTTGGGCTGAATTGAATCTGTTTAATTTATTATTCACATTTAGGGACACATTTTTAAGTAAAGAATAGTTATAGAAAATAGGGAAAATAATTGTGAAATAGTTTACATCAGAGGCAAAGGTCAAAATATGTTATTAAATTATTTAGGACCAGAACCTATTTTGTTTAGATGATGTGTCTTACTATTTTCAATATAAAGTACACATTTATGCATAGGAAAATAAATCTGAAAATATAGCAACTAGTAAATGATAAATGGAGTTTCTAAAATCCAAATAATTCAGTTTAGGGTTGGTAGAAATTCTGAAGACACATATGGAGAAGAAAAATACCTTTCATGCATACTTGGTAACTAAAAGGTGTAGTAAATAAATATAAGGAAAATTATTTAAATTGGAAACTCATATATAAAGTATGCAAGCATAAATGTGAATACAAAAGTAGGAATCATATACACATGATTAAAAGTGCATGCAAGCCACAAATTAACACACATAGAGTAACCACAACACATATAGTTGTGAATGACTTTCATAAATATGAATGTGTGGTTTGTATGAAGTGGAAGTGTGAACTATGTCTTATAGATTGTTGTTTTTCTTTTGCTATGTGTGATGGTATGATGTAGAACCTGCTCAAGAGCAAGTTATTCCTTTCCAAGATCAGGACTACCCATTTCAAGAGCAGCAGGAAGGAGGCAAGTGTCCTTGACCACTTTGATCCTATGCTAGGATGTGTAGCTAGAATTATTTGCATTGTCAATTGAAAATATGAAACCCATGTTAGGATGTTTCCCTAGAATTGCATTACCTTGTTTCCTTGTAGCTTGGGTTGGGATTTATTTATTATGTCATTTATTTACATGCATATGCTTAGCCATGCTTAGAATGGGATATTTGGGATATGAGATCATCAGTTTATATTACCATACTCTTGAATGAGATATTGTGAGTTATGTAGAGGTAGGGATCAAGGCAAGTTGGATGTTTTGGTTGTGTGCTGGGTGCACGAGACTCGGGTTTGTGTTTAGTACTTGCCTGGATCCTAAGGACCGGTTCATGGAGCATGTAACCTGGCTTTACAGTGCCAACCACATGCTGAGATGGGGCAGCTTGGCCAATTAATTAGGTGTATCCCCGGTGTAGTATGGGTGTGTTGGATGGTGCGGGGAGTAGGTGTCAGCTGGACTACCATATGAACCGCAAGGCTCAAGAGGGGGCCACTGCAGCGGGGTTGGAGCCTCTTGTATGCTGTTAGAGGTGAAACCTTAGTGGGCCCACGCTCGTCGGGAATCCCTTTGTAAAGGCTTCGTAGTGATCTCTTGGCTACACACCTGCGAAGTGTGAATGTGGTTCGTAGCCACTGGCATAATGGAGGTTCTTTTAGTCCACCCGGCAACGGGGGATGAAATCACTACATGTGGGTACAGTGGTACAAACTCTGCAGAGTCAAAACTGTCATGACAGCCGTGCTCACGGTCAAGAGCGGCTTGGACTTATTCATGATTAGAGGATTGATGGTTTTGGAAGTTAAGCGGGAAGCTTAACATTGGAAATGATGTTATGGTTATTGGATTATGATGGTGGGATGGGAGATTGGGACAATTTCACCTGTGTAGTAATGTAGGTGCTTAATAAGCTAAGGTGATAGGTATTAATTGCGTAGTGCTTTAACCATGAGTTCAACCTCTCCTTGTTCTAGCCATGCATGATATGATTTTCCCACACTTGCTGAGTACCATTAGTACTCAACCTTGCATATTTTGTTGGTTTATATTGCCGCTCAGGTCAAGATAATGAGGTGGTGTATAATGACCAAGACTTTGGACCCGAAGAAGGTTTCTAGGTTCATGGAGACCCCGGGCAACGCCTGTGACGAAGCCCTAAAGAATAATATTCCGCTGCTAGTTTATTTACTTGTGATGAACTTATTATTGTCCATTGAGACAGTTGCTATGTAAGACTTATTTATATTCGACACCTGGCTTGTAATAAATGATGCTTCACTATTTGTCATCACATGTATGAGAAAATGATCCTGGCATACATGTGATATTCACTTGGTTGTTCTTCGTGCCACACGGGGCCACTGAGTCTTACGTGTGCAGCCACAGATGATCTGGAGCCGCAACCGATCCCCGATTTAAATTTCTACTCGCTGACGCGTGGGGCCAGGGTCGTCTTCAACCTCCCTCCATCCCGCGCTCGGCCGCCGCCCCCTCACCGGAGTGCTCGCCGGAGGGGCTCTGCCATGCGCCAAACTTCAAGATTTTTGCCACCTCTGCCTAACTCTACACGGGGAACATGGTGCTGACCTTAACTCGACATAAAAACAACCGGAACATAGCCGGCGACGAGCGGCGGCTTCGGAAGAACTTCGGCTGTGTCGGCCGAGCTCCCTAGCACCCCAAATGCTCAATAAAAAGGTTGTGGAGCATCAGTGGACGTCGAGGATCATCGACATGGCCTCAAACTCGCTCAGGAACGGCTCCAACTAGGTTGTCGCCGTGCGTCTGAGGGTGTTCTTCGTATTTGCGTTCGGAAAACTTGGAAATGATCTTCCTACGTGCAGTTCCAAGATAGATTTGTGAAGAAGATTTGACCGCTAGCCGGTCTAGCTCCTCTGTGCGTGATTTGGTAAGCTAAGAACAAGAATTGAGCTCGAATTCGATAACTTTGTACTGAAAGGTTGCTCTGCCGGGTCTGGATGAAAATCGCCGAATTCACCGGCGACGGTTGACGGCTTGAGCAGTGAGTGGGGGAGAAGCAGTGTGGAGGTCCGAAAGAGCACTCTTTTCTTTTCATGAAACTAGATATCTTGTAAGAGAAGAAGTGAGAAATCGGACTTATGGGTGGCCTTGATCGAGCGTGAAAGCCTCTGAGTTGGGCTGTCCACGAGAGCACCGAACGACGGTGAGTTTCGGTTTGCCGCGCAAAGGTTCGGGGCTGCTTGAGGAGCGTCGATTTCAGATCGTGCTTGTGGCTGGACGATCAGAGGATATGTGGTGGTGTGGTTTTGCAGCTCGGAAGAAGTGTGTGCGTGATGTTTGCCGGTTTCCCGATCGAAACCGAGGTAGCGGCGGTGATGGCAGTATTTCTTGCGCGAGGGAGCAGAGGAACGAGCAAACTGATCTTTTGCCGGCTTAGGCTCGCGAATAAGGTGCGCTGCACGTCGCTCGGCTGTAGGACTCGGTGAGCAGGTGCTGGCAGTGACTTCGGAACCGTGGCGCCCGCGAGTGCAGCCCGGGAAACAGAGCAGCGGCGCCTCAGTTGGTTTCCCCTCGGTTGTGACAGACAGTGGGTCCCAGCTGCAATTTTTGTCCCACAAACTCGAATTTTTCCTACTGCTCTTAATTTGGGGACCGTAATACCCTTTGCAATTTGAGTAATCCACCAAATGCCAATTTGAAATTGGTAGAATTCAAATTGTGAACTGATTTGGTTGTATTTGGATTCAAATGGCAAACTGAAATTTAAATTCGGTTTGAATTTTTCTCAAAATACCTCATGTCAAGATCAACTCCAAATGGAGCGAAAATTGGTGTGTGTTAGCCCACAAAAATGTGCTGAGTTTGAGTATGAATCCCCCTTTTGAAATCATGGAGTGGAAAGAGTTTGAATTTAAATTTAAATTCAAACTAGCCTCTTTCTAATTATACCCAAAAATACCTTAAAAGGTTTTGGATTTAGGTGAAATTTGGCATGAGCATTCCTAGCAAAGTTTAGGAGTTTTTCATATGCTCAGCCCTTATATCATGCATGTGGGAAATACCACTTTTGAATTTTGTGATTTTATCTCCTAATGAATTTCTTGATGGTGTTTACTTGCTCTTCAAAGATGTTCATAAGATTTCCTCAAATGAGGTGTGTGTGGTGTGATGGACACTTTTTAGCAAATGAAAAACCTGGGACCCTACAATAATCGTTTAGGTCTCTGCAAATTGCACATACATGGTCTAGACATGCTAGTGCACCTTTACCCTCCACGCCATAGCCTAAGATCGCCGGTAGAAGCTCTATTTGTAGGTTTTCCGACGGCCAAACACTATTTCACCATCGGGCGCACGATGAAAGCTACTTTAGAGCCCTTCCCGAGCCTTTGTGCACCCATGTCGAGCACCACCGTAGCACATTGATGCTGTAGAACCGTTTAAACGGGCATTTGGCAGGCTAGCACGTCGGGTTGGCGCCGCCGAAGTTTCACCGAGCCGCCGCACCGTCGCGGGCTATGTTGGAGCCGTCGCTGGCTCGGGAAACCCTCACCAACATGCTCAGCATGATGGATCAGGCCCTGGCAGCAAGAGGGAGTTCGGGAGGTGGCCGGACGACCGAGTTCCAGCTAGTTCCGGCGAGCTCCGCGGCGCAGGCGCGCGGGAGAGGCTCTAGGTTGAAGAAGGGACCGGGCCCGTGTGTCAGTCACTCGGTGAGAAGGGGCGAGATTCTATGTTGCACCGGATCAGTCTGTGACAACGCGGGAAAGACCCTGTGGCCCCGTGTGGTTTGCCCGAGAATGTGACACGTAGCCCCTGGACCCACCGTCAGCATTTGAACTTTTCCCTCGATTTAGTTCAAATTCAGATTTCTTCCAAACTTTAGAAGAGCATAACTTTTGATACGAAAATCCAAATCTAGTGATTCAAATTAGGTTAGATTCAGGTTGATAAACTCTATCCAAATATGGAACCCAATTTGTACAAAAGTCATTATTTAATTCTGAAAAATTCTTTAAATCTTTTAAGAAAAAGTATTTTGAGGGAGTTTGGTTCATCCAAAAATCCTCAAATTTTGCCAGAATAATATTTAGGATGTTATTGAACTCCTGTGAAATTATAAGTTCATTTCATGTTGGTTTGATTAGGAGAATTCAGATTTCAAGTTGCTGTGTTCAAATGAATACAGAAACTTTTTCAGAGAATTCCAAAAACTTGAAAATTCAGTTCTCGGCAATTCTTAGCTCCAAAACTCCTAGGAAAATTCTTGCAGGCTCTATGAACTATAATTGATATTGTAGTTCACTAAGTTTGACATGAACCTGTGAGGTACCTCAGAATTAATTCCTTTTTGCTTAATTGCTTAGAGAATTGTTCTGAATAAACCCCTCAGTGAAAACTGCTACTTTTTGGTCCACAACACTTTCTTGTGACAAGGAACTAACATGCAAATTTTCAGCTCCATTGGAGCTCTGGATCATCACTGTCCTTTTTAACCTCTTTAGGTGATTAAAACACAAGTGATGAAAAGCACTTAGCACTTGATCACTTTACTTAACCCAAACCCAACCACTAGCACCAGTGTCATTATATATTCTTAAACAGAGTTCCAGTTTTTAAACTTGTCATTATAGCTTGTTAGCAAAAGCTTTACACTTTAATACTTGTGCATATTCATAACGTTTAGCATCGACGTGAAGATTGTGAAGAAATTGAAGTGGACATCAAAGAGGGAGGAAAGCGAGTGATCAAGCCTCAAGTGATATTCACTAACTGATTATATACTAGTCACCTGCAAAACAGGCAAGCCCCAGTTTGCATACAAACATTTTTATAAAGTCTTTTCATTTCTAGAGATCATAGCTTTGAATTGTTGATTGCATTAGGTCTAGATGATATTGAAAACCCCAAATGCATGACCAGGATTACCTAATACAGAAAGGGTAGATTAGCATCTCCTCGAGTGGTTTTGGGCTACGCTAAATGTTAGTAGGAATGGACCGGTAGAAGTCGAGTAGTTGGAATCTACTCACGAGTTTAGGGCTTGGTTCCATCGGAGCGGGTCAAGAATAGAATCATTGAGGAAAGTTTACAATTAATAAATGGAGACCGGGCAGGGCGATTTAGATGCAGCAGGCTGTGGACCGTGCATGCATAGCCCTGCCTGTGTCGGTTAAAGCCCGTCCGTACTTGAACCTGTTTGACAAGTTTGAGTTGTGTACCGGGCGCATACTGGCTATATGGGACCCAGGAAACCGATGTACCTTGTAAGATCCACATTGGAACTTTTCTAATCATCTTAGGCTTTCGGCGTCGGGACAGCAGGAGGTAACTCACTCAAGAGCATATCACTGCGAGTATGTACCTTGAGGGAGATTGCTGTTCGGGGCAGTTGCACTGCGTCCTGTGTGGAATTACTTGGGAAATGTGGCCGTGTAGAACATAAGTCGAGGTTGCTGCCGGGAACTCAGAGTATGGGTGTACGTGTCGTGTAGTCTGGGCGTGTACTGATTTGAATCACCGTCGCTCGCGGTCATATGAGCATACTTGCCCACTGCGTCTTGACGTAGTACACTGAAGTGATTTCCTTTCAACTTGATAAGGCTGTGATTTAACTTGTATTGCAACCAAACTTGAATTAGAGATAGTGCTAATTAAACTTTACTTCACTTTGTGCAAGAAGCATCGCAACAAAGCATTTCTTGTTTGATTGTGGAGTTGCGATGCTGTTCGGCTCAAGGTCTTTAAAATGAGCCTTAAAATCTGAAAGTTAAGGATCAACTGTAGGCGAGTCCTTTATGCAAATGCAGCTAACCTATTTCAATCCATCGTGCATGTAGAGTTTCTTGTTTAGGAGAGACGGATCAGTCTTGCTGAGCCTATGTGCTCACGCTTGCTATACGAGTGGTTTTGTAGGTTAACATCGACACTTATGAGAAGGTTATCTGGTGAGACTCAGAGAATTCCGAGTTGTTTAACACATGGAGAACCCAGCCGCTGCAGTTGTCTATGTGTTGCTAGCGAGAAGAGTCCGCGGGCTGGACATCTTCTCGAGTGCTTAGTAGTTATTCGACGTGAGATGATTATAGTCTTCCACTGTAGTTATTTGATGTAAATTATTTTACCAAGAATAGTTGTAAGCTTTCGCTTTTGATTTATGTAATACATGTTTCCTTATATGTGTGTTGTTGGGTGCCGCATATCACGGCACCACCCAATGCGATTCCCGGGCGAGTGGCACAGCCTGTGAACCGGTGTCAAGTCCCCTCAACTAGCCCTCCAAAACAGCGGGTTTTTGGTTCTACAGCATCAGGGGGTCATGGGGGTGCTCGACATGGATGCAAACGTGATCAGAAACGCCCGAGCTGGTCGCCAGCGCGATGAAATCACGGGAGGTGGCCTCGGCGTGAGCCTCGGTGGCGCTCGGAGGATTGCTTCGGTCTGTGTTCGGCACTGAACATAGAGCCTTCGGGTGCAAGTCACTTCATTCCAATGACATGTGGGTCCATCCCTGTTAATCCTCTCAAATATCTCCCAAAAATCCTCAATCATGTAAATCCACTCAGTCTGATGATTCTTGAATTCAAACACAGGCCGGAGTTTGAATTATCCAAATTCAATGTGAATTTTGCTTGTCCAATATGAATTCAACTCAAATTCACAAATGAATATAACTACTTCTTTTTAGCCCAACCTATAGTCAAAAGGTTGCCAACCTGAATTTCCTCAAATTCAGAAGTATGAGGCTGCATGTGTATTCAAAAGTTTGGCAACACTTTGAGGTGAACTTTGAGTTTGAAAATCTGATTTTTAATCTTTCTCATGCACATCCATGATTTACACATGGATTTAACTCAACATTGGTGGAACACATTCAAATCAATCTTTAAACCCATGTTGTTGAATCCCATGTACACCATCCCCTGTAAGAATGTTTTTGTAAGTCTCATTTTATGGAATTTGAACCCAACTTTATTCACAATTCAAGTTTTTCATTTACAAGTTTTTGGGACTTTTACATATACTGCCTTAATAACAGTAGATGGTCTATATTTCTATGTATCCATAACTTATGGTCTTAAAAATGCTCTTCCCACCTTTGTGCGTGTTATGCATAAAACATTTGGGAATCTTATTAGAGACCTAGTAGAGGTGATGTGTACAGGGGTCCCGATCTTCCAAAAGGTTCTGATAACTCTTGATTTGGTGGAGACTTGACACAAATCGATCTGGCTTCCGAACAACACGTTCTAAACCCTGCAATCGCAGCACCACGTCTCCTCAGGTTATCAACTGATATTGCACGGTTGACCTCGCCATGAAGGCTAATCCTTGCCTGCAAATCGAAGAACACAAGCAAGAACAATAAAGAACGCAACCAATTGGCTGAAAGATATGAAGCACTCAAGGTTGGGGTCTCACAAACCGATGAACGGCGAAATTGTTCTTGACAAAATAATCTAAGCAAAACCCAGCTGTTTGTGATGGCGGATAGGGGGTATAAAGGAGGTGGAGGACGACGAGGGGGGTGCTGGGGTCATGACCTAACCCTAAGACACGTACATAATGGACTTGGACTCGATACAAGGCCCAATGGACAAACTAGGTGATGCAACACCCTGACATATTCTAAATTTGATATTGTTTCGAATATTCCCTTCGACTCTGAAGGAATGTTGATGAGGGGCCAGCAACATTGGAAAGTTTATCCTCTCTTTCTGTGCATATGTAGAACGTCAAAAACGGAGTCTGTATTCCTCCTGGGCATCCATTTTAAGGTGGACTGCTCCTGGTGTGGGGAACCCTTTCCGGGATCCACACTCCAGGATACACATTGGGTGGTGCCGTGCGATGCGGCACCCAACAGCATACATGAAAAGAACCATAAAGTACAAAGTCTTTTATTTCTCAAGATAGTGTCATTTACAAAATAAAGTACCACGAAGGTACGCGCAGCTGAATATACATACACACTTGCTCTCGGTCCTAACTATGCAAAAGAGAAGACGTCCAGCCCGCGGATGCTTCTTACTAGCTTCCACAAAGATGACTGCAGCAGGGTTTCCGGTGAGTCGCTGATGGATCACCGAAAAACCATCTTCATAGAAAATTTTATAACCTGCAAAACACTAATAATGCAACCGTGAGCACGATGGCTTAGCAAGACTTAACCGACCCTACTAAACCATGAAACTCTACATGCAGGGATTACTAACATAGGAAAAGTATGATGCAATAACGACACACCTACATGTTAATCCTTACTTTCAGTTTAATAGCAGCAGATTATTATGCCTTAGGCAGCCCTCACATCGGAAGTCCACAATCAAACAAGAAACGCTTTCCTCCGATGTGGTGATGCCCAAAGTGGAATATAAACTTAGTGAGCTCTACACTATAGCATACATGGTTGGAAATACAATGAGCTTAAGAACTTCACAACAGCAATGATTCATCTCAATTTATATGGAAATAATTACTACGTCACAACTCAGCGAACAAGTGGTACTCATATAACAGCGAGGGACGGTAATTGCAATCAGAACACACCCAGAATACACGACACATCCACCCGCCTTGAAAGACTCATACAAGAGCTATTTCTTACGTTGTATGCAGCAGCCTTTCACACGTCACTCCAATGCCGAACCAGTTCCGCCGACCCATCAGAAGGGCCACTACACGGAACACATCAAAGTTGCAACACTAGCGGGTTTACACCTCTGACACCAACCCCCAAAGGGCAGACGTATAAGTTTCGACACGAGAGTACCCGAGTTACATCGGTTTCCTGGACCCCATAATTCCAGTATGCATCCGGTACTGTTCAAACTTGCTCAGCAGGGCGGCATACCCATCGGGCAGAGCTTACCCCTGTCCAGTGTCTGGCAGAATGCTTACTCAATTTCCTTTTGACGCCCACTTTCAAATAGTAAAAAGGAAGAAGCGACTGGTCCTTAACCGACACAAACAGAGCTACAGCCACACAGGCCCAACGTCCTGCTGCTCCTACTCTCTGCTCGGTCTCATTTTCCATTACGGAACCTTCATTCTCTAGAATCATGCCCCGCTGAACCAACATCCAAAACTCGCGAGTAGCTTCCAACTACCCGACTTATATCGGATCCTATACAACTTAAGCCTAGCCAAAAGCTACATGAAGGTAACCTGTTCTACCCTTTAACTCCAAGGGTTTTTGGGTCATGCATTTGGAGTATCAATCATCTTGACCTAATGCACAATACATACTAGACCCATAAAAGTGATACAAAGTAAAATGTAACTAATAAGCTGTTAAATGCAAACCGGGGCTTCCCTTATGTTGCTGCAGGTTTAGTTCTACTTTATAGTCAATATATTGGCGATGATTAAGTCTTCAACTTGCTGATCCGAGTCGAGTTCCTCGTCGAACTCCTTCGTCGTGTTTCCTACCGATATGAATATGCACAGTTTTAATATGAGTAACTGAATTATAAAACAAATGTGTTTTAGGAACTAAGAATGGTTTACATCAACTCTAAAGTGAGTGAAAATCTCTGTTATGGACAAAATCAGAGGATACCTTTAGGTGGGCAGTGGATGTTTATTGAAGAAAATGCAAAGATCTATTTATAATGGACATAAGAAAGGTAGTGGAAAGAACCAGCAGAAAACTAGAGAAGATTATCTCAATTTTCTCTGAAATTTTTACAGTGGACCATAGATCATACAGAGGTATGGCTTGCAAAATTTCAGACAAAGTTGATGGGAGATGTGGCCTAGGGAATTTTCTTACTATTTGGCTTCTCTGAATTCCTATGGCAATTATAGTGTCTTGTCATGCTCCAAATTTGTTTTTTCAGAAACTTGAGAGTCTCATGAGTCCATAGGACTTGCTTTCAAAATTTTTGGAGATTCCTACACAGAGGTATAGACCTTAGAAGTTGGAGCTAAAAGCTGAAAAGTCTTTTTGTTATTTTTCCTAATTTTCAGAGACATACAAGATTGAATCAACATTTGGACAATCAAATGAAGTCCAATGCCTCTGAAAATTTTACTGGAGTTCAAGGATTTTTGGAATAATGTCCTGCCTAAATTTTAGGAATTTTCAAATAAACAGAACTCCAGTCAAAATTCCTACAAGATTTTCTTTGAATGAATTAATGAGACAAATCCAGGGATTTTCATAAATATTGGGCTGCACCTCTGGATAGTACTCTTTGAGAGGAATCCAAACAAATTTATTTCACAATTTTTGGAGGTTCCTACACAAAGTTATGGCTCTCCAAAGTTTGAATCGAATTAGGAGAAATCTGGAAATGTTTAAACACTGTCCGTGGGTCCCACCTGTCATCCCTAACTTTCAGCCTCGCGCCAAACAGGGCAGTGGAGGCTCCCTCTGGCGAGGGTCACCGGAAAGGACCTTCCCGCCCACCTCCAGTTCCCCTGCTGGCCGCCCCCCCCCCCATTTTCCCCCACGCTGAACCTGTTGGTGAGGTTGCCGGCGGCTGAAACTCGCAGGAAAACAGGGCGCACCGGCAACAGAAAACCTTAGGGCTCCAGGGAGGTCGTGCACGGTGAATTCTCTACCAAATGGTCGGTTCTTAGGCTCTAAAGTACCAGGGGATCATGTAGAGGACCGACATGAGGTCTAAACAAGCCGTGGTGCGCTCCAAACCTATCGGCACCGTGCGCCCGATATGGTCTAGCGGTATACCCTCGAAAAGAACTCGGATTCCTCGCTCTACACTCAATTTCTTGGTCTAACATCTATGGAGGAGGTGTGCTAGGCAGTTAAGATCGTGTGTGTGAAGTTTGAAACACAACAAACACGATTTGAGGACGAATTTTGCAATTCCTTACCTCAAGGTCAGTTTCTGCCGCCCGAGAGAAAATCCTGAAATTCTCCCTCTGTGATCAATGGCTAGGGCTGA
Organism: Neostapfia colusana; assembly: GCA_030760725.1. Taxonomy (NCBI): domain Eukaryota; kingdom Viridiplantae; phylum Streptophyta; class Magnoliopsida; order Poales; family Poaceae; genus Neostapfia; species Neostapfia colusana. Next base: position 49,655,212 of record JASWHV010000014.1, on the reverse strand, counting down.
ACTTCGGAGGTGAGCAACTAGGCTTGTAGGTGCACCGATGTGGTGTCTTTCTTGGGCGTGATCACTCCTGGTTTGGGCTGACCACGGCGACTTGTTCGGTTTCTTCAGTTTGAACGCGGGAGCAGCAGCAATTAAGCCGTTTCTAGGTGCAAGCAAGCACGAGACAGCGGAGAAAAGGGCTGGCCGGCTAGAGCACTGGTGGGCACAGCTTTTTCATGTGGAGAGCTCGGGCAAAGAAGGAGCAGTGCCGGTGTGTGATCGAGCCAAACAGAGGCAGCGCTGTGTTCTTCTCGGGAGTGAAGCAGAGAACGTGCACAAGCGAGAGAAAGCAAAACAGGGCTGGGGCACTCATGGTGTGTTGATCAGACCGGGCAAAGGATCAGGCAAAGAAGGAGGTGGCACCAAACTTGCCCCCGAAGTCCCCTGCCGGTGTGCTGTCGGGAGCAGGAGCGAGGGAGGAAAGACAGAGTCGGTTGAAGGCTTGTGTGTATGACATGTGGGATCCACCTGTCCCCCTTATCCCCCAATTTCCGTTTAAAATAGCAAACGAGCTCCAAATTTGATCAAACTCGGAGGATAGATCAAAAGAAATGTGAGCAACACAACGGTGCACTCAAATTTGAATTTCGGTGAAGTCAGAATTTGAAACTGAGATTTAAATTCAAATTCGAATTTTCTCCCGTTTAAATTCCAAAAAATAGGAAATCCTTTTCAAATGCTCCAAAAATTTGCCGGGCTACAGTGGATGTGTGGAGAAATAAATGGTAGCTTTAGATCTCCGTGTTCGGGAATTTTTGCATGTGCAAGTTTAGACTTGGAGCTCACACCTTTAAATTCAAAAGTTTAAATTCCCTCACATTTTCTCTGTGTGAATTGCTGCTCCACTTGCTAGAATTTTGGGATTTCACATCCCTCCCCCCTTAAAAAGAATCTCGTCCCGAGATTCCAAAAGAAGAGACAAGGCGGTCAAGGAAGGAATTGTGGCAGACCGGAATCCGCTCATCCAGGATCGCAGAGGGTGGTGCCGCACGATGCGACACCCGACAGCACACATTATAAGAACATCATTGTATTACATAGAAAATCAACTGACATGTACAAAGTAGTACAATACTTCAGTTACAAACTAGTGTTTATATTACATAGCGGAAACTAAATTTGTACAACTCACGCTCGTCTATCTAGCAAAAGTCGGTTGCCCAGCCCTAGGGCAACCCACACTAGCTGCCCTCCTCAGCTCAGCGCGGCATGTACGGCTCCCACTCAGCCATGGTCCCCGACGGAGGGTAGCCCTCACCGGTGGACTCGTAACCCGAGTCCGTGGGATGTTCCTCACCTGAAAAACACTTATAGCAGCAACCGTGAGCACGATGGCTCAACAAGACTTAACCGACTCACCTAGGCATGAAACTCGACGTGTAGTGTACAACGATCATGGGATGGTAAATTTCAGCAAATGGACATGCCTACAAGTTCATCCTTAGTTCATCTTTTAGCCACAAGTTAACAGTTTATGAATCTGAAATTTAGTGAGCAATATTTGGTGGCATACATGTAGCAATACAATTATATCATAACAGCAATACTGAATCAGCACATTTCATATATTAACCTACGTCACCACTCAGTGACCAAGTGGTACTCTTCACCGCGAGGGACGGCGAATCGACTCGATATACACCTGCAGGGATACCCAAAGAGCACGTCACGTACGCCCACCCGTGGAGCTGCACAGCACGCTCACTCGATGTCGTACGGGACAACCTTTCACCCAACAGCCCAAACATCGAACCGGTCACACCGAAACGAGCAGGAGGTTCCCTACACGGAGCATCTCTCTATGCCCATTAGCAGATTTCCACCTTGCTGCCCTCAGCCTACACCTATAAATCGGTGCGTTATGCCTCGACGCCCGGAGGTTTTGGATACATCGGTTTACCGGGGCCCATATATCCGATATGCCTTTGGTACGTTCAAACATGATCAGCGTGGGTCGCACACGGATCGGTCCTCAATCGACACGGACAGGGCCACACACACAAGACTTCCTCTTGCTGCGCCCTAGCCCCTGCCTAGTCTCATTTTCATTACTAAAGTGATCTCACATCACTCGAACCAATCCCGTGTGTCCCAAACCTAAACTCGCGAGTAGATTCCAACTACTCGACTTGTACCGAAGTTCTATGAATCATTAAGCATAGCCTGTCTACTCGAGGTCTTAGACACTACCCTCACTCTTATAGGACAATCTGGTTATGCATTTGGGGTCTCATCCATCCTACACCTAATGCACCAAAATATACCTCACACTAAGTATGTAAACAAAGCAAAACTTTATAAAATGGATTAATGCAAACCGGGACTTGCCTTGTTTCTGCTGGTAAGTGGTTAGGGCTTCGTCCGGAAGAAGGAAGTCGAGCACTTCCGGAGTTTCCTCCACTTCAGCGACTACACGTCAACGAGATACTATATGTTAATTCAAATGCAATGTTTAGAACTGAATAATTAATTGCTATAACACTAGCTAGCCCTCTCCTTTGGTTCTGAAATTTTTATGGTGGCTTGGTAGAGTCCTACCCAGAGTCTTGACCAAGTTTCATATGAAACAAAGTTCATTTGAGCTTTGTACAAACAAAAGCTTATTTGGTCAATATTAGAGCATCCAAGGAATTCCAGGGATTTTCATGGCTTCAACCATTACTTACTGGAAACTAGAATTTGAGATGGTTCAAATGGAATTGGTTTCATGTCATTTGAAGAATTCTAGATGGAGTTATGCCCTAAACAAGATTTGAGAAAATCTGAAAAATGTTTCTGGACATTTTTCTATTTTCTCAGGGCAGTTCACTTAATCACACCATTAGGGGGACTAAATGAACTTGTATGGGTCTGAAACTTTTACTGTGATTCAAGGATTTTACAATGAACCTCCAAGCAAAATTTCAGAATTTTTTATAAAGTAATTCTCCAGAAAAAATTCCTAACAGTTTACAATTTAGGGAATTAATTCTGGGAAACCATTAAGTTTCATGAGCTGAAATTTGTGTGGCTGGAAAGTACTAAAAAATCTGAGTTCAGAAAAATTTGGTTCACTGAATTTGGAGCTTCCTAGCAGAAGTTATGTGCAGTTGAAGTTTGAACTAAAACTGGAAAATCCCAGAAATGTTTAAACTCTGCGGGTGGGCCCCACCACCAGCCTTCTTCCTCCTCGCGCGCGCCTGCAAGTTCGACGGCGGTGCCCTCCGGCGAGGTTCGCCGGAACTGACTTCCCGACCGCCCACAGCGCTAGAACTGGCCGCCTAGCCCTATCTCGCCACGTGGAACTTGTCTCGGGGGTCCGAGCTCGCCGGTGGTGACCGGAAACGGCCGTGCGACGTCAACCGCGGAGGTTAGGGCTCCGGCGAGGTTGTTATCGCTCTCTGAGGCATGAAAAGAGTCACAGTTTGCTCGGGGAGCACCAGTGGGTCACGAGGAACCCGACGTGAGCAGCCTCGGAAGCTAAAAGTGCCCGCAAACCCCCTCTCGACGGCGACCCGAGCCGTGTTTGAACCGGCGGCTAGGGAAAGTACTATAACTCGGCCATTTATGGACGGTTGTGCTTAGTTTTGCTTCTCGGAGGGACGCTATGAGGTGTAGGAGCTACTTGCGAGCTAGCTTGACCCTTGATTAATCATGTAAGCCGAATTTTTGGTTTTAGCCGAGCTCGGTCAGTTGCACTAGTGTTCGGGACTTTCTATAATTCTTGCTACCCGATGGATTATTTGCCGAATGGTTTGCGGATACACCATCTAGGGATCCCCACGCACCTTTCTTGTGTAGCACGTGGTCGGCAAGGATGGCCGGATTGGGCTGTCGACGGTGAGCCGAACCACAGCTCCGCCGGTTCCTTCCGGTTTTTGGACTCCGATGGCTTAAACCACGCACACCCGAGTGCAACCTGCTGGTGCAGCACGGGGAACAGTTAGAGCACCCCTTGGCGTTTCTTTTTGCTGCAGGGACCGCGGGTGATCGATGATCGGCACTGGTGCGCGCCGAGGCTCGAAGGCGCGGTCGCCGCTGCCGGTTTTTCGTGCGCGCGGGAGCTGAGCAGAGCGGCGCAGGCGAGGGAGGCAGAGAAAACGGTTTGTGCCGTGTACGTGGTGATCGGCAGGGGGGCCCGAGCTAATCCAGGCATGCGCTGGCGAGGCTGGGAGGCGGCAACAGCCCCGGCGGCTGATCGACGACCACCGAGTGGGTTTCCCTCTGAGCACAGTCACTGGCCAGTGGGCCCATCTCTCCCCCCTAATCCTTTTTCCAAATTCTTCTGTAAATATCCCAGCTACTCTCCATTGAATGAGAGACTTAAGCACCAAGTCACAGTTTGAATTTGGTTTCCTCAATTTGGAATTGATTTGGCTATATTTGTTGCATATTTGAACTGAAATTCAAATTCAGTTTTGAATTAATGCAAATTTAGCTCCCGACAAGATAAAGTCCAATGAGGATGAAAATTTGTGGGATAACTCAGAAAACTATGCTGAGTTTGAATATGAAGTCAATATTTGAATTCAAGTGATGAAAGTTGCTGCAATTTGAATTTGCATTCAAATTGGCCCCTTTTTGAATTGTCTACAAAAGTGCCTCAAAAAGTGTTGGATTTGCATGAAGTTTGGCCTGAGCCTTCCCATGAATTTTTAAGGTCTAGGGGTGAGCTCAACCTTTCATGTTCATGTGTAGAAATCGTACTTTTTGGAAGTTAGGTTTTCCCCTCTAATCACCCTTTTGATGGTGGTTACTTGCTCTTCACAAGTGTTCATGAGCTATCCACAAAATGAGCTGTAGTGTTGTGAGGTGATGACATGATCACTTTTGCAAGTCACTTTCTTGGGCTTTTACATCCCTCCCCCCTTAAAAGAATCTCGTCCCGATATTATAAAAGAAGAGACAGCGATGTAAGAGGAGATTACCCATGATGAGATGACATGAAATCCGGGTAGTTTGAGCGAAGGAATTCCTCGCTCTCCCACGTTGCTTCTTCGGCGGTGTGGTTACTCCAGAGTATCTTGTAGAACCACAACGTTTGGCTACGTGTGGTCCGGGCCTTCTCATTAATAATTGCCACCGGATATTCATCATATGTCAAATCCGGTTGCAGCTCACCGATGTCTTCGGTGGGAACAGCGGCTGTATACTTCAGACATTTTCGCAGTTGTGAAACATGGAAAACATCGTGAACACCAGCAACAGATGCCGATAGTTCCAGTCTATACGCCACTGGTCTACACTTCTCGGTGATGGCATAAGGTCCAATGAAACGGGGAGAGAGTTTCCCCTTCACGCCGAACCGGTGCACGCCTTTCATCGGAGATACACGGAGGTACACGTGCTCTCCGACGTCAAAGTGCCGCGGCCTACACCCCTTATCAGCGTAGCTCTTCTGCCGGGATTGAGCGGCCTGCAAGTTAGCTTGAATCATCCGAACGCACTCTTCAGCGTCGTTCACCACATCAACCCCGAATGTGACCCTTTCACCGGACTCGCACCAGTTTAATGGGGTGCGGCATTTGCGACCGTAGAGAGCCTCATAGGGTGCCATCATATACTCGCTTGATAGCCATTGTTGTATGAGAATTCCGCCAACGGTAGGTGATCATCCCAGTTCCTACCGTGGTGGATGGCACATGCTCTCAACATGTCTTCCAGTACTTGGTTTACTCTCTCTGTTTGGCCATCTGTCTGAGGATGATAGGCGGAGCTTCTAATCAGCTTAGTACCCAAAGCAGCGTGCAACCGCTCGCAGAAACGAGGTACAAATAGTGCCCCTCGGTCTGAGACTATGGTCTTGGGTACCTCATGCAAGCATAGGATTCTTGCAATATGCAACTCCGCATATCTGTTGGCATCGAAATGTGTATGCACGGGAATGAAGTGAGCCGACTTGGTTAACCGGTCAACGATCACCCAAATGGAATCATGCTTGTTGAAAGTCAGGGGTAATCCCACAATGAAATCCATGCTCACATCCTCCCATTTCCATGCTGGAATTTTCAGGGGTTGCAGCAGCCCTGATTTCCTCATATGATCAGCTTTCACTCGTCTACACGTATCACACTCGGATACGTACTTCGCTACTTCCCGCTTCATCCGTGTCCACCAAATTTTCTTTTTCAAATCTTGGTACATTTTGTTGCTGCCTGGATGAATGGAGTATTTAGACAAGTTAGCTTCATCAAGAATCTTCTTTCTCAGCTCCATATTCCGGGGTACGACTATGCGGTCATTGAACCACAGCATTCCCTCATCATCTTTCCGGAAACATTTGGTTTCTCCGTTGTCTATCTGTGAGACCTATGTGTGCTGAATACATTGGCAATTAGGATAAAAGTTAGCATAAACATTCAAAGTTTTGAATATTGCCAAAACATTCTTCTGTGGCAAGGTCCGACAAGTTCTTTGTTAGTTCCGCCAAGTGTTGGAAAGGTCCGACGCAAGGTCCGGAGAGCTCCTGCAAGGTCCGGAGAGCTTCTGTGAGGTCCGGAGCTTGTTTTTAGGGAGCTCCCGTGAAGTTCAACTCATAGAACTGCAGCGTCTTATTTTTGCTTTTAACTCACAATGTTTCAAACTTGCTTTATGAGAAGGTTTGCTTAGTATTAATTTGCTAAGTTTTTGGTGTGTTTTGGTGGTTATGGCTGTTATCATTTGATATGGTTTGCAACATGCTTATGTGACGTGCTCATGTAAGGTGTTGTGGTTTTCGAACTAACGTGAGTCAAGTCGAGGACTTGTGCTCGGAAGAATTGGTTGTTTATTCATGTGCAGGTGTTGCTTGAGTTCAAGACATGGCTGGTGACGGGATCCTTGGACTAGTCTTAGGGAGGAGATGAGGTTCCAACAACCAAGTTCGGGAGGAGCTGTGGTTGAGTTGATCGGGAGGTCGCGCATCATGTTTGGATCAAGGGCAGTGCATATGAAGATTGCGTGTACATTGTTGGAAGGTGTTTGCACGTGTGCAAGGAGTTCATGGACGTGGCAACATTGTTCCAAGGCGTGATGAAGAGAAGTGGACGTAAAGAATTGGTCGGAAAGGTCCAACCGGCTGGATTGCGTACTCAGGCTGAGGCTGAGTCGGATATGGCTCAAATATGGAAGATTTGAGTTGGTTATGATAGGATTTCGTGCTAGGCACGAAGTTGAGTTGTTTTAGTAATGTTTAGGACGTTCCTAAGGTGTTTGGAAGTCTCACGATTGCTTCTATCTGCGAATAGGAGAGTCCTGAGCAGTTATGGTAAGTTAGGATACGAGTCCAATTAGGAGTAGGAGTGCTAGATTGGATTGTTTAGTCTGAGGGCTGGCTATAAAAGCAAGGGAGGCCAGAGCTCTCGTTGGTAGAGAACTTTAGGATGTTCCTCTTGTGTTTCTATTGAATAAAGTTCATAGTTTCGAGGAGCTTTTGTGCCTTGTTCGTCCGACTTGTTTTTCGTCAAGTCTTTCTCGCCGAGTTTCTGGACAGACCGACGTTGCTTCGGTGTTTCGTTCATAACTCGAGTTTTACAGATCCGATTGACGTGATTCTTTCTGTCTTGTCTTCACAACTCAATTATCTATCATCTGTGAAATTGTCACGAGCTTCGGATCTGTAGTTTTTGAGATACACGAGTTTCTTTGCAGTGTTGTAGATCTGTTTTATATCGGGTAGAACAGATTGATCTTCGTTTAATGTTTTGATCATATCTCAAGTTTTACTTCGTGTTTTCAAGTGATTCTTGTTGCATTAGATCCGTGACTTGATTCTCTACCTCTCTACTTGATTTGTCACGGTTGAACACGTTTGAAAACACTTGCACTCACGGTTTCTTTAACCGATTGATTTTTGCTGAGGGGTTTTTGTTGTTTCCGCTGCGAAAAGTTTTAATCTACCATTCACTCCCCCTCTGGTAGCTTTTCACGTGCTCTTCGATCCTACAATTGGTATCAGAGCCAAGGTGCTCTAATCTTTGTGATTTGCACGTGTTTTGACTAACCATCATGGAGAAGTACTCCGCAAAACCTTGTGTGTTCAATGGCATCGATTTTAAGGTTTGGAAGGTGCGGATGGAGGCCTACATACAGGCGCAAGGCTTCGCCATATGGGAAAAGGTCTACCGGAACTTCTATGTACCACCCAATGATCAAGTTACGGCTGCAAACATGAGAGATGTTGACAACAACAACAAGGCTCGCAACTTGATCATCCAAGGATTGACTCAAAGCGACTTCGACCGTGTTGCACACCTCCGATCTGCATATGATGTTTGGCAAGCTCTTTGTTACTACCATGAAGGATCCAATATCATTAAGGAGGTAAGGAAAGATATGTTCAAGAAAGAATACATGCGTTTTGAGATGCAACCCGGTGAGTCAATTGGCGACCTTTTTGCTCGCTTTAATAAAATTCTCAGCAACTTGCATAGTGTCAATGTTAACTTTTCAGATGCTGAAAATGATAGACAATTGCTAGGAGCATTAGATATGTCAATTTGGGAGATGAAAGTTACATCTATTCGTGAATCTACTGTCATGAGTTCTCTTACTTTAGACGTGCTTTATTCTAAATTGAAAACTCATGAAATTGACATCATCTCACGTAAAAACCCCAACAAGTCTATTGCATTTGTTTCGCAACGTGACATGTCTAGTTCTAGTCAATCATCATCTAGTGGTGCACTCTCTTTGCTGTCCTCTCTAACCTTTGAACAGATTGAAGAGTTTCCAGAGGAGGAGCTTGCACTCATCTCTACTCGGTTCTCAAAAGCATTGCAAAATGTGAGAACTAGAAGGAGAGAAAGCTCCGGACCTCAACGATATTTTGAATGTGGTAAGACAGGACATTTTCGTACGGAGTGCCCTAACCTTTCAGGTCCGACTTCACGTGAAGAAAAGCAAACAAGGCCGAAGAAATCGTTTGCAAAGAATAAGAAGAAGAAAGAATTATCAATGCGCAACATAGTGCATAGTATGATCTCTGCACTTCAAGATTTCGGCTCAAGTGATGTGGACACCGGTAGTGATGAAGATGAAGAAGCTATGGCAAATATGTGCTGCATGGCGAGCAAGTCAAGTTCAAGCTCCGAGGAGGCAGAACACAACAGCGACGATGAAGAGGTATGTCCCACTTGCGAAGAAATGTGTGATGCTATTTCTTGTGCCACTGTTATATTAAAGAAAAAGGATAAAAACTTAGGAACAATGCTGTTAAAATTGAATCACTAGAATCTGAAATTAATCGTTTAAAAACTTTGATTCCTAGTGATGATTCTTGTTCCTCATGTGATTTGATTTATGAACAATTATCCTCTTTAAGAAGTGCACACGCATCTACACTTGATAAACTTGAAATTGAAAAGAACAAAGAGCTTGCTGCACTTAATGATAAAAATTTGAAAGATGCTTGTTGTTCTACAATTGATTTGCATTGTTCTTCATGTGATGATCTGAATAAGAAACTAAATGATGCTATGAATGAGATTTCTATTTTGAACAATGCTTTACGTGTGCATGAAGTTAAATATTGTTCAAATTGCAAACTAAAAGGAAAAACTTCATGTGAAAACTGCTTTGATCTGTCCAATAAACTTGATGACATGCATAGGACACTAGATCGGTTTTCTAATGCAAATAAGAACCTAAACTTGCTGCTGAATTCTTCCAAGTCTTGTAATGATAAAACTGGTTTAGGTTTTAATTCTCATGCTCATGCTAAGGCACACCCACCTAAAGTTGTAAAGTCATTAGGAAGCGGTTTGATTCAAACAGCTCCTAGACAAAAAGAGGTGATTTTCAAATCTGCAGGAGTACTGTCCCATTCGGGTTCTAATAAACGTGTCGCTTGCTCATCTAGACATGATAATAAGGTTATTTTTCATTGTACCTATTGTGATAGAGATGGTCATGTCATTGATTTCTGTTATAGACTAGCTAAACACAATAAGAAACAAAGAATACTTGCTAGATCACATAACAACCAAGCAAAATCTGCTAGACCGAATGTTCGGAGCTTGCAACCTGCTGTAATGAGTCAAAAACTTGCTCCCGGACCTACTGTTTTTTGTGCTACATATAACACATCTTCTAAGTCAGTAGTTGGGAACAAAAAAATTCGATGTTTGGCTCATAAACCTGCTGTACCTTCTCAGCTTTCGCGTGTTATTCCTGCTGGACGTCGTGTGACTCAGTACTGGATTCCTAAAAGTCTTTTAACTAACCCCAGTATTGATTCATCGACGTATTGTGCTGCTGTGTAGGTTTCACGTTTGAGGAAGGAGAACATTTGGATTGTGGATTCAGGTTGCTCACGCCACATGACCGGTAACAAAGAATGGTTCTCCTCTCTCTCTTTTGTGTCACGTGTAGAAAATGTTACTTTCACCGATAACTCTTCTACTCCCATAATTGCTAAGGGTTCGGTTAGAGTAAACAATCTCTACACTTTGAAAGATGCGGCACTTGTTAAAAATTTGAAATACAACTTGCTTTCGGTTTCACAATTGCTAGATGAAAATCTAGAGGTTAGCTTTGCTAAAAATTGCTGCAAGGTTGTAGATTCAAAAGGTGAGCTTTTGTTTAACATGTCTAGGTTTGGAAGAGTTTTTAAAGCTGATTTTGATTTGTCAACTTCTAAGCATCGGTGTCTAGTTGCTAATGATACAAAGGATCTATATTTTGGCATCGTAGACTTGGTCACATAGACTTTGATCATCTCACTCGTGTTAGTGCTCTCGATCGCATACGTGGGCTGCCGAAGCTTAAAAAGGACAATGATATTGTGTGCTCTTCTTGTAGACATGCTAAGTTTGTTGCAGGTTCACATGCTCCTCTCACAATGACCATGACAGCTGAACCGGGACAACTTTTACATCTTGACACAGTAGGTCCGGCATGTGTTTAATCCTTCGGAGGTAAATGTTATGTGCTTGTGATTGTTGATGATTATTCCAGATATTCTTGGGTTTATTTTATGGCATCTAAGAATGAAGCTTTTAGTCATTTTAGAACTTTATTTCTTAGATTATCTATTGATCACCCAGGATCATTAAACGCAATTAGAAGTGATAACGGAACTGAATTTAAAAACCAATCCTTTGATCACTTTTGTGCTGAAAATGGAATAGATCATCAATACTCTTCACCCTATGTACCAAAACAAAATGGTGTCGTAGAAAGAAAGAACAGGACCTTAGTTGAGATGGCTAGGACTATGCTTGATGAATATCAAACTCCTAGGAAATTTTGGGCTGATGCAATTGCAACCGCTTGTTATGTCTCAAATCGTGTTTTCTTGCGTGCTAAGCTTGGAAAAACCCCATATGAGCTCCGGTTTGGACATAGGCCTAGTGTTACACACTTTAGGATTTTTGGTTGCAAATGCTTTGTTAAGAAACATGGTAATCTTGATAAATTTGAAGCTAGATCTGTTGATGGCATGTTTCTTGGTTATCCATCTCATACTAGAGGCTACCGTGTGCTTTTACTTGACACTAACAAAATTGTGGAGACTTGCGAGGTTTCTTTTGATGAAGCTAGCCCAAGTACTAGCTCCGATATTGCAGGTACGGATCCATATCCGCAGGGGGAGAGTATTTTTATTGAAGAAGATGAAGAAGTGGTGCTGCTGCCCGAAAACTCAGAAGTAAATAACGATCAAGCTGCTGATTTTGCACCACAACCAGCACCAACAGTCACTACTGCTGGTTCGGATCTTCCTCAATCAACAAGCTCTCCTAATCAAAGGTCCGAACATGAAGAAGAAGGTGCTTGTGAAGTGTCTTCTCCCCTCCGAGTACTCAAAAGTCATCCTCCACAACAAATCATTGGAAGCTTGCATGAACGAGTGACTCGGTCCAGGTTTTGCGATCCAAATTCTCATGCTCATTCTGCTTTTGTTGCTTCTTTTGAACCCAAGGATATATCACACGCACTCACTAATGAATCTTGGATTAATGCCATGCAAGAAGAGTTAGAAAATTTTGAAAGAAATAATGTTTGGAAACTTGTACCTCCACCTCAAGGCCACACATTAATTGGAACTAAATGGGTATTTAAAAATAAGCAAAGTGAGGATGGGGTTGTGGTTAGGAATAAAGCTAGGTTGGTTGCTCAAGGTTTCACTCAAATTGAAGGTCTAGATTTTGATGAAACATTTGCTCCTGTTGCTAGATTAGAAGCTATAAGAATTTTATTAGCATTTGCTGCATCTAAATGTTTCAAGTTATATCAAATGGATGTTAAAAGTGCTTTTCTTAATGGCTACATAGAGGAGGAGGTTTATGTTAAGCAGCCACTGGGTTTTGAAAATCCAAATTTTCCTAATCATGTTTACAAACTGTCCAAAGCCTTGTACGGTCTAAAACAAGCCCCTAGAGCATGATATGATAGGTTAAAAACATTCTTTCTTGAAAAGTGGTTTACCATGGGCAAGGTTGATAAAACTCTTTTTGTACTTAAGCATGGCAATGACTCATTATTCGTTCAAGTGTATGTGGATGATATTATCTTTGGTTGGGCTTCTCATGATCTCGTGTCCAAGTTTTCAGCTATGATGAGTTCAGAATTTGAGATGAGTATGATGGGAGAACTCACATACTTTTTGGGGCTGCAAATCAAGCAAACAAAAGAAGGAACTTTTGTGCATCAAACTAAGTATACAAAGGACCTTCTTAAACGCTTCAACATGGACAAATGCAAGCCTCTTCGGACACCAATGGGAACAGCAACAACACTTGAACTTGCCGAAGATGGTGACCCGGTCGATAAAAAAGAATACAGAAGTATGATTGGATCACTTTTGTATTTCACGGCGTCAAGACCGGACATACAATTCAGCGTATGTCTTTGTGCACGTTTTCAAGCTTCTCCACGTGCTTCACATCGCCAATCCATCAAAAGGATTCTCAGGTACCTACATGGAACTCAAGAATTTGGCATTTTTCTTCCTTCTTCCTCAACCGTTTCTTTGAAAGCTTTTTCGGATGCTGATTTTGGGGGTTGTAGGATTGATAGGAAAAGTACTTCGGGTGCTTGTCATTTTCTTGGTAATTCACTTGTTGCTTGGTCCTCTAGAAAACAAAGTTCAGTTGCACAATCCACAGCCAAATCTGAATATGTAGCTGCGGCTAGCGCTTGGTCACAAATTCTTTGTATTGTTCAAACACTTAAGGACTATGGAGTTGATTTAGATAGTGTTCCACTGTTTTGTGATAACACTAGTGCAATTTGTATTGCTAAAAACCCCGTGAAACACTCTAGAACTAAGCACATTGACATTAGGTATCACTTTCTTCGTGATAATGTTGAAAAAGGAAACATTGTGCTTCACCATGTCGATACCGAACAACAATTGGCTGATATTTTTACAAAACCTTTGGATTTCACTCGTTTTTGTTTCATTCATAGTGAAATAGGGGTTATGCATCCTCATGGCTTAAATTGAGGTGGAGTTTTTGAAACTTTGAAAGGCTTTGTGTGAATCTGAAACTAAAATAATATGAGCATAGTATTTCATACATATATGACTTTGTGATTCCTTTTACAGACTAAAAGTTCTTACTACATTACTCATGTTATACATTTTGTAGTTTTTGCCATGACTAGTAATTGGAATAAATACTTACACTAAATCTGGTCATGATCGAACTTTCTTGCTGTTTTGAACTTGTTGCGTGCTCACAAGTGCTTTTAATCATAAAAAAATAATCAAGTGATCAGCTCACATGTTGAGTTTTCAAATAAAAAATTGAGAAAAGATCAAGAGAATATGCATGCATCGCACTTCTTCTTTTGAGATTGCTTATCATTGCACTAAGATATGAACTTGGAAGGAATTGTGTATGACTAAAACCATGTCCTTAAGCTTCTGATTGTCAAATGACATAGGCTTGGCTTGGTTGGTTAGAATAAGGCTGATGCGGCATATAATCTCTTGCAAATATCATATGATCAACTTTGTTCCTTAAATGATTATGAATAATAAAAATGCTGCAACAAGTGTCATGTTTTCAGGTTTTGAAATAGTTGAGTAAGGGAGATCATGACTTGCTTAAACTGAAAAATACATTTGATCTCTAGCATGGCTTACACTACTTTATGTATCTCATTGATGTGATAGTGTAAGTAACCTGATAGTATGACTTGGATGAGCTTTGTTTTGTATGTATATGTTATAATATGCTCATAACATTTAAAATTTTCTCTTTTGAACGTTGCTGAATACATTGTCAAAGGGGGAGAAATATGTATAAGGAGAGATTTTTTTTACACTTTGCATATGTTATACACTTTCTTCCTTCTCTGATTTTAAAAAATGGGGATAAATTAATAAAGGGGGAGAAATGAGTTTTCAAAGCTTTTCAAAACTTTTCACAAGCCAATGTTCGGATTTTAATTGGTGTTGCCAATGCATTCATCAAGGGGGAGATTGTGAGACCTATGTGTGCTGAATACATTGGCAATTAGGATAAAAGTTAGCATTAACATTCAAAGTTTTGAATATTGCCAAAACATTCTTCTGTGGTCCGACAAGTTCTTTGTTAGGTCCGCCAAGTGTTGGCAATGTCCGACGCAAGGTCCGGAGAGCTCCTGCAAGGTCCGGAGAGCTTCTGTGAGGTCCGGATCTTGTTTTTAGGGAGCTCCCGTGAAGTTCAACTCGTAGAACTGCAGCGTCTTGTTTTTGCTTTTAACTCGCAATGTTTCAAACTTTCTTTATGGGAAGGTTTGCTTAGTATTAATTTGCTAAGTTTTTGGTGTGTTTTGGTGGTTATGGCTGTTATCATTTGATATGGTTTGCATCATGCTTATGTGACGTGCTCATGTAAGGTGTTGTGGTTTTCGAACTAACGTGAGTCAAGTCGAGGACTTGTGCTAAGAAGAATTGGTTGTTTATTCATGTGCAGGTGTTGCTTGAGTTCAAGACATGGCTGGTGACGGGATCCTTGGACTGGTCTCAGGGAGGAGATGAGGTTCCAACAACCAAGTTCGGGAGGAGCTGTGGTTGAGTTGATCGGGAGGCCGCGCAGCATGTTTGGATCAAGGGCAGTGCATATGAAGGTTGTGTGTACGTCGTTGGAAGGTGTTTGCACGTGTGCAAGGAGTGCATGGACGTGGCAACATTGTTCCAAGGCGTGATGAAGAGAAGTGGACGTAAAGAATTGGTCGGAAAGGTCCAACCGGCTGGATTGCGTACTCAGGCTGAGGCTGAGTCGGATATGGCTCAAATATGGAAAATTTGAGTTGGTTATGATATGATTTCGTGCTAGGCACGAAGTTGAGTTGTTTTAGGAATGTTTAGGACGTTCCTAAGGTGTTTGGAAGTCTCACGATTGCTTCTATCTGCGAATAGGAGAGTCCTGAGTATTTATGGTAAGTTAGGATACGAGTCCAATTAGGAGTAGGAGTCCTAGATTGGATTGTTTAGCCTGAGGGCTGGCTATAAAAGCAAGGGAGGCCAGAGCTCTCGTAGGTAGAGAACTTTGGGCTGTTCCTCTTGTGTTTCTATTGAATAAAGTTCATAGTTTCGAGGAGCTTTTGTGCCTTGTTCGTCCGACTTGTTTTTCGTCAAGTCTTTCTCGCCGAGTTTCTGGACAGACCGACGTTGCTTCGGTGTTTCGTATATAACTCGAGTTTTACAGATCCGATTGACGTGATTCTTTTTGGGTTGTATTCACAACTCAATTATATATCATCTGTGAAATTTTCACGAGCTTCGGATCTGTAGTTTTTGAGATACACGAGTTTCTTTGCAGCGTTGCAGATCTGTTTTATATTGGGTAGAACAGATTGATCTTCGTTTAATGTTTTGATCGTATCTCAAGTTTTACTTCGTGTTTTCAAGTGATTCTTGTTGTATTAGATCCGTGACTTGATTATCTACCTATCTACTTGATTTGTCACGGTTGAACACGTTTGAAAACACTTGCACACACGGTTTCTTTAACCGATTGATTTTTGCTGAGGGGTTTTTGTTGTTTCCGCTGCGAAAAGTTTTAATCTACCATTCACCCCCCCTCTGGTTGCTTTTCACGTGCTCTTCGATCCTACACTATCCGTCTCCGGAGATGTGCCATGCCCTTGTCAATCTTCTGAGCTGCAATGATGTCCTCCCTAATGGTAGGGATGAGGGCCAGGTTGTAGAGCGATCCATAAGGAACCAAGTTTAAACGCGGCTCTTTCCCCTCCACCGGTGTAATGGTGAGGTTACGGACATGTGATTTCTGACTCAACGTGTCGGCAACCACATTCGCCATGCCGGGGTGGTAATGAATCTCAATCTCATAATCTTTGATTAGTTCTAACCACCTCCTTTGCCTCATATTCAGCTCCTTCTGGGTGAAAATGTACTTCAGTCTCTTGTGGTCGGTGTAGAGATGCACCAAATTCCCCAGGAGATAGTGCCTCCAAATTTTCAACGCCAAAACCACAGCAGCGAGCTCAAGATCATGAGTCGGATAATGCTGCTCATGGTTCCGAAGTTGGCGTGAGCCATCTGCGACCACACGTCCTTCCTGCACCAACACGCAGCCAAGCCCAATACCGGACGCATCACAATATACGCCGAAGGGCTTAGTTGTATCCGGTTGAGCTAAGACCGGGGCTGTTGTGAGATGCTTCACTAATGCTTGGAACGCTCCTTCGCATGCCCTGTTCCAAAACATATTTTGTTCCCTTCTTCAATAAATCTGTTATCGGCTTAGCAAGCTTGGAGAAGCTTGGAATGAATCTCCGGTAATATCCCGCTAAGCCGAGGAAGCTTCTGACTTCATGGACAGAAGTAGGGGCTTTCCATTTCAGCACTTGCTCAGTTTTGCTTGGGTCAACCGCAACGCCTTCCGCTGAGATGATATGTCACAAAAATGGCACTTGGCTGATCCAAAACTCACATTTCCTGAACTTGGCATATAGCTTATGGTCCCTTAGGGGTTGAAGAATGATCCTCAAGTGTTCGGCGTGTTCTGCATCTGTCTTGGAATAAACCAAGATATCATAAATGAACACCACAACGAACTTGTCCAGCTCCGGCATGAACACCGAGTTCATGAGATACATGAAATGTGCCGGAGCATTAGTGAGACCAAAAGACATGACGAGATACTCATATAAGCCATATCTCGTCGAGTAGGCCGTCTTCAGGATATCCTACGCCCGGATTTTTATTTGATGATATCCAGAGCGAAGGTCCATATTGGAGAACACACTTCCACCCACAAGTTGATCAAACAGGATGTCAATGCGGGGAAGTGGGTATTTGTTCTTGATGGTGACAGCGCTGAGCGGCCGGTCGTCCACACACAGCCTCAAGGTTTCATCCTTTTTCTTTACGAACAGCGCCAAGCATCCCCAAGGCGAGGAACTCGGTCTAATGAAACCTTTGCTCAACAGATCATTGAGCTGTTCTTTCAGTTCAAACAGCTCGTTCGGAGCCATTTTGTATGGTATCCGTGAGATAGGCGTAGTCCCGGGTGCAAGCTCAATCTTGAACTCGACATCCCACTCAGGTGGCATTCCCGGAAGATCGTCCGGAAACACGTCGGGGTACTAAGGGACTACGGGAATGTCCTCTAACTTGAGAGCTTCAGTATTATTAATCGCTGAAACCTCCCGGACTGGATTATCTAATATGAGGGACTGTGGACGGTGTAGTGGGGAGTTTTGGTGAACCATCCGTGATAATGTTTCTAGGACAGCGCCTTGGTAGCTTAGCCGTGACATCCCTAAGATTGCATCAATCTTCTGCCCCTCAAGAATAATCATAGTGGTGGGATATATCTTCCCACCTAAGCACAGAGGTGCTTTCGGAATCATCATAGTTGCTGAAATATTTCCTCCCGGTGAGCAGATCATATAAGAGCACTCGGTTGGAAAGGCTTCCAGTTGATGCTTAACCACATATGATGCACTTATGAAGTTGTGGGTTGCAACCGAATCAAATAATATGATGATTGCTTGGTCGCTGAGAGTGAACGTACCCGCCAGCACATTGTCTCCCTCTGGGGCGTCCTCATTGTCGAGGTTGCGAACGCCCCAGTCCGCTGACCAACCTTCTTGACCGGAGGTCGGCCTCGAGCACCGCCCTGAAACTGGGCTTGCCCACTGCTCTGCTGCCCCTGGGGACAGTCCTTCGAGAAATGGCCCGCCTGGCCAACATAAAGCATGTGTAGCGAGGCGGTCCTCCACTGATCGGTAGACGGAAACCTGGGGCGCGTTGTGGCGGTGGAAACGCCCGGGGTACCATCTGCTGCTGCTGTTGCGGTCGCGGTGGTGGCACCGGCAGTCGGAACGGGGGTGACTGGAACGAACGACCCCCGAACTGCTGAGGTCGCGCCGGTGGATGCCACTGCTGACCGGATGGTGTTCGATACACCATGCTGTATTTTGGGGGAGCTCCACCCCCACCGTTGGGTGGAGTGCTGTGCTTCCGCTGCTCAGCCACCAACTCCCGCTGAGCATCTTCTTGCATGATCGCGGCATTAACGAGATCGTTGAAGGTGCCGCGATTGCATTGGACGAGATGCGTCTTCATCTAGGGGTGTAACTCCCGATAGAAGTGCTCCCGCTTCTTCTCCTCGGTGGAGACGTAATCCAACGCATATTGCGCTAGACGGTTGAAGGCACGAGAGTAGTCATGGGCACTCCTCCCACCCTGCTTCAGCTCCAAAAACTCTTGGAACTTCCGCTTCATTATCCCGGGAGGGATATGGTAGGCGCGGAACGCCTCCCAGAATTCTTCCCACTCCACGGCCTGGCCAGCCAGACGTGAGGCGACATAATTCGCCCACCACGCACCAGCGGCACTGTGAAGCTGCTGCGCCGCGAACAGAGTCTTCTGCCGCTCCGTACATTGGAGCAGCCCGAACTTGGACTAAATTGTCCGCAGCCAGTTGTCGGCCTCCAGGGGTTCTGCTGCGTCAGTGAACACCGGAGGGTGCGTACTCATGAAGTCCGAGTACGTCACATCACGGGGCTCACGAGGCTCCCTCTCTTGACGCCCCCCTGCCTGGGACGCATTCCGCACGATCATGCAGAGCAGGTCGGTCTTCTCCTCACGACCACCCACCAGTGCCGCAATCACATCCGCTAGCGTAAGCGGAGGCGGCGGCGGTGGTTGTTGCTGCGGGGTGCTGTCGTAGGCAGGTGGCTGGGAGTCATCACCCCCCTGCTGGCTAGAGCCACCAATCTCATGCATGGTCCAAGTGCGAACCATCTGCAACCATACGACAATAAACATCAGTCCTGCAACATACCTCATGCAGTACAATAAAATAGGCGTAAAACATAATGACAGTAAAACATGCGATACATCTCGTATACTGATAATGTAATAACTTTGCACAAGCTACACCATTACCAGACCAAATACAAGCTAGTTAAATCCAATTTCATGGACTCCCTCTTTGGATGTTCATCTCAACTAGGTTTGGTCACTACGAGACGTTAATATCGCTTTGCCATCACGTATACTACATTTTTATCTTCAATACGACACAAACATGGTCTCTAGAAAAAGAAGCTTGAGCCAGACATAGACTCAAATCTTTCACTAGTTGAAGATAATTGCACATGAGTATGTTCTAACCCATTGGAAGTTCTTAAACCCCCTAGGGTACAACAATCTCTCAAATGAGTTTAACTATCATTTCTCAACCAGTTTCTACATATCCCAGATTTTGATCTGGTGCTGGGCATTTTCATGACTGAAGCTGAATACCAAAGTTAAAGTTAACTTCAGCATATTTCCAACGAGAACTTATTTGCCCTCATATCAGCTCTGTTTTAAAAGTTATGGTAATTCAAAATCACAGAATTTCTGGAAGAATTTCAACAGCACCTCCTTTGGAAGTTGCTGTTTTCAACTCTGATTTCCGCTTCATTCCGTGCTGCAATTGCAGAAACTTTAAATTACAAAGATGTAACACCTTTCCTACCCTTTCCAAAGATGTATCATATGATAATTTCAGATTTTTCTACATGAAGTTATGCTTGAAAAACAGAACAGTCCAGAGAGTGTTTTAAATCTGTCCTGGTTCCGGACAGTTTACAATCCTGTGGGATTTAAGCCATCTTAAGGTGTGATTCAGCTCTGGGAGTCTGTAACAAAGTTGTAGAGTGCTTAAACACCTTTCTATAACTATATCCCACACCTCCATTGGCTAAATGATCTGTGAGTTATGCTCTGTCAAAGTTCAGCAAACTTGCTGCTGAAAACAGAGCACTCTGTTTTTCCATCCCTTTGACTACACTGATCAACTATTAAATTTTTCTACCCAACCAGGGTCCTAAATGTTGAAACTTAGTGATTATAATTCCTTGTTATCATTATCTTTCACGCACATGCCTATGGTATGTCGGTACTACGTTCCTCACAAAACGAAAATCCTAACCGGATTATACCGGCATATACGTCTCAATTGTGGCACTAAACGGTCTCTCGCACACGCGTACTACACGGGATACATACGTGGTTAGTACCTGCAGAATACCACACAATAATGATGCACTCAAAGGTTATTTTCACTTTAGCCAGGTCCATATTTAAAAGTAAATACAAATGCCCGTATCATTGCCATACGGCCGTCCTTAAGCCACGTCTCAAGGTACGTGATCGTGTATCAACACCACACGACGGGGAACCCGGGTAGAGCGCGAACGGGTCGTCACGGTTGGGAATTTTATCACCCCAACAGATTCCACCTACTTCAATGCAGGGCACGCCGATGGCAAGCGCTGCGTATGTCCTCCTGGGCTATTTCTAGACGAACACACTATCGCCTTATTGACCACACGATGGGGTCTCCTCTTGCTTGCCTAATGCATGCTAGGGATCAGTGTTTCATATGAACTCAGGAACATGAAGAGTCCAAGAGTTTCATATTGACGTCTCACACCAAGCTGTGAGACCTATCCCTGAACAACGTTCCTCGTCAGGGGAGCTAACCGAAATTGAACCGCTTTCGGTAGCGTGCCTTACCATTCTTACCTGAGCATAGGTGCGTCGTTACAGAATCAAAATTCAGAATTATAACACATATGTTAGTCTTGCCACTTTAAGTAACTATGCTAATATAGTCCTTACTTGGGCAAACTAGCGAATCCTCACCGTAAACTTAGGTTTTCCCGTAATATAGTCCTTAATTATTGTGCTATCCCCAATGCGGCTCTGATACCAGCCTGTGGCGGACCGGAATCCGCTCATCCAGGATCGCAGATGGTGGTGCCGCACGATGCGACACCCGACAGAACACATTATAAGAACATCATTGTATTACATAGAAAACCATCTGACATGTACAAAGTAGTATAATACTTCAGTTACAAACTAGTGTTTATATTACAGAGCGGAAACTAAATTTGTACAACTCACGCCCGTCTATCTAGAAAAAGTCGGTTGCCCAGCCCTAGGGCAACCCACACTAGCTGCACTCCTCAGCTCAGCGCAGCGTGTATGGCTCCCACTCAGTTGTTGTCCCCGACGGAGGGTAGCCCTCACCGGTGGACTCGTAACCTGAGTCCGTAGGATGTTCCTCACCTGAAAAATACATATAGCAGCAACCGTGAGCACGATGGCTCAACAAGACTTAACCGACTCACCTAGGCATGAAACTCTACATGTAGTGTACAACGATCATGGGATGGTAAATTTCAGCAAATGGACATGCCTACAAGTTCATCCTTAGTTCATCTTTTAGCCACAAGTTAACAGTTTATGAATCTGAAATTTAGTGAGCAATATTTGGTGGCACAAATGTAGCAATACAATTATATCATAACAGCAATACTGAATCAGCACATTTCATATATTAACCTACGTCACCACTCAGTGACCAAGTGGTATTCTTCACCGCGAGGGAGGGCGAATCGACTCGATATACACCTGCAGGGATACCCGAAGAGCACGTCACGTACGCCCACCCGTGGAGCTGCACAGCACGCTCACTCGATGTCGTACGGGACAACCTTTCACCCAACAGCCCAAACGTCGAACCGGTCACACCGAAACGAGCAGGAGGTTCCCTACACGGAGCATCTCTCTATGCCTATTAGCAGATTTCCACCTTTCTGCCCTCAGCCTACACCTATAAATCGGTGCGTTATGCCTCGACGCCCGGAGGTTTTGGATACATCGGTTTACCGGGGCCCATATATCCGATATGCCTTCGGTACGTTCAAACTTGATCAGCGTGGGCCGCACACGGATCGGTCCTCAATCGACACGGACAGGGTCGCACACACAAGACTTCCTCTTGCTGCGCCCTAGCCCCTGCCTAGTCTCATTTTCATTACTAAAGTGATCTCACATCACTCGAACCAATCCCGTGTGTCCCAAACCTAAACTCGCGAGTAGATTCCAACTACTCGACTTGTACCGAAGTTCTATGAATCATTAAGCATAGCCTGTCTACTCGAGGTCTTAGACACTACCCTCACTCTTATAGGACAATTTGGTTATGCATTTGGGGTCTCATCCATCCTACACCTAATGCACCTAAATATACCTCACACTAAGTATGTAAACAAAGCAAAACTTTATAAAATGGGTTAATGCAAACCGGGACTTGCCTTGTTTCTGCTGGTCAGTGGTTAGGGCTTCGTCCGGAAAAAGGAAGTCGAGCACTTCCGGAGTTTCCTCGCCTTCAGCGACTACACGTCAATGAGATACTATATGTAAATTCAAAAGCAATGTTTAGAACTGAATAAGTAATTACTATAACCCTAGCTAGCCCTCCCCTTTGGTTCTGAAATTTTTATGGTATCTTGCTAGGGTCCTACCCAGAGTCTTGACCAAGTTTCATATGAAACAAAGTTCATTTGAGCTTTTTACAAATAAAAGCCTATTTGGTCAATATTAGAGCCTCTAAGGAATTCCAGGGATTTTCATGGCTTCAACCATTACTTACTGGAAACTAGAGTTTGAGATGGTTCAAATGGAATTGGTTTCATGTCATTTGAAGAATTCTAGATGGAGTTATGCCCTAAACAAGATTTGGGAAAATCTGAAAAATGTTTCTGGACATTTTTCTATTTTCTCAGGGCAGTTCACTTAATCACACAATTAGGGGGACTAAATTAACTTGGATGGGTCTGAAACTTTTACTGTGATTCAAGGATTTTACAATGAACCTCCCAGCTCAATTTCAGAAGTTTTCATAAAGTAATTCTCCAGATAAAATTCCTAACAGTTTAAACTTTAGGGAATGAATTCTGGAAAACCATTAAGTTTCATGAGCTGAATTTGTGTGGCTGGAAAGTACTCAAAAATATGAGTTCAGAAAATTTTGGTTCACTGAATTTGGGGCTTCCTAGCGGAGTTATGTGCATTTGAAGTTTGAACTAAAACTGGAAAATCCCAGAAATGTTTAAACTCTCCGGGTGGGCCCCACCACCCACCTTCTTCCTCCTCGCGCGCGCCCGCGAGTTCGGCGGCAGTGCCCTCCGGCGAGGTTTTCCGGAACTGACTTCCCGACCGCCCCCAGCGCTAGAACTGGCCGCCTAGCCCTATCTCGCCACGTGGAACTTGCCTCGGTGGTCGGAGCTCGCTGGCGGCGACCGGAAATGGCCGTGCGGCATCAACCACGGAGGTTAGCGCTCCGTCGAGGTCGTTCTCGCTCTATGAGGCATCAAAAGAGTCACGGTTTGCTCGGGGAGCACCAGTGGGTCACGAGGAACCCGACGTGAGCAGCCTCCGAAGCTAAAAGTGCCTGCAAACCCCCTCTCGACGGCGACCCAAGCCGTGTTTGCACCGGCGGATAGGGAAACTGCTATAACTCAGCCATTTCTGGATGGTTGTGCTTAGTTTTTCCTTGAGGATGGATGCTAGGAGGTGTAGGAGCTATTTGCGAGGTAGCTTGACCCTTGATTCAGCGTGTAAGCCGAATTTTTGGTTTTAGCCGAGCTCGGTCAGTTGCACTAGGGTTCGAAACTTTCTAAAATTCTTGCTACCCGATGGATTTTTTGCCGAATGGTTTGCAGCTACACCATCTAGGGATCACCACGCACCTTTCTTGTGTAGCACGTGGTCGGCAAGTATGGCTGGATTGGGATGTCGACGTTGAGACGAACCACAGCTCCGCCGGTTCCTTCCGGTTTCTGGACTCCGACAGCTTAAACCGCTCACACCCGAGTGCAACCTGCTGGTGCAGCACGGGGAACAGCTAGAGCACCCCTTGGCGCTTCTTTTTTCTGCAGGAGCCGCGGGTGATCGATGATCGGCACAGGTGCGCACCGAGGCTCGAAGGCGCTGTCGCCGCTGCCGGTTTTTCGCGCGGGCGGGAGCTGAGCAGAGCGGCGCAGGCTAGGGAGACAGCGAAAATGGTTTGTGCCACGTACGTGGTGATCGGGAGGGGGGGCCCGAGCTAATCCAGGCAACAGCCCTGGCGGCTGACCGACGACCACCGAGTGGGTTTCCCTCTGAGCACATTCACTGACCAGTGGGCCCATCTCTCCACCCTAATCCTTTTTCCAAATTCTTCTGTAAATATCCCAGCTACTCTCCATTGAATGAGAGACTTAAGCACCAAGTCACAGTTTGAATTTGGTTTCCTCGATTTGGAATTGATTTGGCTAAATTTGTTGCATATTTGAACTGAAATTCAAATTCAGTTTCGAATTAATGCAAATTTAGCTCCCAACAAGATAAAGTCCAATGAGGATGAAAATTGGAGGGATAACTCAGAAAATTATGCTGAGTTTGAATATGAAGTCAACTTTTGAATTCAAGTGATGAAAGTTGCTGCAATTTGAATTTGCATTCAAATTGGCCCCTTTTTGAATTGTCTCCAAAAGTGCCTCAAAAAGTGTTAGATTTGCATGAAGTTTGGCCTGAGCCTTCCCAAGACTTTTTAAGGTCTAGGGGTGAGCTCAACCTTTCATGTTCATGTGTAGAAATCCTACTTTTTTGAAGTTAGGTTTTCCCCTCTAATCACCCTTTTGATGGTGGTTACTTGCTCTTCACAAGTGTTCATGAGCTACCACAAAATGAGCTGTGGTGTTGTGAGGTGATGACATGATCACTTTTGCAAGTCACTTTCTTGGGCTTTTACAGAAATTACCGGATGTAAGCGGACAGCAAGTTCGAATAGTTGGAACGGAGGTATGCTTCACTCTCCCATGTTGCTTCCTCCGCGGTATGATTGATCCATATCACCTTATAAAATTTGAGTGTCCGATTCCTGGTCGACCAAGACTTTTCATCAATAATCTGGATTGGATGTTCGGTATAGGAGAGATCCGGTTGCAATGTCTCGAGATCTTCATTGCAGACAGCAGTGGTATTCTTGAGACATTTCTGAAGCTGGGAGACGTGAAATATGTCATGCACTCCAGTGAGATTGGTCGGTAGCTCGAGCCGGTAGGCTACGGGTCCACATTTGTCCGTGATAGCAAAAGAACCGATAAACCGGGAAGCAAGCTTTCCTTTTATACCGAATCGGTGAACTCCCTTCACTGGAGATATGCGGAGATATACGTACTCTCCGACGTTGAAGTTCAGCGGTCGACGTCGCTGGTCTGCATTACTCTTCTTTCGTGATTGAGCAGCCTTTAAATTTTCTTGTATGACCCGAACTCATTCTTCGGCGTCATTGACAAGGTCAATCCCAAATGCTACTCTTTCACCGGATTCGCACCAATTCAGCGGTGTGCGACATCTCCGGCCGTAGAGAGCCTCATACGGTGCCATCTTGATACTCGTTTGATAGCTGTTGTTGTACGAGAATTCCGCCAACGGTAGATAAGCATCCCAATTCTTACCGTGGTAGATGGCACACGCTCTCACCATATCTTCCAAGACTTGATTCACCCTCTCGGTTTGTCCATCGGTTTGAGGGTGATATGTGGAGCTTCTAAGCAATTTGGTTCCCAAAGATGCGTACAGCTGTTCCCAGAAACGAGAAATGAACAGTGCACCACGATCTGAAACTATTGTTCTTGGAACTCCATGCTGGCATAATATCCGTTCAATGTATAACTCCGCATATTTCTTGGTGTTGAAACCCACATCCACCGGTATGAAGTGTGGTGACTTGGTTAATCAGTCAAGACTACCCAAACTGAATCATGCTTCCGAGATGTGAGCGGCAGTCCGACAATGACATCTATACTCACATCTTCCCATATCCATGCCGGAATATGGAGGGGCTGCAGCAAACCAGGTTTCTTCATGTGATCTGCTTTCACCCTTCGACACGTATCGCACTTGGATACGTATTTAGCTATTTCCCGCTTCATCCGTGTCCACCAAAACTTAATTCTCAAATCTTGGTACATCTTGTTGCTGCCCGGATGAATGGAAAATTTTGATAAATGAGCTTCGTCTAATATTTTCTTCTGAAGCTTCATGTCACGGGGTATGACTATACGGTTTTTGAACCATAGCGTACCATTCTCATCTTTCCGGAAGCACTTAGCTTCTCCTTTGTCGATTCTCTTCCGGATATGGGCCATGCCCTTATCTTTCTTTTGAGCCTCTACAATTTCATCACGAATTGTAGGAATGAGGGCAAGGTTAAACAATGACCCATAGGGAACCAAGCGCAGGCTCGGTTCTTCTTCTTCTATTGCAGCCATGGTTAGATTATGCACATGTGATTTCCAACTAAGTGTGTCGGCAACCACATTCACTTTTCCAGGATGGTAATAAATCTCTAGTTCATAATCCTTGATTAACTCTAATCATCTTCGCTGCCTAATATTTAATTTGTTTTGTGTGAAGATCTACTTTAAACTCTTGTGGTCGGTGTAGAGGTGAACTAAGTTTCCAAGTAAATAGTGCCTCCACATTTTTAGAGCAAGAACCACAGCAGCTAGCTCGAGATCATGTGTCGGATAATTCTGCTCATGATTCCGAAGCTGCCTGGATCCATATGGGACCACTCGCCCTTCTTGCATAAGCAAGCAGCCAAGGCCGATGCCGGATGCATCGCAATAAACATCAAAAGCCTTAGTTGTATCGGGCTGCGCCAAGACTGGGGCTGTTGTGAGGTGCTTTACCAATGCTTTGAACGCCTCCTCACATGCTTCACTCCACACATATTTGTTGCCTTTCTTAAGAAGTTCTGTCATCGGTTTAGAGACCTTGGAGAAATTCAGAATGAATCTCCAGTAGTAACCCGCTAAACCGAGAAAACTAAGGACTTCATGGACTGATTTCGGTGAACTCCAATTCAGCACTTGGACAATTTTACTCGAATCAATCGCAATGCCTTCCAAAGAAATAATGTGCCCAAGAAATGGCACTTGGTTGATCCAGAACACGCACTTGCTGAATTTTGCATATAGTTTGAGATCCCGTAGGCATTGGAGCACAATATGCAGATGTTCGGTGTGTTCTTCCTCCGACTCAGAATATACTAAGATATTGTCGATGAAGACCACGACGAACTGGTCCAGCTCTGGCATGAAGACTGAATTCATCAAGTACATAAAATGAGCCGGAGCATTAGTGAGTCCGAATGACATGAAGAGATACTCATATAACCCGTATCTCGTCGAGAATGCCGTCTTGGGTATGTCTTCCGCCCGGATTTTTATCTGGTGATATCCGGACCGAAGGTCCATCTTCGAGAAAACCGTAGCACCCACTAGTTGATCGAAAAGCATATCCATACGTGGTAGTGGATACTTGTTCTTGATAGTTACGGCATTTCGAGGACGATAGTCCACACAAAGCCTCAGAGTCTCGTCCTTTTTCTTGACGAACAGCGAGGAGCATCCCCACGGTGATGAACTGGGGCGAATGAAGCCTTTGCTTAACAAATCATTCAGCTGCTCCTTCAGCTCCGCGAGTTCCTTTGGTGCCATTTTATACGGCCTCCGAGATATGGCTGTGGTTCCCGGTGCTAGTTCAATTTTAAAATCCACTTCACGTTCGGGCCGCATGCCCGGTAGATCATCCGGAAACACGTCCGGATATTCCTGGACCACTGGAATGTTCTCCAGTTTCTTAGCTTCAACGGTGT
This sequence comes from Neostapfia colusana, assembly GCA_030760725.1. Classification (NCBI taxonomy): domain Eukaryota; kingdom Viridiplantae; phylum Streptophyta; class Magnoliopsida; order Poales; family Poaceae; genus Neostapfia; species Neostapfia colusana. The sequence goes on along the minus strand of JASWHV010000014.1, from coordinate 49,627,256 downwards.
GTAAAGCAGAAACATCCGGTGCAACATTTCTCAGCATCAACATGTGTTGCCCGTGCCTCTTTTGAATTCAGCTGCACCGTTCGTGAACTAATATCAAAGATAGCTTGGTGATGTGTCAACCAAACCATTCCCAAGATGATGTCAATCCGCAAGCCTTCCAGGATGATAAGAGTAGTAGGATATATCCGCCCATCCAAACATATAGGCGCTCGAGCAACAATCCTGCCCGCTGTCCTACTACCTCCCGGTGAATTAATATGATATGATGCGGCCAAGGTGGTTGAGGGTATTTGATGCTTAACCACATAATCTTTGCTGATAAAATCATGTGTGGCACCCGAGTCGAACAACACGAACGTGGGCTGTTCACGTAGGCTGAACATACCCACAAACACGGGTTCTCCCAGGGGAACGTCTTCAACTGTCATATAGTTTACGTTTCCCACTTTCAGTGCTGACCTCCTTGGCTGACCATGGAATTTCTTTGCAGCTTGCGATGATATGTTACTGCTGCTCGGCTTGGTCACAGGAAACTCCTGAGGAATATGCTCTACATCGCTACGAGTGTCATACAATGCGAGCTCAGGATCTTCACCATATGGAAGTGGTTGATATACTGTGCACTTTGCTGAGGTGAGGGTGCACAAATACTCATTTGTTGCTGTTGCAGCAGTGGCTGAACCTCCATGGGTGAATATGGACAGTATTGATCTGAGGTGGTCCGACAAAGGACTGAATTTCCACCCCAGATGGTAAGCAATATATCACCGGTTGTTATTGATGATAATCACCCGTACTTGCTAGTGATAATTTTCTCTTCCTCTTACTTTCCTTGTGCTCGAGATCAGCTATTTCTTGAATCATAGCAGCATTGACTAACTTGCTATAATTCCCTTTATTGCATTGTGCAACTTTTGTCCGAAGCTCCCCATTGAGGCCTCAGAAGAAGTAATGACACTTCATCCTCTCCTTATGTACTTAAGCGGATGCATATTGTACTAAACGGTTGAATACTGTAAAGTACTCCATAACACTCATGCCTCCTTGTTTGAGTTCATAGAACTCTTCAACTCTGGTTTTGACGATGACCTCACAGATATGACGTGCACGGAAAGCATCACGAAACTCTGTCCACGTCACACGATGGCCTTCAGCGATCTTAGCAAGATATTCAGACCACCAAGCCCCAGCGGATCCATGAAGTCGCTGAGCGGCAAATAAAGCTTTCTCATATTCATCACAATGGAGCATTCCCAATTTAGTTTCAATAACCCGGATTCAATGATCTGCTTCCAAGGCTTCTTTAGCTTCCGAGAATTCCGGTGGTTGTCTTGCTAGAAAATCCAGAAATGTATTCAGTGTGGGGTTTTTCTGTGAGGTCTCTTGTCAGATGCATTGCTGCACCAATAACTCAAGAGACTCAGCCATTCTTCCCAACACCTCCGCCAGTCCGGTTGATGACGGCGGTGATCGTCGCTGCGACGAATAATTTCCATCCAGACTGGAACCACCAACTTCATACCCATAATGAGTATGATCCATACTGCAAGAGCGAGCAATTTACGGTTAATATCCAAGATTGTACTCAGCTTTAACTCAAAATGATTAACCGCAAAAGCATCACATCAACTGTGCAGCATATATGAAGGAAACAAGGTTTTTATTGACAATTTCGAAATATAACCAATGATTGTTGAAGTTTGTCAAACTCTTAAACCAACAACAAGGAATGATGAAAGGTAGCTACAGAATATGTCATGGAACTTAGAGAAGTATAAAAATCTTCATGTCCACAACAAGTCTAAGTTACATGTGCAATGAGCAATGCTCTGGACAGAATGACCATTTGGCCTTAATCCCAGAATTTTATTGTGAAAATGGCAGTTTCATGTCTCAAGTTGAATATCAAAGCTTTTGATAACTTCAATATCTTTCCAACAAGTATTTAATTGCCTTCATATCTGTTCTGGATCAGAAGTTGTGATATTTCAAAGTTGACAGAAATCTGGAACAATTTTGACAGCACCTCCTTTGGAAGTAGCTGTTTTGTCCGCAAGATTTCATACACTTATACTCCAAATTTGGAGAACCTTTGAACTACAAAGTCATATTACATATCACAAACTTTCCAACGGTATCTTACATGATCCTTAGATATTTTTCTACAAGAAGTTATGGTCACATCATAGAAAATTCCAGAGAGCATTTTTTGTCTGCCCTGTTTTTGGACAGTTAACCCTCATCTGAGATTCTCATCCATTTAGAGGGAGATTCTTGTAAAAGCCAAAGAAAAGAGACTTACAAAAACTTTTCTTCACCTCACAACACCACAGTTTTTGTTGTGGATATCTTAGGAAATATTGTGATGAGCAAGTAACCTCCATCAAAAGAGTGATTAGAGGGGAAAGCCTTCACTTCACAAAGTGGGATTTTTACACATGAACATGAGAGGTTGAGCTCACCTCTAGAACTTAAAAAGTCTTGGGAAAGTTCAGTCCAAGTTTCATGTAAATCCAACACTTTTTGAGGCACTTTTGGAGGTATTTGAACAAGAGGCCTATCTGAATGTAAATTCAAATTGCAGCAACTTTCATCACTCAAATTCAAAAGTTAGCTTCATATTCAAAATCAGCACATTTTTCTGATTAGGCCCACCAATTTTCATCCTCATTGGAGTTCATCTTGTCAAGAGCTAAATTTGCAAGAATTCAAAACTGAATTTGAATTTCAGTTTAAACATGCAGCAAATTTAGCCAAACACAGTTCAAATTTGAGAATTCAAATTCAAACTAAGACTTGGTGACTAAGTCTCACATTAAATTGTGAGTAGCTGAGGATATTTTGGCACAACAGAATTGAGAAAATTAAAAATGGAATTAGAGGGGAGGCCCACTGGTCAGTAGACTTAGCACAGAAGTCTCCTCAGCCGACTCCCTCGACCGAGCGTGCTCGCCAGCTGCGGCCAGCTTCGGCGCTCGACCACCTCGGCCGGCCAGCTCCTGCTTCGGCATAGGAGGTGGCACAGCAGGTGTCGCGCTCTCAACTGGCTTCAGGGGCCTATATAAGGCCCGAGACCGCCGGCGAGTTGCTGTTTTTCGCGAGTCCCGCAACCAGCAGCCTAGTTGCCCGAGCTCCGATCGTGTGCCACCCAAGCTGTGATCATCTTCCGGCCTTGACCTCCATAGGAAAGTGAAGCGCTAGCTCGTCCTCATGACCACTGCGCAAACCGCTCCAAGGTTCGACCTTTGTGCGCGGAGAATTTTCCAGTTTAGGGCGGGGAGCTCATTTCGGGACCCGAATAGGTTTAGGAGAAATTCGGGAAGCTTGGTGGGTGGGAGGTCGAATGGAGCTGTGAGAGAGCATCTAGAGGTTCTGGCGACCCCTCTCGATCGAAAACCGGAAGGAAATCACCGCCGGAACCTTAAGTTCACCATAGAACAGTGTGGCGGAGGAGGGGGTCGCCGGTGAGATCTGGATTGCCGGCCATTTAAGGCCCAATGGAGATCATGTCGAGCTTCCCGAGGTTCCCCTGTGTGTGGCGACGCGATTAGCGCGCGAAGGAGATGGTCAGAAGGGCGGGAACATGTTGCCGAGGTAGCACAGAGGCATAGGGCTCGTCGCCGGCGAGCTACGGTGGTTAGCCGGAGGCGACATGGTGTCCAGCATGTTCAGCACCCGAGATTACATGGGGGCGGCGAGTCTTGTCGGCGCCGGCGAGCTAGATCGCCGGGAACGCCGACCTCGACGGAGCTCCGGCGGATCGTGGCGGCGGCGTCGGGAGGTAGATGAAGGGCACGGCCCCACCTGTAAGCCCCTGTGATAATCGCACGCGAGCGCGTGGTTAGTTCAAATTAAACGGGTGGGCCCCGCTGTCAGCCTCTGGTTTAGCGCGGGAGGTGATTCTCTGTGGGAAAATAATTCAGGGATCAGCTCAAACCTTAGAAATTCATAACTTTGTGTAGGAAGCTCCAAATTCAGTGAACCAAATTTTGCTGAACTCAGGATTCTGAGTACTTTCCAGCAATACCAATTTCAGCTCATGAATCTTAATAGTTTTGCAGAATTAAATCCCTAAATTTTAAACTGTTGGGAAATTTTATCTGGAGAATTACTTTATGAAAAATGCTGGATTTTGGCTGAGAGGTTCATTGGAAAATCCTGGAGTCACAGTAAAATTTTCAAACTCATCCAAGTTCATTTAGTCCCCCTAATTGGGTGATTAAGAGAACTGCCCTGAGAAAATAGAAAAATGTACAGAAACATTTTTCAGATTTTCTCAAATCTTAATTAGGACATAACTTTCAGTAGAATTCTTCAAATGACATGAAACCAATGCCATAAGAACCATCTTAACTTCTAATTTCCAGAAAGTAATGGTTGGGGCCATGAAAACCCCTGGAATTACTTAGAGGCTCAAATATTGACCCAATAGGCTTTTATTTGTACAGGGTTCAAATGAACTTTGTTTCAAACGAAACTTGGTCAAGACTTTGGTTAGGACCCTACCAAGCCACCATAAAAATTTCAGAACCAAAGGGGAGGGCTATCTAGAGTTAGTAGTAATTAAGTATTCAAGTTCACACATTGCATTTAAATTAACATGTAGTATTTCATTAACGTGTAGTCGCTGAAGGCGAAGAGACTCCGGAAGTGGACTTCCTCCTTCCGGAAGAAGAACTAACTCCTGAACAGCAGCAACAAGGCAAGCCCCGGTTTGCATTAACTCTTTTATCAAGTTTTGCTTTGTTTACATAATTAGGGTGATGTATGAATGTGCATTAGGTGTAGGATGAATGGAACCCCACTTGCATGACCAGAATTTTTCCATAAGAGTGAGGGTAGTGTCTAAGACATCGAGTAGACAAGCTATGCTTAAGGATTCATAGGACTTCGGTACAAGTCGAGTAGTTGGAATCTACTCGCGAGTTTAGGCTTGGGGCACACGGGGTCGGTTGAGTGATGTGAGATCACTTTAGTAATGAAAATGAGACTAGGCAGGGGCTAGGGCGCAGCAAGAGGAAGTCTTGTGTGCGCATCCCTGCCCGTGTCGATTGAGGACCGATCCATGTGCGGCCCTGCTGAACAAGTATTGAACGTACCGAAGGCATATCGGATATATGAGCCCCGATAAACCGATGTAGCCTAAACCTCCGGGCGTCGAGGCATAGCACACCGATTTATAGGTGTAGGTTGAGAGCAGCAAGGTGGAAATCTGCCAACGGGCATAGAGAGATTCTCCGTGTGGGGAACCTCCTGCTCATTTCGGTGCGACCGGTTCGACGTTTGGGCTGTTGGGTGAAAGGTTGTCCCGTACGACATCGAGTGAGCGTGCTGTGCAGCTCCACGGATGGGCGTACGTGACGTGCTCTTTGGGTTTCTCTGCAGGTGTATATCGAGTCGATTCGCCGTCCCTCGCGGTGACGAGTACCGCTTGTTCACTGCGTCATAACGTAGATAAATTATGGAATGTTATGATTCAATACTGCTGTTATGATATAATTGCATTGCTACATGTGTGCCAACAAATATTGCTTACTAAATTTCAGATTTCTGAACTGTTAACTTGTGGCGAAAAGATGAACTAAGGATGAACTTGTAGGCGTGTCCATTGATGCATTGTTACTCTCCTATGTTCATTGTATCCCTCATGTAGAGTTCCATGCTTAGGTGAGTCGGTTAAGTCTTGTTGAGCCATCGTGCTCACGGTTGCTGCTTAAGTGTTTTTCAGGTGAGGAGCCACCCATGGACTCAGAGTACGAGTCCACCGGCGAGGGTTACCCTCCGTCGTGGACCATGGCTGAGTGGGAGCCGTATACGCCGCGCTGAGCTGAGACGTGCAGCTAGTGTGGGTTGCCCTAGGGCTGGGTAACCGACTTTTGCTAGATAGGCGGGCGTGAGTGTAGAAAAGTAGACTTCCGCTGTGTAATAAAGACAATAGTTTGTAACTGAGTATTGTACCTGTTTGTATAGTTCAGTTGTTTTCCCATGTAATATATTGTGTTCTTATGACGTGTGCTGTCGGGTGTCGCATCGTGCGGCACCACCCTCTGCGATCCTGGATGAGCAGATACCGGTCCGCCACAACCTGGTATCAGAGCTGCATTGGGGATAGCAGAGTACTTAAGGACTGTATTATGGGAAAACTTAGGTACGGTGAGGATTCGGTAGTTGCCCAAGTAAGGACTATATTAGCCTAGTTACTTAAAGTGGCGAAAACTAACCTATGTGTTATAATTCTGAATTTTAATTATGTAACGACGCACCTACGCTCTGGTAAGTTTGGTAAGGAACGCCACCGAAAGCGGTTCAATTTCGGTTAGCTCCCCTGATGAGGAACGTGGTTCAGGGATAGGTCTCACAGCTTGGTGTGAGACGTTAATATGAAACTCTTGGACTCTTCATGTAATTGAGTTCATATGAAACGCTGATCCCTAGTGTGCATTAGGCAAGTAAGTGGAGACCCCATCGCGTGGTCAGTAACGCGAGAGTGCGTTCGTCTGGAAGTAGCCCAGGGTGACATACGCAACGCTTGCCATCGGCATGTCCTGCAGGGCAGTAGGTGGTATCTGTTGGGTTGATAACATTCCCAACCATGACGACCCATTCATGACATACTCGGGTTCCCCGTCGTGTGGTGTTGAAACACGATCACGTATCTTGAGACGTGACCTAACTCAAGGACGGCCGTATGGCAATGATACGGGCGTTTGTATTTACTTTTAAATATGATCCTGCCTGAAATGTAAACAACCATTGAGTGCACCATTATTGTGTGGTCTTCTGCAGTTACTAACCATGTATGTATCCGTGTAGTAAAACATGTGCGAGAGACCGTTTAGTGCCACACTTGAGACGTATATGCCAGTATAATCCGGTTAGGATTTTCTTTTGTGAGGAACGTAGTACCGAGATATCATAGGCATATGCATGAAAAATAATGATAACAAGGAATTAAAAATCATTAGGTTTAACATTTAGGACCCTGGTTGGGTAGACAAATTGGATAGTGATGAGTGTAGTTTCAAAAGGACTGAAAAACAGAGTGCTCTATTTTGGGCAGCAAGTGTGCTGATCTTCAACAGGGCATAACTCACAGGTCTTTTAGCCCGGGGAGGTGTGGTATATAGTTCTGGAAAGGTATTTAAGTACTCTACAACTTTGTTGTAGACTTCCAGAGCTTAATCACACCTTAAGATGGCCTAAAACCCAGAGGGATGTAAACTGACCAGAACCAGGACAGAGTGAAACACTCTCTGGACTGCTCTGTTTTTCAAACATAACTTCCAGTAGAAAAATCTAAAGTTTTCATATGATACATCCTTAGAGAGGGTAGAAGATGTGTTACATCTTTGCAATTCAAAGTTTCTGAAATTTCGGCACAGAAAATTTAGTGGAAATCAGAGTTGAAAACAGCAACTTCCCAAGGGAGGTGCTGTTAAAATTCTTCCAGAAATTCTGCTGAATTTGAATGACCATAACTTTTTAACCAGAGCTGATCTGAGGGCAAATAAGTACTCGTTGGAAAGATACTGAAGTTATCTTTAACTTTGGTATTCAACTCGGGTCATGAAAATACACAGAACCAGATCAAAATCTTGGATATGTAGAAACTGGTCATTCTGACAGAGGAATCACAGTTGAACTCATTTGAGAGATTGTTGTACCCTAGAGGTTGTTGAGTACTTCCAATGGGGTAGAACATACTCATGAGGGGTTATCTTTGAAGATTTGAGTATAGGTCTCACTCAAGTTTCTTTTACTAGAGACCATGTTTGTGTCATATTGAAGGTAAAAGGGTGGTATACATGATGACAACGCGATAGTAACGTCTTGTAATGACCAAACCTAGTTGTGGGGAGCTTCCAAAGAGGAGGTTCATCAAGTTGGATTAAACTAGCTTGTGTTTGGTCTGGTAATGGTTTAGCTTGTGCAAAGTTATTACATTATCTACTTACGAGATGTATCACGTGTTTTATTGTCATTATGTGGTTACGCCTATTTCATTTGACTGCATGGAAATATGTTGCGGGACTGATGCTTGTTGTCGTATGGTTGCAGATGGTGCGCACTAGGACCACGCACGAGGTTGGTGGTTCTAGCCAACAGGGAGGCGATGACTCCCAGCCACCGGCCTACGACAACACCCCGCAGCAGCAACCACCACCGCCGCCTCCGCTTACTCTAGCGGATGTGATAGCGACACTGGTGGGAGGTCGTGAGGAGCAGACCGACCGGCTCCGCACGATCGTGCAAGAATACGTCCCAGACGGGGGGGGCGTCAAGACAGAGGGCCTCGTGAGCCCCGTGAAGTGCCGTACTCGGATTTCATGAGTACGCACCCTCCAGTGTTCACCGAAACGGAAGAACCACTGGAGACCGACAACTGGCTGTGGACTATCGAGTCTAAGTTCAGGCTGCTTCAATGCACGGAGCAGCAGAAGACTCTGTTTGCAGCGCAGCAGCTTCACGGTGCCGCTGGCGCATGGTGGGCGAACTATGTCGCCTCACGTCCGGCTGGCCATACCGTGGAGTGGGGAGAATTCCGGGAGGCGTTCCGCGCCTATCATATCCCTCCCGGAATAATGAAGAGGAAGTTCCAAGAATTTTTGGAACTGAAGCAGGGCGGGAGGAGTGCCCATGACTACTCCCGTGCCTTCAACCATCTGGCGCAATATGCGTCAGATTACATCTCCACTGAAGAGAAGAAGCGAGAACATTTCTATCGGGGGTTACACCCCGAAATGAAGACACATCTCGTTCAGTGGAATCGCGGCACCTTCAACGACCTAGTCAATGCCGCGATTATGCAAGAGGACGCTCAGTGGGAGTTGGCAGCTGAGCAGAGGAAGCGCAACGCTCCACCTAGCAGTGGGGGTGGCGCTCCCCAGAAGTGCCGCATGGTGTATCGGACACCATCCGGGCAGCAGTGGCATCCACCGGTGCGACCTCAGCGGTTCGGGGGATGTTCGTTTCAGTCACCTACGTTCCGTCCGCCGATGCCACCACCAAGACAGCAGCAGCAGCAGACGGTACGCCGGGCGTTTCCACCGCCACAACACGCCCCGGGTTTCCGTCCACCGATCAGCGGGGGACGTACCGCCCCGTTTCACCTGCTTCACGTGTGGCCACGTGGGCCACTTCGCGAAGGACTGTCCCCAGGGGCAGCAGAGCAGCAGGCAAGCCCAGTTCCAGGGTGGTGCTCGAGGCCGACCTCCGGTGAAGAAGGTTGGTTAGCGGACTGGAGGCGTCCGCAACCTCGACAATGAGGATGCCCCAGAGGGAGACAATGTGCTGGCAGGTACGTTTACTCTCAACAATCAAGCCATCATCATACTTTTTTATTCTGGTGCAACCCACAGCTTTATAAGTGCATCCTATGTGGCTAAGCATCAAATGCAAGTCTTCCCAACCGACTGCACCTATATGATCTGCTCACCGGGAGGGAAGATCTCAGCAAATATGATGATCCCAAAGGCACCTTTGTGCTTAGGTGGGAAACTATATCCCACCACCTTGATAATCCTTATGGGGCAAAAGATTGATGCAATCTTAGGGATGTCATGGCTACAATACCATGGCGCTGTCCTGGAGACTCGGACACGGACGGTTCATTTAAACTCGCCATTTCACCGTCCACATTCCATGGTGTTAGACATGCCAGTCCGGGAAATTTCAGCAATTAATAATGCTGAAGCTCTCAAGTTAGAGGACATCCCCGTAGTCCGGGAGACCCCGACGTGTTACCGGATGATCTTCCGGGCATGCCACCTGAGAGGGACGCCGAGTTCAAGATTGAACTTGCACCCGGGACTACGCCAATATCACGGAGACCATAAAAATGGCTCCAAACGAGCTGGCTGGATTAAAAGCACATCTCAATGATCTGTTGAGCAAAGGTTTCATTAGGCTGAGTTCCTCGCCTTGGGGATGCTCGGCGCTGTTCGTGAAGAAGGATGAAACCTTGAGGCTGTGATGTGGATTACCGGCCGCTCAACGCCATCACCATCAAGAATAAGTACCCACTACCCCGCATCGACATATTGTTTGATCAACTTGTGGGTGCAAGTGTGTTCTCAAAGATGGACCTTAGCTCTGGATATCACCAGATAAAGATCCGGGCAGAGGATATCCCGAAGACGGCCTTCTCGACGAGATACGTATGATATGAATATCTTGTCATGTCCTTTGGTCTTACAAATGCTCCAGCCCATTCCATGTATCTCATGAACTCGGTGTTCATGCCGGAGCTGGACAAGTTTGTGGTAGTGTTCATCGACGATATCTTGGTTTACTCCAAGACAGAAGCCGAACATGCCGAACACTTGAGGATCGTTCTTCAACGATTACGAGACCACAAGCTCTACGCCAAGTTCAGCAAATGCGAGTTTTGGATGAGCCAAGTGCCATTCTTAGGACATATCATCTCCGCGGAAGGCATTGCGGTTGACCCAAGCAAAATAGAACAAGTGCTGAAATGGAAAGCTCCCACTTCAGTTCATGAAGTCAGAAGCTTCCTCGGGTTAGCGGGATACTATCGGAGATTCATTCCAAGCTTCTCCAAGCTCGCTAAACCGATGACAGAATTGCTGAAGAAGGGAACGAAATATGTTTGGAACACAGCGTGTGAAGGAGCATTCCAAACATTGGTGAAGCATCTCACCACAGCCCCGGTCTTAGCTCAGCCGGATACAACAAAGCCCTTCGACGTGTATTGTGACGCGTCCGGTATTGGGCTCGGCTGCGTGTTGATGCAGGAAGGACGTGTGGTCGCATATGGCTTGCGCCAACTTCGGAACCATGAGCATCACTATCCGACTCATGATCTTGAGCTTGCTGCAGTGATTTTGGCGCTAAAAATGTGGAGGCACTATCTCCTGGGGAATCTGGTGCATCTCAACACCGACCACAAGAGCTTGAAATACATTTTCACCCAGAAGGAGCTGAACATGAGGAAAAGGAGGTGGTTAGAACTGATCAAAGATTATGAGATCGAGATTCATTACCACCCCGGCAAGGCGAATGTGGTTGCCGACGCGCTGAGTCGGAAGTCACATGTCCATCACCTCACCATTACACCGGTGGAGGAGGAAGAGCCAAGTTTATACTTGGTTCCTTATGGATCGCTTTACAACCTTGCCCTCATCCCTACCATCAGGGAGGACATCATTGCAGCTCAGGAAGATGATAAAGGCATGGCACATCTTCGGAGATGGATAGACAACGGGGAGATCAAATGTTTCCGGAAAGATGATGAGGGGATGCTATGGTTCAATGACAGCATAGTCGTACCCCGAGACATGGAGTTGAGGAAAAAGATCCTCGATGAAGCTCACTTGTCTAAATACTCCATTCATCCGGGCAGCAACAAAATGTACCAAGATTTGAAAAAGAAATTTTGGTGGACACGGATGAAGCGGGAGGTAGCTCAGTATGTATCCGAGTGTGATACGTGTAGACGAGTGAAAGCTGATCATATGAAGAAATCAAGGCTGCTACAATCCCTGAAGATCCCGGCATGGAAATGGGAAGATGTGAGCATGGATTTCATTGTGGGTAATCTCGATCGGTTAACCAAGACGGCTCACTTCATCCCTGTGAATACACGTTACAATGCCGGCAAATATGCGGAGCTGTACATAGCAAAGATTCTGTGCTTATACGGGGTACCCAAGACCGTCGTCTCGGATCGAGGTGCATTATTTGTATCTCTCTATTGGGAGCAGCTACACGCTGCATTGGGTACTAAGCTGATTAGGAGCTCCGCCTACCACCCTCAGACCGATGGACAAACAGAGAGGGTGAACCAAGTATTAGAAGACATGCTGAGAGCATGTGCCATCCACCACGGTAGGAACTGGGATGATCACCTACCGTTGGCGGAATTCTCGTACAACAACGGCTATCAGGCGAGTATCAAGATGGAACCCTATGAAGCTCTCTACGGTCGAAAATGCTGCACCCCATTAAACTGGTGCGAGTCCGGTGAGAGGGTCACATTCGGGGTTGATGTGGTGAACGACGCCGAAGAGCGCGTTCGGAGGATTGAAGCTAACTTGAAGGCCGCCCAATCCAGGCAAAAGAGCTACGCTGATAAGAGGCGTAGACCGTTGCACTTTGACGTCGGTGAACACGTGTACCCCCACGTGACTCCGATGAAAGGCGTGCACCGGTTCGGTGTGAAGGGGAAGTTCGCTCCCTGTTTCATTGGACCCTATGTTATCACCAAGAAGTGTGGACCAGGGGCGTATAGATTGGGACGAGATTCTTTTATGGGGGGAGGGATGTAAAAGCCCAAGAAAAGAGACTTACAAAAACTTTTCTTCACCTCACAACACCACAGTTTTTGTTATGGATATCTTAGGAAATATTGTGAAGAGCAAGTAACCGCCATCAAAAGAGTGATTAGAGGGGAAAGCCTTCACTTTCACAAAGTGGGATTTTTACACATAAACATGAAAGGTTGAGCTCACCCCTAGAACTTAAAAAGTCTTGGGAAAGTTCAGTCCAAGTTTCATGTAAATCCAACACTTTTTGAGGCACTTTTGGAGGTATTTGAACAAGAGGCCTATTTGAATGTAAATTCAAATTGCAGCAACTTTCATCACTCAAATTTAAAAGTTAGCTTCATATTCAAACTCAGCACATTTTTCTGAGTAGGCCCACCAATTTTCATCCTCAATGGAGTTCATCTTGTCAAGAGCTAAATTTGCAAGAATTCAAAACTGAAATTGGATTTCAGTTTAAACATGCAGCAAATTTAGCCAAACACAGTTCAAATATGAGAATTCAAATTCAAACTAAGACTTGGTGACTAAGTCTCACATTAAATTGTGAGTAGCTGAGGATATTTTGGCACAACAGAATTGAGAAAATTAAAAATGGAATTAGAGGGGAGGCCCACTGGTCAGTAGACTTAGCACAGAAGTCTCCTCAGCCGACTCCCTCGACCGAGCACGCTCGCCAGCTGCGGCCAGCGTCGGCGCCCGACCACCTCGGCCGGCCAGCTCCTGCTTCGGCGTAGGAGGTGGCACAGCAGGTGTCTCACTCTCCACTGGCCTCAGGGGCCTATAAAAGGCCCGAGACCGCCGGCGAGTTGCTGTTTTTCGCGAGTCCCGCAACCAGCATCCTAGTCGCCCGAGCTCCGATCGTGTGCCACCCAAGCTGTGATCATATTCCAGCATTGACCTCCATAGGAAAGTGAAGCGCTAGCTCGTCCTCAAGACCACTGCGCAAACCGCTCCAAGGTTCGACCTTTGTGTGCGGAGAATTTTCCAGTTTAGGGCGGGGAGCTCATTTCGGGACCCGATTAGGTTTAGGAGAAATTCGGGAAGCTTGGTGGGTGGGAGGTCGAACGGAGCTGTGAGAGATCATCTAGAGGTTCTGGCGACCACTCTCGAGCGAAAACCGGAAGGAAATCACCGCCGGAACCCTAAGTTCACCATAGAACAGTGTGGCGGAGGAGGGGTCGCCGGTGAGGTCTGGATTGCCGGCCGTTTAAGGCCCAATGGAGATCATGTCGAGCTTCCCGAGGTTCCCCTGAGTGTGGCGACGCGATTAGCGCGAGAAGGAGATGGTCAGAAGGGCGGGAACATGTTGCCGAGGTAGCACGGAGGCATAGGGCTCGTCGCCGGCGAGCTACGGTGGTTAGCCGGCGGCGACATGGTGTCCAGCGTGTTCAGCACCCGAGATTACGTTGGGGCGGCGAGTCTTGTCGGCGCCGGCGAGCTAGATCGCCGGGAACGCCGACCTTGACGGAGCTCCGGCGGCTCGGGGCGGCGGCGTCGGGAGGTAGACGAAGGGCACGGCCCCACCTGTCAGCCCCTGTGCTAATCGCGCCCGAGCGCGTGGTTAGTTCAATTTAAACGGGCGGGCCCCACTGTCAGCCTCTGGTTTAGCGCGGGAGGTGATTCTCTATGGGAAAATAATTCAGGGATCAGCTCAAAACTTAGAAATTCATAACTTTGTGTAGGTAGCGCCAAATTCAGTGAATCAAATTTTGCTGAACTCAGGATTCTGAGTACTTTCCAGCAATACCAATTTCAGCTCATGAATCTTAATAGTTTTCCAGAATTAAATCCCTAAAATTTAAACTGTGGGGAAATTTTATCTGGAGAATTACTTTATGAAAACAGCTGGATTTTGGCTGAGAGATTCATTGGAAAATCCTGGAGTCACAGTAAAATTTTCAGACTCATCCAAGTTCATTTAGTCCCCCTAATTGGGTGATTAAGAAAACTGCCCTGAGAAAATAGAAAAGTGTACAGAAACATTTTTCAGATTTTCTCAAATCTTAATTAGGGCATAACTTTCAGTAGAATTCTTCAAATGACATGAAACCAATGCCATAAGGACCATCTTGACTTCTAGTTTCCAGAAAGTAATGGTTGGAGCCATGAAAACCCCTGGAATTACTTAGAGGCTCAAATATTGACCCAATAGGCTTTTATTTGTACAAGGTTCAAATGAACTTTGTTTCAAATGAAACTTGGTCAAAACTTTGGTTAGGACCCTACCAAGCCACCATAAAAATTTCAGATCCAAAGGGGAGGGCTAGCTAGAGTTAGTAGTAATTAAGTATTCAAGTTCACACATTGCATTTAAATTAACATGTATTATTTCATTAACGTGTAGTCGCTGAAGGCGAAGAGACTCCGGAAGTGTTGGACTTCCCCCTTCCAGAAGAAGAACTAACTCCTGACCAGCAGCAACAAGGCAAGCCCAGGTTTGCATTAACACTTTTATCAAGTTTTGCTTTGTTCACATAATTAGGGTGATGTATGAATGTGCATTAGGTGTAGTATGAATGGAACCCCACTTGCATGACCAGAATTTTTCCATAAGAGTGAGGGTAGTGTCTAAGACCTCGAGTAGACAGGCTATGCTTAAGGATTCATAGGACTTCTATACAAGTCGAGTAGTTGGAATCTACTCGCGAGTTTAGGCTTGGGGCACACGGGGTCGGATGAGTGATGTGAGATCACTTTAGTAATGAAAATGAGACTATGCAGGGGCTAGGGCGCAGCAAGAGGAAGTCTTGTGTGCGCAGCCCTGCCCGTCTCGATTGAGGACTGATCCGTGTGCGGCCGTGCTGAACAAGTATTGGACGTACCGAAGGCATATCGGATATATGGGCCCCGATAAACCGATGTAGACTAAACCTCCAGGCGTCGAGGCATAGCACACCGATTTATAGGTGTAGGTTGAGGGCAGTAAGGTGGAATGCCAACGGGCATAGAGAGATGCTCCGTGTGGGGAACCTCCTGCTCATTTCGGTGCGACCAGTTCGACATTTGGGCTGTTGGGTGAAAGGTTGTCCCATACGACATCGAGTAAGCGTGCTTTGCAGCTCCACGGATGGGTGTACGTGACGTGCTCTTTGGTTTTCCCTGCAGGTGTATATCGAGTCGATTCGCCGTCCCTCGCGGTGACGAGTACCGCTTGTTCACTGCGTTGTAACGTAGATAAATTTTGGAATGTTATGATTCAATACTGCTGTTATGATATAATTGCATTGCTACATGTGTGCCAACAAATATTGCTTACTAAATTTCAGATTTCCAAACTGTTAACTTGTGGCTAAATGATGAACTAAGGATGAACTTGTAGGCGTGTCCATTGATGCATTGTTACTCTCCTATGTTCATTGTATCCCTCATGTAGAGTTCCATGCTTAGGTGAGTCGGTTAAGTCTTGTTGAGCCATCGTGCTCACGGTTGCTGCTTAAGTGTTTTTCAGGTGAGGAACCACCCACGGACTCGGAGTACGAGTCCACCGGCGAGGGTTACCCTCCGTCGGGGACCACGGCTGAGTGGGAGCCGTACATGCCGCGCTGAGCTGAGACGTGCAGCTAGTGTGGGTTGCTCTAGGGCTGGGTAACCGACTTTTGCTAGATAGGCGGACGTGAGTGTAGAAAAGTAGACTTCCGCTGTGTAATAAAGACAATAGTTTGTAACTGAGTATTGTACCTGTTTGTACAGTTCAGTTGTTTTCCCATGTAATATATTGTGTTCTTATGACATGTGCTGTCGGGTGTCGCATCGTGCGGCACCACCCTCTGCGATCCTGGATGAGCGGATCCCGGTCCGCCACAATTCTGTTCTGGAGTTCTACAGAAAAATTGTAGAAGACTTCAAAACCTTTCCAGAAATGTATCCCACACCTCCATTGGTTCAACCAAACAAAAGTTAGGCCCTGTTCAAATTCAGCCAAAATTCTGCCGAAAACAGGGGAGTTTGTTTCTAAATGTTTGAGATGAAAACTATACTCCCAATTGACTCTTAGTTCAATATAGGAGTTCATTAACTCCTAATGGAATCCTAGACTCCGAATTTACTCTTTTCTTTGAAAATTTCATTTTTCATGCAGTTAAGAACATATTATGGTACTACGTTTCCTCACCAAATCAAAATCCTAACCGGCGTTACACCGGCATATACGTCTCAAGTGGAGACACTAAAGGGATCACTCACACACGTGTTCTAAACGGAATGTTCTACTCGTGGTTAAGGTACCTACAGAAAAACAATCAATAGTGATGCACACAACGGTTTTCCATTTCAGGCAGATCCATATCATAGTAAAAACATACGCACCATGTCATTGCCATACGGGCCATCCTTGAGTCAAGCCACGTCTCAAGGTACATGGTCGCGTTTTCACACCACACGACGGGGAACCTGAGTAGAGCGTGAACGGGTCATCACGGTTGGGAATGTTATCAACAAAACAGATACCACCTACTGCCCTGCAGGGCACGCCGATGGCAAGCGCTGCATATGTCCTCGTAGGCTATTTCCAGAAGAACACACTATCGTGTTACCGACCACACGATGGGGTTTCCACTTTCTTGCCTAATGCACGCCAGGGACCAGCGTTTCATATGAACTCAGGAACATGAAGAGTTCAAGAGCTTCATATTGACGTCTCACACCAAGCTGTGAGACATATACCCTGAACCACTTTCCTCATCAAGGAGAGCTAACCAAAATTGATCCGCTTTCGGTGGTGTTCCTTACCATTCTTACCTCCACGTAGGTGCATCGTTACAGAATTGAAATACTGAATATAACACAATGTTAGCTTACCACCTTAAGTAACTATGCTACTAATAGTCCTTATGTGGGCATACTGTAAGGGCCTCAGTTTTGGCACACATTTGAAGTGTTCATCACCACTCCACACACCTCATTTGAGGAAAGATGATGAACACAAATGAAGAGCATCTAACCACCATCAACATGCTCATTAGAGAACAAACCCACATATTGCAAAAGTGGTATTTCCCACATGTGATATAGGTGGGCTGGACTTATGAAAACTCCTACACATTGCTAAGGATGTCCATGCCAAGTTTCACCCAAATTCAAAAACTTTTTGAGGTCATTTTGGGTATAGATAGAAAGAGGGCAGTTTGAAACCACATTCAAATTCAAACTGTTTTTGTCCCATGAATTTAAAAGTGGGAGGCATATTCTTATTCAGCACATTTTTGTGAGCTCACACACCAATTTTCACTCCATTTGGAGTTGATCTTGACATGAGCTAAGTGGGACGAATTCAAACTTTATTTGAATTAAAACTGAACTTGTGTTGAAATTCACTCAAACCGAACCCAATTTGAATTCTATTCAATTCAAATGGCTCAGGGGTGAATAATTTGAATCACCAGGGGTATTATGGGCTCACTGTTTACAACAGTGATTAGGAGTAAATTTCAGAGGTTAAAACCCCGGGTGGGACCCACATGTCATAGAGGGAAGAAGGAGAAACTTGCACCCAAAGTCAGAGTCTCGGTGGGAAATTCAGCCGAGCAGCTGTCGGCTGTGCCACCGAGCAGCTACAGGCGCCACCAGCTGCTTCCCTCTCCACGCGTTGGCGCCCAGGGCGGCTGGCTCGCGCCCCCACGTGACCGGCACCGCCTCAGCCGAGCAGGAGTCGGCCGGCTTTATCTTCTTGCGGGCAAACCCGAGCAGCGGCATTGTTTCTCGCCGCAGCTCTCTGCTCAATCGGGAAAACCCGCAAAACCATCTCCTCCTTCGTCCCTGAGCTGCTAGACAGCCACCTGAGCTTGCACTCCACCTCTCCAACACCAGAAACCTCGAGCTCTGACTTCCTTTGCCCAAAGACGATCGCCACCGCGGCGACCTAGCCTCAGCCGAGAGTCAGGCGCCCGTGGGCAGCGTTCCACAGGCGTTTTCATGGTCCAGGGAGAGAGGCAACAGGAGCGCGCGATCACCGTGCTGCTCTCCTCCAAGTTTGGAAGCCAACAGTGAAGAATCCGAAGAGAATTTCCAGTTTTTGCCCCGGCGACCGTAAACCGAGCTTCCGGTACGGTTTCTTTAAATTCTCGCTCTATGATCTTTCGGAGGTCATCAAATCTTGCACATAGACGCTGGACTAGTCGATGATCAAGTTCTTTTCTGCATCCGTAGCGTGAAACTGTATAGGAGTGACGAATTTCAAGCTCGATCGAGGGCGGTCATGGCGGGCACGATCGGTCACATGGTGCCGACCGACTGCCGCCATCCCTGAACCCTTTTGACACCTTGTTGAGCTTCCTAGAGGTACACTGATGCTGTGGGGCCGTTTGTTCGAGGTGTTGGCGGGTTTAGAAACCTCGGTCGACGGTGTCGAACCTCAACCGAGGCCGCGGCACGTCGCCGAGCTATTTCCGGTCACCCCCAGCCCGACCTGTCACCCCCGACGTGTTCCTCGACGTCGACAACCCCCTGGCGGCGAGTTTCGGACCATGGGAGGTCCGGCAGCGGCGAGCCGGCGAGCCCCGAGTCTGCTCCAGCGAGGTCGGCGGCGCGGGCGCGAGAGAACGGCAGGAGGAAGACGAAGCCGGCTGGCCCACGTGTCAGCGGCTGAAGAATTTAAATCGTGATCGGGTGTGGCCAGGGATCGGCTGTGCTGGCGCGCAAATACCCTGTGAGCTCCGGTGTGCCGAACACCTCCGCGCTCGACACGTGTGGTATCTCCGGTGTGCCGGACACCTACGTGTTCGACACGTGTGGTATCCCCGGTGTGCCGGACACCTCCTCGCTCGACACGTGTCCCCGCGGGCCCCGAGAGTTTAAACTTTTCCCCCGATTTTCAGAATTCTTCCAAACTTCAAATCCTCATAACTTTGGCTAGAAAGCTCCAAATCGGGTGAACCAAATTTTGTTGGATTCAGCTCTCTGAGCAATTTCCAGCAATACCAAATTCAGCTCATGAAAGAGAATAGTTTTCTAGAATTAGATCCCTAAAGTTTAAACTGTTGGGAATTTTATCTGGAGAACTACTTTATGAAAAATTCTGAAATTTGTCTGAAAGGTTCATTGGAAAATCCCTGAATCCAAGTAAAAATTTTCAGACTCATCCAAGTTCATTTAGTTACCCTAATTGGGTGATTAAGGGAACTGCCCAGAGAAAATAGAAAAAAATGTACAGAAACATTTTTCAGATTTTCTCCAATCTTAATTAGGACATAACTTTCTGTAGAATTCTTCAAATGACATGAAACCAACCCCATTAGAACCATCCTAAATTCTAGTTTCCAGAAAGTAATGGTGGGAGCCATGAAAAACCCTGGAATTACTTAGAGGCTCAATTATTGACCAAAGAGGCTTTTATTTGTACAAGGTTCAATTGAACTTTGTTTCAAATAAAACTTGGTCACAACTCTGGTTAGGACCCTACCAATCCACCATAAAAAATTTCAGAATCAAAGGGGAGGGCTAGCTAGAGTTATTAGCAATTATGTATTTAAGTTCGCACATTGCATTAAAATTTACATGTAGTATTGTATTCAACGTGTAGCCATTGAAGAAGAGACCCCGGAAGTGTTGGACTTCCTTCTTCCAGACGAAGACCTAACCCCTGACCAGCAGCAACAAGGCAAGCCCCGGTTTACATTAACCTTTTTATAAGTTTTATTTTGTTTACATGTGTCATATAAGGTATGATTGTGCATTAGGTGTAGGATGGATGGAACCCCACTTGCATAACCAGAATTTTTCCCTAAGAGTGAGGGTAGTGTCTAAGACCTCGAGTAGATAGGCTATGCTTAAAGATTCATAGGGCTTCGGTACAAGTCGAGTAGTTGGAATCTACTCGCGAGATAGGCTTGGGACGCACGGCTTCGGTTGAGTGATGTGAGATCACATTAGTAATGAAAATGAGACTGGGCAGGGGCTAGGGCGCAGCAAGAGGGAGTCTTGTGTGCGCAGCCCTGTCCGTGTCGATTGAGGACCGAGCCGTGTGTGGCCCACGCTGATCAAGTTTGAATGTACCGAAGGCATATCGGATATATGGGCCCCGATAAACCGATGTAGCCTAAACCTCCGGGCGTCGAGGCATAACGCACCGATTTATAGGTGTAGGCTGAGGGCAGCAAGGTGGAAATCTGCCAACGGGCATAGAGAGATGCTCCGTGTGGGGAACCTCCTGCTCTTTTCGGTGCGACCGGTTCGACGTTTGGGCTGTTGGGTGAAAGGTTGTCCCGTACGACATCGAGTGAGCGTGCTGTGCAGCTCCACGGGTGGGCGTACGTGACGTGCTCTTTGGGTTTCCCTGCAGGTGTATATCGAGTCGATTCGCCGTCCCTCGCGGTGAAGAGTACCACTTGGTCACTGAGTCGTGACGTAGAATAATGTATGAAATGCATTGATTCAATATTGCTGATATGAGATAATATTGTATTGCTACTTGTTTGCCACCAAATCCTGCTTACTAAATTTCAGCTTCCCGAACTGTTAACTTGTTGCTAAAAGTTGAACGAAGGATGAACTTGTAGGCGAGTCCATTTGTTGCAATATGACTATCCTATGTCAGTGTACACCTCATGTAGAGTTTCATGTTTAGGTGAGTCGGTTAAGCCTTGCTGAGCCTTCGTGCTCACGGTTGCTGCTTAAGTGTTTTTCAGGTGAGGAGCCACCCTCGGACTCGGAGTACGAGTCCACCGGCGAGGGTTACCCTCCGTCGGGGACCACAGCTGAGTGGGAGCCGTACACGCCGTGCTGAGCTGAGGATTGCAGCTAGTGTGGGTTGCCCTAGGGCTGGGCAACCACTTTTGCTAGATAGGCGGGCGTGAGTTGTATAAAAGAAACTTCCGCTGTGTAATAAAGACCCTAATTTGTAACTGAGAAGTGTACTACTTTGTACATTCAGTTTGTTTCCCCATGTAATATAATGTGTTCTTATGACGTGTGCTGTCGGGTGTCGCATCGCGCGGCACCACCCTCTGCGATCCTGGATGAGCGGATCCCGGTCCGCCACAGCCTGGTATCAGAGCTGCAGTGGGGATAGCACAGTACTTAAGGACGGTATTATGGGAAAAACTTAGGTATACGGTGAGGATTCGGTAGTTGCCCAAGTAAGGACTATATTAGCATAGTTACTTAAAGTGGCAAAAACTAACCTACGTGTTATAATTCTGAATTTCAATTATGTAACGACGCACCTACGCTCTGGTAAGTATGGTAAGAAACGCCACCGAAAGCGGTTCAATTTCGGTTAGCTCCCCCTGACGAGGAACGTGGTTCAGGGATTGATCTCACAGCTTGGTGTGAGACGTCAATATGAACCTCTTGAACTCTTCATGTTCCTGAGTTCATATGAAACGCTGATCCCTAGCATGCATTAGGCAAGTAAGTGGAGACCCCATCGCATGGTCTGTAATGCGAGAGTGTGTTCCTCTGGAAATAGCCCAGGAGGACATACGCAGCGCTTGCCATCGGCGTGCCTTGCAGGGTAGTAGGTGGTATCTGTTGGGTTGATAACATTCCCAACCGTGACGACCCATTCATGACATACTCGGGTTCCCCGTCGTGTGGTGTTGAAACACGATCACGTACCTTGAGACGTGACTTAACTCAAGGACGGCCGTATGGAAATGATACGGGCGTTTGTATTTACTTTCAAATATGGTACTGCCTGAAATGAAACCAACCATTGAGTGCACCATTATTGTGTGGTCTTCTGCAGGTACTAACCACGTATGTATCCGTGTAGAAAATGTGTGCGAGAGACCGTTTAATGCCACACTTGAGACGTATATGCCGGTATGATCCGGTTAGGATTTTCTTTTGTGAGGAACGTAGTACCGAGTTATTGTAGGCATATGCATGAAAATAATGATAACAAAGAATTAAAATTTTTAGGTTCAATATATAGGACCCTGGTTGGGTATAAGAATGGGATAGTGATGAGTGTAGTTCCAAAAAGACTGAAAAACAGAGTGCTCTGTTTTGGGCAGCAAGTTTGCTGATCTTCAACAGGGCATAACTCACCGGTCTTTTAGCCCAGAGAGGTGTGCTATACAGCTCTGAAAAGGTATTTAAGTACTCTACAACTTTGTGTAGACTTCCATAGCTGAAACTCACCTTAAGATGGCTAAAATCTCAGAGGAATGTGAACTGTCCAGAACCAGGACAGAGTAGAATATTCTCTGAACTGTTTTGTTTTTCAATGATAACTCCCAGTAGCAAAACCCAAAAATTTCATATGATACCTTCTTAGAAATAGTAGAAGATGTGTGACATATTTGCAATTCAAAGATTCTGAAATTTCAGCACAGAATTTAATGGAAATCAGGGTTGAAAACAGCCACTTCCAAGGGAGGTGCTGTTAAAAATTCATCCAGAAATTCTGCTGACTTTGAATTAGCCTAACTTTTTAACCAAGGCTGATCTGGGGGCAATTGAATACTCGTTGGAAAGATACTGAAGTTAACTTTAACTTTGGTATTCAACTCGAGTCATGAAGATGCCCAGAACCAGATCAAAACTTGGAATAGGTAGAAACTGGTCATTCTGACAGAAGAATGACAGTTGAACTCATTGGAGAGGGTGTTGTACCCTAAGGGTGGTATACATGATGACAAAGCGATAGTAATATCTCGTAGTGACCAAACCTAGTTATGGTGAGCTTCCAAAGTGGAGGTTCATCAAGTTGGATTAAACTAGCTAGTGTTTGGTCTGGTAATGGTGTAGCTTGTGCAAAGTTATTACATTATCTTCTTACGAGATGTATCGCATGTTTTTATTGTCATTATGTCGTTACGCCTACTGTTATTGGACTGCATGCAATCTGTTGCGGGACTGATGTTATTGTCGTGTGTTGCAGATGGTTCGTACTAGGACCACGCACGAGGTTGGTGGCTCTAGCCAACAGGGAGGTGATGACTCCCAGCCACCGGCCTACGACAGCACCCCGCAGCAGCAGCCACCACCGCCGCCTCCGCTTACTCTAGCGGATGTGATAGCGGCACTGGTGGGAGGTCGTGAGGAGCAGACCGACCTGCTCTGCACGATCGTGCAGAATACGTCCCAGGCGGGGGGGACGTCAAGAGCGAGGGCCTCGTGAGCCCCGTGAAGTGTCGTACTCGGATTTCATGAGTACGCACCCTCCAGTGTTCACCGAAGCCGAAGAACCACTGGAGGCGGACAACTGGCTGCGGACTATCGATTCCAAGTTTGGGCTGCTCCAGTGTACGGAGTGACAGAAGACCCTGTTCGCAGCACAGCAGCTCCACGGTGCCGCTGGTGCATGGTGGGCGAACTATGTCGCCTCACGTCCGGCTGGCCATGCCGTGGAATGGCAAGAGTTCCGGGAGGCGTTCCGCGCCTACCACATTCCTCCCGGAATAATGAAGAGGAAGTTCCAATAATTCTTGGAGCTGAAGCAGGGCGGGAGGAGTGCCCACAAATACTCCCGTGCCTTCAACCATCTGGCGCAATATGCGTCAGACTATATCTCCACGGAGGAGAAGAAGAGGGAGCATTTATATCGGGGGTTACACCCCGAAATGAAAACGCACCTCGTTCAGTGGAATTGCGGCACATTCAACGACTTAGTCAATGCTGCAATCATGCAAGAGGACGCTCAGCGGGAGTTGGCAGCTGAGCAGTGGAAGCGCAGCGCTCCACCTAGCAGTGGGGGTGGCGCTCCCCAGAAGTACCGTATGGTGTACAGGACACCATCCGGGCAGCAGTGGCGACCACCGGCGCGGCCTCAACAGTTCAGGGGACGTTCGTTCCAAGCACCCCCGTTCCGACCGCCGATGCCACCACCAAGACAGCAGCAGCAGCAGCAGACGGTACCCCGGGTGTTTCCACCGCCACAACACGCCCCAGGATTCCGTCCACCGATCAGCGGGGGACCGCCCCGTTTCACCTGCTTCACGTGTGGCCAGGCGGGCCACTTCGCGAAGGACTTTCCCCAGGGGCAGCAGAGCAGTGGGCAAGCCCAGCTCCAGGGCGGTGCTCGAGGCCGACCTCCGGTGAAGAAGGTTGGTCAGCGGACTGGAGGCGTCCGCAACCTCGACAATGAGGACGCCCCGGAGGGAGACAACGTGCTGGCGGGTAGGTTCACTCTCAACCATCAAGCCATCATAATATTGTTCGATTCTGGTGCAACCCACAACTTCATTAGTGCATCATATGTGGCTCAGCATCAGCTGGAAGCCTTTCCAACCAAGTGTTCTTATATGATCCGCTCACCGGGAGGAAAGATTTCAGCAACTATGATGGTTCCTAAAGCACCACTGTGCTTAGTTGGGAAGATATATCCCACCACTATGATTATCTTTGAGGGGCAGAAGATTGATGCAATCTTGGGAATGTCATGGCTAAGCTACCATGGAGCTGTCCTGGAAACCCTATCACGGACTGTTCACCTCAACTCCCCATTACACCGTCCGCAGTCCCTCTTATTAGATAATCCAGTCCGGGAAGTTTCAGTGATCAACAATACTGAAACTCTCAAGTTAGAGGACATCCCCGTAGTCCGGGAGTATCCTGACGTGTTCCCGGATGATCTTCCGAGCATGCCACCTGAGCGGGATGTCGAGTTCAAGATTGAACTTGCACCCGGGACTACGCCTATATCACGGAGACCATACAAGATGGCTCCAAATTAGCTGGCTGAACTGAAAGAACAGCTCAATGATCAGTTGAGTAAGGGTTTCATTAGGCCGAGTTCCTCGCCTTGGGGATGCTCGGCGCTGTTCGTGAAGAAGAAGGATGAAATCCTGAGGCTGTATGTGGATTACCGGCCGCTCAACGCCATCACCATCAAAAATAAGTACCCACTGCCCCGTATTGACATTTTGTTTGATCAACTTGTGGGGGCAAGTGTGTTCTCCAAGATGGACCTTCGCTCTGGATATCACCAGATTAAGATCCGGGCGGAGGATATCCTGAAGACGGCCTTCTCGACGAGATATGGATTATACGAATATCTCGTCATGTCCTTTAGTCTCACAAACGCTCCAGCCAATTTCATGTATCTCATGAACTCGGTGTTCATGCCGGAGCTGGATAAGTTCGTGGTAGTGTTCATCGAGATATCTTGGTTTACTCCAAGACAGAAGCCGAACATGCCGAACACCTGAGAATCGTTCTTCAACGATTGCGAGACCATAAGCTCTATGCCAAGTTCAGTAAATGCGAGTTTTTGATCAGCCAAGTGCCATTCTTGGGACATATCATCTCAGCAGAAGGCGTTGCGGTTGACCCAAGCAAAATAGAGCAAGTGCTGAAATGGAAAGCTCCCACTTCAGTCCATGAAGTCAGAAGCTTCCTCGGGTTAGCGGGATACTATCGGATATTCATTCCAAGTTTCTCCAAGCTCGCTAAGCCGATGACAGAATTACTGAAGAAAGGGACGAAATATGTTTCGAACACGGTGTGTGAAGGAGCATTCCAAACATTGGTGAAGCATCTCACAACAGCCCCGGTCTTAGCTCAGCCGGATACAACAAAGCCCTTCGACGTGTACTGTGACGCGTCCGGTATTGGGCTCGGCTGCGTGTTGATGCAGGAAGGACGTGTGGTCACGTATGGCTCACGCCAACTTCGGAACCATGAGCAGCATTATCCAACTCATGACCTTGAGCTTGCTGCCGTGGTGTTGGCGCTAAAAATGTGGAGGCACTATCTCCTGGGGAACTTGGTGCATCTCTACACCGACCACAAGAGCTTGAAATACATTTTCACCCAGAAGGAGCTGAACATGAGACAACGGAGGTGGTTAGAATTAATCAAGGACTATGAAATTGAGATTCACTACCACCCCGGCATGGCGAATGTGGTTGCCGACGCGCTGAGTCGGAAATCACATGTCCATCACCTCACCATGACACCGGTGGAGGAGGGAGAGCCAAGTTTATACTTGGTTCCTTATGGATCGCTGTACAACCTTGCCCTCATCCCTACCATTAGGGGAGATATCATGGCAGCTCAGAAGACGGACAAAGGCATGGCACATCTATGGAGATGGATTGACAATGGGGAGATCAAATGTTTCCGGAAAGATGATGAGGGGATGCTATAGTTCAATGACCGCATAGTCGTACCCCGGGATATGGAGTTGAGAAAGAAGATCCTCGATGAAGCTCACTTGTCCAAGTACTCCATTCATCCGGGCAGCAACAAAATGTAGCAAGATTTGAAAAAGAAATTTTGGTGGACACGGATGAAGCGGGAGGTAGTTAAGTACGTATCCGAGTGTGATACGTGTAGACGAGTGAAGGCTGATCATATGAGGAAATCAGGGCTGCTGCAACCCCTGAAAATTCCAGCATGGAAATGGGAAGATGTGAGCATGGATTTCATTGTGGGATTACCCTTAACATCCAACAAACATGATTCCATTTGGGTAATCATTGACCGACTGACCAAGTCAGCTCACTTCATCCCTGTACTTACACATTTCCATGCCAACAGATATGCGGAGTTGTATATCGCCAGGATTCTATGTTTGCATGGCGTACCCAAGACCATAGTCTCAGACCGAGGTGCATTGTTTGTATCTCGCTTTTGGGAGCAGTTGCATGCTGCTTTGGGTACTAACCTGATTAGAAGCTCCGCTTACCACCCTCAGACAGATGGCCAGACAGAGAGGGTGAATCAAGTTCTGGAAGACATGTTGAGAGCATGTGCCATCCACCATGGTAGGAACTGGGATGATCACCTACCATTGGCGGAATTCTCGTACAACAACAGCTATCAGGCGAGTATCAAGATGGCACCCTACGAAGCTCTCTACGGTCGTAAATGCCGCACCCCATTAAATTGGTGCGAGTCCGGTGAAAGGGTCACATTCGGGGTTGATGTGGTGAACGACACCGAAGAGCGCGTTTGAACAATTCAAGCCAATTTGAAGGCCGCTCAATCCCGGCAGAAGAGCTACGCTGATAAGAGGCGTAGACCGTTGCACTTCGACGTCGGTGAACACGTGTACCTCCCCGTGTCTCTGATGAAGGACGTGCACCGGTTCGGCGTCAAGGGGAAGCTCGCTCCTCGTTTCATTGGACCCTATGCTATCACCGAAAAGTGTGGACCAGCGGCATATCGATTGGAGTTACCGGCATCCCTGGCTGGTGTCCATGATGTTTTCCATGTTTTGCAACTGTGAAAATGTTTGAAGCATACAGCTGCTGTTCCTACCGAAGACATCAGCGAGCTGAAACCGGATTTAACATATGATGAGTATCCGGTGGAAATTCTTGATGAGAAAGCTCGAACCACGCATAACAGAACGGTGTGGTTCTACAAGATCCTCTGGAGTAACCATACCGTGGAAGAAGCGACGTGGGAGAGCGAGGAATTCCTTCGCTCAAATTACCCGGATTTCATGGCTTCTCAACACGGGTAAGTCCCTACTACATCGCTATCTCTTCTTTTGTAATCTCGGGACGAGATTCTTTTAAGGGGGGAGGAATGTAAGGGCCTCAGTTTTGGCACACATTTGAAGTGTTCATCACCACACCACACACCTCATTTGAGGAAAGATGATGAACACAAATGAAGAGCATGTAACCACCATCAACATGCTCATTAGAGAACAAACTCACATATTGCAAAAGTGGTATTTCCCACATGTGATATAGGTGGGCTGGACTTATGAAAACTCCTACACATTGCTAAGGATGTCCATGCCAAGTTTCACCCAAATTCAAAACATTTTTGAGGTCATTTTGGGTATATATAGAAAGAGGGCAGTTTGAAACCACATTCAAATTCAAACTGTTTTTGTCCCATGAATTTAAAAGTGGGAGGCATATTCTTATTCAGCACATTTTTGTGAGCTCACACACCAATTTTCACTCCATTTGGAGTTGATCTTGGCATGAGCTAAGTGGGACGAATTTAAACTTTATTTGAATTCAAAACTGAACTTGTGCTGAAATTCACTCAAACCGAACCCAATTTGAATTCTATTCAATTCAAATGGCTCAGGGGTGAATAATTTGAATCACCAGGGGTATTATGGGGCTCACTGTTTACAACAGTGATTAGGAGTAAATTTCAGAGGTTAAAACCCCGGGTGGGACCCACATGTCATAGAGGGAAGAAGGAGAAACTTGCACCCAAAGTCAGAGTCTCGGTGGGAAATTCCGCCGAGCAGCTGTCGGCTGTGCCACCGAGCAGCTACCGGCGCCACCAGCTGCTTCCCTCTCCGCGCGTTGGCGCCCAGGGTGGCTGGCTCGTGCCCCCACGCGACCGGCACCGCCTCAGCCGAGCAGGAGTCGGCCGGCTTTATCTTCTCGCGGGCAAACCCGAGCAGCGGCATTGTTTCTCGCCGCAGCTCTCTGCTCAATCGGGAAAACCAGCAAAACCATCTCCTCCTTCGTCCCTGAGCTGCTAGACAGCCACCTGAGCTCGCACTCCACCTCTCCAACGCCAGAAACCTCGAGCTCCGACCTCCTTTGCCCAAAGACGATCGCCACCGCGGCGACCTAGCCTCAGTCGAGAGTCAGGCGCCCGTGGGCAGCGTTCCACAGGCGTTTTCACGGTCCAGCGAGAGAGGCAACAGGAGCACGCGCCCACCGTGCTGCTATCCTCCAAGTTTGGAAGCCAACCATGAAGAACCCGCAGAGAATTTCCAGTTTTTGCCCCGGCGACCGTAAACCGAGCTTTCGGTACAGTTTCTTTAAATTCTCGCTCTATGATCTTTCGGAGGACATCAAATCTTGCACATAGACGCTGGACTAGCCGGCGATCAAGTTCTTTTCCACATCTGTAGCGTGAAACTGTCTAGGAGTGACGAATTTCGAGATCGATCAAGGGCAGTCATGGCGGGCACGATCGGTCACACGGTGCCGACCGACTTGCCGCCATCCCTGAACCCTTTTGACACCTTGTCGAGCTTCCTAGAGGTACACTGATGCTGTGGGGCTGTTTGTTCGAGGTGTTGGCGGGTTTAGAAACCACGGTCGACGGTGTCGAAACTCAACCGAGGCCGCGGCACGTCGCCGAGCTATTTCCGGTCACCCCCAGCCCGACCTGTCACCGCCGACGTGTTCCTCGACGTCGACAACCCTCTGGCGGCGAGTTTCAGACCATGGGAGGTCCGGCAGCGGCGAGCCGGCGAGCCCCGAGTCTGCTCCGGCGAGGTCGGCGGTGCGGGCGCGAGAGAACAGCGGGAGGAAGACGAAGCCGGCTGTCCCATGTGTCAGCGGCTGAAGAATTTAAATCGGGATCGGGTGTGGCCAGGGATCGGCTGTGCTGGCGCGCAAATACCCTGTGAGCTCCGGTGTGCCGAACACCTCCGCGCTCGACACGTGTGGTATCTCCGTTGTGCCGGACACCTCCGCGCTCGACACGTGTGGTATCCCTGGTGTGCCAGACACCTCCGCGCTCGACACGTGTGGTATCCCCGGTGTGCCGGACACCTCCGCGCTCGACACGTGTCCCCGCGGGCCCCGAGAGTTTAAACTTTCCCCCCGATTTTCAGAATTCTTCCAAACTTCAAATCCTCATAACTTTGGCTAGAAAGCTCCAAATCGGGTGAACCAAATTTTGTTGGATTCAGCTCTCTGAGCACTTTCCAGCAATACCAAATTCAGCTCATGAAAGAGAATAGTTTTCCAGAATTAAATCCCTAAAGTTTAAACTGTTGGGAATTTTATCTGGAGAACTACTTTATGAAAAAATCTGAAATTTGGCTGAAAGGTTCATTGGAAAATCCCTGAATCCCAGTAAAAATTTTCAGACTCATCCAAGTTCATTTAGTTACCCTAATTGGGTGATTAAGGGAACTGCCCAGAGAAAATAGAAAAAATGTACAGAAACATTTTTCAGATTTTCTCCAATCTTAATTAGGACATAACTTTCTGTAGAATTCTTCAAATGACATGAAACCAACTCCATTAGAACCATCTTAAATTCTAGTTTCCAGAAAGTAATGGTGGGAGCCATGAAAAACCCTGGAATTACTTAGAGGCTCAATTATTGACCAAAGAGGCTTTTATTTGTACAAGGTTCAATTGAACTTTGTTTCAAATAAAACTTGGTCACAACTCTGGTTAGGACCCTACCAATCCACCATAAAAAAATTTCAGAACCAAAGGGGAGGGCTAGCTAGAGTTATTAGCAATTATGTATTTAAGTTCACACATTGTATTTAAATTTACATGTAGTATTGTATTCAACGTGTAGCCATTGAAGAAGAGACCCCGGAAGTGCTGGACTTCCTTCTTCCAGACGAAGACTTAACCCCTGACCAGCAGCAACAAGGCAAGCCCCGGTTTGCATTAACCTTTTTTATAAGTTTTATTTTGTTTACATGTGTCATATAAGGTATGATTGTGCATTAGGTGTAGGATGGATGGAACCCCACTTGCATAACCAGAATTTTTCCCTAAGAGTGAGGGTAGTGTCTAAGACCTCGAGTAGATAGGCTATGCTTAATGATTCATAGGGCTTCGGTACAAGTCGAGTAGTTGGAATCTACTCGCGAGATAGGCTTGGGATGCACGGGTTCGGTTGAGTGATGTGAGATCACATTAGTAATGAAAATGAGACTGGGCAGGGGCTAGGGCGCAGCAAGAGGGAGTCTTGTGTGCGCAGCCCTGTCCGTGTCGATTGAGGACCGAGCCGTGTGCGGCCCATGCTGATCAAGTTTGAACGTACCGAAGGCATATCGGATATATGGGCCCCGATAAACCGATGTAGCCTAAACCTCCGGGCGTCGAGGCATAACGCACCGATTTATAGGTGTAGGCTGAGGGCAGCAAGGTGGAAATCTGCCAACGGGCATAGAGAGATGCTCCGTGTGGGGAACCTCCTGCTCGTTTCGGTGCGACCAGTTCGACGTTTGGGCTGTTGGGTGAAAGGTTGTCCCGTACGACATCGAGTGAGCGTGCTGTGCAGCTCCACGGGTGGGCGTACGTGACGTGCTCTTTGGGTTTCCCTGCAGGTGTATATCGAGTCGATTCGCCGTCCCTCGCGGTGAAGAGTACCACTTGGTCACTGAGTCGTGACGTAGAATAATGTATGAAATGCATTGATTCAATATTGCTGATATGAGATAATATTGTATTGCTACTTGTTTGCCACCAAATCCTGCTTACTAAATTTCAGCTTCCCGAACTGTTAACTTGTTGCTAAAAGTTGAACGAAGGATGAACTTGTAGGCGAGTCCATTTGTTGCAATATGACTATCCTATGTCAGTGTTCACCTCATGTAGAGTTTCATGTTTAGGTGAGTCGGTTAAGCCTTGCTGAGACTTCATTGTCACAGTTGCTTCTTAAGTGTTTTTCAGGTGAGGAGCCACCCACGGACTCGCAGTACGAGTCCACCGGCGAGGGTTACCCTCCGTCGGGGACCACGGCTGAGTGGGAGCCGTACACGCCGCGCTGAGCTGAGGAGTGCAGCTAGTGTGGGTTGCCCTAGGGCTGGGCAACCACTTTTGCTAGATAGGCGGGCGTGAGTTGTATAAAAGAAAATTCTGCTGTGTAATAAAGACCCTAGTTTAACTGAGAAGTGTACTACTTTGTAGATTCAGTTTGTTTCCCCATGTAATATAATGTGTTCTTATGACGTGTGCTGTCGGGTGTCGCATCGCGCGGCACCACCCTCTGCGATCCTGGATGAGTGGATCCCGGTCCGCCACACATACTATACGTTCCTCACTCGTATACTTCTAAGTTTTCGAAAATAAGCTCTTTTCATGCGTGCTATTCCCAATGCGGCTCTGATACCACGCCTGTTGGGAACCCCTTCCGGGATCCACACTCCAGGACACACATTGGGTTGTGTCGTGCGATGCGGCACCCAACAGCATACACGAAAAGAACCATAAAGTACAAAGTCTTTTATTTCTCAAGATAGTGTCATTTACAAAATAAGGTACCACAAAGGTACACGCAGCGGAATATACATACACACTTACTCTCGGTCCTAACTATGCAAAAGAGAAGACATCCAGCCCGCGGACGCTTCTTACTAGCTTTCATAAAGATGAGTGCAGCGGCAGGGTTTCCGGTGAGTCGCTGATGGCTCACCGAACAACCATCTTCATAGCAAATTTTATAACCTGCAAAACACTAATAATGCAACCGTGAGCATGATGGCTCAGCAAGACTTAACCAACCCTCCTAAACCATGAAACTCAACATGCAGGGATTACTAACATAGGAAAAGTATGATGCAATAACGACACGCCTACATGTTAATCCTTACTTTGAGTTTAATAGCAGCAGATTATTATGCCTTAGGCAGCCCTCACATCGGAAGTCCACAATCAAACAAGAAATGCTTTCCTCCGATGTGGTGATGCCCAAAGTGGAATATAAACTTAGTGAGCTCTACACTATAGCATACATGGTTGGAAATACAATGAGCTTAAGAACTTCACAACAGCAATGATTCATCTCACTTTATCTGGAAATAATTACTACGTCACAACTCAGTGAACAAGTGGTACTCATATAACCGTGAGGGACAGTGATTGCAATCAGGACACACCCGGAATACACGACACATACCCGCCTCGAAAGACTCACGCAAGCTCTTTCTTACGTTGTATGCAGCAACCTTTCACCCGTCACTCCAATGCCGAACCAGTTCCACCGACCCATCAGAAGGGCCACTATCCGGAACACGTCGAAGTTGCTCCGCTAGCGGGTTTATACCTCTGGCACCAACCCCCAAAGGACGGCCATACAAGTTTCGACACGAGAGTACCCGAGTTTCAGTATGCATCCGGTACTGTTCAAACTTGCTCAGCAGGGCGGCATACACATCGGTCCTTAACGACACAAACAGAGCTACGGCAACACAGCCCCAACGTCCTGCTACTCCTACTCTCTGCTCGGTCTCATTTTCCATTCCAGAACCTTCATTCTCTTAGAATCATAACCCGCTGAACCAACATCCTAAACTCGCGAGTAGCTTCCAACTACTCGGCTTGTACCGGATCCTATACAACTTAAGCCTAGCCAAAGCTACACGAAGGTAACCTGTCCTAGCCTTTAACTCCAAGGGTTTGTGGTCATGCATTTGGAGTATCAATCACCTTGACCTAATGCACAATACAAACTAGACCCATAAAAGTGATACAAAGTAAAATGTAACTAAAAAGCTGTTAAATGCAAACCGGGGCTTGCCTTATGTTGCTGCAGGTTTAGTTCTACTTTATAGTCAGTATCTTGGCGATGATTAAGTCTTCAACTTGCTGATCCGAGTCGAGTTCCTCGTCGAACTCCTTCGTCGTGTTTCCTACCGATATGAATATGCACAGTTTTAATACGAGTGACTGAATTATAAAACAAATGTGTTTTAGGAACTAAGAATGGTTTAGACCAACTCTAAAGTGAGTGAAAAGCTCTTTTATGGACAACAAAGAGGATATCTTTAGGTGGGCAGTGGATGTTTGTTGAACAAAATGCAAAGATCTATTTATAATGGACATAAGAAAGGTAGTGGAAAGAACCAGCAGAAAACTGGAGAAGATGATCTCAATTTGCTCTGAAATTTGTATAGTGGACCATAGATCATAGATAGGTATGGCTTGCAAAATTTAAGACAAATTTGATGGAAGATGTGGCCTAGGGAATTTTCTTACTATTTGGCTTCTCTGAATTCCTATGGCAATTATAGTTTCTTGTCATGCTCCAAATTTGTTTTTTCAGAAACTTGAGAGTCTCATGAGTCCATAGGACTTGGTTTCACCATTTTTGGAGCTTCCTACACAGAGGTATGGAATTTAGAAGTTGGAGCTAAAAGCTGAAAAATCTTTCTGTTATTTTTCCTAATTTTCAGAGACATACAAGATTGAATCAACATTTGGCCAAGCAAATGAAGTCTAATGCCTCTGAAAATTTTACTGGGGTTCTAGGATTTTTGGAAGAATGTCCTTCCTAAATTTGGGAATTCTCCCATGAACAGAAATCCATTCAAAATTCCTACAATATTTTCCTTGAATGAATTAATGAGCCAAATCCAGGGAATTTCATATATATTGGGCTGTTTGAGAGGAATCCAACAAAATTTATTTCACAATTTTTGGAGGTTCCTACACAAAGTTATGGCTCTCCAAAGTTTGAACCGAATTAGGAAAATCTGAAAAAGTTTAAACACTGCCCGTGGGTCCCACCTGTCATCCCTAACCTTCAGCCTCGCGCCAAACAGGGCAGTGGCGGCTCCCTCCAGCAAGAGTCACCCGAAAGGACCT
This sequence comes from Neostapfia colusana, assembly GCA_030760725.1. Taxonomy (NCBI): domain Eukaryota; kingdom Viridiplantae; phylum Streptophyta; class Magnoliopsida; order Poales; family Poaceae; genus Neostapfia; species Neostapfia colusana. The sequence goes on along the minus strand of JASWHV010000014.1, from coordinate 49,592,809 downwards.
TCCCGGCCACCTCCAGCCCCCCTGCTGGCCGCCACCCATTTTCCCCCATGCTGAACCTCTTGGTGAGGTCGCAGGCGGCTGAAACTCGCCGGAAAGCCGGGCACACCGGCAACAGCAAACCATAGGGCTCCGGCGAGGTCATGCATGGTGAATTCTCTGCCAAATGGTCAGTTCTTTGGCTCTAAAGCACTAGGGGATCATGGAGAAGACCAACATGAGGTCTAAACAAGCCGAGGTGCGCTCCAAACCTATCGGCACCGTGCGTCCGATATGGTTCAGCGGTATACCCTCAAAAAGAACTCGGATTCCTCGCTCTACACTCAATTTCTTGGCCTAAAATCGATGGAGGAGGTGTGCTAGGCAGTTAAGATCCTGTGTGTGAAGTTTGAAACACAACAAACACAATTTGAGGACGAATTTTGCAATTCCTTACCTCAAGGTCAGTTTGTGCAGCCCGGGAGAAAATCTTGAAATATTCCCTCTGTGATCAATGGCTAGGGCTGAGCTTCGGAGGTGAGCAACTAGGCTTGTAGGTTCACCGATGGGGTGGATTTCTTGGGCGTGATCACTCCTGGTTTGGGCTGGCCATGGCGACCAGTTCGGTTTCTTCAGTTTGAACGCGGGAGCAGCAGCAATTAAGCCGTTTCTAGGCGCAAGCAAGCATGGGACAGCGGAGAAAAGGGCTGGCCGGCTAGAGCACTGGTGGGCGCAGCTTTTTCATGTGGATATCTCGGGCAGAGGAGGAGCAGCGCCGGTGTGTGATCGAGCCAAACAGAGGCAGCGCTGTGTTCTTCTCGGGAGGGAAGCAGAGAACGTGCACGAGCGAGAGAAAGCAAAACAGGGCTGTGGCACTCGTGGTGTGTTGATCAGACTGGGCAAAGGATAAGGAAAAGCAGGAGGTGGCACCAAACTTGCCCACAAAGTCCCCTGCCGGTTGTGCTGTCGGAAGCTGGAGCGAGGGAGGAAAGACAGAGTCGGTTGAAGGCTTGTGTGTATGACATGTGGGGTCCACCTCTCCCCCTTATCCCCCAATTTCCATTTAAAATCGCAAACGAGCTCCAAATTTGATCAAACTCGGAGGATAGGCCAAAAGAAATGTGAGCAACACAACGGTGCACTCAAATTTGAATTTCAGTGAAGTTGGAACTTGAAACTGAGATTTAAATTCAAATTCAAATTTTCTCCCGTTTAAATTCCATCAAATAGGAAATCCTTTTCAAATGCTCCGAAAATTTGCCGGGCTACCCGTGGATGTGTGGAGAAATAAATGATAGCTTTAGATATCCGTGTTCAGGAATTTTTACAAGTTCAAGTTTAGACATGGAGCTCACACCTTTAAATTCAAAAGTTTAAATTCCCTCACATTTTCTCTGTGTGAATTGCTGCTCCAATTGCTAGAATTTTGGGATTTCACACCTGGGCCTCGAGTTGGACTTGAGTTTGACTTGGGCTCGGTCTCTAGCTTCTTGTTGGCGTATTTTCTAGTCCTCCACGCCTCCAAAACCCTCCCCATGTATCTCCATGTCATCTCCATGGTTCCTAATCATTATTAATCCATTAGGTAGCAACATACTCTCAAAATTCACACATAAAGAATTGTTCAGGAACGAGCTCACCTCTAAATTCAATTTTCGTGCTCGAGCTCCAGTAATTGGACCTTGCATGTCTACCATGTGAGTGTTGTGTATATCTGTAGGAGTGATGTCCACATCAAGAGGTGTACCGCAATGACATCGTTGTCAAGGTTAAGTCGCAAGCATCTTTGCTCGACAACCTAGCCCTAGTCTTTGACTGGTTGCCTTCAACACGCACGAAGTTAAACCCAGTCAAATGTGTCTTCGGGGTCTCTACCAGGAAGCTACTCGGTTTCCTGGTCTCACACCGGTGAATCGAAGCTAACCCAGAGAAGATTAAGGCAATAGAGTTGATGCAGCCACCTTCCTGCATCAAGGACGTGCAGAAGCTTATGGGATGCTTGGGTAAGCTCAACCGGTTTATCTCTAGACTGACTGAGTGGGCTCTCCCGTTTTTCAAGCTTTTGCGTAGGTCTGGACCCTTCGCCTGGACCGAGGAGGCAGATGAGGTGTTCCAGGAGGTGAAGAAGTTCCTCATGAAGCTGCCGATCTTGGTGGCCCCGGAACAAGGCGAGCCTCTACTCCTATACATCGCCCCAACAACAGAGATCGTCAGCATGGTCCTGGTTGCAGAGCGACCAGAACCACAACGACCCGAAGTCCTAGATAAGGTCCTTGCTGCAGGTCCCGAGTCCCGGGACCCGGACCTGGGGGGGGGGGCAAGGGATGAGGAGATTGGACCTTGCATGTCTACCATGGGAGTGTTGTGTATATCCGTAGGAGTGAGGACAACAAAAATGCTATCCCTCCCCATGTCCTAGGCAATCCAAAAACAAAGTCCATAGAGATATCTGCCCAAGAAATGGAATGAGTGGGAAGAGGCATGTATAAACCATGTGGATCCAAACGGGACATAGCTTTCTGACATTATGGTGCAGCGAGCCACAAACCGCTCTACATCTCTCCTCATCTTTGGCCAAAAGAAATGTGTGAACAAAACATGCTTCGTCTTTTTTGCACCAAAATGGCCCATCAAACCTCCACTATGTGCCTCCTATAATAATAAAAGACGAAAGGAACCAACTGGAATGCATAGGCGGTTAGCTCTAAAAAAGAATCCATCATCAAGAACAATTTTTTTTACAGATATGACCTTTTCTACAAGGCAGCAACACATCTTTAAAATCAGCATCAAGAGCATATTGTTCTTTAATTGATTCAAGTTCAAAAATTTGAACAATCAAGTTGGGACAGCATATTATATCGTCTAGACAACGCATCAGCGATGAAGCTATCCTTCCCTTTCTTATGTTTAATGACATAAGGAAAAGACTCAATAAATTCAATCCATTTTGCATGTCTACGATTCAGATTATTTTGAGAAAGAATATGCTTTAGCGATTCATGATCAGAATGAATAACAAATTCTTTAGGCCATAAATAATGATGTCATGTCTCTATGCATCGAACGAGAGCATAAAATTCTTTATCATATGTGGGGTAATCAAAACAGGACTATTAAATTTTTCACTAAAGTATGCAACCGGTTTACCATCTTGCATTAAGACACCACCAATGCAAACTCCACTAGCATCCCATTCATTCTTATTTGGTGGTAACCACTACGCAAGTCAATCTTAGTGAAAATTATAGAACCACACAACTCATCAAGCATGTCGTCTAGCCTAAGAATAGGATGACGATACCTTATAGTAATATTGTTAATGGCTCTACAATCAACACACGGACACCAAGTACCATCTTTCTTAGGAACCAAAACTACAGGAACAGCACAAGGACTAAGGATTTCACGTACATACCCACGGTTCAAAAGGTCTTGGACATGCTGCTGAATTTCCTTAGTCTCCTCGGGTTGGTCCTATATGCAGCACGGTTTAGCAAATTGCACCTGGAATAAAATCAATTTGATGTTCAATCCCTCTCAAAGGTGGAAGTCCCGGGGGTATCTCAGCTAGAAAAATATCCTCATACTCCTGCAACAAGTTAGTAACTGCAGGAGGCAAAGACCTAGCAATATCATCAATGGAGAACAAACCTTGTTGCACACCAATGCATAGAAAATATCATGATCAGAAATTTCAGCAAGGTCTGATTTTGTAGCAAACATTACACGACCATTCAATTTAATTCCCTCAGCCTTAGAACTAGGTGTAGATCTCTCATTATTTGGTGGTAAAACAGAATTAACGACTTGCTGATTTTCTGATTTAGAACTACTAGAAATTCCAGCTGTCTCCCTATCAGCTTGTACAATTTCAGGAGGAGTCAAAGGTAGCAAAGTAATTTTCTTTTCTTTATGCATAAAAGTATATTTATTACTTCTACCATGGTGCAAAGCATCCTTGTCATGTTCCCAAGGTCGACCCAATAAAAGTGAACAAGCTTGCTGATGCAGCCCCATGGCCTCGTCGAGCCAGGATCACACTGAGGGGTGCTGCGTTGCACAAAACCGAATAACGCACATAAAAGATACAAAGAGGAAGCAAAGTTTTATTACATAAACGAGTTTATGAACATTTTTACAACAAAATATGTTCAGTCTACACTCACGGGCGTAGACTATGCACTGAGTTCCGTTCAGCCCGTGAACGTGTTCCCGCTAGCACACACGCACACTAACACGGCGGCGTGCACGACTGCCACTCAACGTGGTTTCCCTCTTGGGGTTCCATCTCCTCCTCGGGAGTCTCTTCCTCATAACACCCTGCAAAAGGTTCAAACACAAGCAGTGAGCATGAGAGCTCAGCAAGTCTGACCCGTATTTCCTATACATGAAACTTCTACATGTCAGATACCATGTAGATGGAAAAATAAGTTGCAAAGGACTCGCCTAAATAGTTGAACCTTACTTACAAGTTTTAGCAGAATGTTGTGGAGAACCTCATGCTAAGGAACATGAGAGAGCCGCAATCAAACGAGAAATGCATTTCTCTCATGTACTTTGCCCAAGGTTAAAAAGAACTTTAATTAGCTCTAAACTATAGCACTTCATTAACAATCAAGTCCATCCTTCAAATCAGCAAACTTTTAACATGTATATAGCCTGTTCATTCTACGTCACGGTACAGTGAACAAGTGGTACTCACTGAACGCGAGGGACGGTGATTATAATCGATTTACACCTGAAGGGTTACCCAAATAACCCGTCACATACGCCTGTACTCGATGTTGCCTAAAGCAACCATCACGGATGTCATACGCAACCACCTTTCACCCGTTAGCCAAATGTTGAACCGGTCCAATCGTCTCGAGCAGGAGGTCTCTGCGCGTGCATCCACAGTGCCGCCAACCGATTTACACCTCAAGCTCTCAACCTACCCTCTGAACGACCAGCTATTACTCAACACCCAGCTACCCGAGTTACATCGGTTTCCCGGTTCCCATATATCCGGTAGGTCTTCGGTACTGTTCTAGCTTGTTCAACATGCCCGCACACAGCTTGGTCCTCAATCGACACAAGCGGAGCTATGGCACTCAGGCCCAAACGTCCTGCTGCCCTTACTCTCTGCTCGGTCTCATTTTTCTTGCCACGTGTTTCATTTGCTACCTTTACCTGAGTAGTGTGCCTCTAGCCTATTCTCGTGAGCAGTTCCAACTACTCGACTTGTATGGAATCCTACACTAACTTAGCATTGCAGTAGCTAATCAAGGTTTACAAATGTAAGCCCAACCCAGGGTTTTCTTGGCTATGCATTTGGGTTTTCGAACAAGACTCTAATGCAAAATTGAAGTGGGTGCTCAAAGTAAGTTCTCAAAACAGTAAAATTTATAAAAAGGCTAATGCAAACCAGAGCTTGCCTTGCTTCTGTTGGTCATAGGCTAGCTGTTCCTCTGAAGTGATGAAGTCTAAGACTTCGGGCTCCTCCTCAACCTTAGCGACTACATGAGATAATACATATATGTATCAATTTGAATGCAATTGAATTTGACATTGAATTTGATAAGACCATAAGTACTTCTATACAGGCCCAATGACTCTGAAATTTTTACTGTGCTTTGGATACAACCTAAACAGAGACTTGGACAAGTTTCATTTGCAGCAAAGCTCATTTGAGCCCTCCACAAATAATTGTGTACTTGGCTTTAATTGGAGCTCTTAGGGTGTTCTAGGGATGCTCATGGAGCAAGCCATGACTTTCTGAAAACTAGATTTTCAGAGGGTTATAGTGGAGTTGGTTTCACTTAATTTGGAAAGACTCCTATCCAAAGATATGAGCTACACAATTTCAGGGAAAATCTGAAAATGTTTCTGGACATTTTCTATTTTCTCTGGAACAGTTTTATTAATCACAACATTAGGTGGATAAAATGAGCACGAATGGATCTGAAATTTTTATGGTAGCTCAGATATATATTAGTGAACATCCTAGACAAATTTCATAATTTTCCTTCAAAGGGTTCTCCAGTTAAAATTCTAAACAGCTTAAAATTTGAAGAATTAATCCTGGAGAAATAAGGATTTTCATAAAGTGAAACCTGATTTTTGGAAATTACTAAGAGAGCTGAATCCAAAAAAATTTTGTTCACTTGATTTGGAGTTTCCTAGCCAATGTTATGTGGGTTTGAAGTTCGAACTAAATCTGAAAATCAGGGAAAAGTTTAAATCGCTGCGCGTGGGACCGGGGCTACGTGTCAGTTTCTCAACGGCTGACACATGGGACTACGGAGTATTTCGCATGCAGTCGCATCAGATCCGGTGCCACAGCTGATCCCCGGTTTAAATATCTGGCCGCTGACACGTGGGACCGGGGGCTTCGTCAATCTCCCGACCTCCCGCGCTCGACCGCCGCCCCCCTCGCCGGAGTGCTCGCCGGAGGGGCTTTGCCGTGCGCCAAACTCCAAGATTTCCGCCGCCTCTGCCTAATCCCACATGGGGAACATGGTGCTGGACTTAGCTCGACATGACAACCACTAGAATATGGCCGGCGACGAGCGGTGGCTTCGGAAGAACTTTGGCTGTGTCGCCAGGCTTCCTAGCACCCCAAAAGATCGAGCTAACGGTCGTAGAGCATCAGTGTACCCTAGGGAAGATTGTCATGGACTCAAGGCAGCTCGGAAAAGGTCCTAGGTGAGCTCTCACCGTGCGCCCGACGGCTTCCGCCATTAGCGCCGGTAGCAAAACTAGAAAAGGGGCGGTCTACCAAGGTTTTCTTGCTAACACTGCGAAGGAAAGTTGCTCGCTACCAAGTCTAGCTCGTGTAGGTGCAGTTTGAGGATCTCTAAACAACTATGGAACAAGAGTTTGGCGAATCCGCACCTGAAGGTCAGTCTGCGCCGAATGGAAGGGAAAAATGAAATTCGTCGCCGGTGATCGAGCACTTGGGCTATGGTTCGGGGGTGAGCAACACGAGACCCTAACACGTCCCGGAATGCCTTAGCTTGGGCGGGACACCTCCCCGTTTAGGCTGTCCATGGAAGCCGGAGGTCTGGAAGAAATTAGATCACCGGAAAAACCTTCGGTATGGGTCGAGAGAAACCGGACTCGGCGGGTTCCTATGACGGGGAAGGAGGAGGATAGGCTCTATTACTGTTTTGCAGTTCGGAGGGAGTGGGGGAGCTGTGGTTGCTGGTTCTCCGATCGAAACCCTGAGAGAGCGGCGGCGAGGCAAAGTTTTCCTGCGCGAGGGAGCAGAGAACTGAGTGTTTCTGCCTCTGGCCGGCTCGGCCTCGGGGATAAGAGGGAGAAGACTTCGGCTCAGTGCGGCTCAGGCCGAGCAGGAGCTGGCAGCGGCGTCCAGCACGGTGGTGACAGCAGAAGTGAACCGAGAACCCGCACCCGGCAGTCTTCAGTCGGTTTGATCACTGGTTAGACTGACAGGAGGGCCCCACTTCCATTTTAACCTCTGAAATTAAATTTCTCCCACTGCTGTAAACAGTAGTACCACTAATACCCTTTGAAATTTGAATTATCTACCAAATGCCCATTTGAACTTGATAAAATCCAAATTGTGAAGTGTTTCAATATATTTATAGCACATATGCAGTTTGAAATTCAAATTGAATTTGAATTTGCTAAATTTGGCTCATGTCAAGATCAACTCCGAATGGAGTGAAAGTTGGTGTGTGAGGTCACAAAAATTTTATGAGTGTGAATATTCATCCCACTTTTGAATTCATGGGATGAAAGGAGTTTGAATTTGAATTTGAGTTCAAACTAGCCTCTTTCTTATTATACCCAAAATGCCACAAAAAGGTTTTAGATTTGGGTGATATTTGGCATGAGCATTCCTAGCAAGGTGTAGGAGTTTTTTCATATGCTCAGCCCCTATATGATGCATGTGGGAAATACCACTTTTGCATTTTGTGAGTTTATCCTCTAATGACCATATTGATTGTGGTTACTTGCTCTTCAAATCTGTTCATAAGTTTTCCTCAAATGAGGTGTGTGTGGTGTGATGAACACTTTGGATGTGTGCAAAAACTTAGGCCCTTACATTCCCCCCCCCCCTTAAAAGAATCTCATCCTGAGATTATAAGGTGAAAATGAGAGAGAGGATGGTGGAAATTACTGAATGTGCGACGTGAAAAAGTCCGGGTAGTTAGCGCGAAGAAAACCTTCGCTCTCCCATGTCGCTTCATCTATGGAGTGATTACTCCATAGAACTTTGTAGAACCACAACGTATGGTTGCATGTGGTTCGGGCCTTTTCATCAATTATCTGAACCGGTTCCTCCCGATACGTGAGATCTGGTTTCAGTGCTTCAATATCCCCCAGCTGAATGGTAGTTGATAGCTTAAGACACTTCCTCGGCTGAAAAATGTGAAAGACGTCGTGCACACTGGTTTTCTCATGTGGTCTGCCTTCACCCTTCGACATGTATCACACTCGGACACGCACTTTGTGATCTCCCGCTTCATCCGTGTCCACCAAAACTTGTTTCTGAGTTCTTGATACATTTTGTTGCTGCCGGGGTGAATAGAAAACTTTGATAAGTGAGCCTCATCAAATATTTTCTTCCATAACTTTGGGTTACGGGGTACAACGTTTCGGTCCTTGAACCATAGGACACCGTCTCCGTCTTTCCGGAAACATTTCAGTTCCCCACTATCTACACGCCTCCTCAAATGCAACATTCCCTTGTCATGTTTATGAGCTGCCGCTATGTCTTCACAGATGGTGGGGTTCAAAGCTATGTTGTAGAGAGCTCCATGTGGAATCACATGCAATGGTGGCTCGCTCTCTTCCAAGGGGGTGATGGTCAGATTGTTGACGTGTGACTTGCGACTCAGCGCAACTGCCACTATGTTTGCTTTGCCGTGTGATAATGGATCTCTATTTCGTAATCCTTTATCAACTCCAACCATATTCACTGCCTCATGTTCAGCTCCTTCTGAGTGAATATGTACTTGAGGCTTTTGTGGTCGGTATACAAATGCACGAGGTTACCGAATAGGTAGTGCCTCCACATCTTGAGTGCGAGTACCACGGCAGCGAGCTCTAGGTCATGAGTTGGATAATTCTGCTCATGGTTTCTGAGCTGTCGTGATCCATACGCGACCACCCTTCGGTCTTGCATCAGCACACATCCGAGCCCAATGCCGGATGCATCGCAGTACACATCGAACGGTTTTGTTGTGTCTGGCTGCGCTGAAACTGGTGCTGATGTTAGGTGCTACACTAATGCCTTGAATGCTGCTTCACATGCCGGACTCCAAACATATTTGGTAGCCTTCTTCAGTAGCTCAGTCATAGGCTTGGCAATCTTCGAGAAGTTTAGAATGAACCTCCGATAATATCCATCGAGTTTGAGGAAACTCCGTACCTCATGAACAGTTCTCAGGGACTTCCAATTCAGCACTTGTGTGATATTACTCGGGTCTACAGCGATGCCCTTCGCTGAGATAATATGCCTGAGAAAAGGCACATGCGATATCCAGAATTCGCACTTGCTGAATTTCGCGTATAGTATGTGATCCCGCAGCCGTTGCAACACTATACGCAGATGCTTCGTGTGTTCTTCCTCCGACTTGGAATATACCAATATGTCGTCGATGAAGACCATGACAAACTTATCCAGCTTCGGCATGAATACCGAGTTCATCAAGTACATGAAGTGAGCTGGAGCATTGGTGAGGCCGAAGGACATGACCAGGTACTCATAAAGTCCGTACCTCGTCGAGAAAGCCGTATTCGGAATATCCTCAGCCCGTATCTTAATCTGATGGTACCAAGATCTTAAGTACATCTGATGGTACCAAGATCTTTGCTTCGACCAACTGATCAAACAACATGTCGATCCGTGGCAACGGGTATATGTTCTTGATGGTTATGGCATTTAGTTGGTGATAGTCAACGCATAGCCGCAACGTCTCATCCTTTTTCTTCACAAATAATGCCAAACAGCCCCATGGCGAGGAGATCGGCCTAATAAAACTCTTCTCCAGCAGGTCTGTTAACTGCATCTTCAGTTCAGCAAATTCCTTGGGCACCATCTTGTACGGCATTTGGGATATTGGCATAGTTCCCGGTGCAAGTTCAATCTTGAACTCCACCTCTCAGTCGGGCGGCATCCCCGGTAAATTATCCGGGAACAAGTCTGGGAACTCACGGACTACTGGAATGCCTTCCTATCTAATGGTGGTGGATTGGTATACACTTGGAAGTTTTATTTCTGGATTGTACAGAAATAATGAATGTGACTCGTGCACTTCTGAGTGCAAATACACGACTCGAAGGACAGTGTCTAAAACAGCGCCGTGGCGGGTTAACCACGACATCTCTAAGATGACATCGACCTTTTGTCCCTCTAAAACTATGAGAGACGTAGGGTATACTCTACCCTCTAAGCATAATGGCGCTTTTGGAACCATCATGCTTGTTGAAATTTTCCCACCCGGTGAACAAATCAAGTATGGACTTTCGGTGGGTAGTATTTGCAAGCTGTATTTAGCAATAAAAGCTTGGCTAATGAAGCTATGCATGGCGCCTGAATCAAATAACACTATAGCGGGATGCTGGTGGAGTTGGAACATACCCGCAATGATTGGCTCCCCCCCCGGAATGTCCTCTATGGCGAGTTGGTGGACGGTGCCGGGCTTAGGATTTGCCCGCCGCGCATTAATGGGGTTCCGGGGCTGATTCCTCCCTGGAAACGGTGGTGCTACTCTGTCGCCTTGCCTCTCAGGACAGTTGTTGTCGAAGTGTCCTGGGCGACCGCATTTGAAGCACGCGGCTGATGACTGGCCCGTGCTTGGGGGACGAAAGCCTGACATGCGCTGCTGAGGTGCAAACGCATGCGGCATCGCCCTCTGCTGCTGTTGTTGCTGCATAGGTGGTGCTGGTAGTGCCGGTGGAGAATATGGCTGACTGCGGAATGGCATGGGCCTCTGGGGTGCTGCCAATGCTGACCCGATGGTGAGCGATACACCATCCGGTGTTTTTGATAAGGACCACCTCCCTCTCTGCTGCTCTGCGGTGCGCTTCGCTTCTTTTCCTCCGCCGCTAACTCCTTGCCGGAGTCCTCCTGAACAATCGCAGCATCAATAATGTCATTGAGACTGCCGCGATTGAACATCGCCAGCTTGTCCTTCAGCGGTGGGTTAAGCCCCTGGTAAAAATGGTCCTGCCGCTTCTCGTCAGTATCAGCGTGATATGACGCGTAGAGCGCAAGCTCATTGAACGCTCTGGAATATTCCAGCGTGTTCCTAATTGCTTTCTGCAGGTGAAGGAACTCCTGCGTCTTCCTCTTCATAAGACCTGGCGATATGTGATAGGCCCTGAAGGCCGTCCGGAACTCCGCCCAGGTCATAACTCGCTCGGTGGGTTGCGAGGCATAGAAGTTTGCCCACCAAGCGCTCGCGGATCCTTGAAGCTGTTGGACCGCGAACTGAGTTTTGCGCTGCTCACTCACTTGGAGCAGCCCGAACTTCATCTCCATCGTGCGGTGCCAGTTGTCCGCATCGAGGGGTTCATCCACCCTTGAGAATACCGGGTGGTTAGTAACGTGAACACGTAGCTCAAGGCGTGTTTGGCTTGAGAACAACCGTGCGAGTGATGTCGGACGGTTGTATGAACTGTATTGGGGCCAGGTTCGGTGTGCAGCCGGACCTGACGATTGAGTTGTTTATCTGCAGGTAGTCTGACCAAGAATCGGTAGACGTTTAGCATCCGCGTGTGAGAGACGTTTAGTGCCACTGAACTAATGAAGCCGGCTAATTCCGGTATAGGTTTTTCTCTGTGAGGAACGTAGTACCGACATAAACTGGTGACGCTTCGACGTCACATCCCACTAAATGAGCAACCTCATTGTAAAACTTGAAGGTGTGATCCAGAGCACTAAAACTTTGATGTAACTCCTTCCCTTAATCAGGATGTTCAAAGTAAATACGTTTTCAACTTATAGGATACTAAGGACAGAGTCCTCTGTTTTCAGCTGAAGTAAGGCTGAAGTTAATCAGAGGTTAGAGGTTGAGTTCTTTCGAGGTTGGGGTCATATGATACATTTCTGGAAATATTTGGAAGAGCTTTACAACGTTTCTATTTATGTCCAGAGGTGTTTCATCCCTTAACCAGTCGAAAAATGCAGTAGAGTTGAAACTGTCCAGAAAACAGGGCAGAGCAAACACTCTCTGTAACACTCTGTAAATTGAGCATAACTTCCTGCATAAAAATCCAAAAATATTAAATGAGGTAGTTATGAAAATTTCATGAGATGGGTTACAACTTTGTAACAGAAAGTTTTGTCGAATTTGGTGTAGAATAAATTGGAATTCTTGGATCAATCAGTACCTCAAGCAGGGAGGTGCTGTCCAATTTTCTCCAGAAATTCTGTGAACTTTGACATCTCATAACTTTTGAACCAGGACAGATCCTAGGCCAAGTAAATACTTTATGGAAAGCTACTGAAGTTAGATTTAACTTTAATGTGGAGCTCCAGAATTGGTTTTGCTTTAGCATGGTCTAAATCAGGTAGAAAGTGAAACTGGTCAGGGCTGTCAGTTTGGGCATCAGACCAGCAATCAAATTATTCTATGTTTGAGTTGTGTTTCCAAGTTTTATGAGTTCAATGACATGCTTTATGTTATAACTCAATGAATTGATTTTTAAATGAATATTTGACCTTTTCCAAATATGTTTCTACAGATGACAGCGGATAGACAATTGGAGAACGGGTGGGTGGTATCCCACTGTTCTCACCGCAGCGGTTATCCGGAAGTGTTGAAGCAAATGCTTCAATATTTCTGGTACATGGAAATGCCGCAGTACCTTGCCAAGGAAGAAGGCGAGGAGGGGAACAAGACATGGACTATCCATGTCGAAGTTCCTGCAGGACCTACGCCACCCGGTTGGGCACCGTTCACCATCACGGTGAGAGGTAGACAGCCGGAGGGAATGTGGCAAGTGGCACCCCGCGACAGCCCTGTCGCGTTTTCTGCCAACTACACGTGAGAGCTATGGAGGGCACTCCCTACACGCTTGTTCTTGTGGAGGGATGAGCTAATCATGTGTGGAGGGAAAGGTACATGGAGGCAACAGATCCGGGTGGCCCAAGGTACAACGCCGCGGAGGCGAACCTCAGCCTCCAGTTAAGGGCAGGAAAAGCCGTGATGGACAGCCAAGCTGTTCATACGGATTGTCTTGCTGTGAATCTCAATGAGAGCACCAGCCGTGGAGACCATTTTGAGAGTGCTCACAGAGCACTCCGCAATGTTCTCCTTCCGATGATAAAGTAACTGAACGAACAACATAATCAGTTGCACGTCTGAAGAAGGCAAAGAAGAAAAGCCGCGTTGACATCACAGCTTTGGAACAGCAAGGGCAGGCCTTGACCCAGAAAAATGAGGTTCTCACTCAAGAGCGTGATGACACTATTGAAGAGGGGCAAGGCTGGGAAGAGGACTACAACAAGGCCATGGACAAGGTGCATGCGTTGCAGGACCTCGTACCTCCGGTAATGGGCCTACCGATGGTAGGTGCCATACCCGTGGTTTTGGGTATCCCGGTGATGGGGGAACCTGAACCGGAAGAGGAGGTCATGGACCCGGAGTCACCAGTATAGGCAGCGGAGGAGGACAACCCAGAGGAGGTCAAGTTTTACGCCGAGTAGTGAGTTACCGTTGCCAAGTAGGGCAGCAAGGGTGGTGTAGGAAAAACTTTTGTAATCGGTGACATGTCGTGTAGACAGTAGTATATGTATAGGTAGTGACGACATGAGCGTGACTTCTCAGAGACCGAGAATAATGAATCTTGTATAAAGTTTATGCTTTATCAATATATGTGAATGTTGTGCAAGTTATTCATGTGTCACTTCAATACTTACTGTTTCTTATGAAATTTTAAGTATGACATTTGCTGATCGCTGCTGTTTTGAATTTCAGAATGACTTGCACTCATGCCAACCCGGACGTTGGGGGTTCTAGTCAGGGGGGAGAGGCCTCCCAACAGCATCCCGAGGATTCCACGGGACAGCAACAGCAACAACAGCCACCGCCACCTCCAACGGTTACATTGGCCGACACCGTTGAGGCTATGACGGGTTCTCATCAGCAGCACACGGAGTTGCTGCAGAGCCTTATTGCGAATACGACTCGAGCAGAGAGGCGTCAAGATCGCGAGGAGCACCAGCAAAGCTCCTACTCCGACTTTCTGGCTACTCATCTCCCGGTATTATCAAGGGCGGATGAACCCGTCGATGCGGACAACTGGCTCCGCACGATGGAGATGAAGTTCGGGCTGCTCCAAGTGAGTTAGCAGCGCAATACTCAATTCACGGTCCAACAGCTTCAAGGATCCGCGAGCGCTTGGTTGGTGAACTACTGTGCCTCGCAACCCACCGAGCGAGTTACGACCTGGGCGGAGTTCCGGATGGCCCTCAGGGCCTATCACATACCGCCGGGTCTTATGAAGAGGAAGACACAGGAGTTCCTTCGCCTGCAGCAAGGAAGCTGGAACGTGCTGGAATACTTCAGGGTGTTCAATGATCTAGCACTCTACGCTTCTTATCACGCTGATACTGATGAGAAGTGGTGGGATCATTTTTACCAGGGGCTTAACCCACTCCTGAAGGACAAGCTGGCGATGTTCAATCATGGCAGCCAAAATGATATTATTGATGCTGCGATTGTTCAGGACGACTCCGGCAAGGAGTTAGCAGCGGCGGAGAAGAAGCGAAGCGCGCCGCAAAGCAGCGTAGAAGGAGGTGGTCCTTCTCAAAAATACCGGATGGTGTATCACTCACCATCGGGGCAACGCTGGCAGCCACCACAGAGGCCGATGCCATTCCGCAGTCGGCCATATTCTCCACCGGCATTCAGGCCGGCACTACCAGCACCACCTCCGCAGCAACAACAGCAGCAGCGGGCGATGCCGCGTGCGTTTGCACCTCAGCAGCATGTAAAGGCCTCAGTTTTTGGCACCTTCAAAGTGTTCATCACCACACACACACACACACACACCTCATTTGAAGAGAGTTGATGGACACATTTGAAGAGCAAGTAACCATTATCAACATGCTCATTAGAGAATAAACTCACAAATGCAAAAGTGGTATTTCCCACATGCATCATCTAGGGTCTGGGCATATGAAAACTCCTACACCTTGCTAGGAATGTCCATGCCAAGTTTCACCCAAATTCAAAACCTTTTTGAGGTCCTTTTGGGTATAGCTAAAAAAAGGGTAGTTTGAACCCAAATTCAAATTCAAACTGTTTTTATCCCATGGATTCAAAATTGGGAGGCATGTTCTTACTCAGCACATTTTTGTGAGCTCACACACCAATTTTCACTCCATTTGGAGTTGAGCTTGACATGAGCTAAGGGTAGCAAATTCAAACTTTATTTGAATTTCAATCTGAACTTGTGCTGAAATTTAGTCAAACCAAACCAAATTTGAATTCTAACCAATTCAAATGGCTCAGGGGTAGATAATTCAAATCACCATGGGCTTTGTGGGGACTACTGTTTACAACAGTGAATTGGAGTTAAGTTCAGGGGTTAAAATTGAAAGTGGGACCCACATGTCAGCCACTGATTCAAATCAAACCGACTGAAACAGAGAACACTCGGTTCTCGGGTGCAGCCCGAGCGCGCCACCGAGGGGCCGGCCGGCGCCAGCTCCTGCTGCGTTCCCCGAGCTGGAGACCAGCCGCCCGGGCTTCTTATCCCCCCCACGGCGTGCTCCCGTTGAATATCTTCTGAGCCCCGGCGCGATCAGTCAGCTTCCACCCGAGCTCCACCGCAGACCGCCGCTCTCTCGATCCTGCGCGTGATCAGGCCGATCGCTCACAAGTTCAGCCTCCTCCGCAGCAAAACGGCACCGGGAAATCGTGAGCAACATCCTAGACTCCGTGTTGGCCGGTGAGCAGGCGCCCTCTAGCTACAACGGACATTTTCTCCGGCGGACCAAACGTCGCCGCCGTTCGGGCTCTCGTGGGCAGCTCGGCACGGTTGTTGTCACGTGCACTTCCCTACACAAGAAAGGTGTGTAATTGTATGCAGATGGAGTAGCCAAAAGCCATTTGGCAATTGACCAACCATCGGTCAAGAATTTCCCAGTTTACTCTAGGCCAGTTCATAGGAGCCGAGTTCACCTCCAAGTGGAATTCGTACTCCACACGCTAGGGTTGGTCAAGCCCGTTATCCAGTAGATTCTACACATGTTAGCGCACACGCTCAAATAGGAAGCAAAGAAAACCATCAAGAATCGGCCGTGATATGGCTGTTTTCCTCGCCGCCGTGGCTAAATACCTTGGCTCACCGTCGAGAGCATAGTTGCCGGTGTTTCTAGCTTCCACGCAGCCCTGGTTCATGTTCCCCGTGCTCCACTGATGCTCTCCGAACGATTCCCGATCGATTTGGTGCATGGCAGAGCAAAACCGACCTCGCTGGAATCCTAGTAGGTGCTGTCACCGGTGCGCACGGGTTTCCGGCCATCGCTGGCGGCTGGCGAGCCCACCGAGTCCAGGAGGTCAGGAAAGGGGCAGGCGGCGATTTTCGGGCTGGGGGGTGGCCAGGAGCTCAATTGTGGTGAGTGTCGCCGGAGATCGCCGCTGCCGAGCATTTGGCGCGAGGAAGGAGACGAAGCACAGTAGGCGGGGCCCACGGGCAGAAGTTTAAACTTTTTCTCGATTTTCAGTTTTAGTTCAAACTTCAAACCCACATAACTTTGGCCAGAAAGCTCCAAATTGAGTGAACCAAATTTTGTTGGATTCAGCTCTCTGAGTACTTTCCAGAAAACCAAGTTTCACTTCATGAAAATCCTTATTTCTCCAGAATTAATTCCTCAAAATTTAAAATGTTTAGAATTTTAAATGGAGAATCCTTTGGAGGCAAATTCTGAAATTTTGCTGGAATGTTCACCAAAATATCCCTGAACTACCATAACAATTTCAGATCCATTTGAGCTCATTTGATCCACCTAATTGTGTGATTAATAAAACTGTTGGAGAGAAATTAGAAAATGTTCAGAAACATTTTCAGAAATTCTCTGAAATTGTTTAGCTC
Organism: Neostapfia colusana; assembly: GCA_030760725.1. Lineage (NCBI taxonomy): Eukaryota > Viridiplantae > Streptophyta > Magnoliopsida > Poales > Poaceae > Neostapfia > Neostapfia colusana. The sequence continues at coordinate 49,575,772 of JASWHV010000014.1, read as the reverse complement.
ATATCTTTAGATAGGAACCTTCAAATTAAGTGAGACCAACTCTATTAGAACCCTCTAAAAATCTAGTTTTCAGAAAGTCATGGCTTGCTCCTTGAAAATCCCTAGAACACCATAAGAGCTCCAATTTAGGTCAAGTACATAATTATTTGTGGAGAGCTCAAATGAGCTTTGCTGCAACTAAAACTTTGCCAAGTCTCTGTTTAGGTGGTAACCAAACCACAGTAAAATTTTCAGAGTCATTGGGTCTGTCTAGTGAAACTTATAAACTTCACAAGTTTAAATTTCAATCAAATGCATTTAAATTGATACATGTACTTGTATCTCATGTAGTCGCTAAGGTCGAGGAGGAACCCGAAGTCCTAGACTTCGTTACTCCGGAAGAGCAGCTAGCCTACGACCAAGAGCAGCAAGGAAAGCCCCGGTTCGCATTAGCCTTTTTACAAAGTTTTATTGTTTTGAGCACTTACTTAAGTATGATTACTTATTGCATTGGAGTCTTGTTTGGAAACCAATTGCATAGCCAAGAGAACCATGGATTGGGATTAGGATTACAAACCCCGTTAGCTACTGCAATGCTAAGATAGTGTAGGATTCGGTACAAGTCGAGTAGTTGGAACTACTCGCGAGCATAGGCTAGAGGCACTCGAATCGGGTAGAAATAGCACATGATACACATGGCAAGAAAAATGAGACCGAGCGGAGAGTAAGGGCAGCAGGACTTTGGGGCCTGTGTGCTATAGCTCCGCTTGTGTCGATTGAGGACCGAGCCGTGTGCGGGCCTGTTGAACAAGCTAGAACAGTACCGAAGACCAACTGGCTATATGGGAACTGGGAAACCGATGTAGCTCGGGTAGCTGGGTGTTGAGGCATAGCTGGTCGTTCAGAGGGTAGGTTGAGAGCTCGAGGTGTAAATCGGCTGGCAGCACTGAGATGTGTGTGCAGAGACCTCTTGCTCGGGACGATTGGACCGGTTCAACACTTGGCTAACGGGTGAAAGGTGGTTGCGTACGGCGTCCGTGATGGTTGCTGTAGGCAACATCGAGTACGGGCGTACGTGACGGGTTATTCGGGTAACCCCGCAGGTGTAAATCGATTATAATCGCTGTCCCTCGTGGTCAGTGTGTACCACTTGTTCACTGTACCGTGACGTAGAAAGAACAGGCTAGTTACATGTTAAAATGTTGCTGATTGAAAGATGGACTTTGTTTGTTAATGATTTGTTGTAGTTTAGAGCTAACTAAAGTTCTTTTTAACTTTGGGCAAAGTACATGAGAGAAATGTGCTTCTTGTTTGATTGCGGCTCCCTCATGTGCCTTAGTGTAAGGTTCTCCACAACCTGCTGCTAAAACCTGAAAGTAAGGTTCCAATAATTAGGCGAGTCCTTTGCAAATTGTTTTATCTCATGTACCTATCACCCCTCATGTAGAAGTTCCATGGTTAGGAGAGACGGGTCAGTCTAGCTGAACCTTCGTGCTTACTGCTTGTGTTTGAAGCTTTTGCAGGGTTCTATGAGGAAGGGACTCCCGAGGAGGAGACGGAACCCCACGAGGGGAACCCCGTCGAGTGGGAGTCGTGCACGCCGCCGTGTTAGTGTGTGTGTGTGCTAGCAAGGACAAGTTCACGGGCTGAACGTGAACTTGATGCGTAGTCTACGCCCGTGAGTATAGACTGAACATATTTTGTTGTAAAAATGTTCATAAACCCGTTTATGTAATAAAATTTTGCTTCCGCTTTGTACCTTTGATGTGTGTTATTCGGTGCTGTGCAACGCAGCACCCCTCAGCGTGATCCTGGCTCGACAAGACCGTGGGGTCGTATTACAGCACATGCCAGGCTTTCATCCCCCAAGCACGGGCCAGACAGCAGCCACATGCTTCAAATGCGGTCGCCCAGGACACTTCGCCAACAACTGTCCTGAGAGGCAAGGCGGCAGAGTGGCTCCACAGTTTCCGGGGAGGAATCAGCCCCGGAACCCCACTAATGCGCGGCGGGCAAATCCTAATCCTGGCACCATCCACCAACTCGCCATAGAGGACGTGCCAGAGGGAGAGCCAATCCATGCGGGTATGTTCCAACTCCACCAGCATCCCGCCATAGTATTATTTGATTCAGGCGCCACACAGAGTTTTATTATCCAAGCTTTCATTGCTAAACACAGCTTGCAAATACTACCCACCAAAAGTCCATACTTGATTTGTTCACCGGGTGGGAAAATTTCAGCAAGCATGATGGTTCCAAAAGCACCATTATGCTTAGATGGTAGAGTATACCCTACGTCTCTCATAGTTTTAGAGGGACATAAGGTCGATGTCATCTTAGGGATGTCGTGGTTAACCCGCCACGGCGCTGTTTTAGACACCGTCCTCCGAGTCGTGCATTTGCACTCAGAAGTGCACGAGTCTCACTCTTTATTTTTGGACATTCCAGAAATAAAACTTCCAATGCAAGTGTATATCAATCCACAACCATCAGATTGGAAGACATTCCAGTAGTCCGTGAGTTCACTGACATGTTCCCGGATGATTTACCGGGGATGCCGCTCGACCGAGAGGTGGAGTTCAAGATTGAACTTGCACCAGGAACTATGCCAATATCACGAAGGCCGTACAAGATGGCGCCCAAGGAATTGGCTGAACTGAAGACGGAGTTAACGGTCCTGCTGGAGAAGGGTTTTATTAGGCCGAGCTCCTCGCCATGGGGCTGTCCGGCATTATTTGTGAAGAAGAAATATGAGATGTCGCGGCTTTGCGTGGACTATTGTCCACTAAACGCCGTAACCATCAAGAACAAGTACCCATTGCCACGGATCGACATGTTGTATGATCAGTTGGTCGAAGCAAAGATCGTTTCCAAAATGGACTCCATCAGATTAAGATACGGGCTGGGGATATTCCGAAGACGGCTTTCTCGACGAGGTACGGACTTTATGAGTACCTGGTCATGTCCTTCGGCCTCACCAATGCTCCAGCTCACTTCATGTACTTGATAAACTCGGTATTCATGCCGGAGCTGGACAAGTTTGTCGTGGTCTTCATCGACAACATATTGGTATATTCCATGTCGGAGGAAGAACACATGAAGCATCTGCGTATAGTCTTGCAACGGCTGCGGGATCACCAACTATACGCGAAATTCAGCAAGTGCGAATTCTGGATATTGCAAGTGCCTTTTCTCAGGCATATTATCTCAGTGGAGGGCATCGCTGTAGACCCGAGTAAAATCATACAAGTGCTGAATTGGAAGTCCCCGAAAACTGTTCACGAGGTACGGAGTTTCCTCGGACTCACGGGATATTATCGGAGGTTTATTCCGAACTTCTCAATGATTGCCAAGCCTATGACAGAGCTGCTGAAGAAGGCTACCAAATATGTTTGGAGTCCGGCATGTGAAGCAGCGTTCAAGGCATTAGTGAAGCACCTAACATCAGCACCGGTTTTGCCACAGCCAGACACAACGAAACCGTTCGATGTGTACTGCGATGCACCCGGTATTGGGCTCGGATGTGTGCTGATGCAAGACCGAAGAGTGGTCGCGTATGGATCACGGCTGCTCAGATACCATGAGCATAATTATCCAACTCATGACTTAGAGCACGCTGCCGTGATACTTGCACTAAAAATGTGGAGGCACTACCTACTCGGTAACCTCGTGCAATTATATACCGACCACAAGAGCCTCAAGTACATATTCACTCAGAAAGAGCTGAACATGAGGCAGCGAAGATGGTTAGAGTTGATAAAGTATTACGAAATAGAGATCCATTATCACCCCGGCAAGGCAAACGTAGTGGCGGATCCGCTGAATTGCAAGTCACACGTCAACAATCTGACCATCACACCGTTGGAAGAGAGCGAGCAACCACTGCATGTGATTCCACATGAAGCTCTATACAACTTAGCTTTGATCCCCACCCCCCCGAGAAGAGATAGCGGCAGCTAAGAAACATGACAAGGGCATGTCTCATTTGTGGAGACGTGTAGACAGTGGGGAGCTGAAATGTTTCCGGAAAGACGGAGACAGCGTCCTATGGTTCAAGGACCGGATCGTCGTACCCCGTAACCCGGAGTTACGGAAGAAAATCTGTGATGAGGCTCACTTGTCAAAGTTTTCTATTCACCCTGGCAGCAACAAAATGTATCAAGAACTAAAAAACAAGTTTTTGTGGACACGAATGAAGCGGGAGATCGCAAAGTACGTGTCCTAGTGTGATACATGTCGAAGGGTGAAGGCAGACCACATGAGAAAACCGGGACTGCTACAACCACTGGGCGTTCCCGCCTGGAAGTGGGAAGACGTGAGCACGGACTTCATTGTCGGTTTACCCACCATATTTCAGAAGCATGATTGCATGTAGGTGATCGTCGACCGGCTCACCAAGGTTGCCCATTTTATTCCGGTCAACACCAACTACAACACCAAGAAGTATGCTGAATTGTACATCTCACGGATCTTATGCTTGTACGGCGTACCCCGCACCATCATATCGGATTCGGGGACTTTATTTGTGTCCGGTTTTTGGGAGCAGCTACATTCTGCGTTGGGAAAAAACCTGATCCGTAGTTCAGCGTACCACCCGCAGACAGATTGGCAAACCGAGCGGGTAAATCAGATTCTAGAGGATATGCTACGAGCTTGTGCTATCAACCATGGTAAGAATTGGGATGATCACTTACCGTTAGCCGAGTTCTCGTACAACAATGGGTACCAAGCCAACATCAAGATGGCGCCTTATGAGGCGCTATATGGGAGAAAATGCCGCACACCACTGAATTGGTGTGAGTCTGGCGAAAGGGTCACCTTCGGGATTGATCTTGTCAACAATTCGGAGGAAAAGGTTCGGCATATCCAAGCGAACCTAAAAGCCACCCAATCCCGACAAAAACAGTATGCAGACTGGAGAAGACGTCCTTTACAATTTGAAGTCGGGGATCACGTGTATCTACGCGTGTCTCAAATGAAGGGCGTGAACAGATTCGGGGTGAGAGGAAAGTTGGCACCCCGATTTATCGCTCCATTCCAGATTACAGAAATATGTGGATCAGTAGCATACCGGCTGGAATTACCAGAAACACATTCCGGTGTGCACGACGTCTTTCACATTTCTCAACTGAGGAAGTGTTTTAAGCTATCAACTACCATTCAGTTGGGCGATATTAAGGAACTGAAACCGGATCTCATGTATCAGTAGGAACCGGTTCAGATAACTGATGAAAAGGCTCGAACCACACGCAACCATACGTTGTGGTTCAACAAAGTTTTATGGAGTAATCACATTGTAGATGAAGCGACATGGGAGAGCGAAGGATTTCTTCACGCTAACTACCCCAACTTCTTTACGTCGCACATACGGTAATTTTCCACCGTCCTCTCTCTCATTTTCACCTTATAATCTCGGGATGAGATTCTTTTAAGGGGGGAGGAATGTAAGGGCCTATGTTTTTGCACACATCCGAAGTGTTCATCACACCACCCACACACCTCATTTGAGGACAACTTACGAACACATTTGAAGAGCAAGTAACCACAATCAATATGGTCATTAGAGGATGAACTCACAAAATGCAAAAGTGGTATTTCCCACATGCATCATATAGGGGCTGAGCATATGAAAAACTCTACACCATGCTAGGGATGCTCATGCCAAATTTCACCTAAATCCAAAACCTTTTTGAGGTATTTTTGGGTATAATAAGAAAGAGGCTAGTTTGAACTCAAATTCAAATTCAAACTGCTTTCATCCCATGAATTCAAAAGTGGGAGGCATATTCACACTCATCACATTTTTGTGAGCTCACACACCAATTTTCACTCCATTTGGAGTTCATCTTGACATGAGCTAATTTTAGAAAATTTAAATTCAATTTGATTTTCAAACTGCATATGTGCTGTAAATATATTCAAGCACTTTACAATTTGAATTCTATCAACTTCAAATGGGTATTTTGGTAGATAATTCAAACTTTAGAGGGTATTAGTGGAACTACTGTTTAGAGCAGTGGGAGAAAGTTAATTTCCGATGTTAAAATGGAAGTGGGGCCCACCTGTCAGCCTCACCAGCAATTCAACCGACTGAAGAACAGAGCACTCAATTTCTTGGGCTGCAGCTGAGCGCGCCACCGAGCGGAGGAGCGGCGCCAGCTCCTGCTTTTCTGCCTCGCGCTAGAGACCTGCTGCCCGATGCCTTAGTGTCACACCCGGTTTTTCCGAAGAACAACCAAGTGAATATCACATGTATGCCAGGATCATTTTCTCATACATGTGATGACAAATAGTGAAGCATCATTTATTACAAGCCAGGTGTCGAATATAAATAAGTCTTACATAGCAAATATCTCGATGGACAATAATAAGTTCATCACAAGTAAATAAACTAGCAGCGGAAAATTATTCTTGTGGGCTCCGTTACAGGCGTTGCCCGGGGGTCTCCATGAACCTAGAAACCTTCTTCGGGTCCAAAGTCTTGGTCATTATACACCACCTCATTATCTCGACCTGAGCAGCAATATAAACCAACAAATATGCAAGGTTGAGTACCGATGGTACTCAGCAAGTGTGGGAAAGTTATGTCATGCATGGCTAGAACAAGGGGAGGTTGAACTCATGGTTAAAGCACTATGCCATTAATACCTATTACCTTAGCTTATTAAGCACCTACATTACTACACAGGTGAAATGGTCCCAATCTCCCATCCCATCATCAAATAACCATAACATCATTTCTAATGTTAAGCTCCCCGCCTAACATCCACAACTTCCAAAACCGTCAATCCTCTAATCATGAATAAGTCCAAGCCACTCTTGACCGTGAGCACGGCTGTCATGACAGTTTTGACTCTGCAGAGTTTGTACCACTGTACCCACATGTAGTGATTTCATCCTCCGTTGCCGGGTGGACTAAAAGAACCTCCATTATGCCAGTGGCTACGAACCACATCCACACTTCCCAGGTGTGTAGCCAGGAGATCACTACGAAGCCTTTACAAAGGGATTCCCGACGAGCGTGGGCCCACTGAGGTTTCACCCCTAACAGCATACAAGAGGCTCCAACCCCGCTGCAGTGGCCCCCTCTTGAGCCTTGCGGTTCATATGGTAGTCTAGCTGACACCTACTCCCCGAACCATCCAACACACCCATACTACGTCGGGGATACACCTAATTAATCGGCCAAGCTGCCCCATCTCAGCATGTGGTTGGCACGGTAAAGCCAGGTTACATGCTCCATGAACCGGTCCTTAGGATCCATGCAAGTACTAAACACAAACCCGAGTCTCGTGCACCCAGCACCAACCAAAACATCCAACTTGCCTTGATCCCTACCTCTACATAACTCACAATATCTCATTCAAGAGTATGGTAAAATAAACTGATGATCCCACATCCCAAATATCCCATTCTAAGCATGGCTAAGCATAAGCATGTAAATAAATGTCATGATAAAATAAATCCCAACCCAAGCTACAAGGAAACAAGATAATGCAATTCTAGGTAAACTTCCTAGCAGGGGTTTCATATTTCATTTGACAATGCAAATAATTCTATCTACACATCCTAGCATAGGATCAAAGTGGTCAAGGACACTTGCCTCCTTCCTGCTGCTCTTGGAATGGGTAGTCCTGATCTTGGAAAGGAAGAACTTGCTCTGAAGCAGGTTCTACTCATACCATCACACATAGCAAAAGAAAACAACAAGTCATAAGACATAGTTCACACTTCCACTTCATACAAGCCACACATTCACATTTATGAAAGCCATTCTCATTTCCATGTGTTGTGGTTACTCTATGTGTGTTGATTTTGGCTTACATGCACTTTTAAACATGTACATATGATTTCTATTTTTGTATTCATATTCATCTTGGCATACTATATATGAATTTCTAATTTAAATAAATCCCTTATATTTAATTGATACACATTTTAGCTACCAAGTATGCATGAAAGGTATTTTCCTACTTCATATGTGTCTTCAGACCTTCTACCAACCCTAAACTGAATTCTTTGGATTTTGGAAACTTCATTTATCATTTTCTAGTTATTTATACCTAGCTTGCTATATTTTCAGATTTATTTCCTATGCCTAAATGTGCACTTTATTATGAAAATAGTAAGACACCTCATCTAAACAGAATAGGTTTTGGGTCTAAAATATTAAATAATATATTTTTAACATCTCTTCTGATGTGAACTATTTTATATTTATTTTACAAATTTTCAGAATTATTCTCTACTTAAAAATGTGTCCCTATTACTAATAAATGTGAATAATCAATTATACAGATTCATTTCAGCCAAAAATCTATTTTTATCTCACTCCAAGGTTTTCTAAGTACTGGGAAAGTTTTTAATTTGAATTTGACCCTATGTTTGTCCCACTTTTTAAATTTTGAATACTAGCCACATATTCAAATTCCTAACTTTTATATCAGATAGGGTTAAAAAGGTAAACTCACCCCACTACAGGGTCCATTAATTTATTTTAAGAATTTCCAGGGGTCTAACTACACTTAACAGAGGGGTTTTTCCTAATTTTTATTAAGTCCAGGGGCTAAAACTGATTTTTAAGTGAATTTACATGATTTTCTGATGTTCCAGGGGCTAGATCAGAAGTTTCCGGGGCTAGCTCTTATTTCTCGAGAACCCCAGGGGGTAGCGCGTAAGAATTCCAGTCTTTATAACGCGGGGCTGATGTGGACTGTCCGATTTAAAACAGACGGGTGAGATTATAACATCGAACCGGTACGTGGGGATTTAAACTCTACCGTGCGATTTAAAATAAACGGCGCACAAGCGGCCATGTCGCTCTGATCGAGCGCGGGCGGCGCTGCCCGGCGGCGCACGGCGGCGGGAGGCGGCGGTCTCGCCGGAGAGTTTCGGATCTTCGTCAATTCTTCCTAAAACTGTGATTTTATGGCTTAGATCGGTGCAGGGGAGGTCGGGGATCTCATCTCGGGGGTTTTCTTGAGCTTGGAGGTCCTGGAAGGCGGTCGGCGACGAGGTCTGAATTCACGGCGAGGCTCGTCGGCGCTGTGTTTGAACCACAAACCACCGCGTTTTCTGCACCTGCGAGGTTCCCCGGAGGCGGTGGATCAAGACCAGCGAGTTAGATCGGAATTCCCGAGCGTAGATCGGGCAGAATTCGCCGGAGGGGCTCGGGTTCTCACCGGAGAGAAAATCGGCGGATCGTGGGGAAAAACGGGATGATGCCGGGGTTTTTATAGACGGGGGAAGGGCGGAGGGTTGGTTTAGATCGAGCTGGAGTCTTCGGGATCCGGAAGTCGGCTGGGATACACGAGATTTTCCGGTCGGTTTTGATTCGGGTGAGAGAGTCCGGCCGAGCACGGGCGCGGGCGCGAGGAGGAAGAAAGGTTGGTGGGCCCCGCATGTCAGTGGGAAGAAGGGGGGGCGCGCGCGGCTGCGGGCTGGCGCGGGATCGGTGGGCCGGCTGGTGGGTTTCGGCCCACTGGCCGGTTTTTTTTTCTGTTTTCCTTTTTCTTTTTTCTATTTCTTTTCTGTTTTGAGTTTAATTTGAATTCCAGTTTGAATTTGAATTTTTGCAACACATGCAACACGTCCAAAAATTTTTAAATTCCCCTCTTAACAGGATTTTGGGGTGTTACAGCTCTACCCCCCATTTTGGGGTGTTACACATCCGGATTCTTTTATTTCTTGTGAGGCGTTCCATCATTTCCAAAATCTTGGATGGTTGCTCGGCGTAAGACAAATCCTCAGCTACGTCAACCTCATTCATGGGTAACACCTCTTCAGGCGTCCTCAGACATTTCTTGAGTGGTGACACATGGAATACATCGTGCACATCCGATAGGCGAGCCGGTAATTCTAGTTGATACGCGACTTCGCCTTTCCTCTCCAGAACTTGAAAGGGTCCGATGTATCGAGGTGACAACTTCCCTTTTACCTTGAATCGACGAAGTCCTCGGATAGGGGACACCTTGAGATAGACATAGTCTCCCACGTTGAAAACGAGCTCTCTTCTTCGTACATCGGCATAGCTCTTTTGGCGTGTCTGTGCTATCCTCAAGTTGTTGCGAATTTCTCTCACCTTCGCCTCGGCTTCTTGTAGTACTTCGGGACCAAACACTTTACTTTCCCCTGTTTGGTTCCAAAATAGGGGAGTTCTGCACTTCCTCCCATACAAAGCTTCAAATGGTGACATCTTCATACTGGCCTGGTAGCTGTTGTTATAGGAGAATTCCGCATACGGTAAATTCTTGTCCCAACTCCGATTGTTTTTTAGTGCACATGCCCTCAGCATATCCTCAAGAATCTGATTAGTTCTTTCCGTCTGCCCATCAGTTTGGGGATGGTAGGCAGAACTAAAGTTCAGATGGGTTCCCATGGTTTCATGCAACTTCTGCCAGAACCTCGAGGTGAACTGTGTCCCTCGATCCGACACTATCTTCTTCGGCACCCCATGGTAACACACGATCCTTGACATGTACAACTTCACCAATTTGGATCCGCTATAGCTTTCCTTCACGGGGATGAAGTGAGCTACCTTGGTTAGCCTGTCGATGATGACCCATATTTCCATTCAGGAACTTTGAGTGGTTGCAATAATCCCGCGGGTCGTTGATGTTATGCTTTCACCAACTGACATGTGTCACATAGGGCAACATGTTCCGCGACATCTCGCTTCATGCCATACCACCAATACCTGCTCTTGAGGTCCTGGTACATCTTTGTACTCCCAGGATGGATGGAATAGTCGGAATCGTGAGCCTCCTTCAAAATCAATTCACGAATCTCTTTTATTTCAGGCACACAGATTCTTTTCCCGTGCCACACCGTACCTTGTTCATCCTCTCTGAAACCAGGAGCTTTATTTTCCTTGATGAGTTGTCTGATCTCTTGTATCTTCTCGTCATTCTTTTGACCCTCGCGTATTTCTCGCTCTAGTGTGGAGTCCACTTCCATGGCGATGACTTCACTACTATTCACGAGGCATAGATTGGGACTTATAACCTCGTCCTTCAATTCTGCAGGCATGTCCTTCAAGCTCAACTTATTGACCTGCACTTTCCGACTTAAAGCATCTGCCACGACGTTTGCTTTCCCAGGATGATAGTTGATGCCCACATCAAAGTCATTGATTAGCTCTAACCATCTCCTTTGTCTGAGGTTGAGATCTGTCTGTGTGAAAATGTACTTTAAACTCTTATGATCTGTATATATCTCTGTCCTCTTTCCCATCAAATAGGGTCGCCAAATTTTCAATGCGTGTATTGTAAGGGCCTCAGTTTTTGACACACATTTGCAGTGTTCATCACCACACCACACACCTCATTTGAGGAAGAATGATGAACACAAATGAAGAGCAAGTAACAATTATCAACATGCTCATTAGAGAACAAACTTACACATTGCAAAAGTGGTATTTCCCTTATGTGATATAGATGGGCTGGACATATGAAAACTCCTACACTTTACTAAGGATGTCCCTGCCAAGTTTCACCCAAATTCAAAACCTTTTGAGGTCAGTTTGGGTATAGTTAGGAAGAGGGCAGTTTGAAACCTTATTCAAATTCAAACTGTTTTTATCCCATGAATTTAAAAGTGGAAGGCATATTCTTACTCAGCACATTTTTGTGAGCTCACACACCAATTTTCACTCCATTTGGGGTTGATCTTGACATGAGCTAAGGGGGAGAAATTCAAACTTTATTTGAATTTCAAACTGAACTTGTGCTGAAATTCATTCAAACCAAACCTCATTTGAACTTGGATCAATTCAAATGGCTCATGGGTGAATAATTTGAATTGCCAAGGGTAGTATGGGGTTCACTGTTTACAACAGTGATTAGGAGTAAATTTCAGAGGTTAAAATGGGGGGTGGGACCCACATGTCAGCCTCTACTTCAACACAAACCGACTGAAACACAGCTCAATCGGTTCCCGGGTGCAGTGTGCGCGCGCCACCGAGGGGGGCAGCCGGCGCCAGCTCCTGCTGCGCACCCCAAGCCGGAGACCAGTCGCCGGGCTACTTATCCCCTCCCCGGCGTGCTCCGATCGCCCATTCCCCGAGCTGCCGACATACTCGGCCTGTTCTTCCACTGCAACCGCCGCCGCTCGAGCTCACGCTTGATCAAGCAGATCACTCGCGAGCACAGCCTCCTCCACAGCAGAACGGCACCAAGAGGTCGTGAGCAACCTCCTAGACCCCGTGTTGTCCAGTGAGCAAGCGTCCTCGAGCTGTACGAGCCATTTCTCCGGCGAGCCGAACATCGCCGCCGATCGGGCTCCCGTGGACAGCACGGCACAGCCGTTGTCAAGTCCTCTTCTCTACACAAGAAAGGTGCATGATTGTATGTAGATGGAGTAGCCAAAAGCCGTTTGGCGATTGATCAACCCTCGGCCGAGAATTTCCAAATTTACTCTTGATCAGTTCATAAGGACCGAGCTCACCTTCTGGTGAAATTCGTGCTCTATGCACGAGGGTTGGACGAGCTCATTACCTAGTAGCTTCTACGCACGATAGCGCCCATGCTGGAACTGGAATTAGAGAAAACCATCGAGAATCGGCCATGATATGGCTGTTTTCCCCGCCGCCATGGCTGAACACCTCGGCTCACCGTCGAGAGCCTAGTTGCCAGTATTTCTAGCTTCCACCCGGCCCTGGTTCGTGTTTCCCATGCTCTACTGATGCTCTCCGACCGATTTCCGGTCGATTTGGTGCACGGGAGAGCGGGACCGACCTCACCAGAACCCTAGCAGGTGCTGTCATCGGTGCGCACGGGTTTCCGGTCATCGCCGGCGGCCGGCGACCCCACCATCGAGTCCAGGGGGTCAGTAAAGGGGCAGGCGGCAAGTTTCGGGCCGGGGGGTGGCCGGGAACTCAGTTTCGGCGAGGGTCGCCGGAGATCGCCGCCGCCGCGCAGTTGGCGCGAGGAGGGAGACGACGCACTGTGTGCGGGGCACACAAGCCAGAGTTTAAACTTTTTCCCGAATTTCAGTTTCAGTTCAAACTTCAAATCCTTATAACTTTGGCTAGAAAGCTCCAAATTGAGTGAACCAAATTTTCCTGGGTTCAGCTCTCCGAGTGCTTTCCAGAAAATCAAGTTTCACTTGATGAAAACCTTTAATTTTCCAGAATTAATTCCTCAAAGTTTAAACTGTTAGGAATTTTAACTGGAGAATCCTGTGGAGGAAAATCTTGAAATTTTGCTGGGATATTCACCAAAATATCCCTGAACTACCATAAAAATTTCAGATCCATTTGAGCTCATTTAATCCACCTAATGGTGTGATTAGTAAAACTGTTCCAGAGAAAATAGAAAATGTTTAGAAACATTTTCAGAATTTTCTCTGAAATTGTTTAGCTCATATCTTTAGTTAGGGACTTCCAAATTAAGTGAGACCAACTCCATTAGAACCCTCTGAAAATCTAGTTTTCAGAAAGTCATAGTTTGTCTCATGAAAATTCCTAGAACACCCTAAGAGTTCCAATTAAGGTCAAGAACATAATTAATTGTGGAGGGCTCAAATGAGCTTTGCTGCAACTAAAACTTGACCAAGTCTCTGTTTAGGTTGTAACCAAGCCACAGTAAAAGTTTCACAGTCATTAGGTCTGTCTAGCAAAGGTTATAGACTTCACAACTTCAAAGATAATACAAATGCATTTAAATTAATACATACATTGCTCTTATCATGTAGTCGCTAAGATCGAGGAGGAACCCGAAGTCCTAGACTTTGTTACTCCGGAGGAACAGCTAGCCTACGACCAAGAGCAGCAAGGCAAGCTCCGGTTTGCATTAACCATTTTACAAATTTTTATTGTTTTGAGCACATACTTGTTTCCTTTATTCTGTGCATTAGAGTCTTGTTTGGAAACCCCACTGCATAGCCAAGATAACCATGGGTTGGGGTTTAGGATTGCAAACCCCGTTAGCCACTGCATTGCTAGGATAGAGTAGGATTCGGTACAAGTCAAGTAGTTGGAACTACTCGCGAGAATAGGCTAGAGGCACATTGCTCAGGTAGAGATAGCACATGATACACATGGCAAGAAAATGAGACCGAGCGGAGAGTAAGGGCAGCAGGACTTTGGGGCCTGTGTGCTGTAGCTCCGCTTGTGTCGATTGAGGACCGAGCCGTGTGCGGGCCTGTTGAACAAGCTAGAACAGTACCGAAGACCTACCGGCTATATGGGAACCGGGAAACTGATGTAACTCGGGTAGCTGGTTATTGAGGCATTGCCCGTCGTTCAGAGGGTAGGTTGAGAGCTTGAGGTGTAAATCGGCTGGCGGCACGGAGATGCGCGTGCAGAGACCTCTTGCTCGGGACGAAGGGACCGGTTCAATATTTGGCTAACGGGTGAAAGGTAGTCGCGTACGGCGTCCGTGATGGTTGTTGTAGGCAACATCGAGTACGGGCGTACGTGACGGGTTGTTCGGGTAACCCTGCAGGTGTAAATCGATTATAATCGCCGTCCCTCGCGGTCAGTGAGTACCACTTGTTCACTGTACCGTGACGTAGAAAGAACAGGCTAGTTACATGTTAAAATGTTGCTGATTGAAAGCTGGACAGTGATTGTTAATGATATGCTGTAGCTTAGAGATAATTAAAGTTCTTTTCAACTTTGGGCAAAGTACATGAGAGAAATGCGTTTCTTGTTTGATTGCGGCTCTCTCATGTGCCTTAGCGTAAGGTTCTCTACAACCTGCTGCTAAAACTCGAAAGTAAGGTTCTACTAATTAGGCGAGTCCTTGCAAATGATTTTTACCTCATGCAACCCATTACCCTCATGTAGAAGTTCCATGTTTAGGTGAGACGGGTCAGACTTGCTGAGCCTTCGTGCTCACTGCTTGTGTTTGAAGCTTTTGCAGGGTTCTATGAGGAAGGGACTCCCGAAGAGGAGACGGAACCCCAGGAGGGGAACCCCGTCGAGTGGGAGTTGTGCACGCCGCAGAGTTAGTGTGCGTGTGTGCTAGCAAGGACACGTTCGAGGGCTTAACGTGCACTTGATGCTTAGTCTACGCCCGCGAGTGTAGACTGAACTTATTTTGATGTAAACATGTTCATAAACTTGTTTATGTAATAAAACTTCCGCTTCCGCTTTGCACCTTTGACGTGTGTTATACGGTGCTGTGCAACGCAGCACCCCTCAGCGTGATCCTGGCTCGACAGGACCAATGGGGTCGTGTCAGCGTGGTATCAGAGCTCGCTTGAGGTTTAACACAGTACAAAGGTCTTCTTTTTCAAAAATCCAGTGAGGAACGAGTTAGTAGCCCGTATAAGGATGTTATTAGCATATAGAAAGTGGCATATTAACCTATTTGTTATGTCAGAAAATCGTGCATCTCGGGACGTTCATGTCTTGGGGGGGTGCACGTAAGCGCTGTCCACCAGTGCGCACAAGCTGAAGGGTGGAGCCCCACGGGTGGCAGGTAACCCGACCCGCTTTGATATCCTCTACGACTCTTAATGTCGTTTGGGGTATTCAAGCAACGTCTGTCCCTGGCGTGTGTGGTGCAACATTGGAGACCCCGTCACGTGGTCTGAAACGTGAACACGTAACTCAAGGCGTGTTTGGCTTGAGAACATCCGGGCGAGTGATGACGGCCGGGTGTACCAACTGTATGGATTCCGGGCTCGGTGTGCAGCCGAGTCTGATGATTGTTTGAGTTTCTGCAGGTAGCCTGACCACGAAACGGTAGACGTGTAGCATCCGTGTGCAAGTGACGAATAGTGCCACTGAACTAACGAAGCCGGCTAAGTCCGGTATAGGTTTTTCCTTTGTGAGGACGTAGTACCGACATAATCTGGTGACGCATCGACGTCACACCCCATTAAATAAACAACTTCATTTAAAAACTTGAAGGTTTTGATCCAAAGTAGTAAAACTTGATGTAACTCCTTCCCTTGAACAGGATATTCAAAGTTAACAGGTTTTCAACTTATAGGTTGTTAAGGACAGAGCACTCTGTTTTCAGCTGAATCAAGGCTGAAGTTAATCAGAGGCTAGAGGTTGAGTTCTTTCGAGATTGGGATCGTATGATACATTTCTGGAAAGCTTTGGAAGGGCTTTACAACTTTTATGTTGAGGTCCAGAGGTGTTTCATCCCTTAACCACTTGAAAAATGCAGTAGAGTTGGAACTGTCCAGAAAACAGGACAGGGTAAAGACTCTCTGTAGACTCTTTGTAAATTGAGCATAACTTCCTGCATCAAAATCCAAAAATAGAAAATGAGGTAGTTCTGGAAAGCTTATGAGATGGGTTACAACTTTGTAACAGAAAGTTTTGTCAGATTAGGAACAGAAGTAACTGAGATTGTTGGATCAAATCAGTACCTAAGGCAGGGAGGTGCTGTCCAACTGTTCCCAGAAATTCTGTTAACTTTGACATCTCATAACTTTTGAACCAGGACAGATCTTAGGCCAAGCAAATACTGGCTGGAAAGCTATTGAAGTTAGCTTCAACTTTGATGTTGAGCTCCAGGATTGGTTTTGCTTTTAACCTGGCCTAAATCAGGTTGAAATAGAAACTGGTCAAGGCTGTCATGGGAACAGCAGATCAGCAGTCAAATTTGTTTAAAAATTTGAACTATGTTTCCAAGTGTTATGAGTTCAAGGACATATCTTATGTTATAACTCAATGGTTTACTGTTTAAATAAATATTTGACATTTCTCAAATATATTTTTACAGATGGCAGCAGATAAACGGTTGGAGATCGGGTGGGTAGTTTCCCACTGCTCTGACCGTAGCGGCTACCCGGAAGCATTGTGGCAAATGCTCCAATATTTCGGGTACAACCAGATGCCGCAATACTTCGCCAAGGAAGAAGGCGAAGAGGGGAACAAGACGTGGACGATCCATGTCGAGGTTCCTGCAGGACCTATGCCACCCGGTTGGGTGCCATTCACCGTCACGGTGAGAGGAAGACAACCGGAAGGGATGTGGCAAGTGGCAGCCCGCGACACTATGTCACGTTTCTGCCAACTGCACGTGCAGGCTATGGAAGGCACACCATACGCACTCGTTCCGGTGGAGGGACGAGCTCAGCATGTGTGGGAAGAGAGGTACCTGGAGGCAACAGACCCGAGTTGCCCAAGGTACAACCCCGTGGAGGCAAACCTCAGCCTCCAAATGAGGGCGGGAAACGCTGTGATGGACAGCCAAGCTGTTCATATGGAGCATCTCGCCACCAAGCTCAAGGAGAGCACAAGCCGTGGAGATCATTTCGAGGGTGCTCACAGCGCACTCCGCAATGTGCTCCTTCCGACGATCAAGCGACTGAATGAACAACACAATCAGTTGCGTCGTCTGAAGAAGGCAAAGAAGAAGAGCCGTGTTGACATCGCAGCGTTGCAAGAGCTGGTGCAGACCCTAACCCAGAAGAATGAGGACCTTGCTCAAGAGTGGGACGACGCTATTGAGGAAGGACAAGGCTGGGAAGAGGACTACAACCAAGCTATGGACGAGGTGCATGCCTTGCAGGACCTCGTGCCCCCGGTATTGGGCCTACCGGTAGTCTTGGGTCTTCCAGCCATGGGAGAACCCGGAATGGGAGAAGAGGTGGTAGACCCCGAGCCACCAGCAGAGGTACCGGAGGAGGACGACCCACAGGAGGTCGAGTTCTACTCCGAGTAGGGGGTTACGGTTGCCAAGTAGGGCAGCTAGGGTAGCGTAACCCAACTTTTGTAATCGGTGACATGTCGTGTAGACAGTAGCGTATGTATAGGTAGTGACGACATGAGCACGACTTCTCGGAGATCCGAGAATAATGTATCTTGTATAAAGTTTATGCTTTATCAATATATGTGAATGTTGTGCAAATTGATCATGTGTCACTTCAATACCTACTGTTGCGTATGGAATTTTTAGTAAGACATGTGCTAATTGTTGCTGTTTTGAATTTCAGAATGACGCATACTCGTGCCAACCCTGACGTTGGGGGTACCAGTCAAGGGGGAGAGACCTCCCAACCACCTCCCGAGGACTCCTCGGGACAGCAGCAGCAACAGCAACAGCAAACACCGCCACCGCCACTACCAACGGTTACATTGGCAGACATTGTCGCGGCAATGGCGGGCTCGCATCAGCAGCACACAGAGTTGCTGCAGACTCTCATCGCCAATACGTCTCGCCCAGAGAGACGTCAAGATCGTGAGGAGCGCCAACAGAGCTCCTACTCCGACTTCCTGGCGACTCATCCCCCTGTATTCTTAAGGGCGGATGAACCACTTGACGCGGACAACTGGCTCCGCGCCATAGAGATGAAGTTCGGGCTGCTCCAAATCAGCGAGCAGCGCAAGACTCAGTTCGCGGTCCAGCAGCTCCAAGGATCCGCGAGCGCGTGGTGGGCCAACTTCTGTGCTTCCCAGCCCACCGACCGAGTGATGACCTGGGCGGAGTTCCGGACGGCCTTCAGGGCCTATCATATACCGCCCGGTTTGATGAAGAGGAAGACACAGGAGTTCCTACACCTGCAACAAGGGAGCCGGAACGCGCTGGAATACTCCACGGCGTTCAACGATCTCGCGCTCTACACGTCGTATCACGGGGATACAGACGAGAAGCGGCGAGACCATTTTTACCAGGGGCTTAACCCGCTCCTGAAGGACAAGTTGGCGATGTTCAATCGCGGCAGCCTCAACGACATCATTGATGCTGCGATTGTTCAGGAGGACTCCGGCAAGGAGTTGGCAGCGGCAGAGCGAAAGCGAAGCGCGCCGCAGAGCAGCGGAGAAGGAGGCGGTCCTTCTCAGAAGTTTCGGATGGTGAATCGCCCACCATCAGGTCCACGCTGGCAGCCACCACAGCGGTCGATGCCGTTCCGCAGTCGGCCGTATTCTTCGCTGGCATTCCGGCCGGCACTGCCAGTACCACCGCAACAACAACAGCAGCAGCGGGCGATGCCGCGTGCGTTTGCACCTCAGCAACGCATGCCGGGCTTTCGTCCACCGAGTACTCCACCATCAGCGGCCACATGTTACAAGTGTGGTCGTCCAGGACACTTCGCGAGCAGTTGCCCGGAGAGGCAAGGTGGCGGAGTGGCACCACAGTTTCTGGGGAGGAATCAACCCCGGAACCCTACTAATGCGCGGCGGGCAAACCCTAGGCCCGGCACTGTCCACCAACTTGCCATTGAGGACGTGCCGGAGGGCGAGCCAATCCTTGTGGGTATGTTCCAACTCCACCAGCATCCCGCTATAGTACTGTTTGATTCAGGCGCCACGCATAATTTTATTAGCCAAGCTTTCATTGCTAAACACAGTTTGCCAATACTACCCACCGATAGTCCATATTTAATTTGTTCACCGGGTAGGAAGATTTCAGCAAGCGTAATGGTATCCAAAGCACCATTATGCTTAGCGGGTAGAGTGTACCCCACGTCTCTCATTATCTTATAGGGACAGAAGGTCGATGTCATCCTAGGGATGTCGTGGTTAACCCGCCACGGCGCTGTTTTAGACACCGTCCTTCGAGTCGTGCACTTAAACTCAGAGGTGCACGGTTCTCACTCATTATTTCTGGACAGTCCAGAAATAAAACTTCCAAGTGTCTATCAAGCCACGACCATCAGATTGGAAGATATTACGGTGGTCCGAGAGTTCCCTGATGTATTCCCGGACGATTTGCCGGGGATGCCACCCGATAGAGAGGTGGAGTTCAAGATTTAACTCGCACCGGGAACCATGCCAATATCCCGAAGGCCGTACAAGATGGCGCCCAAGGAGTTGGCTGAACTGAAGACTCAGCTCACGGACCTTCTGGAGAAGGGTTTTATTAGGCCGAGCTCCTCGCCATGGGGCTGTTCGGCATTATTTGTCAAGAAAAAGGATGAAACGTTGCGGCTTTGCGTGGACTACCGTCCATTAAATGCCGTAACCATCAAAAACAAGTACCCGTTGCCACGGATCGACATGTTGTTTGATCAGTTGGTCGAAGCGAAGATCTTTTCCAAGATGGATTTAAGATCCGGGTACCATCAGATTAAGATAAGGGCGGAGGACATTCCAAAGACAGCTTTCTCGACAAGGTACGGACTTTATGAGTACCTGGTCATGTCCTTCGGCCTCACCAATGCTCCAGCTCACTTCATGTACTTGATGAACTCGGTATTCATGCCGGAGCTGGACAAGTTTGTCGTGGTCTTCATCGACGACATCCTGGTATATTCCAAGTCGGAGGAAGATCACAAGAAACATCTGCGTATAGTCTTGCAACGGCTGCGGGATCACAAGTTATACGCAAAATTCAGCAAATGCGAGTTTTGGATATCGCAGGTGCCTTTCCTCGGGCATATCATCTCAGCGGAAGGTATCGCTGTGGACCCGAGCAAGATTACTCAAGTACTGAATTGGAAGTCCCCGAGAACTGTTCACGAGGTACGGAGTTTCCTCGGATTCGCGGGGTATTATCGGAGGTTCATTCCGAACTTCTCGAAGATTGCCAAGCCAATGACAGAGCTGCTGAAGAAGGATACCAAATATGTTTGGGGTCCAACATGTGAAGCAGCATTCAAGGCTTTAGTCAAGCACCTGACATCAGCACCGGTTTTGGCACAGCCAGACACAACAAAACCGTTCGATGTGTACTGCGATGCATCCGGCATTGGGCTCGGATGTGTGCTGATGCAAGGCCGAAGAGTGGTCGCGTATGGATCACGGCAGCTTAGGAACCATGAGCAGAATTATCCAACTCACAACTTGGAGCTCGCTGCCGTGGTACTCGCACTCAAAATGTGGAGGCACTACCTACTCAGTAACCTCGTACATTTATATACCGACCACAAAAGCCTCAAGTACATATTCACTCAGAAGGAGCTGAACATGAGGCAACGAAGATGGTTAGAACTGATAAAGGATTACGAGATAGAGATCCATTATCATCCGGGCAAGGCAAACGTTGTGGCAGATGCGCTGAGCCGCAAGTCACACGTCAACAATCTGACCATCACACCGTTGGAAGAGAGCGAACCACCACTACGTGTGATTCCATACGGAGCTCTCTACAACCTAGCTTTGATCCCCACCATCCGTGAAGAGATAGCGGCAGCCCAGAAGAATGACAAGGGCATGTCACACTTGCGGAGACGTGTAGATAGTGGGGAGCTGAAATGTTTCTGGAAAGACGGAGACGGCGTCCTATGGTTCAAGGACCGGATCGTCGTACCCCGAAACCTGGAGTTACGGAAGAAAATCTTTGATGAGGCTCACTTATCAAATTTTCTATTCACCCCGGCAGCAACAAAATGTATCAAGAACTCAGAAGCAAGTTTTGGTGGACACGGATGAAGCGGGAGACTGCAAAATACGTGTCCGAGTGTGATACATGTCGAAGGGTGAAGGCAGATCATATGCGGAAACCGGGACTGCTGCAACCACTGGGCATTCCTGCCTGGAAGTGGGAGGACGTGAGCATGGATTTCGTCGTCGGTTTACCCACCACCTTACAGAAACATGATTCGGTGTGGGTGATCGTCGATCGGCTCACCAAAGTTGCCCATTTCATCCCGGTCAACACCAACTACAACGCCCAGAAGTACGCTGAACTGTACATCTCACAAATCCTATGCTTGTACGGCGTACCCCGTACTATCATATCGGATCGGGGCACCTTATTTGTGTCCCGTTTTTGGGAGCAGCTGCATGCTGCCTTGGGGACGAAGCTGATCCGTAGTTCAGCCTACCACCCGCAGACGGATGGGCAAACCGAGCGGGTAAATCAAATCCTAGAAGACATGCTACGAGCTTGCGCTATCAACCACGGCAAGAATTGGGATGATGACTTGCCGCTAGCCGAGTTCTCGTACAACAATGGGTACCAAGCCAGCATCAAGATGGCGCCCTACGAGGCGCTATACGGAAGAAAATGCCGCACACCATTGAACTGGTGTGAGTTTGGCGAAAGGGTTACCTTCGGGATTGACCTTGTCAACAACGCGGAAGAAAAGGTTCGACTAATTCAAGCGAACCTAAAAGCCGCTCAATCCCGTCAGAAACAGTATGCGGACCGGAGAAGGCGCCCATTACAATTCGAAGTTGGAGATCACGTATATCTACTGGTGTCTCCAATGAAGGGCGTAAACAGATTTGGGGTGAGAGGAAAGTTGGCACCCCGATTCATCGGTCCATTTCAGATTACCGAAAGATGTGGATCAGTGGCATACCGGCTGAAATTACCAGAAGCACTTTCCGGTGTGCACGACGTCTTTCATATTTCCCAGCTGAGGAAGTGTCTCAAGCTATCAACTACCGTTCAGCTGGAAGACATTGAAGAACTACAACCGGATCTCACCTATCGGGAGGAACCGGTGCAGATTATTGATGAAAAGGCCCGAACCACACGCAACCGTACGTTATGGTTCTACAAGGTTCTATGGAGTAATCACTCCATGGACGAAGCGACATGGGAGAGCGAAGAATTCCTTCGCACTAACTACCCCGACTTTTTCACGTCGCATATCCGGTAATTTTCCACCGTCCTCTCTCTCATTTTAACCTTATAATCTCGGGATGAGATTCTTTTAAGGGGGGAGGAATGTAAGGGCCTCAGTTTTTGACACACATTTGCAGTGTTCATCACCACACCACACACCTCATTTGAGGAAGAATGATGAACACAAATGAAGAGCAAGTAACAATTATCAACATGCTCATTAGAGAACAAACTTACACATTGCAAAAGTGGTATTTCCCACATGTGATATAGATGGGTTGGACATATGAAAACTCCTACACTTTACTAAGGATGTCCCTGCCAAGTTTCACCCAAATTCAAAACCTTTTGAGGTCAGTTTGGGTATAGTTAGGAAGAGGGCAGTTTGAAACCTTATTCAAATTCAAACTGTTTTTATCCCATGAATTTAAAAGTGGAAGGCATATTCTTACTAAGCACATTTTTGTGAGCTCACACACCAATTTTCACTCCATTTGGAGTTGATCTTGACATGAGCTAAGGGGGAGAAATTCAAACTTTATTTGAATTTCAAACTGAACTTGTGCTGAAATTCATTCAAACCAAACTTCATTTGAACTTGGATCAATTCAAATGGCTCATGGGTGAATAATTTGAATTGCCAAGGGTAGTATGGGGTTCACTGTTTACAACAGTGATTATGAGTAAATCTCAGAGGTTAAAATGGGGGGTGGGACCCACATGTCAGCCTCTACTTCAACACAAACCGACTGAAACACAGCTCAATCGGTTCCTGGGTGCAGTGTGCGCGCGCCACCGAGGGGGGCAGCCGGCGCCAGCTCCTGCTGCTCGCCCCAACCCGGAGACCAGTCGCCGGGCTACTTATCCCCTCCCCGGCGTGCTCCGATCGCCCATTCCCCGAGCTGCCGACATACTCGGCCTGTTCTTCCACTGCAACTGCCGCCGCTCGAGCTCACGCTTGATCAAGCCGATCACTCGCGAGCACAGCCTCCTCCACAGCAAAATGGCACCAAGAGGTCGTGAGAAACCTCCTAGACCCCGTGTTGTCCAGTGAGCAAGCGTCCTCGAGCTGTACGAGCCATTTCTCCGGCGAGCCGAACATCGCCGCCGATCGGGCTCCCGTGGACAGCACGGCACAGCCGTTGTCACGTCCTCTTCTCTACACAAGAAAGGTGCGTGATTGTATGTAGATGGAGTAGCCGAAAGCCGTTTGGCGATTGATCAACCCTCGGCCGAGAATTTCCAAATTTACTCTTGATCAGTTCATAAGGACCGAGCTCACCTTCTGGTGAAATTCGTGCTCTATGCACGAGGGTTGGACGAGCTCGTTACCTAGTAGCTTCTACGCACGATAGTGCCCACGCTCGAACTGGAATTAGAGAAAACCATCAAGAATCGGCCATGATATGGCTGTTTTCCCCGCCGCCATGGCTGAACACCTCGGCTCACCGTCGAGAGCCTAGTTGCCGGTATTTCTAGCTTCCACCCAGCCCTGGTTCGTGTTTCCCATGCTCTACTGATGCTCTCTGACCGATTTCCGGTCGATTTGGTGCACGGGAGAGCGGGACCGACCTCACCGGAACCCTAGCAGGTGCTGTCATCGGTGCGCACGGGTTTCCGGTCATCGCCGGCGGCCGGCGACCCCATCATCGAGTCCAGGGGGTCAGTAAAGGGGCAGGCGGCAAGTTTCAGGCCGGGGGGTGGCCGGGAACTCAGTTCCGGCGAGGGTCGCCGGAGATCGCCGCCGCCACGCAGTTGGCGCGAGGAGCGAGACGACGCACTGTGTGCGGGGCCCACAAGCCAGAGTTTAAACTTTTTCCCGAATTTCAGTTTCAGTTCAAACTTCAAATCCTTATAACTTTGGCTAGAAAGCTCCAAATTGAGTGAACCAAATTTTGCTGGATTCAGCTCTCCGAGTACTTTCCAGCAAATCAAGTTTCACTTCATGAAAACCCTTAATTTTACAGAATTAATTCCTCAAAGTTTAAACTGTTAGGAATTTTAACTGGAGAATCCTGTGGAGGAAAATCCTGAAATTTTGCTGGGATATTCACCAAAATATCCCTGAACTACCATAAAAATTTCAGATCCATTTGAGCTCATTTAATCCACCTAATGGTGTGATTAGTGAAACTGTTCCAGAGAAAATAGAAAATGTTCAGAAACATTTTCAGAATTTTCTCTGAAATTGTTTAGCTCATATCTTTAGTTAGGGACTTCCAAATTAAGTGAGACCAACTCCATTAGAACCCTCTGAAAATCTAGTTTTTTCAAAAAGTCATAGTTTGTCTCATGAAAATTCCTAGAACACCCTAAGATTTCCAATTAAGGTCAAGAACATAATTAATTGTGGAGGGCTCAAATGAGCTTTGCTGCAACTAAAACTTGACCAAGTCTCTGTTTAGGTTGTAACCAAGCCACAGTAAAAGTTTCACAGTCATTAGGTCTGTCTAGCAAAGGTTATAGACTTCACAACTTCAAAGATAATACAAATGCATTTAAATTAATATATACATTGCTCTTATCATGTAGTCGCTAAGGTCGAGGAGGAACCCGAAGTCCTAGACTTCGTTACTCCAGAGGAACAGCTAGCCTACGACCAAGAGCAGCAAGGCAATCTCCGGTTTGCATTAACCATTTTACAAATTTTTATTGTTTTGAGCACATACTTGTTTCCTTTATTCTGTGCATTAGAGTCTTGTTTGGAAACCCCACTGCATAGCCAAGAAAACCATGGGTTGGGGTTTAGGATTGCAAACCCCGTTAGCCACTGCATTGCTAGGATAGAGTAGGATTCGGTACAAGTCGAGTAGTTGGAACTACTCGCGAGAATAGGCTAGAGGCACATTGCTCGGGTAGAGATAGCACATGATACACATGGCAAGAAAATGAGACCTAGCGGAGAGTAAGGGCAGCAGGACTTTGGGGCCTGTGTGCTGTAGCTCCGCTTGTGTCGATTGAGGACTGAGCCGTGTGCGGGCCTGTTGAACAAGCTAGAACAGTACCGAAGACCTACCGGCTATATGGGAACCGGGAAACTGATGTAACTCGGGTAGCTGGTTATTGAGGCATTGCCCGTCGTTCAGACGGTAGGTTGAGAGCTTGAGGTGTAAATCGGCTGGCGGCACGGAGATGCACGTGCAGAGACCTCTTGCTCGGGACGATGGGACCGGTTCAATATTTGGCTAACGGGTGAAAGGTAGTCGCGTACGGCGTCCGTGATGGTTGTTGTAGGCAACATCGAGTACGGGCGTACGTGACGGGTTGTTCGGGTAACCCTGCAGGTGTAAATCGATTATAATCGCCGTCCCTCGTGGTCAGTGAGTACCACTTGTTCACTGTACCGTGACGTAGAAAGAACAGGCTAGTTACATGTTAAAATGTTGCTGATTGAAAGCTGGACAGTGATTATTAATGATATGCTGTAGCTTAGAGCTAATTAAAGTTCTTTTCAACTTTGGGCAAAGTACATGAGAGAAATGCGTTTCTTGTTTGATTGCGGCTCTCTCATGTGCCTTAGCGTAAGGTTCTCTACAACCTGCTGCTAAAACTTGAAAGTAAGGTTCTACTAATTAGGCGAGTCCTTGCAAATGATTTTTACCTCATGCAACCCATTACCCTCATGTAGAAGTTCCATGTTTAGGTGAGACGGGTCAGACTTGCTGAGCCTTCGTGCTCACTGCTTGTGTTTGAAGCTTTTGCAGGGTTCTATGAGGAAGGGACTCCCGAAGAGGAGACGGAACCCCAGGAGGGGAACCCCGTCGAGTGGGAGTCGTGCACGCCGCAGAGTTAGTGTGCGTGTGTGCAAGCAAGGACACGTTCGAGGGCTGAACGTGCACTTGATGCTTAGTCTACGCCCGCGAGTGTAGACTGAACTTATTTTGATGTAAACATGTTCATAAACTTGTTTATGTAATAAAACTTCGGCTTCCGCTTTGCACCTTTGACGTGTGTTATACGGTGCTGTGCAACGCAGCACCCCTCAGCGTGATCCTGGCTCGACAGGACCAATGGGGTCGTGTCATGTACCACTGCGGCTAGTTCTAGGTCATGTGTAGGATAGTTCTTCTCAAGCTTCCGGAGCTGCCGAGATGCATAAGCCACGACATGCCCTTCTTGCATGAGAACACATCCCAACCCGTTTCCAGAGGCATGGCAGTACACCGTAAAGTTCTTTTGCATATCTGGCATAACCAGCACTGGGGCTGTTGTCAATCTTTCCTTTAACTCCTCAAAACTCGTCTCGCACTGTGGCGTCCATGTGAATGTGATTCCCTTCACCAACTGTTTGGTGAGGGGTCTCGAGATCTTAGAGAATCCCTCAATAAACCGTCGATAGTATCCAGCCAATCCCAAGAAGCTTCGAACTTCCCCGACATTTTCAGGGGTCTTCCACTTCTGTATATCCTCGATTTTGGCAGGATCTATGGAGATTCCTCCCTCCGAGATTATATGTCCTAAGAAGGGGACTCTCTTCAGCCAAAACTCACACTTGCTCAACTTGGCATACAGTTGGTGTTCTCTCAGCCTCTGCAACACCAACCTTAGATGTTTCTCATGTTCTTCTTCATCTTTGGAGAAGACGAGAATGTCATCGATGAAAACCACCACAAATTTGTCCAGATATTCCATGAATACCTTGTTCATGAGATACATGAAGTATGCCGGGGCATTAGTTAGCCCAAAAGGCATGACAGTGTATTCATACAGTCCGTACCGAGATACGAAAGTTGTCTTGGGAATATCAGATTGCCTTATCTTGAGTTGGTGGTATCCCGACCTGAGATCAATTTTCGAGAACACTCAAGCTCCCCTCAACTGATCAAACAAGTCTTCAATGCGGGGTAATGGGTACTTGTTCTTGATGGTTACCTCATTCAAGGCATGGTAATCCACGCATAACCTTTGGGTTCCGTCCTTCTTGGGCACAAATATGACCGGAGCTCCCCAAGGTGAGGAACTAGGACCAATATACCCCTTCTCCGACAATTCTCTCAAATGATCCTTGAGTTCTCCCAGCTGCTTGGAGTCCATCCGATAAGGTCTCTTGTATATCGGGGCTGTTCCAGGCACTAGCTCGATTGCAAATTCCACTTCACGATCAGGAGGCATACTTGGCAACTCCTCCGGAAAAACATCTGGATATTCCCTGATAATCCTGATCTCCTCCACTTTCACCTCAACTTGATTTAATTTAACGTCCCTCCTAGGCTCTTGTATTGTTATAAACTTTACTTTTGTGCCACTAGGGTGCGTTAGTTCCACCGTTCTGGTCGAACAATGGATGATTCCTTTATGTTTGGTCAACCAATCCATACCCAAGATAATATCGATCCCTTGGGAATCTATCACTATGAGGTTGGCAGTAAATACTACCCCATTAATGTCTAGATTCACCTTGGGACACACTTGTCTTGTCCTTATTTCTCCACCTGGAGAGTTTACTGCTAGCATATGGTTCATTTGTGTTGTTGCTAGATCATGCTTCTTAACAAACCCTTGAGCAATGAACGAGTGGGTAGCACCAGAATCAAACAGCAGGGTTGCAATGTGTAAATTTGCAGGAAACTTACCAACTACCACGTCAGGTGCCTCTTGCGCTTCCTCCATGGTGACGTGGTTCACCCGTCCTCTCATTACATTCTGCTGTTGCGGCTGCGCGGGCTTCTTCCTTGGGCACTTATGGGCGTAGTGCCCCACTTCACCACAGTTAAAACATTGCACCCCAACCTTAGGTGCCTAGCCTTTGCTGTCTTGGGGTTGGTTTGGGGGTCCTTGCACTGCTGGTCGAGGTTGATATGTAGGGCGAGGCTGCTGTACGAACTGACGTTGTGGCTGTATTGGTGCTGCCGGAGGCCTGTAGTTCGGGTTGTACCCTCTTGGTGCTGATTAAGGTACCGCAGCACGGTTCGTCTGCCCCGCGGGTTGCTACATCAGACGTGGGCGGGTGTTGCTACCTGAGGCCTGATGTGACCACCCGTCCTTTCTCTTGTTCTCATTTTCCAAGGCCTTTAGCTTCCTTTCTACCACAAACGCTATGTCCACCATCTTTTGGAAGCTTTCATACTCATTGGAGGACATTGCACACTGCATTTCTGCGGTAAGTCCTTCCACGAAACAATCTTGTTTCTGCTCATCAGTCTCTATGTCCCATGGGGCATAACGGGAGAGTTGGGTAAATTTAGTCAGGTATTCCCTCACAGTCATGTTACCTTGCTGCAACCCCAAAAACCCCTTCCTCTTGTTTTTGAGTTCACCCCTTGGGATGTAATTGTTGCGGAAGCTACGCTTGAACTCTTCCCAGGTGATGTTCTCAGGGTCATGATGGGCGGCCACGTAGGCGGTCCACCAATCAGCAGCAGGTCCATGCAATTGATGAGAGGCAAACAGCACCCTCTCATACCCTTGGCACTGTATGATCCTCATCTTGCTCTCAATGGTCTTTAGCCAATCATCTGCCTCCAGAGGTTCAGCAGCACTTGCAAACTTTGGAGGTTGAGTTCCTAGAAACTCACTCAACCTTGGTTGGCGTGGTGCAGCTTGTGGAGGTGGAACTTGATGCAAGTTGGCCACCACTTGAGTCAAGTTCTGGATGAGCTGATTTTGATTCTCAAGCATTTGGTGGAGGGGATCAACTCCTTCACGGCGACCACCCCTGTCTTGGCCTCCAGAAAGATTAGGGTTGCAGGCCTCATCGTTGTTGTTGGCGGGGTTGGCAGCACGACCCTTTCCTCTTCCGGACATCTGGCATGATCAACCAATGTTAATTTAAAACATTACGTATCATCTTACTACTTTCACTCGTTTGTACTTTGAAGTGTTGACGCTTTGTTATACTTTCTGAGTGTTCATGTCTCACACAAAAATAAATGCACTATTATTTCATGTGGGTTCACATACCAAAGCAAAACAATCTGAAGACGAGGCTGTGGACAATTGCTCATGGCTTCCACAACTCACGTCACACACCAAGCATTAACACACCATTAACTAAGGTAACGACTCGACTATTCGACATCTTGCTAACTAAGGGAAAAACTCTACACTACTCGTATCACTGAGCTGGCTCCTCGGGATCTTCCTCATTCTTGTGGCTGCCTTCTGACTCTGCTTTGGGTGGGGATGCTGCTGGTGGAGAAGTGCGACGACGCCTGATCGCCCGGCGATCTGGGGAGTCAGGAGTCCATGTATCATTCACGGTGACACACAGTTCATTCCCATCTCCTCTTTCTCTCGCCCTCAAGCAGGCTCGCAGCAACGCCTCCGTTTCCTTCAGGGTGTCCCGAACATCCTGAAGCTCTTGCTGACACTCCTGCAGTCGAGTGCTGAGCATAGCAGCATCCTCCAAGCACAAGTCCATGTGCTCATGGGAAGTCCTTGCTGCACTGGTGGGTACTTGTACTCCGTGGTACCACTCTCATGCTGGAGGACATACATGTACTCAGTCCTGTCCAGGTGGCGACGATAGATGTGACTCTGGCAGGTGATGGCCTCCCAGGTGACATCCTTCTCCTCATCGACCTGTGTCGCTCGACAAGCTGGAGAGCGGTGGATCTTGAGCAGCTGATTTTCATGGATAATTCTCATTTCTGAACTCCATTCTTCCCGCTTCTCCCGGATGGTCCTGGTAGAGCTATAGTGTATGATTAGCTTGCCCGTATTGCCGGTGGCTTGGAGCATACGTCGAAGATGGCGCAGCAAACCTCCTACAGCCAATCCGTAGGAAAGGTACGTCACCGGACGGCTCTCCTCTCTTTGGGCGAGGGCAACTATGGGAACTCTTCCTCCTGTGGACTTGCGAGCGGTGCGAATCATGCGAACCATCTAAAACAAAAAGTATTTAAACTTAGGTTAGATAAACTTTTAAATAAAAATCCTATTTTGAATGAAAGTTGAGGTAAGATGAAGAAAGTGACTCCATTAAATAACACTTTTCAACACACACCTTGTAAAATAGTTTTTAAGAAAATAGGGCCCTTAAATACGTCCATTTCTACCTAGGTCCACGTTCCTACGGGCAACCTTGGCTCTGATACCACTGCTGTCACACCCGGTTTTTCCGAAGAACAACCAAGTGAATATCACATGTATGCCAGGATCATTTTCTCATACATGTGATGACAAATAGTGAAGCATCATTTATTACAAGCCAGGTGTCGAATATAAATAAGTCTTACATAGCAAATGTCTCGATCGACAATAATCAGTTCATCACAAGTAAATAAACTAGCAGCGGAAAATTATTCTTGTGAGCTCCGTTACAGGCATTGCCCGGGGGTCTCCATGAACCTAGAAACCTTCTTCGGGTCCAAAGTCTTGGTCATTATACACCACCTCATTATCTTGACCTGAGCAGCAATATAATCCAACAAATATGCAAGGTTGAGTACCGATGGTACTCAGCAAGTGTGGGAAAGTTATGTCATGCATGGCTAGAACAAGGGGAGGTTGAACTCATGGTTAAAGCACTATGCCATTAATACCTATTACCTTAGCTTATTAAGCACCTACATTACTACACAGGTGAAATGGTCCCAATCTCCCATCCCATCATCAAATAACCATAACATCATTTCCAATGTTAAGCTCCCCGCTTAACATCCACAACTCCCAAAACCGTCAATCCTCTAATCATGAATAAGTCCAAGCCGCTCTTGACCGTGAGCACGGCTGTCATGACAGTTTTGACTCTACAGAGTTTGTACCACTGTACCCACATGTAGTGATTTCATCCCCCGTTGCCGGGTGGACTAAAAGAACCTCCATTATGCCACTGGCTACGAACCACATCCACACTTCCCAGGTGTGTAGCCAGGAGATCACTACGAAGCCTTTACAAAGGGATTCCCGACGAGCGTGGGCCCACTGAGGTTTCACCCCTAACAGCATAAAAGAGGCTCCAACCCCGCTGCAGTGGCCCCCTCTTGAGCCTTGCGGTTCATATGGTAGTCCAGCTGACACCTACTCCCCGCACCATCCAACACACCCATACTACGCCGGGGATACACCTAATTAATCGGCCAAGCTGCCCCATCTCAGCATGTGGTTGGCACGGTAAAGCCAGGTTACATGCTCCATGAACCGGTCCTTAGGATCCAGACAAGTACTAAACACAAACCCGAGTCTCATGCACCCAGCACCAACCAAAACATCCAACTTGCCTTGATCCCTACCTCAACATAACTCACAATATCTCATTCAAGAGTATGGTAAAATAAACTGATGATCTCACATCCCAAATATCCCATTCTAAGCATGGATAAGCATAAGCATGCAAATAAATGTCATGATAAAATAAATCCCAACCCAAGCTACAAGGAAACAAGATAATGTAATTCTAGGGAAACTTCCTAGCAGGGGTTTCATATTTCATTTGACAATGCAAATAATTCTATCTACACATCCTAGCATAGGATCAAAGTGGTCAAGGACACTTGCCTCCTTCCTGCTGCTCTTGGAATGGGTAGTCCTGATCTTGGAAAGGAAGAACTTGCTCTGGAGCAGGTTCTACTCATACCATCACACATAGCAAAAGAAAACAACAAGTCATAAGACATAGTTCACACTTCCACTTCATACAAGCCACACATTCACATTTATGAAAGCCATTCTCATTTCCATGTGTTGTGGTTACTCTATGTGTGTTGATTTTGGCTTACATGAACTTTTAAACATGTACATATGATTTCTATTTTTGTATTCATATTCATGTTGGCATACTATATATGAATTTCTAATTTAAATAAATCCCTTATATTTAATTGATACACATTTTAGCTACCAAGTATGCATGAAAGGTATTTTCCTACTTCATATGTGTCTTCAGACCTTCTACCAACCCTAAACTCAATTCTTTGGATTTTGGAAACTTCATTTATCATTTTCTAGTTATTTATACCTAGCTTGCTATATTTTCAGATTTATTTCCTATGCCTAAATGTGCACTTTATTATGAAAATAGTAAGACATCTCATCTAAACAGAATAGGTTTTGGGTATAAAATATTAAATAATATATTTTTGAACATCTCTTCTGATGTGAACTATTTTACATTTATTTTACAAATTTCCAGAATTATTCTCTACTTAAAAATGTGTCCCTGTTACTAATAAATATGAATAATCAATTATACAGATTCATTTCAGCCAAAAATCTATTTTTATCTCACTCCAAGGTTTTCTAAGTACTGGGAAAGTTTTTAATTTGAATTTGACCCTATGTTTGTCCCACCTTTTAAATTTTAAATACTAGCCACATATTCAAATTCCTAACTTTTATATCAGATAGGGTTAAAAAGGTAAACTCACCCCAGTACAGGGTCCATTAATTTATTTTAAGAATTTTCAGGGGTCTAACTACACTTAACAGAGGGGTTTTTCCTAATTTTTATTAAGTCCAGGGGCTAAAACTGATTTTTAAGTGAATTTACATGATTTTCTGAAGTTCCAGGGGCTAGATCAGAAGTTTCCGGGGCTAGCTCTTATTTTCCGAGAACCCCAGGGGATAGCGCGTAAAAATTCCAGTCTTTAAAACGTGGGGCTGATGTGGACCGTCCGATTTAAAACAGACGGCTGAGATTATAACATCGAACCGGTATGCGGGGATTTAAACTCTACCGTGCGATTTAAAATAAACGGCGCACAAGCGGCCACGTCGCTCTGATCGAGCGTGGCGGCGCTGCCCGGCGGCGCACGGCGGCGGGAGGCGGCGATCTAGCCGGAGAGTTTGGATCTTCGTCAATTCTTCCTAAAACTGTGATTTTATGGCTTAGATCGGTGGAGGGGAGGTCGGGGATCTCACCTCGGGGGTTTTCTTGAGCTCGGAGGTCCTGGAAGGCGGTCGGTGACGAGGTCCGAGGTGAATTCACGGTGAGGCTCGTCGGCGTTGTGTTTGAACCGCAAACCACCGCGTTTTCTAAACCAAATTTTTTTGGATTCAGCTCTCTGATTACTTTCCAACAAATCAAGTTTCACTTTATTAAATCCTTATTTCTCCAGAATTAATTCTTCAAAATTTAAATTGTTTAGAATTTTAACTGGAGAATCCTTAGGAAGAAAATTCTGAAATTAGGCCAGGATGTTCATCATAATATCCTAGAGCTACTATAAAAAATTCGGAGCCATTTGATCTCATTTGATCCACCTAATGGTGTGATTAATAAAACTGTTCCAGAGAAAATGGAAAATGTCCAGAAACATTTTCAGAATTTCACTGAAATTTTTTAGCTCATATATTTAGCTAGGAACCTTCAAATTAAGTGAAGGCAACTCCATTAGAACCCTCTGAAAATCTAGTTTTCAGAAAGTTATGGCTTGCTCCGTGAAAATCCATAGAACACCCTAAGAGCTCTAGTTAAGTCCAAGTACACAATTATTTGTGGAGAGCTCAAATGAGCTTTGCGGCAAATGAAACTTGGTGAAGTCTCTGTTTAGGTTATATCCAAACCAAAGTAAAAATTTCAGAGTCATTGGGCCTGTCTAGTAAGACTTATAGTCTTCACAAATTCAACTTCAGTTCAAATACATTCAAATTGATACATATATGTATTTATCTCAGGTAGTCGCTGTGACACCCGGTTCCGAAAACAGAACCAAGTTAATGCATATGTGTGCCCAGGATGTTCATCACACATACACATGTAATCCTGAAACTGAATTCACAATATAACCACGAATAAATAGTTTTTAAGTACTTTATTACATCGACTCATTGTCTCACTCATGAATCTATAACTTATTCTTGCAGCGGAAGTCCCTAAACGATAGCGGAAATAACTAAATAGCAGCAGGCTCCATCTTCAACTCCACAGGCACATTGACGGTAGTTCACACGCCTAGTACTCCACATGGTCCTCGAAGTACTCTTCTCCTGTTGCTGATGTTTATGTGATAATGCAAGGGTGAGTACATGTCGTACACAGCAAGTGCGGGAAAAGTATGACATGTAGCTTATAACAAGGTATGGAATAAAAATGCTCATTGCAGCAAGCAAATTTATTTCACAAACATGATAAAAACAGCAACTATTTCTAGGTGAGTTTAATCCCAACATAACCAAGTAAACAGCAACACTCTTTCAACATAATTCACCATTTATCAAGTCTCATCCAGCCATTACTCTTTCTCAGATTCATCTCATGCTCATAAATATTCATAACCATCTCATATTCATATAATCGAGACCAAACTCACTTTCATGACTCAAAACAGTCCCAAGACCAATCCCAATGACCATACCATTACCATACCGAATAACCATCCCAAGTTTTCCCTCTAATCATAGAAGTTGGCCAGGTGCTTGTGACCGGAAGCATGGCTATCATGATAGTTTTAAGACTCTGCAGAGCTTGTACCACTTTACCCACAAGTTTGTGATTTTGTCATCCGCCGGCGACTGCAGAACCTCCATTATACCGGTACATAACCGTCGGTGTATGGCCAAGAGATCACAAAATAGCCTTTACAAAGGGGCTACTAGAGGTATGGACTCACTGTGGTTTCACCGGCAGGCTCAAATCACCATTCTCCCACCCACGGCCCCCTCTTGTGCCATGCAGTTTCCAGGGCAGTCCTTTCTCGACTCCCATTCCCCGTGCCATCCACGTTCTATAACAAGCTAGCAACACACCTAATTAATCAGCTAAGCCGCACCCATACTTGGCCTTGTGGTGGCACTGTTTTCCTGGCATATTCTCGCATGAACCGGTCCTTAGATCTACGGCAAGTAAACCACCATCTCATTCAGCAACATCCACGAAACAAGCTTGCCTAGGTCTCCCCTGATTCCATGCTCATTATCATCATCAAGTTCTCATCATCATTATTCATATGAGTGCAGTAGCTAGACATGTTTTAATTCAGCTTCCCATATCCCGTAGATTAAGCGAAGCAAAAAGGAAAAACAACCATACCCGACTCATCAACTTTCCCGGCGACAAGGATGGTTTAACAAAACTAGTAAACTCCTATAAAAGGGTGTCCCATCAAGTTGACTCAAGCATACACGTTTTCGCAAACAAAACAGTTTCAAAACATGGGATCAATATGGTCAAGGGGCACTTGCCTTGTTCCCGTGGTTCTTGTTGTTCGAGCGTCTCAGAGTCTTGGTGTTGTAGTTCCTCGTATATGGCTTATTGAGATTGTCCTTCTACTCATGACCATGCACATACAATATTTACAGCAATCAAACATCATGCACAAACTTTACTCAAGATGCAATAGGGTAGATGAATGCAAATCCTATGGTGCAGTTTTATTAAACCAGTTTGTATGTGTTGTTGCATGTTTTAATGGGCTTTCATGGGGTTTTATGATTAACAAGGGTGCTTGGATGAAGTGTGGATGTGGTGATGATCTTGACTCAAGATCTAGATCAGTTACGCCGTCAAAAAATCGATCAAAACAGGATCTGTACAGACGTAAAAGTTTCTGTTTGAAGGGGGCGAAGAAAACCGATGCGTAGAAACAGCAGTGACTTTGTAAGATGGGTAACAAAGACCTACCTCACTCCCTCCTTGGTGCAAGGGCCTTCCTTCTAGCAATGGCAGCAGCGAGACGTTTTTCTACGGATGATTAGGGCAGGACAGATCGTCGGCTCTTTTCCGGCGACGGCGAGGCGCGATGGGGCTCGACTGTGGGGCTCGCCGACGGGGCTCGACGGTGGGGCTCGATGGTCGGGCTCGATGGTGGGGCTCGACGGTGGGGCTCGCCGGCAGGGCTCACTGGCGGCTGAACTCTTGCGAGGGGGGCCAACTCGGCGAGTTGGGGGCTAGGGCCACCAAGTCGCCGACTTGGCGGGGGGGGGGGGGGAGGGGAGGGGGGCTGTGGCCATGGGGGGGGTTGGGTTCTATTTATAAGGGGGGGAGGGGGAGAATCCTAGTCCAATTGGAGCAAAATCCTAACAAACTTTTCCACAAATAATTGGGTGCGGCAGCAATGTGGGGGAAATTCCCCTTTTTTGTGGAATTGGGAGATTTGTGGGGAAATTTGGGCAAATTGGAATTGGCTCATTTCAGCTATATTTTTCCCATTCCCCACCATTTCTATGTCACTTACTCCATTTCTACATTCCCCTCTCCATTTCTATGTCCCACTCTTCATTTCTACACTCCCCTCTCCATTTCTATCTCCCATTTCTCCATTTCTATATACCCTTCTCCATTTCTATGGTTCCTTCCTCCATTTCTATGGTTCTTTCTCCATTTCTATGGTTCTTTCTCCATTTCTATAGTTCCTTCTCCATTTCTATGGTTCCTTTCTCCATTTCTATGGTTCTTTCTACATTTCTATAGTTCTTTCTCCATTTCCATAGTTATTTCTCCATTTCTACTTCTTTTATAATGCTTCTCTACATGAAAAATGTGTGCAATGCATAGGAATTAATTTTGAGGGTGTTACGAATGGAGGAAAAGTATATTAGTACCTATCTTCAAAAATAAAGGAGATATTCAAAGTTGTACTAATTATCGAGGTATTAAGCTTATGAGTCATACTATGAAGCTTTGGGAGAGAGTGATTGAACACCGCCTGAGGAAAGTGACCAATGTCACTAAAAACCAGTTTGGTTTTATGCCTGGGAGGTCTACAATGGAGGCGATTTTCTTGCTTCGTCAGCTTATGGAGAGATATAGGGAGCAGAAGAAGGACATGCATATGGTGTTCATCGACTTGGAGAAGGCGTACGACAAGATACCAAGGTCAGTCATGTGGTGGGCACTAGAGAAACATAAAGTGCCAACAAAGTACATTACCCTTATCAAGGATATGTACAATAATGTTAGGACAAGTGTGCGCGTAAGTGATAGTGAGACTGATGCATTTCCTATTACGGTAGGATTACATCAAGGATCAGCTTTGAGCCCATACATCTTTTCCTTGGTCATGGATGAGGTGTCGAAGGATATACAAGGGGATATCCCTTGGTGCATGCTCTTTGCTGATGATGTAGTGCTGGTAGATGAAACTAGAGATGGTGTTGATAAGAAACTAGAGTTATGGAGACAAACCTTAGAGTCCAAGGGGTTTAGACTTAGTAGGACCAAAACCGAGTATATGAGGTGCGACTTTAGTGGTGTTGGTCGTGAAGAGGGAAATGTTAGTCTACAAGGACAAATAGTACCTAGAAGGGACTCTTTCCGATACTTAGGATCAATGTTACAAAGCAATGGCGATATTGATGAGGATGTTTGCCACAGGATCAAGGTAGGGTGGATGAAATGGCGACAAGCCTCTGGAATCCTATGTGATAGGAAAGTCCCACAAAAGCTAAAAGGGAAGTTCTATAGGACGGTGATCAGACCCGCGATGCTCTATGGGGCGGAATGTTGGCCAACTAAACGGCAACATGTTCAACAAATGAGTGTCGCAGAGATGCGCATGCTACGGTGGATGTGTGGGCACATGAGAAGAGACCGAATAAGGAATGAGGCGATTCGTGATAAGGTAGGGGTGGCGCCGATTGAAGAGAAGTTAGTCCAACATCGGCTTAGGTGGTTTGGACATATCCAACGGAGACCTCCAGAAGCACCGGTTAACAGTGGGATTTTAAGAGGTAGATAAAATATTAGGAGGGGTAGAGGACGACCAAGGTTGACCTGGGAGGAGGTGGTAAAACGAGATTTGAGAGATTGGAATGTATCCAGAGACTTAGCTCATGATAGGACCGCATGGAAAGTAGCAATTCATGTGCCAGAATCGTAGTCTTTTTTTTTCTTTTTTTCTTTTCTCCTTTTCTTTTCCTTTTTTCTTATTTCTTTTCTCTTTTTACTTTTCTTTTTTCCTTTTTTTTCTTTTTTCCTTTTTTCCCCCTTGTTCTCATATCTCTTCCTCTGTTTTACTTCATTGATATTGGGTTTCATGTCTAGCCGACCCCAACAGGCTTGGGATAAAGGCTTGGTTGTTGTTTGTTGTTGTTGTTACGAACCTACCCCCCTTAAACTGAGTCTCGCCCTCGAGATTCGATAGAGTAGAGAATAGATGAGGGAATTCTGCCTTGAGGTCTTCCTCATGGTCCCATGTAGTTTCGGCTTCCGTGTGATGGCTCCATTGTACCTTGCACCAACGGATCACTTTTTTCCTTGTGACCCTTTCCTTCACGTCCACAATTTTGACGGGGTGCTCCGCGTAGGTCAGATCCTCTTGAAGCTCGAGCTCATCCATCGGTACGTGTTCTTCTGGTACTCTTAAGCACTTCTTGAGTTGGGATACGTGAAACACGTCGTGAATGTCGGAGAGGTGCGTTGGCAGCTCTAGTTGATAGGCTACTTCTCCTTGCTTGCCCAAAATCTTGAATGCCCCGATGTAGCGAGGTGCTAATTTGCCCTTGACGTTGAACCGTCGTTGGCCTCGTATAGGCGATACCTTAAGATACATGAAGTCTCCTGCTTCGAAGGTCAATTTTCTTCGCCTATTGTCTGTGTAACCTTTTTGTCGTGACTGAGCAGCCTTCAAATTTTCTCGTATCGTTTGGACTTGCTTCTCAGCGTCTTCCAGCACTTCGGGTCCAAACACTTGGCTCTCTCCGGTCTCATTCCAGAACAGCGGCGTTCTACACCGTCTACCATACAATGCTTCGAAGGGTGACATCTTCAAGCTGGCTTGATAGCTGTTGTTGTATGAGAATTCAGCATACGGCAAGCTCCTATCCCAACTATGCCCATGTTTCAAGGCGCAAGCTCTTAACATGTCTTCTAAAGTTTGATTTGTCCTCTCAGTTTGCCCGTCGGTTCGCGGGTGATAAGAGGAGCTGAAATCCAGTCGTGTACCCATAGCTTCATGCAGCTTCTTCCAGAACCTAGAGGTAAATTTAGTACCCCGATCTGACACTATCCTTTTTGGAACTCCATGGCGACACACGATTTGCTCCATATACATCTTGGCTAGTTGTGAAACGTTGTACTTGGTTTTAACAGGAAGGAAATGGGCTGTTTTTGTCAATCGGTCCACGATAACCCAAATAGAGTCATAACCCGATTGAGTACGTGGCAATCCGATGATGAAATCCATGCTGATGTCTTCCCACTTCCACTCGGGTACTTTCAATGGCTGCAACAGTCCAGCGGGTCTTTGATGTTCGGCCTTCACCAGTTGGCACATATCGCATAAGGCAACATATTCGGCTATGTCCCTTTTCCTACCATCCCACCAATAGCAAGTTTTCAAGTCCTTGTACATCTTTGTACAGCCGGGGTGTATGGAATAAGGTGAGTCATGTGTCTCTTTTAATATCGTGTCGCGGATGTGCTTCACGTTAGGCACACAAATCATTTTCCCTAACCAAAGCGTGCCTTTCTCGTCTTCCTTGAAATCCTTTTCTATGCCTTGTCAGATTCTTTCCTTGATTTCCTCAACCGTTTCTTGGCCATCTCTTATCTCTTGTTCTAGTGAAGAGTTGAGTTCTATCACTTCCATCTCATTCAAGAACCCGAGATGTAACCGTTCGAACTCCTTGCGCAGCTCGGGTGGCAGCTTCCAAACCGTGAGTTGATGACATGCTCCCTTTCGGCTCAATGCATCAGCTACTACGTTGGCCTTTCTTGGGTGACAGTCGATTCCAACATCATAATCCTTGATGACTTCCAACCATCGACGTTGCCTCAAATTCAGATCTGTTTGCATGAATATATACTTGAGGCTTTTGTGATCCGTTTAGATCTCACATCGGTGGCCAAGGATATAATGTCTCCAAATCTTCAATGCATGTACCACGGCTGCATGTTCCAAGTCATGTGTGGGGTAATTCAGCTCGTGTTTCCTTAGTTGCCTCGACGCATAGGCTACCACTTGTCCTTCTTGCATGAGCACACATCCAAGCCCTTGTCTTGATGCGTCACAATATATGTCGAAGCTCTTGTATACGTCCGGCAACACCAAAACAGGCGCTGTGGTTAGTCTTTTCTTGAGCTCCTCAAAGCTTTCTTGGCACACTGGTGTCCACTGAAATGCTTTTCCCTTCATTAGCAATTCAGTCATAGGCTTCGCTATTTTGGAGAAATCCTTGATGAACCGGCGGTAGTATCCAGCCATTCCAAGGAAACTCCGAATATCTCTCACATTCTGCGGTTGGTTCCACTTTAAAACGTCTCCCACTTTTCCGGGATCAACCAATACTCCTCCCTCAGAGATGATGTGGCCTAGGAACGATATCTCCTTTAGCCAAAATTGATACTTGCTGAACTTGGCATACAATTGATGCTCTCGCAGTTTCTGCAACGTCAATCTCAATTGTTCTTCATGTTCTTCCTCGCTTTTCGAATACACCATGATATCATCAATGAAAACCACGACGAACTTGTCCATGTACTCCATGAATATCTTATTCATGAGGTACATAAAGTATGCGGGAGCATTCGTTAACCCAAAAGACATAACGCTATATTCATACAAACCATACCGTGTTCGAAACGCAGTCTTGGGTATGTCGGAGGGCTTAATCTTCAGCTGGAAGTATCCCGACCGAAGATCAATCTTGGAGAAAATTCGAGCACCTTTTATTTGATCGAACAGGTCCTCTATACGGGGCAGCCGGTATTTATTCTTGATCGTCACCTCATTGAGAGACCTATAATCCACACACATTCTTTGGGTCCCATCCTTCTTGTCTACAAAGAGCACGGGGGCTCCCCACTGTGACGAGCTTGGGTGTATAAAACCCTTTTCTAGCTGCTCCTGAATTTGCTTCTTAAGTTCCACTAGTTCATTAGCGGGCATCCAAATGGCCTTTTCGCTATAGGTGCAGTTCCAGGTACTAAATCAATGGCAAATTCAATGTCCCAGTCAGGTGTCATACCTGGAAGTTCTTCCGGGAACACATCTGAAAATTCTTGAACCACCGGAATTCTTTCCAACGTTGCATCTTCGACGTGGTTCAACGCTGTCTTCTCGGTCGCCAGTTGGGCTGACTCGAATTTAATACGAGTACCATGCTCATTTGTCAACTGCACGCTCCACTCATCACATTGAATTACTCCATTGTGCTTGCTTAACCAATCCATTCCAAGTATTATATCAATCCCTTGGGAATCCAAGACAATAAGGTTGGCAAGAAAGTCTACCCCCTTATTTTAAGGTTTACTTTTAGACATACTATATTAGTCCTCATCTCTTCACCGGGAGAATTAACGAACATAGTGTCTTTCATGTGTGATATGGGCAGATTATACTTGGCAACATACTTGGATGATATGAATAAATGCAATGCTCCGGAATCAAATAAAACAGTGGCTGGGTTGGAGTTGGCAAGGAACATACCAATCACGACGTCCTCAGCTTGTTGTGCTTCCTCAGCGGTGACATGATTCACGTTGCCACGATCGTAGTTCTGCTGCCCACGGTTACCTTGATTAGCTCCTCCGTTCGGCCGTGGGTTCTGCTTGGGCGCGTTGCTTGGCTGTCCATGGCCTTTCTTTAGGCATTGACTTGCAAAGTGTCCTGCCTCTCCGCATGAAAAGCATGCTTTGTTGCCCAAAACAGCAGGAATGTTGGGGCGAGGCTGGTTTTGAGCATAGGTGCCCATGTTGGGACGGGGTGCAGGAGGCAAAGGCATACGAGGTGCTTGCATAACAGGACGTTGCTGTGGTGGCTGATTAGGGCGAGGTGGATTTGCAGGGCGGAAAGTAGAATCGGATGAGCCATACTGTGGTGCAGCTGGTGGCATGAAACGGGGACGTACATTGATCCCTTGTGGCTGGTATGGCATCTTCCTCTTGCCCTCTTGCTCGATCTCACAGATCTTGCTCTCAACCACTATAGATTTGTGAACGAGCTTCTGGAAGTTTGCATAATCGTTGTTGAGCAGATGAACTTGAATCTCATTGTTCAATCCTCTCATGAACAAGTATTGCTTCCTTTGATCCGAGTTGACATCTTCTGAAGCATACCTTGACAGCTGCGTGAACTTGTTGAGGTACTCATTCACGCTCTTCCTTCCTTGGTGGAGACCTTCAAACTCTTGCATTATTAGCATCATGACTCCAGCAGGGACATAATGAGAGAAGAAACTCTCCTTGAATTCAGCCCAAGTGATAATCCCCTGGTTGACATGAGCATTGCAAAGAGCGTCCCACCAGTCAGCGGCTGCTCCCATAAGTTGGTGCGATGCGAAGAGAACATTCTCCTGATCATTGCACTGAACAATAGCAAGCTTCTTTTCCATGGACTTCAACCAATCATCAGCCTTCATGGGTCATTAGCTTGTGCAAAAGTAGGCGGCCTAGTCCTCATGAACTCTCCCAATCTGTTGTGAGCCGGCGGTGGTGGTGGTGGGGGTGCAGGAACAGGGTTAGGAATGTTGTTGTTGTTGGCTTGCAGCTGTCCCAATGTTTGTATCATAGTTTGCATGAGCTGGTTCTGCATAGCCATCAACTGTTGAAGGTTGTTTGCATCAGCCCCGGGGTTAGCATTTTCAGGAACTTCAACGTTGCCATCCTCTTGTGGTTCGTTGTTGCCATGAGCGTTCCTCCTTTGACGGCTGGCGTTTTACCTCACCATCTGTGAGAGAGAGTAGAGTAGAATAGGAAATAGAAGTGTAGATTGATTCCCCCAACTATTTGCATCAAGGTGTATGAACTAAATATTTTCTTTTATTAATTTCAGCCTATATGAGGATGTGAACACGTGCTGAAGCATCTCACATCTCTCCACTATGTGTGG
Source organism: Neostapfia colusana (assembly GCA_030760725.1). Classification (NCBI taxonomy): domain Eukaryota; kingdom Viridiplantae; phylum Streptophyta; class Magnoliopsida; order Poales; family Poaceae; genus Neostapfia; species Neostapfia colusana. The sequence continues at coordinate 49,532,721 of JASWHV010000014.1, read as the reverse complement.
ATATGGACATTCGCCGAAGCGTCCCACAACTCACATCAGCACACAAACCAAGCAATCATCACAAAAGTTCAACACAGCACTCTTATTCAAGCTACTATGATCTAAACGTTTCTATTAAAGCTTATTTAATGGGAATCCTAAACTTAATCATGTAAACCGGTGCTGTTCTCGCTGTGTGACGGGGTGGTCCATACACGGGCGCACACCATGGTGAGTCGGCAGTCCATGTAGGGTTAGATGGCACTGGTGCTCCATACGCTCCCGCGTTGGCACGAGTCTCCTCCTGTTTTTCTAGCAAGTACAGCTTCTTGCGGAGGTAACAGTTCTCTTCTTGTGCGCTTGCGTAGCGGTTTCCTAACTCCACGAGCATCCTCTGAGACTTGTCAGAAGCTTGTGGGTTGGAAAGGGCTGTTACATGGGGTCCAACAATCTCCCTTGTGCCACTCTTTCGACACGGGTGCAGCTCAAAAGCGGTGCCCTCAAGCTGCTCATGGAAGGCGTAGCACAGTCCGGTGAGTGCTTCCCATGCAGCATCGTCGACAGCTTCTGCCCTTGTAGCTCTCCATGTGGGTGTGAAGTGCCGAGTGACAACCCTACCGTTAGATAGGATGGTTACATCAGCCTTCAACTCTTCATGTCCGCGACGAGAGACTTTCTTGAGGAGATACTCCGGGTATAAGCTGCTGCATTCCAAAAATTCTTTGAGCTCCCTGGAAGTGTGTCCTCCTTCCATTCCATCGGACCGAAATTCTTGAACTGAATGGTTGGCTCATTCATCACCTTCATTATTGGTCTCAGCAAGGGGTGGCTCCTCCTCGGGTTCATCTCCTCCCATCATAGTTTCATGAGGCTCCACGGGGTGTAAGCCCGCGTGAAACTCCTCCTGAGGTGCGTACCAATGCTGTTCTTGTGGATCATCTTCCATGTCGTCTTCGAATGGTTCCACCTCTTCCGGATCCTTTTACTTATGCATATACCTATTGACTTCATCTTCATCACGAGGTTCCGTCTTCACTTCCTCCCAATATGGTCCATCGGACACCTCAATGGGGTTCAGTGCACTCCCACGTGGTGGTGGACGAGTCCTTATGCGTGCTGTGCTCCTGGTCACCGGCATCTATAAATAAGACATGAGAAGCTTCAGAGAAGGAAGAAATACTCCCAAGACTTCAGAAACTATGGAGCAAGAAGCAAAAGGTGTTGCTGTCCAAAAGAAGAGAAAAGAGGGGCTGAAAATAGCACTTTGCGGTGGCTGAATTGACGAGAAAAGTGCAGCAGCAAGCAATTTTCACAAATAGCAGTTTAGATGGGTGTTCCTATGTGTTTTAGAGTGTCCATTCTACCTAGGCTTGCGTCCTACGGTCAACGTGGCTCTGATACCAATCTGTGACACCCGGTTCCGAAAACAGAACCAAGTTAATGCATATGTGTGCCCATGATGTTCATCACACATACACATGTAATCCACAAGCTGAATTCAGAATATAACCACGAATAAATAGTGTTTAAGTACTTTATTACATCGACTCATTGTCTCACTCATGAATCTCTAACTTATTCTTGCAGCGGAAGTCTCTAAACGACAGCGGAAATAACTAAATAGCAGCAGGCTCCATCTTCAATTCCACAGGCAAGTTGACGGTAGTTCGTACGTCTAGTACTCCACATGGTCCTCAAAGTACACTTCTCCTGTTGCTTATGTTTATGTGATAATGCAAGGGTGAGTACATGTCGTACTCAGCAAGTGCGGAAAAAGTATGACATGTAGCTTATAATAAGGTATGGAATAAAAAGGCTCATTGCAGCAAGCAAATTTTATTTCACAAACATGATAAAAACAGGAACCATTTCTAGGTGAGTTTAATCCCAACATAACCAAGTAAACAGCAACATTCTTTCATCATAATTCACCATTTATCAAGTCTCATCCATCCATTACTCTTTCTCAAATTCATCTCATGCTCATAAATATTCATAAACATCTCATATTCATATAATCGAAACCAAACTCACTTTCATGACTCAAAACAGTCCCAAAACCAATCCTAATGACCATACCATTACCATACCGAATAACCATCCCATGTTTTCCCTCTAATCATGGAAGTTGGCCAGGTGCCTGTGACCGGAAGCACGGCTATCATGATAGTTTTACACTCTGCAGAGTTGGCACCACTTTACCCACAAGTTCATGATTTCGTCACCATTATACCAGTACACAACCGTCGGTGTATGGCCAAGAGATCACAAAATAGCCTTTACAAAGGGGCTACTAGATGTATGGACTCACTGAGGTTTCACCGGCAGGCTCGAATCACCATTCTCCCACCCACGGGCCCCCACTTGTGCCATGCAGTGCCCAGGGCAGTCCTCTCTCGACTCCCATTCCCCGCGCCATCCATGGTCCATAACAAGCTAGCAACACACCTAATTAATCAGGTAAGCCGCACCCATACTTGGTCTTGTGGTGGCACTGTTTTCCTGGCATATTCTCACATGAATCGGTCCTTAGATCTATGGCAAGTAAACCACCATCTCATTCAGCAACATCCACGAATCAAGCTTGCCTAGATCTTCTCCGATTCCATGCTCATTATCAACATCAAGTTCTCATCATCATTATTCATATGAGTGCAGTAGCTTGACATGTTTTAATTCAGCTTCCCGTATCCCGTAGATTAAGCAAAGCAAAAAGGAAAAACGACCATACCCGGCTCATCAACTTTCCCGGTGACAAGGATGGTTTAACAAAACTAGTAAACTCCTATCAAAGGGTGTCCCATCAAGTTGACTCAAGCATACACGTTTTCACAAACAAAACGGTTTCAAAACATGGGATCAATATGGTCAAGGGGCACTTGCATTGTCCCCGTGGTTCTTGTTGTTCGAGCGTCTTGAAGTCTTGGTGCTTTGGTTCCTCGTAGATGGCTTCTTCAGCTTGTCCTTCTACTCACGACCATGCACATAAAAAATTTACAGCAATCAAACATCATGCACAAACTTTACTCAAGATGCAATAGGGTAGATGAATGCAAATCCTATGGTGCAGTTTTATTAAACCAGTTTGTATGTGTTCTTGCATGTTTTAATGGGCTTTCATGGGGTTTTACGATTAACAATGGTTCTGGGATGAAGTGTGGATGTGGTGATGATCTTGACTCAAGATCTAGATCAATTCCAGTGTCAAAAATCGATCAAAACATGATCTGTCCACACGTAAAAGTTTCTGTTCGAAGCGGGCGAAGAAAACGGATGCGTAGAAACAGCGGCGACGTCGTAAGATGGGTAACAAAGACCTACCTCACTCCCTCCTTGGTGGCAGGTCCTTCCTTCTAGCAATGGCAGCAGCGAGACATTTTTCTACGGATGATTAGGGCAGGACAGATTGTCGGCTCTTTTCCGGCGACGGCGAGGCGTGACGGGGCTCGTCGGAGGGGCTCGACGACGGGGCTCGCCGGCGGGGCTGACGGAGGGGCTCGATGGCGGGACTCATCGGCAGGGCTCACTGGCGGGGCTCGCCGGCGAGGCTCACCGGCTGCTGAACTCCGGCGGTGGGGGGGGGGGGGGCAACTCGGCGAGTTGGGTGCTAGGGCCACCAAGTAGCCGACTTGGTGGGGGGAAGGGGAGGGGGGGCGGCTTCGGCCAAGGGGGGGTTTGGGTTCTATTTATAAGGGGGGAGGGGGAATCCTAATCCAATTGGAGCAAAATCTTAACAAACTTTTCCCCAAATAATTGGGTGCGGCAGCAATGTGGGGGAAATTCCCCAAATGTGGGGAAATTTCCCCTTTTTTGGGGAATTGGGGAATTTGGAGATTTGGGGGAAAGTTTGGGGAAACCCGAATTGGCTCATTTCAGCTATCTTTTCCCATTCCCCACCATTTCTATGTAACTTACTCCATTTCTACATTCTCCTCTCCATTTCTATGTCCCACTCTTTATTTCTACATTCCCCTCTCCATTTCTATCTCCCATTTCTCCATTTCTATATGCCCTTCTCCATTTCTATGGTTCCCTCCACCATTTCTATGGTTCTTTCTCCATTTCTATGGTTCTTTCTCCATTTCTAGAGTTCCTTCTCCATTTCTATTGTTCCTTTCTCTATTTCTATGGTTCTTTCTACATTTTTATAGTTCTTTCTGCATTTCTATAGTTATTTCTCCATTTCTACTTCTTTTATAATGCTTCTCTACATGAAAAATGTGTGCAATGCATAGGAATGAATTTTGAGGGTGTTACAGTCGCTAAGGTTGAGGAGGAGCCCGAAGTCTTAGACTTCATCCCTCCGGAGGAGCAGCTAGCCTACGACCAACAGCAGCAAGGCAAGCTCCGGTTTGCATTAGCCTTTTATAAATTTTACTGTTTTGAGAACTTACTTTGAGCACCCACTTAAATTTTACATTACAGCCTTGTTTGAAAACCCCAAATGCATAGCCAAGAAAACAGAGGGTTGGGCTTAGGTTTGTAAACCTCAATTAGCTACTGCAATGCTAAGTTAGTGTAGGATTCGGTACAAGTCGAGTAGTTGGAACTGCTCGTGAGAATATGCTAGAGGAACACTACTAGGGTAAAGGTATCAAATGAGACACATGGAAAGAAAAATGAGACCGAGCGGAGAGTAAGAGCAGCAGGACGTTGGGCCTGGGTGCCATAGCTCCGCTTGTGACGATTGAGGACCGAGCCGTGTGCAGGCCTGTTGAACAAGCTAGAACAGTACCGAAGACCTACCAGATATATGGGAACCGGGAAACCGATGTAACTCAGGTAGCTGGGTGTTGAGGCATAGCTGATCGTTCAGAGGGTAGGTTGAGAGCTTGAGGTGTAAATTGGCTGGCGGCACTGCGGATGTGCACGCAGAGACTTCTTGCTCAGGACGATTGGACCAGTTCAACATTTGGCTGACGGGTGAAAGGTGGTTGCATACGACGTCCGTGATGGTTGCTGTAGGCAACATCGAAAATGGGCGTACATGACGGGTTATTCGGGTAACCCTGCAGGTGTAAATCGATTATAATCGCCGTCCCTCGCGGTCAGTGAGTACCACTTGTTCACTGTACCGTGACGTAGAAAGAACGGACTAGAGTCATGTAAAAGTTGCTGATTGAAAGCTATACATTGCTTGTTAATGACTTGCTGTAGTTTAGAGCTAATTAAAGTTTTTTCGACCTTGGGCAAAGAACATGAGAGAAATGCATTTCTTGTTTGATTGCGGCTCTCTCATGTGCCTTAGCGTGAGGTTCTCCACAACTTGCTGCTAAAACTTGAAAGTAAGGTTCAAATAATTAGGCGAGTCTTTTGCAACTTATTTACCATGTACCCTGAATCCCTCATGTAGAAGTTTCATGTGTAGGAGAGACGGGTCAGATTTGCTGAGCCATCGTGCTCACTGCTTGTGTTTGAAGCTTTTGTAGGGTGTTATGAGGAAGAGACTCCCGAGGAGGAGACAGAACCCCAAGAGGGAAACCCCGTCAAGTGGGGGTCGTGCACGCCGTCGTGTTAGTGCGCGTGTGTGCTAGCGGGGACACATTCACGGGCTGAACGTGAACTCGATGCGTAGTCTACGCCCGTGAGTGTAGACTGAACATATTTTATTGTAAAAATGTTCATAAACTCGTTTATGTAATAAAACTTTCCTTCTGCTTTGTACATTTTATGTGTGTTATCCGGTGCTGTGCAACGCAGCACCACTCAGCATGATCCTGGCTCGACGAGGCCATGAGGCCCTCGCAGATATCAACCTTGTCGATGAGCGAAGGTGGCAAGCAGCTCCTCAAAATGCATGATACCACTAGGCGCTACGGCGATATCACCAGTGGTTCATGTGGAGTAGACAGCTCGAGGTGGGCGGCCTGGTGCTTTGGCAGATACTTTCTCGCGAAGGGGCGATCAAACTCTCCCCCTGCTGGGAGGGTCCCTTCCGAGTGACACAAGTATGCCGCCCTGGGTGCATCCGCCTGGCCACGGAGGATGGGGTACCTCTACCCAATCCAGGGAACATTGAGAACCTCCATAAGTTCTTTCCTTAGAACATCGGTAGGGCTCTTTTTTCTCTTTTGGGGTGTCATAGAGTCCAAGAACAGCGCTAGGAACAGCTAACATCCAGAGGAGTCATGCTACTCTTGTCATCCAGAGCAGGTCGCTGCCTTCTTCTAAAGCCTGTCTCCTCCTTTGAATCAACCTGATATGAAAAAAATCTATCCTACCCTGTGTATGCTCTCCCTCCTCTTTCTGTACAATACATTTTGTGTGTTACTCTTGCATATCAACTATCGCATGGCATGTCCGGGAGGCGTCCTACCTGCTTCCTCTGAGTCCCATGGCACTGGAAGGTTCCCTCGCTGAAAGGTTAACGCCCGTGCGAGGTCCAGGGCGTGCAGCTTTCTTAGCTTGGTCCCGTACCCTAAACTTGTGCGCTCTTCATCCCCAGCGCTACAACTGAGTACTTGGGGGCCGGATGGCACACACTTACGGACAAGGGAGTAACCGGACCCCAGACATCACCCCTTTTATTTTCGTGCTTGCTTTCCATACCGCTACGGCCATATGGCCAGTCACTTTTCCTTGCGCTTACCATAGTAGGAGCTGTTCTATCCTTCTGCATTCAGGCCCGCTTGAGGTACATATGGTGAACCGGGGTCCTTCGGTTATTTCCTCGCTCGGGGGCCCTATGGCACCGAATGGTCTGTCCCCTGAAAGGCTAATGCCAGCGGGAGGTCCTGGGTGTGTAGCCTGCTTAGCCTGGTTCCGTACCCTAAGCGTGCACACTCTGCCTCTCCAGCGCTGCAGCTAAGTATCAGGGAGCCAGACGGCTCATACCTCTGAGCAAATTCATAACCATAACACAGATGCTCTCACACCGAATTATCCAAGCCCCGCAGCTCGGCTAAGGGCCGTAAGCCACAGCGAGACTAGGACCAGGGAATTGTGACCAGTGAGCACGAATTACTCCTTTTCTCTGCATGTCTTTGCAGGTCTGAACAGGTCCTGGCGCCCCGGACCTCCCAGGGTGTTTGTTACCAATGTCCTGCTTCAACATTCTGCTTGGTAGGTGCACCCCAACCTAAGGGCCACACCTGCCAGGGGGTCATCACGGTGAACTATGCGGGCAGGACGTCAGGACTGCCACGGCGACAAGAAGTGACTCGGAGCTTCAACTACAACGAGCTAACAATGTCGCGGGGGCTCTGTGACGGACCGAAATCCCCTGGCCCAGGATCTCAGAGGGTGGTGCCGCATGATGCGACACCTGACAGCACACATCATAAGGCAAATATGTATTACATAGAAAAACAACTGAATATGTACAAAGTAGTACAAACCTTCAGTTTACAACTAAGTACAGAGTTTAATAACAGCGGAAGCTAAATTTATACAACTCACGACCGTCTAACTAGCAAAAGTCGGTTGTCCAGCCCTATGGACAACGCACACTAGCTTCACTCCTCAGCTCAGCACATCGTGTACGGCTCCCACTCAGCCATGGTCCCCGACGGAGGGTAGCCCTCGCCGGTGGACTCGTACCCCGAGTCCGTGGGGTAATCCTCACCTGAAAAACACTCATAGCAGCAACCGTGATAACCGACTCACCTACACATGAAACTCTATATGCAGGTTATACAACATAGGATGGCACATTGCAGCAAATGGACACGCCTATAAGTTCATCCTTAGTTCATCTTTTAGCCACAAGTTAACAGTTCATGAATATGAAATTTAGTGAGCAGTATTTGGTGGCACACATGTAGCAATACAATTATATCATAACAGCAATATTGAATCATCACATTTCATATCTTAACCTATGTCACGACTCAGTGACCAAGTGGTACACTTCACCGTGAGGGACGGTGAATCGACTCGATATACACCTGCAGGGATACACGAAGAGCACGTCACGTACGCCCACCCGTGGAGCTGCACAGCACGCTCACTCGATGTCGTACAGGACAACCTTTCACCCAACAGCCCAAACGTCGAACCGGTCACACCGAAACGAGCAGGAGGTTCTCTACACGGAGCATCTCTCTATGCCAGTTAGCAGATTTCCACCTTTCTGCCCTCAGCCTACACCTATAAATCGGTGCGTTATGCCTCGACACCCGGAGGTTTAGGATACATCGGTTTACCGAGGCCCATATATCTGATATGCCTTCGATACGTTCAAACTTGATCAGTGTGGGCCACACACGGATCGGTCCTCAATCGACACGGACAGGGATGCGCACACAAGACTTCCTCTTGCTGCGCCCCTAGCCCCTGCCTAGTCTCATTTTCATTACTAAATTGATCTCACATCACTCGAACCAATCCCGTGTGTCACAAGCCTAAACTCGCGAGTAGATTCCAACTACTCGACTTGTACCGAAGTTCTAGGAATTATTAAGCATAGCCTGTCTACTCGAGGTCTTAGACACTACCCTCACTCTTAAAGGAAAATCTGGTTATGCATTTGGGGTCTCATCCATCCTACACCTAATGCACATCTATATACCTCACACTAAGTATGTAACAAAGCAAAACTTTATAAAATGGGTTAATGCAAACCGGGGCTTGCTTTGTTGCTGCTGGTCAGTGGTTAGGGCTTCGTCTGGAAGAAGGAAGTCGAGCACTTCCGGAGTTTCCTCACCTTCAGCGACTACACGTCAACGAGATACTATATGTCAATTCAAATGCAATGTTTAGAATTGAATAAGTAATTACTATAATTCTAGCTAGCCCTCCCCTTTGGCTCTGAAATTTTTATGGTGGCTTGGTGGGGTCCTAACCATAGTCTTGACCAAGTTTCATTTGAAACAAAGTTAATTTGAGCTTTGTACAAATAAAAGTCTATTTGGTCAATATTAGAGCCTCTAAGGAATTCCAGGGATCTTCATGGCTGCAACCATTACTTCCTGGAAACTATAATTTTAGATGGTTCTAATGGAATTGGTTTCATGTCATTTGAAGAATTCTAGATGGAGTTATGGCCTAAAGAAGATTGGAGAAAATCTGAAAAATGTTTCTGTACATTTTTCTATTTTCTCAGAGCAGTTTACTTAATCACACCATTAGGGGAATTAAATAAACTTGGATGGGTCTGCACATTTTACTGTTACTGAAGGACTTTCCAGTGAACCTCTCAGCCAAATTTCAGAAATTTTCATAAAGTAATTCTCCAGATAAAATTCCTGACAGTTTAAAATTTAGAGAATTAATTCTGGAAAACCATTAAGTTCCATGAGCTGAAATTTGCATTGCTGGAAAGTACTCAAAAATCTGAATTCAGCAAAATTAAGTTCACTAAATTTGGAGCTTCCTAGCAAAAGTTATATGCATTTGAAGTTTGCACTAAACTAGAAAATCCCAAAATGTTTAAACTCTGCGGGTGGGCCCCACTCTTTAAACAGGTGCTCTGAGATCGCGGCCACACCGCAGCCCACGGGGTTTTACCGGCGCTGCCGCACCAGATCCCGGCCGCAAAGTGGATCCCCGTGAGAGAACAGGGACTGACTGGTGGACCCCCCCACCTTCGTCTACCTCGCGACACCCGCAACCCCCGCGGCGGTGCTTCGCCGGAGCTCTCGCCGCCGGCCATTTCGCTGCCCGACCTCCTATGGATTTCGCCGCCTGTTGTTAACTTTGCTCAGGGAACACGCTGGTGCCCTCACTGAAGCACGGCGATGGCCGGAACCACGCACGCGACAGTGACAGCGGCGATCCCTACTCTGGCGATGTCGCCCGAGCTACTCAGGGCCTTATTTTCGGCACGGTTTGCTCCTACAGATCAGCAGTGGCATGCTGAGCACGAAAATGAGCTCGGTTTTCCATGGAAACGGCCGGAGCTAGGACCTCACCGTCGACCTAGGGCTAAAACGGCGAATGCTTGAAAAACATGAATAGAAGCGCCAAGACTCGATGGTTTTCGATGGTCTTTGATCCTAAGTGGCCATGGGAACGTGTAGAACATGTGCTTGGCTGGGTTTACGCGGTGGTGGACCAATCACCTTGAATTTTGGATTCTTTCCTAGCTCGGTTCTTTGAACATCGAGGACTAAACGTGGAAATACACTCCTTACAGGGCATGAAAGGGGGTAGGGTTTTCACCGTGAGCTCGAGCAGCCTCCGGCCCGTCTCTTTGCCGTTGATCACCGGTCACGAGGGTGCCTGGATCAGCGGCGCACCGAGGACCCGAGAGAGCGCCCGAAGAGTGTATGTGTTCGGTCGAGAGAAGAAACAGCGTACGGGGTTTGGGGTCTGCAGCAGTCGAGGAGCCTTCGTGAGCGGTCAAATGTGCAGTGTGACAGCCGGGCGTGCTCTGGGGAGGTGGCCGATCAAGCAGCTCGGTGTCGAGCGCTGCAGAGGCCCGGTAAACAGTGCTCGCCCGGTGGTTTGCTTTACTCCGAAGCTTAGCTGACTTGTGGGCTCTTTTCTCCCCCCCCCCCCCCCCCCCAATTCCTTCTCCCCCCTTATGCTGCAAATATCTCACCCACTAAACATTGAATGGTAGACATTGCCACCAAGTCATTGTTTGAATCTGATTTCCAAATTTTGAAATTGATTTGGCTAAATTTGCTGGCCATTTGAATTTGAAATTTCAATTCAGTTTTGATTTAGTGTAAGTTTGGATCCCGAAAACATGAAGTCCAATGGGGATGAAAATTGGTGGACTAACTCAGAAAAAAGTGCTGAGTGTGAATATGAAATCAACATTTGAATTCAAGTGATGAAAGTTTTTTCAAATGCCCCCAAAAGTGCCTCAAAAAGTGCTGGATTTGCATGAAATTTTGCCTGAGACTTCCCAAGACTAATTAAGGTCTAGGGGTGAGCTCAACCTTTCATGTTCATGTGTAGAAATCCCACTTTTTGGAAGTTAGGGCTTTCCCCTCTAATCACCCCTTTTGATGGTGGTTACTTGCTCTTCACCAATTTTCACAAGATATCCACCACATGAGCTGTGGTGTTGTGAGGTGATAAACATTCTTTTGCACTTCACTTTCTTGGGCTTTTACATCCCTCCCCCCTTAAAAGAATCTCGTCCCGAGATTATAAAAGAAGAGACAGCGATGTAAGAGGAGATTACCCGTGATGAGATGACATGAAATCCGGGTAGTTTGAGCGAAGGAATTCCTCGCTGTCCCATGTTGCTTCTTCGGCGGTGTGGTTACTCCAGAATCTTGTAGAACCACAACGTTCGGCTACGTGTGGTCCGGGCCTTCTCATCAATAATTTCCACCGGATATTCATCATACGTCAAATCCGGTTGCAACTCGCCGATGTCTTCGGTGGGAACAGCAGCTGTATACTTCAGACATTTTCGCAGTTGTGAAACATGGAAAACATCGTGAACACCAGCAAGAGATGCCGGTAGTTCCAGTCTATACGCCACTGGTCCACATTTCTCGGTGATGGCATAAGGTCCAATGATTCGGCGAGCGAGCTTCCCCTTCACGCTGAACCGGTGCACGCCTTTCATCGGAGATACCCGGAGGTACACGTGTTCCCCGATGTCAAAGTGCGGCGGCCTACGCCTCTTATCAGCGTAGCTTTTCTCCCGGGATTGAGCGGCCTTCAAGTTGGCTTGAATCATCCGAATGCGCTCTTCGGCGTCGTTCACCACATCAACCCCGAATGTGACCCTTTCACCGGACTCGCACCAGTTTAATGGGGTGCGGCATTTGCGACCATAGAGAGCCTCATATGGTGCCATCTCGATACTCGCCTGATAGCCGTTATTGTACGAGAATTCCGCCAACGGTAGATGATCATCCCAGTTCCTACCGTGGTGGATGGCACACGCTCTCAACATGTCTTCTAGTACTTGGTTCACCCTCTCTGTTTGACAACCTGTCTGAGGGTGATAGGCGGAGCTTCTAATCAGCTTAGTGCCCAAAGCAGTGTGCAACTGCTCCCAGAAACGAGATACAAATAGTGCCCCTCAGTCTGAGACTATGGTCTTGGGTACTCCATGCAAGCATAGGATTCTTGCAATATATAACTCCACATATCCGTTGGCATGGAAATGTGTATGCACGGGGATGAAGTGAGCCGTCTTGGTTAACCGGTCAACGATTACCCAAATGGAATCATGCTTGTTGGATGTTAGGGGTAATACCACAATGAAATCCATTCTCACATCTTCCCATTTCCATGCCGGGATCTTCAGGGGTTGCAGCAGCCCTGATTTCTTCATATGATCAGCTTTCACTCGTCTACACGTATCACACTCGGATATGTACTTCGCTACTTCCCGCTTCATCCGTGTCCACCAAAATTTCTTTTTCAAATCTTGGTACATTCTGTTTCTGCCCGGATGAATGGAGTATTTAGACAAGTGAGCTTCATCAAGAATTTTCTTCCTCAGCTCCATGTTCCGGGGTACGACTATGCGGTCATTGAACCACAGCGTCCCCTCATCATCCTTCCGGAAACATTTGATTTCCCCGTTATCTATCCGTCTCCGGAGATGTGCCATGCCCTTATCAACTTTATGAGCTGCGATGATCTCCTCCCTAATGGTAGGGATGAGGGCAAGGTTGTAGAGCGATCCATATGGAACCAAGTATAAACTCGGCTCTTCCTCCCCCACCGGTGTAATGGTGAGGTTATGGACATGTGATTTTCGACTCAGCCCGTCGGCAACCACATTCGCCTTGCCGGGTGGTAATGAATCTGAATCTCATAATTCTTGATTAGTTCTAACCACCTCCTTTGCCTCATATTCAGCTCCTTTTGGGTGAAAATATACTTCAGGCTCTTGTGGTCGGTGTAGAGGTGCACCAAACTCACCAGGAGATAGTGCCTCCACATTTTTAACGCCAAAACCACAGCAGCAAGCTCAAGATCATGAGTCAGATAGTGCTTCTCATGGTTCCGAAGTTGGCGTGAGCCATATGCGACCCACGCCCTTCCTGCATCAACACGTAGCCGAGCCCAATACCAGACGCATCACAATACACGTCGAAGGGCTTAGTTGTATCCGGTTGAGCTAAGACCGGAGCTGTTGTGAGATGCTTCACTAATGCTTGGAACGCTCCTTCATATGCCGTGTTCCAAACATATTTTTTCCCTTCATCAATAATTCTGTCATTGGCTTAGCAAGCTTGGAGAAGCTTGGAATGAATCTCCGGTAATATCCCGCTAAGCTGAGGAAACTTCTGACTTCACGGACAGAAGTGGGGCCTTTCCATTTCAGCACTTGTTCAATTTTAATTGGGTCAACCGCAATGCCTTCCGCTGAGATGATATGTCCCAAAAATGGCACTTGGCTGATCCAAAACTCACATTTGCTGAACTCGGCATATAGCTTATGGTCCCGCAATCGTTGAAGGACAATTCTCAAGTGTTCGGCGTGTTCTGCTTCTGTCTTGGAGTAAACTAAGATATCATCAATGGACACCACCACGAACTTATCCAGCTCTGGCATGAACACTGAGTTCATGAGATACATGAAATAGGCCGGAGCATTGGTGAGACCAAAAGACTTGATGAGATACTCATATAAGCCATATCTCGTCGAGAAGGCTGTCTTCGAGATATCCTCCGCCCAGATTTTTATTTGATGATATCCAGAACGAAGGTCCATCTTGGAGAATACACTTGCACCCACAAGTTGATCAAACAGGATGTCAATGTGGGGCAGTGGATATTTGTTCTTGATGGTGACGGCGTTGAGCGGCCGGTAGTCCACACACAGCCTCAAGGTTTCATCCTTCTTCTTTACGAACAGCGCCGAGCATCCCCAAGGCGAGGAACTCGGCCTAATGAAACCTTTCCTCAACAAATCATTGAGCTGTTCTTTCAGTTCAGCCAGCTCGTTTGGAGCCATTTTGTATGGTCTCCGTGATATGGACATAGTCCCGGGTGCAAGCTCAATCTTGAACTCGACATCCCGCTCAGGTGGCATGCCCGGAAGATCATCCGGGAACACATCGGGGTACTCCCGGACTATGGGAATGTCCTCTAACTTGAGAGCTCCAGTATTTTTAATTGCTGAAACTTCCCGGACTGTATTGTCTAATATGTGGGACTGCGGACAGTGTAGTGGGGAGTTGAGGTGAACCGTCCGTGATAATGTTTCCAGGACAGCGCCATGGTAGCTTAGCCATGACATCCCTAAGATTGCATCAATCTTCTGCCCCTCAAGAATAATCATAGTGGTGGGATATATCTTCCCACCTAAGCACAGTGGTGCTTTCGGAATCATCATAGTTGCTGAAATATTTCCTCCCGGTGAGCAGATCATATAAGAGCACTCGGTTGGAAAGGCTTCCAGTTGATGCTTAACCACATATGATGCACTTATGAAGTTGTGGGTTGCACCCGAATAAAATAATATGATGATTGCTTGATTGTTGAGAGTGAACGTACCCGCCAGCACGTTGTCTCCCTCTGGGGCATCCTCATTGTCGAGGTTGCGAACGCCCCCAGTCCGCTGACCAACCTTCTTGACTGGAGGTCGGCCTCGAGCACCGCCCTGGAATTGGGCTTGCCCGCTGCTCTGCTGCCCCTGGGGACAGTCCTTCGAGAAATGGCCCGCCTGGCCACACGTAAAGCATGTGTAGCGAGGCGGTCCTCCGCTGATTGGTGGACGGAAACCCAGGGCGCGTTGTGGCAGTGGAAACGCCCGGGGTACCGTCTGCTGCTGCTGTTGCGGTCGCGGTGGTGGCATCAGCGGTCGGAACAGGGGTGACTGGAATGAATGACCCCCGAACTGCTGAGGTCGCGCCGGTGGATGCCACTGCTGACCGGATGGTGTCCAATACACCATGCGGTATTTCTTGGGTGCTCCTCCCCCACTGCTGGGTGGCATACTGCGCTTCCGCTGCTCAGCCGCCAACTCCCGCTGAGCATCTTCTTGCATGATCGTGGCATTGACTAGATCATTGAACGTGCCGCGATTGCATTGAACGAGATCCGTCTTCATCTCGCGGTGTAACCCCCGATAGAAGTGCTCCCACTTCTTCTCCTCGGTGGAGACGTAATCCGACGCATATTGCGCCAGATGGTTGAAGGCACGGGAGTAGTCGTGGGCACTACTCCCACCCTGCTTCAGCTCCAAGAACTCTTGGAACTTCTGCTTCATTATCCCGGGAGGGATATGGTAGGCGCGGAACGCCTCCCGGAATTCTTCCCACTCCACGGCATGGCCAGCCGGACATGAGGCGACATAATTCGCCCACCACGCACCAGCGGTACCGTGAAGCTGCTGCGCCACGAACAGAGTCTTCTGCTGCTCCGTAAATTGGAGCAGCCCGAACTTGGACTCGATTGTCCGCAGCCAGTTGTCGGCCTACAGGGGTTCGACTGCTTCTGTGAACACCGGAGGGTGCGTACTCATGAAATCCGAGTACGTCACAACATGGGGCTCACGAGGCCCTTTCTCTTGACGCCCCCCTTTCCTGGGACGTATTCTGCACGATCGTGTGGAGAAGGTCAGTCTGTTCGTCATGGCCACCCACCAGTGCCGCAATCACATCCGCTAGCGTAAGCGGAGGTGGCGGTGGTGGTTGTTGCTGCGGGGTGCTGTCGTCGGCAGGTGGCTGGGAGTCATCACCCCCTGCTGGCTAGAGCCACCAATCTCATGTGTGGTCCGACTGCGAACCATCTGCAACCATACGACAATAAACATCAGTCCAACAACATACTTCATGCAGTCCAACAAAATAGGCGTAAAATATAATGACAGTAAAACATGCGATACATCTCGTATACAGATAATGTAATAACTTTGCACAAGCTACACCATTACCAGACCAAATACAAGCTAGTTAAATCCAATTTGATGGACTCCCTCGTTGGAAGTTCATCTCAACTAGGTTTGGTCACTACGAGACGTTAATATCGCTTTGCCACCACGTATACTACCCTTTTATCTTCAATACGACACAAACATGGTCTCTTGCAAAATAAAATTGAGTAAGACATATACTAAAATCTTTCACTAGCTGAAGATAACCACTCATGAGTATTTTCTACCCAATTGGAAGTACTCAAACCCCTTGGGGTACAACAATTTCTCAAATGAGTTCAACTGTCATGTCTCTGCCAGAATGACCAGTTTCTACATATTCCAGATTTTGATCTGGTGCTGGGCATTTTCATGACTCAAGCTGAATACCAAAGTTAAAATTAACTTCAGCATATTTCCAACGAGTATTTATTTGACCTCAGATCAGCTGTGGTTTAAAAGTTATGGTAATTCAAAGTCAACAGAATTTCTGGAAGAATTTCAACAGCACCTCCTTTGGAGGTTGCTGTTTTCAACTCTGATTTCAGCTTAATTCTGTGCTGCAATTGCAGAAACTTTGAATTACAAAGATGTAACACATCTCCTACCCTTTCCAAATATGTATTATATGATAATTTCAGATTTTCTACAGGAAGTTATGCTTGAAATACAGGACAGTCCAGAGAGTGTTTTAAATCTGTCCTGGTTCTGGACAGTTTCCAATCCTCTGGGATTTAAGCCATCTTAAATTGTGATTCAGCTCTGGGAGTCTACAACAAAGTTGTAGAATGCTTAAACAACTTTCCAGAACCATATCCCACACCTCCATTGGCTAAATGATCGGTGAGTTATGCTCTGTCAAAGTTCAGCAAACTTGCTGCTCAAAACAGAGCACTCTGTTTTTCCATCCCTTTGACTACACTGATCAACTATTAAATTTTTCTACCCAACCAGGGTCCCAAATGTGGAAACTTAGTGATTTTAATTCCTTGTTATCATTATATTTCATGCACATGCCTATGATATGTCGGTACTATGTTCCTCACAAAAAGAAAATACTAACCGGATTATACCGGCATATACGTCTCAATTGTGGCACTAAACGGTCTCTCGCACACGTATACTACACGGCATACATACGTGGTTAGTACCTGCAAAAGACCACACAATAATGATGCACTCAAAGGTTATTTTCATCTCAGGCACGCCCATATTTGAAACTAAATACAAACGCCCGTATCTTTGCCATATTGCTGTCGTTGAGTTAAGCCACGTCTCAAGGTACGTGATCGTGTTTTAACACCACACGACGGGGAACCCGAGTAGAGTGTGAACGGGTCGTCACGGTTGGGAATTTTATCACCCCAACAGATACCACCTACTGCCCTGCAGGGCACGCCGATGGCAAGCGCTGCGTATGTCCCCCTGGGCTATTTCCAGACGAACACACTTTTGCGTTACTGACCACGCGATGGGGTCTTCACTTACTTGCCTAATGCACGCTAGAGATCAGCGTTTCATATGAACTCAGGAACATGAAGAGTCCAAAAGTTTCATATTAACGTCTCACGCCAAGCTGTGAGACCTATCCCTGAACCACGTTCCTCGTCAGGGGAGCTAACCGAAATTGAACCGCTTTCGGTGGCGTTCCTTAACATTTTTACCTGAGCGTAGGTGCGTTGTTATATAATTAAAATTCAGAATTATAACACATATGTTAGTCTTGACACTTTAAGTACTATGCTAATATAGTCCTTACATGGGCAAACTAGCGAATCCTCACCGTAAACCTAAGTTTTCTGGTAATACAGCGCTTAATTAATGTGTTATCCCCAACGCCGCTCTGATACCAGCCTGTGGCGGACTGGAATCCGCTCATCCAGGATCGCAGAGGGTGGTGCCACACGATGCGACACCTGACAACAACACACATTATAAGAACTACATTGTATTACATAGAAAACCAACTGATATGTACAAACTAGTACAATACTTCAGTTACAAAGTAGTGTTTATATTACACAGCGGAAACTAAATTTGTACAACTCACGCCCGTCTATCTAGCAAAAGTTGGTTGCCCAGCACTAGGGCAACCCACACTAGCTTCACTCCTCAGCTTAGCGCGGCGTGTACGGCTCCCACTCAGCCGTGGTCCCCGACGGAGGGTAAACCTCACCGGTGGACTCATACCCCAAGTCCGTGGGATGTTCCTCACCTGAAAAACACTTATAGCGGCAACCGTGAGCACGATGGCTCAACAAGACTTAACCGACGCACCTAGGTATGAAACTCTACATGCAGTTTACAACGAACATGGGATGGTAAAATTGCAGCAAACGGACATGCCTACAAGTTCATCCTTAGTTCATCTTTTAGCCACAAGTTAACAGTTCATGAATATGAAACTTAGTGAGCAGTATTTGGTGGCACACATGTAGCAATACAATCATATCATAACAGCAATATTGAATCATCACATTTCATATCTTAACCTACGTCACGACTCAGTGACCAAGTGGTACTCTTCACCGCGAGGGACGACGAATCAACTCGATATACACCTGCACGGATACCCGAAGAGCACGTCACATACGCCCACTCGTGGAGCTGCACGGCACGCTTACTCGATGTCGTACGGGACAACCTTTGACCCACTAGCCCAAACGTTGAACTAGTCGCACCAAAACGAGCAGGAGGTTCCCTACACGGAGCATCTCCCTATGTCCGTTAGCAGATTTCCACGTTGCTGCCCTCAGCCTACACCTATAAATCGGTGCGTTATGCCTCGACGCCCGAAGGTTTAGGATACACCGGTTTACCGGGGCCCATATATCCGATATGCCTTCGGTACAAACTTGATCAGCGTGGGCCGCACACGGATCGGTCCTCAATCGACACGGACAGGGCCGCGCACACAAGACTTCCTCTTGCTGCGCCCCTAGCCCCTGCCTAGTCTCATTTTCATTACTAAAGTGATCTCACATCACTCGAACCAATCCCGTGTGTCCGAAGCCTAAACTCGCGATTAGATTCCAACTACTTGACTTGTACCGAAGTTCTAGGAATCATTAAGCATAGCCTGTCTACTTGAGGTCTTAGACACTACCCTCACTCTTAAAGGAAAATCTGGTTATGCATTTGGGGTCTCATCCATCCTACACCTAATGCACATCTATATACCTCACACTAAGTATGTAACAAAGCAAAACTTTATAAAATGGGTTAATGCAAACCGGGGCTTGCCTTGTTGCTGCTGGTCAGTGGTTAGGGCTTCGTCCGGAAGAAGGAAGTCGAGCACTTCCAGAGTTTCCTCGCCTTCAGCGACTACACGTCTGTAACACCCCAAAACCTGTTAAGAGGGGAATTTAAAAATTTTTGGACGTATTGCATGTGGTGCAGAAATTCAAATTCAAATTGGAATTCAAATTCAACTCAAAACAGAAAAGAAAAAGAAAAAAAAGAAAAAGAAAAAGAAAAAAACAAACCCCCTGGCCAGTGGGCCAAAACCCACCAGCCGGCCCACCTTGCCCCCGCGCCAGCCCGCAGCCGCTCGCCCCGTTTTCCTCTCACTGACATGTGGGGCCCGCCGTCGTCTTCCTCCTCGCGCGCGCGCTCGGCCGACCCGGGACTCCTCTCTTCCCCGAATCGAAACCACCCCGGATACCCGCGTATCCCAGCCGAATTTCAGTTCTGGACGACTCCAGCTCGATCCCAACCGAACGCCGCCCTCCCCCGGCTATATAAACACCGGCATCGTCCCGTTTTTCGCCCGCGACCGGCTGTTTTTCCTCCTGGTGAGAACCGAAGCTCCAAATCACCGTTTTCTCTCGATCTATGCTCGGTTTCTCTGATCTAACGCGCCAATCGTGTTCCACCGCCTCCGGAGAATCATGCAGGTGCAGAAAACTCGGTGGTTTGCGCTTCAAACACAGCATCGACGAGCATCGCCATGAATTCACCTCGGACCTCGTCGCCGACCGCCTTCCATGACCTCCGAGCTCAAGAAAAACCCCGAGGTGAGATTCCCGACCTCCCCTCTACCGATCTATGCCATGAAATCCCAATTTTAGGAAGAATAGACAAAGATCCGAAGTTTTTCGGCGAGATCGCCGCCTCCGGTTGCCGTGCGCCGCTGGGCAGCGCCGCCCGCGCTCGGTCAGAGCGACGTGGCCGCTTGTGCGCCGTCTATTTTAAATCGCATGGTGGAATTAAAACCAGCGCGTAACGGTTCGGCGATCTAATCTGAGCCGTCTGTTTTAAATCGGACGGTCCACGTCGGCCCCCGCATTATAAAGGCCAGGATTCTTACGCGCTACCCCCTGGGAATCTCGGAAAATACGAGCTAGCCCCTGAAACTTCTGATCTAGCCCCTGGAACTTCAGAAATTCGTGTAAATTCAATTAAAAATCAGTTTTAGCCCCTGAACTTAATAAAAATTAGGAAAACCCCTCTGTTATGTGTAGTTAGACCCCTGGAAATTTATGAAATAATATAATAGACCCTGTAGTGGGGTGAGTTTACTCTTTTTTTAACCCTATATGATATTAAATTTTGGAAATTGAATATGTGATTAGGATTTAAAATTTAAAAGGTGAGACAAACACATTGTAAATTCAATTTTAAACTCTCCTAGCACTAGGAAAACTTTAGAATGAGTTAAAAGTAGATTATAAACTGAAATGAATCTGTTTAACTAATTGTTCACATTTATTAGTTATAGGGACACATTTTTAGTTTAGAAAATAATTCTGAAAATTGGTAAAATAAATTTAAAATAGTCCACATCAGAGGAGAAGTTCCAAAATATATTATTTAATATTTTAGATCAGAACCTATTCTGTTTAGATGATGTGTCTTACTATTTTCATAATAAAGTTCACATTTAGGCATAGAAAATAAATATGAAATTATAAGAAAATAGGTATGCATAACTAGAAAATGATAAATGAAGTCTCCAAATCCATAGATTTCAGTTTAGGATTTGGTAGAAGATCTGAAAACCCAATTGGAGTAGGGAAATACCTTCCATGCATACTTGGTAGCTAAGAAGGGTATCAATTGAATATAAGGAAGTTGTTCAAATTGGAAATTCATATATAGTGTGCAAACAGAAATCTGAATACAAAACTTAGAAATCATATACACCTGTTTAAAAGTGCATGCAAGCTAAAAATCAACACACATAGAGTAACCACAACACTTAGAAATGTGAATGACTTTC
Organism: Neostapfia colusana; assembly: GCA_030760725.1. NCBI lineage: Eukaryota > Viridiplantae > Streptophyta > Magnoliopsida > Poales > Poaceae > Neostapfia > Neostapfia colusana. The sequence goes on along the minus strand of JASWHV010000014.1, from coordinate 49,511,797 downwards.
ATAGGTGTGAATGTGTGGTTTGTATGAAGTGAAAGTGTGAACTATGTCTTACGGATTGTTGTTTTCTTTTTGCTATGTGTGTTGGCATGAGTAGAACCTGCCCAGAGCAAGTTCTCCCCTTCCAAGATCAGGACTATCCATTCCCAGAGCAGCAGCAAGAAGTCAAGTGTCCTTGACCACTTTGATCCTATAGTAGGATGTGTAGCTAGAATTATTTGCATTGTCAATTGAAATATGAAACCCATGTTAGGAAGTTTCCCTAGAATTGCATTATCTTGTTTCCTTGTAGCTTGGGTTGGGAATTATTTTATCATGTCATTTACTCATATTACTTGTGCTTAGCCATGCTTAGAATGGGATAATCGGGATATGAGATCATCAGTTTATTTACCATACTCTTGAATGCGATGTTATGAGTTATGTAGAGGTAGGGATAAGGGCAAGTTGGATGATTTGGTTGGCGCTGGGTGCACGAGACTCGGGTTTGTGTTTAGTACTTGCCTGGATCCTAAGGACCGGTTCATGAAGCATGTAACCTGGCTTTACCGTGCCAACCACATGCTGAGATGGGGCAGCTTGGCCAATTAATTAGGTGTATCCCCGGCGTAGTATGGGTGTGTTGGATGGTGCGGGGAATAGGTGTCAACTGAACTACCATATGAACCGCAAGGCTCAAGAGGGGGCCACTGCAGCGGGGTTGGAGCCTCTTGTATGCTGTTAGGGGTGAAACCTCAGTGGGCCCACGCTCATCAGGAATCCCTTTGTAAAGGCTTCGTAGTGATCTTCTGGCTACACACCTGGGAAGTGTGAATGTGGTTTGTGGCCACTGGCATAATGGAGGTTCTTTTAGTCCACCCGGCAACAGGGGATGAAATCACTACATGTGGGTACAGTGGTGCAAACTCTGCAGAGTCAAAACTGTCATGACAGCCATGCTCACGGTCAAGAGCGGCTTGGACTTATTCATGATTAGAGGATGATGACCTTGGAGGTTGTGGATGTTAAGCGGCGAGCTTAACATTGGAAATGATGTTATGGTTATTTGATTATGATGATGGGATGGGAGATTGGGACCATTTCACCTGTGTAGTAATGTAGGTGCTTAATAAGCTAAGGTGGTAGGCAATAATTGCGTAGTGCTTTAACCATGAGTTCAACCTCTCCTTGTTCTAGCCATGCATGACATAACTTTCCTTAATAAGCTAAGGTGGTACTCAAACTTGCATATTTGTTGGTTTAGATTGCTGCTCAGGTCAAGGGGATGATGTGGTGTTTAATGATCAAGACTTCGGACCCGAAGAAGGATTCTAGGTTCATGGAGTCCCCGGGCAACGCCTGTGACGGAGCCCACAAGAATAATATTCCGCTGCTAGTTTATTTACATGTTATGAACTTATCATTGTCCATCGAGACGTATGCTTTGTAAGACATATTCATATTCAACACCTGGCTTGTAATAAATGATGTTTCACTATTTGTCATCACATGTATGAGAAAATGATCCTGGCATACATGTGATATTCACTCGGTTGTTCTTCGGAGAAACCGGGTGTGACAGAAGTGGTATCAGAGCCAAGGTTGCCCGTAGGAACGTGGACCTAGGTAGAAATGGACGTATTTAAGGACCCTATTTTCTTAAAAAAACTATTTTACAAGGTGTGGGTTGAAAAGTGTTATTTAATGGGGGTCACTTTCTTCATCTTATCCCAACTTTTATTCAAAATTAGGATTTTTGTTTAAAATTCTATCTAACTTAAAGTTTAAATGCTTTATGTTTTAGATGGTTTGCATGATTCGCACAGCTCGCAAGTCCATCGGAGGGAGAGTTCCGGTAGTTGCCCTTGCCTTGAGAGAGGAGAATCGTCCGGTGACGTACCTCTTTTACGGTTTGGCTGTAGGAGGCTTGTTGCGCCGTCTTCGACGCATGCTCCAAGCCGCCGGCAATACGGGCAAGCTAATCATAGACTATAGCTCCACCCGGACCATCCGTGAGAAGCGGGAAGAATGGAGTTCAGAAATGAGGATTATCCACGAAAATCAGCTGCTCAAGATCCACCGCTCTCCAGCTTGTCGAGCGACATAGGTCGATGCGGAGAAGGATGTCACCTGGGAGGCAATCACCTGCCAGAGTCACATCTATCGTCGCCACCTGGACAGGACTGAGTACATGTATGTTCTCCAGCGTGAGAGTGGTACGATGGAGTACAAGTACCCGCCAGTGCAGCAAGGGACTTCCCATGAGCACATGGACCTGTGCTTGGAGGATGCTGCTATGCTCAGCACTCGACTGCAGGAGTGTCAGCAGGAGCTTCAGGATGTTCGTGACACCCTGAAGGAGACCGAGGCGTTGCTTCGAGCCAGCTTGAGGGCGAGAGAAAGAGGAGATGGGAATGAACTGTGTGTCACCGTGAATGACACATGGACTCCTGACTCCCCAGATCGCCAGGCGATCAGGCGTCGTCTCACTTCTCCACCAGCAGCCTCCCCACCCAAAGCGGAGTCAGAAGGCAGCCGCAATAATGAGGAAGATCCCGAGGAGCCAGCTCAGTGATATGAGTCGTGTAGAGTCCTTCCCCATAGTTCAGCGGGTTATCGAGTAGGCGAGTCAATACCTTAGTTAATGGTGTGTTAATGTGTGGTGTGTGACGTGAGTTGTGGAAGCCATGAGCAATTGTCCACAACCTCGTCTTCAGGTTGCTTTGCTTTGATGTGTGAACCCCTATGAAATTAGTAGTGCATTTATTTTTGTGTGAGACATGAACCCTCAGAAAAATATAAATACAACAAGGCCTCAACATTACAAAGTGTAAACAAGAAAAATTGGTAAGATAATACGTAATGCTTTAAATTGACATTTGGTTGATCATGATAGATGGCCGGAAGGGGAAAGGGTCGTGGTGCCAACCCCGCCAACAACAACGATGAGGCCGGCAACCCTCATCTTTCTGGAGGCCAAGACAGGGGTGGTCGCCGTGAAGGAGTTGATCCCATCCACCAAATGCTTGAGAATCAAAATCAGCTCATCCAGAACCTGACTCAAGTGGTGGCCAACTTGCACCAAACTCCACCTCCACAAGCTGCACCACGCCAACAAAGGTTGAGCGAGTTTCTAGGGACTCAACCTCCAAAGTTTGCAAGTGCTGCTGAACCTCTGGAGGCAGATGATTGGCTAAAGACCATTGAGAGCAAGATGAGGATTATACAATGCCAAGGGTATGAGAGGGTGCTGTTTGCCTCTCACTAATTTCATGGACTGCTTCTGATTGGTGGACCGCTTACGTGGCCGCCCATCATGACCCCGAGAATATCACTTGGGAAGAGTTCAAGCATAGCTTCCGCAACCATTACATACCAAGGGGTGAACATAAAAACAAGAGAAAGGAGTTCTTGGGGCTGCAGCAAGGAAACATGACGGTGAGGGAATACCTCACTAAATTCACCCAACTATCCCGTTATGCACCACGGGACATAGAGACTGATGAGCAGAAACAGGATTGCTTCGTGGAAGGACTTACCGCAGAAATGCAGTGTGCAATGTCCTCCAACGAGTATGAAAGTTTCCAAAAGATGGTGGACAGAGCATTTGTTGTGGAAAGGAAGCTGAAGGCCTTGGAAAATGAAAACAAGAGGAAGGACGGATGGTCACACCAAGCCCCGGGTAGCAACACCCGCCCACGTCTGATGCAGCAATCCGTAGGGCAGACGAGCCGTGCTGCGGTACCCTACTCAGAACCGAGAGGGTACAACCCGAACTTCAGGCCTCCGGAAGCACCAGCACCACCACAACGTCAGTTTGTACAGCAGCCTTGCCCTACATATCAACCCCGACCAGCAGTACAAGGACCCTGAAACCAACCCCAAGACAACAAAGGCCAGGCACCTAAGGTTGGGGTGCAATGCTTTAACTGTGGTGAAGTGGGGCACTATGCCCATAAGTGCCCAAAGAAGAAGCCCGTGCAGCCGCAACAGAAGAATGTGATGCGAGGACGGGTGAACCACGTGACCATGGAAGAAGCGCAAGAGGCACCCGACGTGGTAGTTGGTAAGTTTCTTGCCAATTTACACATTGCAACCCTGTTGTTCGATTGTGGTGCTACCCACTCGTTCATTGCCCAAGGGTTTGTTAAGAAGCATGATCTAGCAACAACACAAATGAACCATATGCTAGCAGTAAAATCTCCAGGTGGAGAAATAAGGACAAGACGAGTGTGTCCCAAGGGGAATCTAGACATTAATGGGGTAGTATTTACTGCCAACCTCATAGTGATAGATTCACCAGGGATAGATATTATTTTGGGTATGGATTGGTTAACCAAACATAAGGGAATCATCCATTGTTCGACCAGAACGGTGGAACTAACTCACCCTAGTGGCACAAGAGTAAAGTTCATAACAGTACAAGAGCCTAGGAGGGACATTAAATTAAATCAAGTTGAGGTGAAAGTGGAGGAGATCAGGATCATCAGGGAATATCCAGATGTTTTTCCAGAGGAGTTGCCAGGTATGCCTCCTGATCGCGAAGTGGAATTCGCAATTGAGCTAGTGCCTGGAGCAGCTCCGGTATACAAGAGACCTTATCGGATGGACTCCAAGCTGCAGGGAGAACTCAAGGATCATTTGAGAGAATTGACGGAGAAGGGGTATATTCGCCCTAGTTCCTCACCATGGGGAGCTCGAGTGATATTTATGCCCAAGAAGGACGGAACCCAAAGGTTGTGTGTAGACTACCGTGCGTTAAATGAAGTAACCATCAAGAACAAGTACCCATTACCCCGCATTGAAGACTTGTTTGATCAGTTGAGGGGAGCTTGTGTGTTCTCGAAAATTGATCTGAGGTCGGGATACCACCAACTTAAGATAAGGCAAATTGATATTCCAAAGACAGCTTTCGTATCTCGGTACGGACTGTATGAATACACCGTCATGCCTTTCGGGCTAACTAATGCCCTGGCATACTTCCTGTATCTCATGAACAAGGTATTCATGGAATATCTGGACAAATTTGGGGTGGTTTTCATTGATGACATTCTCGTCTTTTCAAAGATGAAGAAGAACATGAGAGGCATTTAAGGTTGGTGTTGCAAAAGCTGAGAGAACACCAACTGTATGCCAAGCTGAGCAAGTGTGAATTTTGGTTGAAGAGAGTTCCCTTCTTAGGACATATAATCTCGGAGGGAGGAATCTCCGTAGATCCCGCCAAGATCGAGGATGTACAGAAGTGGAAGACCCCTGAGAATGTCGGGGAAGTTCAAAGCTTCTTAGGATTGGCTGGGTATTATCGATGGTTTATCGAGGGATTCTCCAAGATTTTGAGACCCCTCACCAAATTGTTGGAGAAGGGAATCACATTCACATGGACACTGCAGTGCGAGACGAGTTTTCAAGAGCTGAAGAAAAGATTGACAACAGCCCCAGTGCTAGTTATGCCTATGCAGAAGAACTTTTCGGTGTACTGCGATGCCTCTGGAAACGAGTTGGGATGTGTTCTCATGCAAGAGGGGCATGTCGTAGCTTATGCGTCCCGGCAGCTCCATAAACACGAGAAGAACTATCGTACACATGACCTAGAACTAGCTGCAGTGGTACACGCGTTGAAGATTTGGCGGCACTACTTGATGGGGAAGAGGACAGAGATATATACGGATCATAAGAGCTTAAAGTACATTTTCACACAGCCAGATCTCAACTTCAGGCAAAGGAGATGGTTAGAGCTAATCAATGACTTTGATGTGGGCATCAACTATCATCCTGGGAAAGCGAACGTCGTGGCAGATGCTTTAAGCCGGAAAGTGCACGTCAATAGGTTGTGCTTGAAGGACATGCCTACAGAATTGAAGGAAGAGGTTATGAAACTCAACCTATGTCTGGTGAATAGTGGTGAAGCCATCGCCATGGAAGTGGACTCCACCTTAGAGCAAGACATGCGCGATGGTCAAAAGAATGATGAGAAGATACAAGAAATCCGACAACTCATCAAGGAAAATAAAGCCCCTGGTTTCAGAGAGGATGAACAAGGTATGGTGTGGCACGGGAAAAGAATCTGTGTGCCTGAAATAAAGAAGATCCGTGAATTGATATTGAAGGACGCTCATGATTCCGACTATTCCATTCATCCTGGGAGTACGAAGATGTACCAGGACCTCAAGAGCAGGTATTGGTGGTATGGCATGAAGCGAGATGTCGCGGAACATGTTGCCCTATGTGACACATGTCAGTTGGTGAAAGCGGAACATCAACGACCCGCGAGATTATTGCAACCACTCAAAGTGCCTGAATGGAAATGGGAAGAAATCGGTATGGATTTCATAGTGGGATTGCCTAGGACCCAATCAGGATATGATTCGATATGGGTCATCATCGACAGGCTAACCAAGGTAGCTCATTTCATCCCCGTGAAAGAAAGCTACAGCGGATCCAAATTGGCGGAGTTGTACATGTTAAGGATCGTGTGTTACCATGGAGTGCCAAAGAAGATAGTGTCGGATCGAGGGACACAGTTCACCTCAAGGTTCTGGCAGAAGTTGCATGAAACCATGGGAACGCATCTGAATTTTAGTTCTGCCTATCATCCCCAAACTGACGGGCAGACGGAAAGAACCAATCAGATCCTTGAGGATATGCTGAGAGCATGTGCACTCAAAAACAATCGGAGTTGGGATAAGAACTTACCGTATGTGGAGTTCTCCTATAACAACAGCTATCAGGCTAGCATGAAGATGTCACCATTTGAGGCTTTGTATGGGAGAAAGTGCAGAACTCCACTATTTTGGAACCAAACGGGGCAAAGTAAAGTGTTTGGGCCTGGAGTACTACAAGAAGCCGAGGCGAAAGTGAGGGAAATACGCAACAACTTGAGAATAGCACAGACACGACAAAAGAGCTATGCCGATGTACGAAGAAGAGAGTTCGTTTTTAACGTGGGGGACTATGTCTACCTCAAGGTGTCCCCTATCCGAGGACTTCGTCGGTTCAAGGTGAAAGAGAAGTTATCACCCCGATACATCGGACCCTTTCAAGTTCTGGATAGGAAAGGCGAAGTGGCATATCAACTAGAACTGCCGGCTCGCCTATCGGATGTGCACGATGTATTCCATGTGTCACAGCTCAAGAAATGTCTGAGGACACCTGAAGAGATGTTACCCATGAATGAGGTTGACGTAGCCGAGGATCTGTCTTATGCCGAGCAACCGGTCAAGGTTTTGGAGACAATGGAACGCCTCACAAGAAATAAAAGAATCCGGATGTGCAAGGTGCAGTGGAAGCATCACTCGGAAGAGGAAGCCACATGGGAGCGAGAAGACGAGCTTAAGGCACAGTTTCCGGAATTGTTTTCTTAGAACCACCAATCTCGAGGACGAGATTTCTATTAAGGGGGGTAGAGCTGTAACACCCCAAAACCTGTTAAGAGGGGAATTTAAAAATTTTTGGACGTATTGCATGTGGTGCAGAAATTCAAATTCAACTCAAAACAGAAAAGAAAAAGAAAAAAGAAAAAGGAAAAAGGAAAAAGAAAAAACAAAACCCCCAGGCCAGTGGGCCGAAACCCACCAGCCGGCCCACCTCGCCCCCACGCCAGCCCGCAGCCGCGCGCCCCGTTTTCCTCTCACTGATATGTGGGGCCCGCCGTCGTCTTCCTCCTCGTGCGCGCGCTCGGCCGACCCGGGACTCCTCTCTCCCCCGAATCGAAACCACCCCGGATACCCGCGTATCCCAGCCGAATTTTGGTTCTGGACGACTCCAGCTCGATCCCAACCGAACGCCGCCCTCCCCCGGCTATATAAACACCGGCATCGTCCCGTTTTTCGCCCGCGATCGACTGTTTTTCCTCCAGGTGAGAACCGAAGCTCCGATCACCGTTTTCTCTCGATCTTTGCTCGGGTTCTCTGATCTAACGCACCGATCGTGTTCCACCGCCTCCGGGGAATCACACAGGTGTAGAAAACTCGGTGGTTTGTGCTTCAGACACAACGCCGACGAGCATCGCCGTGAATTCACCTCGGACCTAATCGCCGACCGCCTTCCAGGACCTCCGAGCTCAAGAAAAACACCGAGGTGAGATCCCCGACCTCCCCTCTAACGATCTATGCCATGAAATCCCAGTTTTAGGAAGAATAGACGAAGATCCAAAGTTTTCCGGTGAGATCGCCGCCGTGCGCCGCCGGGCAGCGCCGCCCGCGCTCGGTCAGAGCGACGTGGCCGCTTGTGCGCCGTCTATTTTAAATCGCACGGTGGAATTAAAACCCGCGCGTACCGGTTCGGCGATCTAATCTGAGCCGTCTGTTTTAAATCGGACGGTCCACGTCGGCCCCGCATTATAAAGGCCCGGATTCTTACACGCTACCCCCTGGGGATCTCAGAAAATACGAGCTAGCCCCTGAAACTTCTGATCTAGCCCCTGGAACTTCAGAAATTCATGTAAATTCAATTAAAAATCAGTTTTAGCCCCTGGACTTAATAAAAATTAGGAAAACCCCTCTGTTATGTGTAGTTAGACCCCTGGAAATTTATGAAATAATATAATAGATCCTGTAGTGGGGTGAGTTTACTCTTTTTTTAACCCTATATGATATTAAATTTTGGAAATTGAATATGTGATTAGGATTTAAAATTTAAAAGGTGAGACAAACACATTGTAAATTCAATTTTAAACTCTCCTAGCACTAGGAAAACTTTAGAATGAGTTAAAAGTAGATTATAAACTGAAATGAATCTGTTTAACTAATTGTTCACATTTATTAGTTATAGGGACACATTTTTAGGTTAGGAAATAATTCTGAAAATTGGTAAAATAAATTTAAAATAGTCCACATCAGAGGAGAAGTTCCAAAATATATTATTTAATATTTTATATCAGAACCTATTCTGTTTAGATGATGTGTCTTACTATTTTCATAATAAAGTTCACATTTAGGCATAGAAAATAAATCTGAAATTATAAGAAAATAGGTATGCATAACTAGAAAATGATAAATGAAGTCTCCAAATCCATAGATTTCAGTTTAGGATTTGGTAGAAGATCTGAAAACCCAATTGGAGTAGGGAAATACCTTCCATGCATACTTGGTAGCTAAGAAGGGTATCAATTGAATATAAGGAAGTTGTTCAAATTGGAAATTCATATATAGTGTGCAAACAGAAATCTGAATACAAAACTTAGAAATCATATACACATGTTTAAAAGTGCATGCAAGCTAAAAATCAACACACATAGAGTAACCACAACACTTAGAAATGTGAATGACTTTCATAGGTGTGAATGTGTGGTTTGTATGAAGTGAAAGTGTGAACTATGTCTTATGGATTGTTGTTTTCTTTTTGCTTTGTGTGTTGGCATGAGTAGAACCTGCCCAGAGCAAGTTCTCCCCTTCCAAGATCAGGACTATCCATTCCCAGAGCAGCAGCAAGAAGTCAAGTGTCCTTGACCACTTTGATCCTATACTAGGATGTGTATCTAGAATTATTTGCATTGTCAATTGAAATATGAAACCCATGTTAGGAAGTTTCCCTAGAATTGCATTATCTTGTTTCCTTGTAGCTTGGGTTGGGAATTATTTTATCATGTCATTTACACATATTACTTGTGCTTAGCCATGCTTAGAATGGGATAATCGGGATATGAGATCATCAGTTTATTTACCATACTCTTGAATGAGATGTTATGAGTTATGTAGAGGTAGGGATCAAGGCAAGTTGGATGATTTGGTTGGTGCTGGGTGCACGAGACTCAGGTTTGTGTTTAGTACTTGCCTGGATCCTAAGGACCGGTTCATGAAGCATGTAATCTGGCTTTACCGTGCCAACTACATGCTGAGATGGGGCAGCTTGGCCAATTAATTAGGTGTATCCCCGGCGTAGTATGGGTGTGTTGGATGGTGCGGGGAATAGGTGCCAGCTGAACTACCATATGAACCGCAAGGCTCAAGAGGGGGCCACTGCAGCGGGGTTGGAGCCTCTTGTATGCTGTTTGGGGTGAAACCTCAGTGGGCCCACGCTCATCAGGAATCCCTTTGTAAAGGCTTCGTAGTGATCTTCTGGCTACACACCTGGGAAGTGTGAATGTGGTTTGTGGCCACTGGCATAATGGAGGTTCTTTTAGTCCACCCGGCAACAGGGGATGAAATCACTACATGTGGGTACAGTGGTGCAAACTCTGCAGAGTTAAAACTGTCATGACAGTCGTGCTCACGGTCAAGCGCGGCTTGGACTTATTCATGATTAGAGGATGATGACCTTGGAGGTTGTGGATGTTAAGCGGGGAGCTTAACATTGGAAATGATGTTATGGTTATTTGATTATGATGATGGGATGGGAGATTGGGACCATTTCACCTGTGTAGTAATGTAGGTGCTTAATAAGCTAAGGTGGTAGGCAATAATTGCGTAGTGCTTTAACCATGAGTTCAACCTCTCCTTGTTCTAGCCATGCATGACATAACTTTCCCGCACTTGCTGAGTACCAACGGTACTCAAACTTTCATATTTGTTGGTTTAAATTGCTGCTCAGGTCAAGGGGATGATGTGGTGTCTAATGATCAAGACTTCGGACCCGAAGAAGGATTCTAGGTTCATGGAGTCCCACGGGCAACGCCTGTGACGGAGCCCACAAGAATAATATTCCGCTGCTAGTTTATTTACATGTTATGAACTTATCATTGTCCATCGAGACGTATGTTTTGTAAGACATATTTATATTCAACACCTGGCTTGTAATAAATGATGCTTCACTATTTGTCATCACATGTATGAGAAAATGATCCTGGCATACATGTGATATTCACACGGTTGTTCTTCGGAGAAACCGGGTGTGACAACGTCAACGAGATACTATATGTCAATTCAAATTCAATGTTTAGAATTGAATAAGTAATTACTATAACCCTAGCTAGCCCTCCTCTTTGGCTCTGAAATTTTTATGGTGGCTTGGTGGGGCCCTAACAAGAGTCTTGACCAAGTTTCATTTGAAACAAAGTTCATTTGAGCTTTGTACAAATAAAAGTCTATTTGGTCAATATTAGAGCCTCTAAGGAATTCCAGGGATCTTCATGGCTGCAACCATTACTTCCTGGAAACTAGAATTTGAGATGGTTCTAATGGCATTGGTTTCATGTCATTTGAAGAATTCTAGAAGGAGTTATGGCCTAAACAAGATTGGAGAAAATCGGAAAAATGTTTCTATACATTTTTCTATTTTCTCAAGGCAATTCACTTAATCACACCATTATGGGAACTAAATGAACTTGGATGGGTCTCAAAATTTTAATCTGACTCAAGGACTTCCCAGTGAACCTCTCAGCCAAATTTCAGAATTTTTCATAAAGTAATTCTCCAGATAAAATCCCTGAAAGTTTAAAATTTAGGGAATTAATTCTGGAAAACCATTAAGTTTCATGAGATAAAATTTGTATTGCTGGAAAGTACTCAAAAAGCTGAATTCAGCAAAATTTAGTTCACTAAATTTGGAGCTTCCTAGCAAAAGTTATATGCATTTGAAGTTTGCACTAAACTGGAAAATCCCAAAATGTTTAAACTCTGCGGGTGGGCCCCACTCTTTAAACCGGCCCACTGAGATCGCGGCCACACCGCTGCCCACGGGGTTTTACCCGCGCTGCCGCACTGGATCCCGGCCGCAAAGTGGATCCCCGCGAGAGAACAGGGACTTCGGCGGAGCTCTCACCGCCAGCCATTTCACTGCCCGACCTCCAACTGATTTCGCCGCCTGTGCCTAACATTGCTCAGGAAACACGCTGGTGCCCTCACCGAAGCTCGGCGATGGCCGGAACCACGCCCGCAACGGTGACAGCGGCAATCCCGACTCCGGCGATGTCGCCCGAGCTACTCAGGGCCTTATTTTCGGCACGGTTTGCTCCTACAGCTCCGCTGTGGCATGCTGAGCACAAAGATGAGCTCGGTTTGCTATGGAAATGGCCAGAGCTAGGACCTCACCGTCGACCTAGGGCTAAAATGGTGGATGCTCGAAAAACTTGAATAGCAGCGCCAAGACTCGATGGTTTTCGATGGTCTTTGATCCTAAGTGCCCGTGGGAACATGTAGAACATGTGCTTGGCTGGGTTTACGCGGTGGTGGACCGATCACCACGAATTTTGGATTCTTTCCTAGCTCGGTTCTTTGAACACCGAGGACTAAACGTGGAAATACTCTCCCTATAGGGCATGAAAGGGGGTAGGGTTTTCACCGTGAGCTTGAGCAGCCTCCGGCGCGTCTCTTTGCCATTGACCGCCGGTCGCGAGGGTGCCTGGATCAGCGGCGCACCGAGGACCTGAGAGAGCAGCCGAAGAGTGGATGTGTTCGGTCGAGAGAAGAAACGGCGTACGAGGTTCGGGGTCTGCAGCGGTCGAGGAGCCTTCGTGAGCGGTCAAATGCGCAGTGCGCCAGCCGGGCATGCGCTGGGGAGGTGGCCGATCGAGCAGCTCCGTGTCGAGCGCTGCAGAGCCCTGGTAAACAGAGCCCCTCGGTGGTTTGCTTTACTCTGAGGCTTAGCTGACTTGTGGGCCCTTTTCTCCCCCCTAATTCCTTCTCCCCCCTTCTGCTGCAAATATCTCACCCACTAAACATTGAATGGTAGACTTTGCCACCAAGTCATTGTTTGAATCTGATTTCCAAATTTTGAAATTGATTTGGCTATATTTGCTGGCCATTAATTTGAAATTCAAATTCAGTTTTGAGTTAGTGTAAGTTTGGCTCCTGACAACATGAAGTCAAATGGGGATGAAAATTGGTGGACTAACTCAGAAAAATGTGCTGAGTGTGAATATGAAATCAACTTTTGAATTCAAGTGATGAAAGTGGTTGCATTTTGAATTTACATTCAAATTGGCCTCTTTTTCAAATGCCCTTAAAAGTGCCTCAAAAAGTGCTGGATTTGCATGAAATTTGGCCTGAGCCTTCCCAAGACTAATTAAGGTCTTGGGGTGAGCTCAACCTTTCATGTTCATGTGTAGAAATCCCACTTTTTGGATGTTAGGGCTTTTCCCTCTAATCACCCCTTTTGATGGTGGTTACTTGCTCTTCACCAATGTTCACAAGATATCCACCACATGAGCTGTGGTGTTGTGAAGTGATAAACATTCTTTTGCACTTCACTTTCTTGGGCCTTTACACCTCGCCTCCACCTCCCTGCACAAGAAAGGTGTGTCATTGTGCTTAGAAGGTGTATCCGAAAGCCGTTTGGTAAATGATCAACCATAGAGCGAGAATTTTGCTTTTTCCTGAACCCTAGTGTAGAATAACCGAGCTCGGTTGAGACCTGAATTTGACTTACACGATCAATCAACACCCGAGCTGGCTTGCACGTAGCTTCTACGCTCCCTAGCGCCCCTCCTCAAAGAAGAACCAAGCAAAAAGATCCAGAAATTCCCGAGTTATCAATGTTTTTCGTGCCGCCATGGGGAAACAACTTCGGGTCACTGTGGAGTTTGGGTTTGCCGGCGGTTTCATGGTGTTGGCTGCCGTTTCCACCTTCCTCACGATCCACCGGTGCTCTAGAGAAAAAAATATGAATGTTTGGTGAAGAAATGAGCTTGGTCGAGGTCGCCTGAACCCTAGTGGGCACTGTCGCCGGTGCACGCACCTTTCTGGGCCTCGCCAGCCATCGGCGACCTTACAGATGAGCTCATCATGGGAAAATACGTGGGGGCGACAAGTTTGGCACTGGGAGGTGGCCAGAAACTCGGTTCCGGTGAGCCTCGCCAGAGACCACCGCCATCGGTCGCGTTTGGCGTGAGGAAGAAGAAAGCCGGACACGTGGGACCCACCGGGAGGGATTTAAACATTTCCCAAATTTCAGTTTCTAGTTCAAACTTCAAACCCATATAACTTTGGCTAGGAAACTCCAAATTGAGTGAACCAAATTTTGTTGGATTCAGCTCTCTTAGTTCTTTACAAAAAATATAGTTTCACTCTAAGAAAATCTTGTATTTCTCCAGAATTAAGTCTTCAAAATTTAAACTGTTTAGAACTTTAACTGGAGAACCCTTTAGTGAAAAATTCTGAAATTCGGCCAGGATATTCCTTGTAACATCTTTAAGCTACCATAAAATTTTCAGATCCATTCGAGCTCATTTCATCCACCTAATGGTGTAATTAATGAAACTGTTCCAGAGAAAATGAAAAATGTCCAGAAACATTTTTCAGATTTTCTCTGAACTTGTTTAGCTCATAAAGTTTGCTAGGAATATTCAAATTAGATGAAACCAATTCCATTAGAACCCTATAGAAATCTAGTTTCCAGAAAGTCATGGCTTGTTTCATGAAAATCCATAGAACACCCTAAGAGCTCTAATTAAAGCCAAATAAACAATTATTTGTGCAGGGCTCAAATGAGATTTGCTTCAAATGAAATTTGGCCAAGTCTCTGTTTAGGTTGTATCCAAACCACAGTAAAATTTTTGGTCATTAGCACTGTCTAGCTATACTTATAGTCTTAACAATATCAACTTCAAACACATATGCATTTATATTGACACGCATATATGTTTATCTCATGAAATCGCTAAGGTTGAGGAAGAGCCAGAGGTTTTAGACTTCATAACTCCGGAGGAACAGCTAGCTTACGACCATCAGCAAGGCAAGCTCCGGTTTGCATTAGCCGTTTCATAAATTTTATTGTTTTGAGAACTTACATTATGTATTCATTACAATTGTGCATTAGAGTCTTGTTTGAAAACCCAAATGCATACCAAGAGAACCAGGGTTTTGGGCTTAGGTTTTAAACCTCGAGTAGCCACTGCAATGCTAAATTAGTGTAGGATTCGGTACAAGTCGAGTAGTTGGAAAGCTCGCGAGAATATGCTAGAGGCACAGAACTCGGTTAGAGATAGCAAATGGAACACATGGCAAGAAAAATGAGACCGAGAAGAATGTAAGGGCAGCAGTGTAAAAGCCTCAGTTTTTGACACATTCAAAGTGTTCATCACCACACACCCATACCTCATGTGAAGATAGTTGATGAACACATTTGAAGAGCATGTAACCATTATCAACATGCTCATTAGAGAATAAACTCACAAAATGCAAAAGTGGTATTTCCCACATTCATCATATAGGGGCTGGACAGATGGAAAACTCCTACACATTGCTAGGAATGTCCATGCAAAGTTTCACCCAAATTCAAAACCTTTTTGAGGTACTTTTGAGTGTAGCTAGAAAGAGGGTGGTTTGAACTCAAGTTTAAATTCAAACTGTTTTTATCCCATGAGTTCAAAAGTGGGAGGCATATTCTCACTCAGCACATTTTTGTGAGCTCACACACCAATTTTCACTCCATTTGAAGTTGATCTTGACATGAGCTAGGTATAGCAAATTCAAATTTTATTTGAATTTTAAACTGAACATGTGCTGCAAATTTAGACAAACCAAACCCAATTTGAATTCTAAGCAATTCAAATGGCTCATGGGTGAATAATTCAAATCACCATGGGCATTGTGGGGATTACTGTTTACAACAGTAATATGGAGTTATGTTCAGAAGTTAAAAGGGGAGTGGGACCCACTTGTCAGCCACTGAAGAGAACTCAGCCGACTGAACACTGCACTCGGTTTCTTGCGCTGAACCGAGCTGCCGCCACAGCGAAGAAACGGTGAGGCCACCAGCTGCTTGCCGCTCCCAGCCACCGAACAGACTCTCGGGGCCTTTATCTACGCGCCCGAGCGGTCGCCGGTGCTCCCCACCATTGCCCCGACACATTCTCGCCCAGCAAACTGAAACTCCTCGCCACCCAGTTGAGCTCTCGGTTCCTCATCGCCCGGCCGATCCAGTGATCCTCCCGGCGATCTGAGACCAGCACCAGGTGCGCCAAGCCATACTCGACGCCCTCGCGCCGGTTCCAGGCCTGGAGCAGTTCTCTCCGAGCTCCACTGCGACGATCTTTCCTCTGCCGGTTCAGCTCGAGCCGCCACCATGGGAACGATCCGTCCGTCCACCACTGCCTACCGTTCGCCGAGCTGTGAACAGCAAAGAGGTTCGCCTTCAGTCCCTCTTCCATTTCCGCAAGCTCCGGCGGCATGACATAGACTGCTCACGCCGGAATTTCATGTTTTCGCGACGGTGTGCAAAAGTGGAGTCTGAACCGATCCGCGAAATTCATAACCCACGCTGCACCACTCATCCTCTCGTGGAGGGGTCACTTCTAGGTACCCGTACGAGTCCATAGGAGCAGAAACCACGAAGAACCGTTGAGGGAAACCGCTGTTCTTCGAGTTTTAGGAGAAATCCCAATTTCCGGCCTAGGTCGCATGATGACAGCCCAACACAGCCCTTTCCGAGCTCCGTGGAGCTCATGTCGATCTTTCCTAAGGTCCACTGATGCTTCCCGACCATTTGCTCGATCGAGTGGGGTGCTAGGGAGGTCGGCCGACATGGCCGAAGTTCTCCCGAAACTGCCGCTCATCACCGACCATGTGCCGGCCATTTTCATGATGAACTGACCCCGGAATCATGTTCCCTGAGTGGAAGTAGGCAGGGGCGGCCAGAATCATGAAGTTTAGAGCACCACAGAGGCTGCCGGCGAGGTGTCGCGGCGGCAAAGCGCGGGGAGGGCGAGAGGTAGACGAAGGGGTGGGCCCTGGCCATCAGCGGCTCAGATTTTAAATCAGGATCGGTCTGTGGCTCGGATCTGGTGTGCTGGCGCACAAAAAATCCATGGACCCCGGTGTACCGTCGCTCCAGCGCCCAAAACGTGTCCCCGTGGACCCACCGGCAGATTTGAACTTTTCCCGATTTTCAGATTTCATTCAAACTTCAAATTCTCATAACTTTGGCTAGAAAACTATAAATCGAGTGAAACAAATTTTGTTGGATTCAGCTCTTTGATTAATTTCCAGCAAATCAATTTTCACTTCATGAAAATCCTTATTTCTCCAGAAGTAATTTTTCAAAGTTTAAAGTGTTTGGAATTTTAACTGGAGAATCCTTTGGTGGAAAATTCTGAAATTTTGCCAGGGTGTTCACCAAAATATCCCTGAGCTATCATAAAAAGTTCAGATCCATTTGAGCTCATTTGATCCACCTAATAGTGTGATTAATAAAACTGTTCCAGAGAAAATAGAAAACGTCCAGAAACATTTTCAGAATTTCTCTGAAATTATTTAGCTCATATCCTTAGCTAGGAACCTTCAAATTAAGTGAGACCAACTCCATTAGAACCCTCTGAAAATATAGTTTTCAGAAAGTCATGGCTTGCTCAACGAAAATCCCTAGAACACCCTAAGCCTCCAATTAAGGTCAAGTACATAATTTATCGTGGAGGGCTCAAATGAGCTTTGCTGCAACTAAAACTTGACCAAGTCTCTGTTTAGGTTGTAACCAAGCAGTCGGTACCCTCGATATGGGGTACCCCCGCGCACAGGGGAAAATGCCTAAGGATCTCGCCCTTCTCCGCAGGGAGGGCTCCGAAGGTGCCACGTGTCCTGCGGGGCCAGACCTCCCTCTCCTCAGAGGAGAGCTCCGGACACGCCACGTGGCCCGCAGCAGCCGGACCTCCCCCCTCCGCGGGGAGAGCTCTGACGATGCCACGTGTCCCGCGGGGCCAGACCTCCCTCTCCCTTGGGGAGAGCTCCGGGCCCGCCACGTGACCGGCAGAAGCCGGACCTCCCCCCTCCGCGGGGAGAGCTCCGAAGGCTCCACGTGTCCCGTGGGGTCGGACCTCCCTCTCCTCAGAGGAGAGCTCTGGGCCCGCCACATGGCCTGCAGGACGACACTGCCTGCCCCCGCGCGGTAGGCGGCGGGCGTAAAGACACGCCATACCTTGCCCGTACAAGGTATTCAAGGCCCGCGCCTTCACAAGACGCGGAGACGCGGAGCACGCCTCTGTCAGGTGCCGTTGCGGCTAGTCGCATCACAGACTGGTGCGCCGTGTCAGAGCCTATCCGCCAATAAACACAGCGACAAGACATCCCCTGCCGCCCCTGCCTTCATCAACCACTACGACTAGCTTGCGGCATGGGCAGGGCGGCAGAACGAAGACTCGGAAGTCTTTGTTAGAGACAACTACTGGCATAACTGCAGATACGGTAGTCGGCAAGCAATCCCCCCGGGACCACCTGTCGTGTCCCGGGCCCCATTGTAAGCCACTCGGGCCTTGGACTATAAAAGGCTCCGGTAGGCAACGTTAGCAAGGGTTCGAACTCTGTGAACTCGCACCCTAGACATCACTCACCCTCAAGCTCAGGACTCCGGTTCTGAGCAGCAAGCAATAAAGCGAGCACCTCTGCTCACCGAGGACGTAGGGTTTTACGCTCCGGCGGCCCGAACCACGTAAAACTCGTCGTGTCAAGCTTCTCCCTCACTCGTCCCTAACGCTTAATCTCTCCGCAAGCGACGAGCCCCTCCGAAAAAGAACCTCCGCAGGCTGCCCAGAGCAGGTCGGGGGGAAGTGTCGACCACACACTTCGACACAAGCCACAGTAAAAATTTCAGGGTCAGTAGGTCTGTCTAGTGAGACTTATAAGGTTCACAAGTTTAATTCAAATCAAATGCATTTAAATTAACACATGTATTTGTATCTCATGTAGTCGCTAAGGTCGAGGAGGAACCTGAAGTCCTAGACTTCATTACTCCAGAAGAGCAGCTAGCCTACGACCAAGAGCAGCAAGGCAAGCTCCGGTTTGCATTAACCTTTTTACAAATTTTTATTGTTTTGAGCACTTACTTGAGTATCACTATTTATTGCATTGGAGTCTTGTTTGAAAACCCAATTGCATAGCCAAGAAAACCATGGATTGGGATTAGGATTGAAAACCCCGTTTAGCTACTTCAATGCTAAGATAGTGTAGGATTCGGTACAAGTCGAGTAGTTGGAACTACTCGCGAGAATAGGCTAGAGGCACTCGACTCGGGTAGAGATAGCACATGAAACACATGGCAAGAAAATGAGACCGAGCGGAGAGTAAGGGAAGAAGGACTTTGGGGCCTGGGTGCTATAGCTCCGCTTGTGTCGATTGAGGACCGAGCCGTGTGCGGGCCTGTTGAACAAGCTAGAACAGTACCGAAGACCTATCGGATATATGGGAACTGGGAAACCTATGTAACTCGGGTAGCTGGGTATTGAGGCATTGCCCGTCGCTCAGAGGGTAGGTTGAGAGCTTGAGGTATAAATTGGCTGGCGGCACTGAGATGCGCGTGCAGAGACCTCTTTCTCGGGACGATGGGTCCGGTTCAATATTTGGCTGACGGGTGAAAGGTGGTTGCGTACGGCGTCCGTGATGGTTGCTGTAGGCAACATCGAGTACGGGTGTACGTGACGGGTTGTTCAGGTAACCCTGCAGGTGTAAATCGATTATAATCGCCGTCCCTCGCGGTCAGTGAGTACCACTTGTTCACTTTATCGTGACGTAGAAAGAACAGGCTAGTTACATGTTAAAAATGTTGCTGATTGAAAGATGGACTTTGATTGTTAATGATTTGTTGTAGTTTAGAGCTAACTAAAGTTCTTTTCAACTTTGGGCAAAGTACATGAGAGAAATATGTTTCTTGTTTGATTGCGGCTCTCTCATGTGCCTTAGCGTAAGGTTCTCAACATCCTGCTGCTAAAACATGAAAGTAAGGTTCCACTAATTAGGTGAGTCCTTGCAAATAATTTTTACCTCATCTAACCTAACACCCCTCATGTAGAAGTTCCATGTTTAGGAGAGACGGGTCAGTCTTGCTGAGCCTTCATGCTCACTGCTTGTGTTTGAAGCTTTTGCAGGGTTCTATGAGGAAAGGACTCCCGAGGAGGCGACGGAACCCTAGGAGGGGAACCCCGTCGAGTGGGAGTCGTGCACGCCGCCTTGTTAGTGTGTGTGCGTGCTAGCAAGGACACCTCTACGGGCTGAACGTGAACTTGATGCGTAGTCTACGCCCGTGAGTGTAGAGTGGACGTATTTTGTTGTAAAAATGTTCATAAAACCGTTTATGTATGTGACACCCTCAATTCTGTGGAAAACCACAGAACCGAGAACTGATGCATATGTGTGCCCACGATGTTTGTCACACATATACACATCATCCACAAACTGAATTTCAGAATATATATAACCACGAATAACAGAGTTTATTACAATGTCTCATGTGTCTTGGGCTCATGCTCACAGCGGAAGTCTTATTCTAACAGCGGAAGTCTTTATTCTAATGCGGAAGCAATCTAACTAATGCGGAAGCAATTCTAAGAAGTAGCGGCTCCATCTCTACTCCATCCCCAAAAGCAAGGTTGAGAACAGATTACATGCCTAACGCTCCACTTGATCTTCATAGTAATCTTCTCCTGTTGCTGATGATGAAATAATAATGCAAGTTTGAGTACAATGATGTACTCAGCAAGTGCGGGGAAATATGATATGTATCTTATAACAAGGTAGGTATAAAAAGGCTCATTGCAGGAAGCAAAGTTATTTATCAAAACCATGATAAAAACAGCTACTCACTTTTAAGCGAATGTAATCCCAACATGTACTAAAATACCAATCATACCTCCATTATGTTCATTACCTTCCATGTCCCAACCAGACATCGATCAACCTCATTCTTGCTCACGAATACCTCCTCGTATTCGCTACAATCTTACGAATACCATCCCGTATTCGCTACCATTTCATCTCATAAACAATTCCGTCTCACACCGAGACCAACTTCGTTGCCATGACTCAACAGTTATGCAACCCATCTCATCACCCGGACTCAACATTCCCGAAAACAAAACCAAAAACAAACCATAACCAAAACCATCCCAAGTCATCCCAAAATAACCATCCAACTAATCATGGAAGTTGGCCAGGCGCTCGTGACCGTAAGCTCGGCTATCATGATAGTTTTAAGACTCTGCAGAGTTTGCACCTCTTTACCCACAAGTTTGTGATTTCGTCACCCGTCGGTGACTGCAGAACCTCCATTATACCAGTACACAACCGTCGGTGTATAGCCAAGAGATCACAAAATAGCCTTTACAAAGGGGTCACTAAGGTTTCACCGGCAGGCTAGAATCTCCAATTCTCCCACCCACGGGCCCCATCTTGTTCCATGCAGTTCCCAGGGCAGTCCTCACTCGACTCCCATTCCCCGCGCCTTCCACTCTCCATAACAATCTAGCAACTTACCTAATTACTCAGCTAAGCTGCACCCATACTTGGCCTTGTGGTGGCACTGTCATCCTGGCATGTGCTCGCATGAACTGGTCCTTAGATCTATGACAAGTAAACCACCATCTCATGCTACCTCATTCACAAACCCAGTCTTGCCTAGATCTCCCTCCGATCCATGTTCATTAACAACATCAGTTTCCCATTATGTTTGACTCAGCACACACACCTTTTCGCAAAACAAACCAGTTTTCTCCCCAAAATATAGGATCGATATGGTCAAGGGGCACTTGCCTTGTTCTTGCGGTTCCGGTTGCTCTTGGATCTCGAAACCTTGTTATTGCATCTCGTCGTAGACAGCTCCCTGAGCTTGTCCTTCTATACATGATCACGCACATACAATATCTACAGCAATCAATATCATGCATAAACTTTAACTAGATGCGATGATGCATATGCATGCTATCCTATAATCAGTTTTATTAGATCGGTTTGTACGTGTTCTTGCATGGCTTGCATGGTTTTACGATGAACAGAGGTGTTCGGATCAAATGTGGACGTGGCGATGATCTTGTCCTTAGATCAACCCGATCAACAAGTGATCTGTTCACGAGAAAGCTTCTGCTCAAAAGGAATCGAAGAACAAATGCAAGGAAAACACGATGATGTCGCAAGGTGATATTGGAGACCTACCTTACATTTTTCTTGGTCTCGGGGTCCTTCTCTGATCAGACAGATTGTTAAGGCTCTCTTCTGGTGATCTTCCTCGACCGAACTCCGGCGATGGGCTTACTCGGCGAGTTGGGGGTAGGGCTCTACGTCGTCGGCAGGAGGTGGAAAAGAAGTTTGTGGTTTCGGCCAAAGGTTCTGGTTCTATTTATAATTGGGAAGAAAGAGTTCTAATCTAATTGGACTTCTAATAAGAGTCCTATTCAACTTATCGTTGAATCTTAACAACTTATTTTTAGTTGATTTGGTGCGGTAACATTACAGAATTCATGTCGGTTTCCTCTCCGTACCGATATTTCTACGCGTACAGAATCCAAAAACCGCTCCAGAACTCGTTACTTCTGTGGTGATGAGTTCCGGATGCTCCACGTGTCAACCGGGGCCTGGTCTCCCCCTTTCCGTAGAGACGAGCTCCGGTTGTGCCGCGTGTCAAGCGAGCGAGACCTCCCTCTCCTTCGGAGGTGAGCTCCGCGTGCGCCACGTATCCTGGCGGTCGGGACCTTTTCTCTATTCGGAGGTGGCTCCGCGCACGCCACGTGTCAGTGCCGAACCTTCCCTCTCTCCGGAGGTTGCTCTGGGTGTGCCACGTATCCATTTCGGACCTCCCTCTCTTCGGAGGTGAGCTCTGTGAATGCCACGTGTCAAGTAGCGCCAGACTCCCTTTTTCCTTAGAGACGAGCTCCGAGGTCGACACGTGTCCAACAGCGTCGGACCTCCCGGAGATAAGCTCCGGTGGCGACATGTGTCCAATAGAACCGGACCTCTCAGAGGTTAGCTCCAAGATTGACACGTATCCCGCGCGACTGGTCATCTGATTCCCGTGGTGACTAGTTCCGAAGGTGACATGTGTCCTACGTCTGGCCTTGCTTCTCCGCAGAGGCTAGCTCCGGGGGCAACACGTGTCCCACGGGGTCGGACCTCTCCTCCTTTGGGGAGATGAGCCCCGAGCCAGTCACGTAGCCTGTTTAGCGGTGGACCCCTCCTCTTTTGCGGAGATGAGCTCCGAACACGCCACGTGGCCAGCGAGCCGCAGGAGTTGTCTTCGGCGCTCTCTGTACACTGGAAATTTGCTTCTTTTGACTAACTTCTTTGATTCTTTCTCTGTTCCCACTTCTTTTAAAATGTTTTTCTCTACATGAAACATGAATACATGCAGAAACCAAAAAAAATGAGGGTGTCACAAATCCACCCCCCTTAAATGTAATCTCGCCCTCGAGATTCGTTAGTAGAGAATAGATGAGGGAATTCTGCCTTGATGTCTTCTTCACGCTACCATGTGGCTTCAGCTTCGGTGTGATGGCTCCATTGTACCTTGCACCATCAGATCACTTTGTTCCTTATGACCCTTTCCCTTACGTCCAAAATTCGGACAGGGTGCTCCACATAAGTCAGGTCCTTTTGAAATTCAAGCTCTTCCATTGGTACTTGCTCCTCTGGTACTCTCAAGCACTTCTTGAGCTGGGATACATGAAACACGTCATGTACGTCGGAGAGATATGTTGGGAGCTCTAGTTGATAGGCTACTTCTCCTCGCTTGTCCAAAATCTTAAATGGTCCGATGTAGCAAGGTGCTAGCTTGCCTTTGACGTTGAAACGTTGTTGGCCACGGATAGGCGATACCTTAAGGTATACGAAGTCTCCCACTTCGAAGGTCAACTTCCTTCGCCTATTGTCCGCATAGCCTTTTTGTCGTGACTGAGCAGCCTTTAAGTTCTCCCGTATCGTTTGGACTTGCTTTTCAGCTTCTTGTAGCACTTCGGGTCCAAACACCTGGTTCTCTCCGGTCTCATTCCAAAACAGCGGCGTTCTACACCGTCTACCATACAATGCTTCGAAAGGTGACATCTTCAAGCTAGCTTGATAGCTGTTGTTATAGGAGAATTCGGCGTACGGTAAACTCCTATCCCAACTACGCCCACGTTTCAAGGCGCAAGCTCTCAACATGTCCTCCAAAATTTTGTTTGTCCATCGGTTTGTGGGTGATAGGCGGAGCTAAAATCCAGTTGTGTACCCATAGCTTTCTGCAGCTTCCTCCAGAATCTAGAGGTAAACTGAGAACCTCGATCTGAGACTATCCTCCTCGAGACTCTATGACGGCACACGATCTGCTCCATGTACAACTCGGCTAATTGTGCAACGTTGTACTTGGCCCTTACAGAGAGAAAATGGGCTGTTTTCGTCAATCGGTCCATGATAACCCAGATGGAGTCATAACCCGACTGAGTATGTGGCAATCCGACGATGAAATCCATACTGATGTCCTCCCACTTCCACTCGGGTACCTTCAAGTCTTGCAACAATCCAGCGGGTCTTTGATGTTCGGCCTTCACCCATTGGCATGTGTCGCATAGGGCGACGTATTCGGCTATATCCCTTTTCATACCATCCCACCAATAACAAGTCTTCAAGTCCTTGTACATTTTGGTACTTCCGGGATGTATGGAATAGGGTGAATCATGTGCCTCTTTTAATATCATGTCGCGGAGGTGCTTCGCGTTAGGCACGCAAATCCTCTTTCCTAGCCAAAGCGTACCCTTCTCATCTTCTTTGAAATCCTTCTCTATTCCTTGTCGGATCCTTTCCTTGATCTCCTTGATCTCCTCATCCGTTGCTTGGCCATCTCTTATCTCTTGCTCCAATGAAGAGTGGATCTCCATCACTTCCATCTTGTTCAAGAATCCGAGGTGTAACCGTTCGAACTCCTTACGTAGTTCGGGTGGTAGCTCCCGAACCGTAAGTTGGTGACATGTTCCCTTCCGGCTCAATGCATCGGCTACTACATTGGCCCTCCCAGGGTGGTAGCTGATTTTATCATCGTAATCCTTGATGAGTTCCAACCATCGACGTTGCCTCAAATTCAGGTCCGTTTGTGTAAATATGTACTTGAGGCTTTTATGATCCGTATAGATCTCACATCGATGACCAAGGATATAATGTCTCCAAATCATCAATGCATGCACTACTGCTGCTAGCTCCAAGTCATGTGTAGGATAATTAAGCTCGTGCTTCTTTAATTGTCATGAGGCATAGGCTACCACTTGTCCTTTTTGCATGAGGACACATCCGAGCACTTGTGTGGATGCGTCACAATATATGTCAAAGCTCTTGCTTACGTCTGGCAATACCAAAACTGGCACTGTGGTTAGCCTTTTATTGAGTTCCTCAAAACTTTCTTGGCCTGCTGGTGTCCATTGGAAGGCTTTTCCCTTCGTTAGCAACTCCATCATAGGCTTTGCTATCTTAGAGAAGTCCTTAATGAAGCGTCGGTAGTATCCAGCCATCCCAAGAAAACTCCGAATATCCCTCACGTTTTGCGATTGGTTCCACTTCAGAACATCTCCCACTTTTCTGGGATCAACTGATACCCCTTCCTCGGAGATAATGTGGCCTAGGAACGATACCTCATTTATCCAAAATTGACACTTGTTAAGCTTAGCATACAATTTATGCTCACGCATTTTCTGCAAGGTCAATTTCAAATGTTCTTCATGCTCCTCCTCACTTTTCGAATACACCATAATGTCGTCGATGAAAACCATGACAAACTTATCCAAGTACTCCATGAAAACCTTGTTCATAAGGTACATGAAGTATGCCGGTGCATTTGTTAACCCAAAAGACATGACAGTATATTCATATGAACCATACCGTGTTCGAAAGGCAGTCTTGGTTATATCGAAGGGCTTAATCTTCAGCTGGAAGTATCCCGACCAAAGATCAATCTTCGAGAACACTCGGGCTCCTTTCATTTGGTCGAATAGGTCCTCTATATGGGGCAGAGGGTATTTGTTCTTGATTGTCACCTCATTGAGAGACCTATAGTCCACGCACATCCTTTGGGTCCCATCCTTCTTGTCCACGAATAGCACAGGAGCTCCCAAGGGTGACGAGCTTGGACGTATAAAACCCTTCTCCAACTGCTCCTGAATTTGCTTCTTGAGTTCCACTAGTTCATTGACGGGCATCCTATAGGGTTTCTTTGCTATAGGTGCAGTTCCGGGTAACAAATCAATGGCAAACTCAATGACCCGGTCAGGTGGCATTCCTGGAAGCTCCTCTGGAAACATGTCCGGGAATTCCTGAACCACTGGTATGCTGTCCAATGTTGCTCCATCGACGTGGTTCAAAATTGCCCTTTCAGTTGATTGTTGGGCTGACTCAAACTCGACACGAATACCGTGCTCATTTGTCAACTGCACGCTTCTTTCAGCACATTGGATTACCCCGTTGTGCTTGCTTAACCAATTCATCCCGGGTATTATGTCAAGCCCTTGGGAATCGAAGACAATGAGAGTATACCCCCCTTATTTTAAGGCTTACTTTCGGACATACTATATTAGTCCTCATCTCTCCACCGGGAGAATTAACTAACATAGCGCATTTTAAGTGTGATATGGGTAGATTATGCTTGGCAACATACTTGGATGATATGAAGGAATGCGATGCTCCAGAATCAAATAAGATGGTGGCTGGGTTGGAGTTGGCAAGGAACATACCAAGTACGACGTCCTCAGCCTGTTGTGCTTCCTCAGCAGAGACATGGTTCACGTTGCCGCGAGCATAGTTCTGCTATCTACGGTTTCCTTGATTGTCCCCTCCGTTCGGTCGCGGGTTCTGCTTGGGCACGTTGCCTTGCTGTCTAGGACCTCTCCTCGGGCACTGGCCCGCGAAGTGTCCTGTTTCCCCGCATGCAAAGCATGCCCTGTTGCCTACGGCAGTAGGTACGTTGGGGCAGGGGTTTTGAACAGGAGCGCCCATGTTGGGTCAGGGAACAGGAGGCAAGGGCACACGAGGTGCTTGTGCAACGGGTCGTTGCTGTGGTGGCTGACAAGGGCGATATGCAGGAGCGGTCGATCCATACTGCGGTTCAGCCAGGGGCATGTACCGAGGTCGTACGTTGCTCCCTTGGGGCTGGTATGGCATCTTCCTCTTGCACTCTCGCTCGATATCTCGGATCTTGCATTCAACCACTATAGCCTTGTCAACCAGCTTCTGGAAGCTCGCGTAGTCATTGTTGAGGAGCTGAACCTGGATCTCATTGTTCAATCCTCTCATGAACAGGTATTTCTTCCTTTGGTCTGAGTTGACATCTTCGGGGGCATACCGGGACAGTTGTGTGAACTTGTCGAGATACTCATTCACGATTCTCTGTCCTTGGTGGAGACCTTCAAACTCCTGTCTCTTGAGCATCATTACACTGGCAGGGATGTAATGAGAGCGGAAACTCTCCTTGAACTCAGTAAAAGTGATCGTCTCCGGGTCAACAGAGCGTTACATAGGGCATCCCACCAGTCAGGTGCCAGCTCCCATGAGTTGGTGCGACGCAAAAAGAACCTTATCTCGGTCATTGCACTGCACTATGGCAAGCTTCTTCTCCATGGATTTCAACCAGTCGTCGGCCTCCATGGGGTCGTTAGCTTGAGCAAAGGTGGGTGGTCGAGTCCTCATGAACTCTCCCAGCCTGTTATGAGCCGGCGGTGATGGTGGCGGTGGTGCCGGAACGGGGTTGTTGTTGTTGGCCTGCAACTGACCCAAAGTTTGGATCATTGTTTGCATAAGTTGATTCTGCATGGCCATCAACCGTTCCAGGTTGTTCTGACCAGCTCCGGGGTTAACAGGAACATCATCGTGGCCATCCTCTTGGTTGTCACGGATGTTCCTTCGGCCGGCGTTTCCTCTCACCATCTACGAGAGAGAACGAAATAGAATAGAAGGTTAGAAGGTTAGGTAGATTCCCTCAACTATATGCATCAAGGTGGGTTGGACTATATATATTAGCCCATATGAGGATGTGAACAAGTGCCGAAGCATCTCACTCCTCTTTCTACTTATGTGTGGATATGGACAATGTCTTGAGACGTCCCACAACTCACACTAAGCACACAATCTCACAAGGGCTCACACAACTCCTATTCAAGACTTGTTCAATGGGGGTCCTATATGGCTTAGGGTGTTGCCAAACTGTGTTACAACTATGGCCTTTCCTTGGCTTTTATCCTATGTCAAGGCAGTTTC
The DNA here is from genome assembly GCA_030760725.1 of Neostapfia colusana. NCBI lineage: Eukaryota > Viridiplantae > Streptophyta > Magnoliopsida > Poales > Poaceae > Neostapfia > Neostapfia colusana. The sequence goes on along the minus strand of JASWHV010000014.1, from coordinate 49,483,985 downwards.
AAGGCCAATCTATGCATCCTAGGCTTGCATCCTATGGTCAGCGTGGCTTAGCTACCAATCTGTGTCTATCTAGGTTGTGTGATCTATCCGTGGCAGGTTGATACCAATCTGTGTCTGATACCAATCTGTGACCTCTATCTAAGTGTGTAACCTACCGTCAACCCATGGCTCTGATACCAATCTGTGACGCCCTCAATTCTGTGGAAAACCACAGAACCGAGAACTGATGCATATGTGTGCCCAGGATGTTCGTCACACATATACACATCATCCACAAACTGAATTTCAGAATATATATGACCACGAATAACAGAGTTTATTACAATGTCTCATGAGTCGTGGACTCATGCTCACAGCGGAAGTCTTAATCTAACAGCGGAAGTATTTATTCTAATGCGGAAGCAATCTAACTAATGAGGAAGCAATTCTAAGAAGTAGCGGCTCCATCTCTACTCCATCCCCACAGGCAAGGTTGAGAACAGATTACACGCCTAACGCTCCACTTGATCTTCATAGTAATCTTCTCCTATTGCTGATGATGAAATAATAATGCAAGTTTGAGTACAATGATGTACTCAGCAAGTGCAGGAAAATATGATATGTAGCTTATAACAAGTTAGGTATAAAAAGGCTCATTGCAGAAAGCAAAGTTATTTATCAAAACCATGATAAAGACAGCAACTCACTTTTAAGCGAATGTAATCCCAACATGTACTAAAATACCAATCATACCTCCATTATGTTCATTACCTTCCATGTCCCAACCAGTCATCGATCAACCTCATTCTTGCTCACGAATAACTCCTTGTATTTGCTACCATCTTACGAATACCATCTCGTATTCGCTACCATTTCATCTCATAAACAATTTCGTCTCACACCGAGACCAACCTCGTTGCCATGACTCAACAGTCATGCAACCCATCTCATCACCCGGACTCAACAGTCCCGAAAACAAAACCAAAACCAAACCATACCCAAAACCATCCCATGTCATCCCAAAATAACCATCCAACTAATCATGGAAGTTGGCTAGGCGCTTGTGACCATAAGCTCGGCTATCATGATAGTTTTAAGACTCTGCAGAGTTTGCACCTCTTTACCCACAAGTTTGTGATTTCATCACCCGTCACTGCAGAACCTCTATTATACCAGTACACAACCGTCAGTGTATGGCCAAGAGATCACAAAATGGCCTTTACAAAGGGGTCACTAGGTCTATGGACTCACTAAGGTTTCACCGGTAGGCTAGAATCTCCAATTCTCCCACCCACGGGCCCCCTCTTGTGCCATGCAATTCCCAGGACAGTCCTCACTCGACTCCCATTCCCCGCGCCTTTCACGGTCCATAACAATCTAGCAACTTACCTAATTACTCAGCTAAGCCGCACCCATACTTGGCCTTGTGGTGGCACTGTCATCCTGGCATGTGCTCGCATGAACCGGTCCTTAGATCTACGGCAAGTAAACCACCATCTAATGCTACCTCATTCACAAACCCAGTCTTGCCTAGATATCCCTCCGATCCATGTTCATTAACAACATCAGTTTCTCATTATCATTACGAGTGTAGTTAGATAGACACATCTATCTCGCTTCGCAATCCCATGGACTCAGCGAAGCTTAAAGCAAAAACCATACCCCACTCATAAACTTCCCTGGCGACAAGGGTGGTTTAACCAAAACTAGTAAACTCCTATAAAAGTGTTTCCCATTATGTTTGACTCAGCACACACACCTTTTCACAAAACAAAACAGTTTTTTCTCCCAAAACATAGGATCAATATGGTCAAGGGGAACTTGCCTTGGTCTTGCGGTTCCGGTTGCTCTTGGATCTCAAAACCTTGTTGTTGCAGCTCGTCGTAGACAGCTCCCTGAGCTTGTCCTTCTATACATGATCATGCACATACAAGATTCACAGCAATCAATATCATGCATAAACTTTAACTAGATGCGATGATGCATATGCATGCTATCCTATAATCAGTTTTATTAGATCGGTTTGTACGTGTTCTTGCATGGCTTGCATGGTTTTACAATGAACAGATGTGTTCGGATCAAATGTGGACGTGGCGATGATCTTGTCTTTAGATCAACCCGATCAACAAGTGATATGTTCACGAGAAAGCTTCTGCTCAAAAGTAATCGAAGAACAGAAGAAAGGAAAGCACGATGATGTCGCAAGGTGATATTGGAGACCTACCTTATGTTTTTCTTGGTCTCGGGATCCTTCTCTGATCAGACAGATTGTTGGGGCTCTCTTCCGGCGATCTTTCTCGACCGAACTCCGGTGATGGGCTTACTCGGCGAGTTGGGGCTAGGGCTCTAAGTCGTCGGCTCAGGAGGTGGAAAAGAAGTTCGTGGTTTTGGCCAAAGGTTCTGGTTCTATTTATAATCGGGGAGAAAGAGTTCTAATCTGATTGGACTTTGAATAAGAGTCCTATTCAACTTATCGTTGAATCTTAACAACTTATTTTTAGTTGATTTGGTGCGGTAACATTATGATATTCATGTCGGTTTCCTCTCCGTACCAGTATTTCTACGCGTACAGAATCCAAAAACCGCTTCAGAACTCGTTACTTCCACGGTGATGAGTTCCGGATGCTCCACGTGTCCACCGGGGCCTGGTCTCCCCCTTTCAGCAGAGACGATCTCATGTTGTGCCGCGTGTCAAGCGAGCGAGACGTCCCTCTCCTTCGGAGGTGAGCTCCGCATGCGCCACATATCCTTGCGGTCAGGACCTCCTCTCTATTTGGAGGTGGCTCCGCGCATGCCACGTGTCAGTGCCGTACCTTCCCTCTCTCCGGAGGTGGCTCCGGGTGTGCCACGTATCCATTTCGGACCTCCCTCCCTTCGGAGGTGAGCTCTGTGAATGCCACGCGTCAAGTAGCGCCGGACTCCCTTTTTCCTCAGAGACGACCTCCGAGGTCAACACGTGTCCAACAGCGTCGGACCTCCCGGAGATAAGCTCCGGTTGCGACATGTGTCCAATAGAACCGGACCTCTCGGAGGTGAGCTCCGAGATTGACACGTATCCCGCGCGTCTGGTCCTCTGATTCCCGTGGTGACTAGCTCCGAAGGTGACATGTGTCCTGCGGCTGGCCTTGCTTCTCCGCAGAGGCTAGCTCCGGGGGAAACACGTGTCCCACGGGGTCGGACCTCTCCTCCTTTGCGGAGATGAGCCCCGAGCCTGTCACGTAGCCTGTTTAGCGGCGGACCCCTCCCCTTTTGCGGAGATGAGCTCCGAACACGCCACGTGGCCAGCGAGCCGCGGGAGTTGTCTTTGGCGCTCTCTGTACACTGGAAATTAGCTTCTTTTGACTAACTTCTTTGATTCTTTCTCTGTTCCCACTTCTTTTAAAATGTTTTTCTCTACATGAAACATGAATACATGCAGAAACCAAAAAAAATGAGGGTGTCACAATGTAATAAAACTTTGCTTCTGCTTTGTACCTTTGATGTGTGTTAATCGGTGTTGTGCAACGTAGCACCCCTCAGAGTGATCCTGGCTCGAAAAGACCGTGGGGTCGTGTCAGCGCTGGTATCAGAGCACGCTTGAGGTTTAACGCACTACAAAGGTCATCTTTTTCAAAAATCCAGTGAGGAACGAGTTAGTAGCCCATATAAGGATGTTATTAGTGTATAGAAAGTGGCATTCTAACCTATTTGCTTATGTCGGAAAATCGTGCATCTCGGAATGCTTTATGTATTGGGGGTGAACGTAAGCGTTGTCTACCAGTTCGCACAAGCTGAAGGGTGGAGCCCCACGGGTGGCAGGTAACCCGACCCGCTTTAATATCCTCTACGACTCTTCATGTCGTTTGGGGTATTCGAGCAACGTCTGTCCCTGGCGTGCATGGTGCAATTTGGGAGACCTCGTCACGTGGTCAGTAACGTGAACACGTAGCTCAAGGCGTGTTTGGCTTGAGAACATCCGGGTGAGTGATGACGGCCTGGTGTACGAACTGTATAGATACCGGGCTCGGTGTGCAGCCGAGTCTGACGATTGTGTGAATTATCTGCAGGTAGTCTAACCACGAAACGGTAGACGTGTAGTATCCGTGTGCGAGAGACGTTTAGTGCCACTGATCTAACGAAGCCGGCTAAGTCCGGTATAGGTTTTTCTTTGTGAGGGCGTAGTACCGACATGATCTGGAGACGCATCAACGTCACACTCCATTAAATGAACAACTTCATTGTAAAACTTGAAAGTTTTAATCCAGAGCACTAAAACTGTGATGTAACTCCTTCCCTTAATCAGGATATTCAAAGATAATAAGTTTTCAACTAATAAGTTGCTAAGGACAGAGCACCCTGTTTTCAGCTGAATTAAGGCTGAAGTTAATCAGGGGGTAGAGGTTGAGTTCTTTCGAGGTTGGGGTCATATTATACATGTCTCGAAAGCATTGGAAGAGCTTTACAACTTTTCTGTTGAGGTCCAGAGGTGTTTCATCCCTTAACCAATAGAAAAATGCAGTAGAGTTGAAACTGTCCAGAAAACAGGGCAGAGCAAATACTCTCTGTAACTCTCTGTAATTGAGCATAACTTCCTGCATAAAAATCTAAAAATAGAAAATGAGGTAGTTCTGGAAAGCTTATGGGATGAGTTACAACTTTATAACAGAAAGTTTCATCAGATTGGGAGCAGAATTAACTGGAATTCTTGGATCAAATCAGTACCTAAAGCAGGGAGGTGCTGTCCAATGTTCTCCAGAAATTCTGTTAACTTTGACATCTCATAACTTTTGAACCAGGACAGATCTTAGGCCAAGCAAATACTTTCTGGAAATCTATTAAAGTTAGATTTAACTTTGATGTTGAGCTCCAGAATTGGTTTCGCCTTTAGCATGGCCTAAATCAGGTTGAGATGGAAACTGGTCAGGGCTGTCATGTTGGACAGCAGACCAGTAGTCAAATTTGTTTAAATTTGAACTATATTTCCAAGTTTTATGGGTTCAATGACATGTTTTCTGTTATAACTCAATGGTTTACTGTTCAAATAAATATTTGACATTTCTCAAATATATTTTTACAGATGACAGCAGATAAACAGTTCGAGAACAGGTGGGTGGAATCTCACAGTTCTCACCACAGCGGCTATCCGGAAGTATTGAGGCAGATGCTTCAATATTTCGGGTACAACCAGATGCTGCAGTACTTCGCCAAGGAAGAAGGAGAGGAGGGGAACATGGCGTGGACGATCCATGTCGAGGTTCCTACAGGACCTACGCCACCCGGTTGGGCGCCGTTAACCGTCACGGTGAGAGGTAGACAACCGGAGGTGATGTGGCAAGTGGCAGCCCGCGACACCATGTCGGGTTTCTGCCAACTACACGTTAGAGCTATGGAGGGCACTCCATACGCGCTCGTTCCACTGTAGGGATGGGTTAATCATGTGTGGGAAGGGAGGTATATGGAGGCAACCGATCCGGGTTGCCCAAGGTATAGCCCCGCGGAGGCAAACCTCAGCCTCCAGATGAGGGCGGGAAAGGCCGTGATGGACAGCCAAGCTGTTCATACGGAGCATCTCGCCGCAAAGCTCAAGGAGAGCACAAGCCGTGGAGAACATTTCGAGAGTGCTCACAGCGCACTCCGCAATGTGTTCCTTCTGACGATCAAACGACTGAACGAACAGCATAATCAGTTGCATCGTCTGAAGAAGGCGAAGAAGAAAAGCCGCGTCGATATCACGGCTTTGCAAGAGCAAGTGCAGGCTCTGACCCAGAAGAATGAGGTCCTTACTCAAGAGCGGGACGACGCTATTGAGGAAGGGCAAGGCTGGGAAAATGACTACAACCAAGCCATGGACGAGGTGCACGCCTTGCAGGACCTCGTACCCCCAGTATTGGGCATACCGGTGGTCTTGGGTCTTCCGGCAATGGGAGAACCCGAGATGGGAGAGGAGGTTGTAGATCCGGAGCCACCAGCAGAGGTACCGGAGGAGGACGACCCGCAGGAGGTCATGTTCTACTCCTAGTAGGGGGTTACCGTGCCAAGTAGGGCAACCAGAGTGGTGTAACCCAAACTTTTGTAACCAGTGACATGTCGCGTAGACAGTAGCGTATGTATAGGTAGTGACGACATGAGCACGACTTCTCGGAGACCCGAGAATGATGTATCTTGTATAAAGTTATGCTTTATCAATACATGTGAATGTTGTGCAAATTATTCATCCGTCGCTTCAATACCTACTGTTTCATATTGAATTTTTAAGTATGACATGTGCTGATCGCTGCTGCTTTGAATTTCAGAATGACTCGTACTCGTGCCAACCCGGACGTTGGGGGTTCTAGTCAAGGGGGAGAAACCTCCCAACAGCCTCCCGAGGACTCCTCAGGACAGCAGCAGCAACAGCAAACACCGCCACCGCCACTGCCAACGGTTACTTTGGCGGATATTGTAGCAGCAATGGCGGGCTCTCATCAGCAGCATACGGAGTTGCTGCAGACCCTCATTGCCAATACGTCTCGACCAGAGAGGCGTCAATATCGTGAGGAGCATCAACAGAGCTCCTACTCCGACTTTCTCGCAACTCATCCCCCGGTATTCTCAAGGACGGATTAACCCCTCGATGCGGACAACTGGCTCCGCACGGTAGAGATGAAGTTCGGGCTGCTCCAAATAAGTGAGCAGCGCAAGACTCAGTTCGCGGTCCAGCAGCTCCAGGGATCCACGAGCGCGTGGTGGGCGAACTACTGTGCTTCACAGCCCACCGACCGAGTTATGACCTGGGCGGAGTTCCGGACGGCCTTCAGGGCCTATCATGTACCGCCGGGTCTCATGAAGAGGAAGACGCAGGAGTTCCTACACATGCAGCAAGGGAGCCGGAATGCACTGGAATCCTCCAGGGTGTTCAACGATCTCGCGCTCTATGCGTCGTATCACGCTGATACTGACGAGAAACGGCGGGACCAATTCTACCAGGGGCTTAACCCGCTCCTGAAAGACAAGTTGGCGATGTTCAATCGCGGCAGCCTGAACGACATAATTGATGCTGCGATTGTTCAGGAGGACTCTGGCGATTGTTCGCGGAGAGAAAGCGAAGCGTGCCACAAAGCAGCGGAGAAGGAGGCGGTCCTTCTCAAAAATTTTGGATGGTGAATCGCCCACCATCAGATCCATGCTGGCAGCCATCACAGAGGTCGATGCCATTCCGCAGTCGGCCGTATTCTTCACCGGCATTCAGGCCGACACTACCAGCACCACCTCCGCAACAACAACAGCAGCAGCGGGCGATGCCACGTGCGTATGCACCTCAGCAGCGCATGCTAGGCTTTCGTCCCCCGAGCACCGGACAAGCAGCGGCCACATGCTACAAATGTGGTCGTCCAGGACACTTTGCCAGCAGTTGTCCGGAGAGACAAGGCAGCGGAGTTGCACCACAACTTCCAGGGAGGAACCAACCCCGGAACCCCACTAATGCGCGCCGGGCAAACCCGAGGCCCGGCGCTGTCCACCAGCTTGCCATAGAGGACGTGCCGAAGGGTGATCCAATCCTTGCAGGTATGTTCCAAATCCTCCAGCATCCCGCTATAGTGTTGTTTGATTCAGGCGCCACGCTCAATTTTATTAGCCAAGATTTCATTGCTAAACACAGCTTGCAAATACTACCCACCGATAGTCCATATTTGATTTGTTCACCGGGTGGGAAGATTTCAGCAAGCGTAATGATTTCCAAAGCACAATTATGCTTAGCGGGTAGAGTGTACCCTACGTCTCCCATAATTCTAGAGGGACAGAAGGTCGATGTCATCCTAGGGATGTCGTGCTAAACCCACCACGGCGCTGTTTTAGACACCGTCCTTCGAATCGTGCACTTGAACTCAGAAGTGCACGGATCTCACTTCTTATTTCTGGACAGTCCAGAAATAAAACTTCCAAGTGTCTATCAATCCACAACTATCAGATTGGAAGATATTCCAGTGGTCCAAGAGTTCCCTGACGTGTTCCCGGATGATTCACCGGGGATGCCGCCCGACAGAGAGGTGGAGTTCAAGATTGAACTTGCACTGGGAACCATGGCAATATCCCGAAGGCCGTACAAGATGGCGCCCAAGGAGTTGGCTGAACTGAAGACCCATCTAACGGACCTGCTGGAAAAGGGTTTTATTAGGCCGAGCTCCTCGCCATGGGGCTGTTTGGCATTATTTGTGAAAAAGAAGGATGAGACGTTGCGGCTTTGCGTGGACTATCGTCCATTAAACGCCATAACCATCAAGAACATGTACCCGTTGCCTCGGATCAACATGTTGTTCGATCAGTTGGTCGAAGCAAAGATCTTTTCCAAGATGGACTTAAGATCCGGGTATCATCAGATTAAGATACGGGCTGAGGATATTCCGAAGACGGCTTTCTCGATGAGGTACGGACTTTATGAGTACCTGGTCATGTCCTTCGGCCTCACCAACGCTCCAGCTCACTTCATGTATCTAATTCACTCGGTATTCATGCCGGAGCTGGAGAAGTTTGTCGTGGTCTTCATCGACGACATACTGGTATATTCCAAGTCGGAGGAAGATCACAAGAAGCATCTGCGTATAGCCTTGCAACGGCTGCGGGATCACAAGCTATACACAAAATTCAGCAAGTGCGAATTCTGGATATTGCAAGTGCCTTTTCTCAGGCATATCATCTCAGCGGAGGGTATCGCTGTAGACCCGAGTAAGATCACACAAGTGCTGAATTGGAAATCCCCGAGAACTCTTCAGGAAGTACGGAGTTTCCTCGGACTCACGGGATATTATCGGAGCTTCATCCCAAACTTCTCAAAGATTGCCAAGCCTATGACGGAGCTGCTAAAGAAGGCTACCAAATATGTTTGGAGTCCAGCATGTGAAGCAGCGTTCAAGGCATTAGTGAAGCACCTGACATCAGCACCGGTTTTGGCGCAGCCAGAAACAGCAAAACCGTTCGATGTGTACTGCGATGCATCCGGCATTGGGCTCGGATGTGTGCTGATGCAAGACCGAAGGGTGGTCGCGTATGGATCACGGCAGCTTAGAAACCATGAGCAGAATTATCCAACTCACGACTTGGAGCTCGCTGCCGTGGTACTTGTACTGAAAATGTGGAGGCATTACCTACTCGGTAACCTCGTACATTTATATACCGACCACAAAAGCCTCAAGTACATATTCACTCAGAAGGATCTGAACATGAGGCAGCGAAGATGGTTAGAATTGATAAAGGATTACGAAATAGAAATCCATTATCACCCCGGCAAGGCAAACATAGTGGCGGATGCGCTGAGTCGCAAGTCACACGTTAACAATCTGACCATCACACCATTGGAAGAGAGCGAACCACCACTGCATGTGATTCCACATGGAGCTCTCTACAACTTAGCTTTGATCCCCACCATCCGTGAAGAGATAGCGGCAGCTCAGAAACATGACAAGGGCATGTCGCATTTGCGTAGACGTGTAGACAGTGGGGAGCTGAAATGTTTCCAGAAAGACGGAGACGGCATCCTATGGTTCAAGGACCGGATCGTCGTACCCCGTAACCCGGAGTTACGGAAAATTTTTTTTGATGAGGCTCACTTGTCAAAATTTTCTATTCACCCCGGCAGCAACAAAATGTATCAAGAACTCAGAAGCAAGTTTTGGTGGACACGGATGAAGCGGGAGATCGCAAAACGTGTCCGAGTGTGGTACATGTCGAAGGGTGAAGGCGGATCATATGCGGAAACCGGGACTGCTACAACCACTAGGCGTTCCTGCCTGGAAGTGGGAGGATGTGAGCATGGACTTCATCGTCGGATTACCCACCACCTTTCAGAAACATGATCCTGTGTGGGTGATCATTGACCGGCTCACCAAAGTTGCCCATTTCATCCCGGTCAACACCAACTACAACGCCAAGAAGTATACTGAACTGTACATCTCACGGATCCTATGCTTGTACGGCGTACCCCGTACCATCATATCGGACCAGGGCACTTTATTTGTGTCCTGTTTTTGGGAGCAGCTACACGCTGCATTGGGGACGAAGCTGATCCGTAGTTCAGCATACCACTCGCAGACGGATGGGCAAACCGAGCGGGTAAATCAGATTCTAGAGGACATCCTACGAGCTTTCGCTATCAACCACGGCAAGAATTGGGATGATCACTTGCCGTTAGCCGAGTTCTCGTACAACAATGGGTACCAAGCCAGCATCAAGATGGCGCCTTACGAGGCGCTATACGGGAGGAAATGCCGCACACCACTGAATTGGTGTGAATCTGGTGAAAGGGTTACCTTCGGGATTGATCTTGTCAACAACGCGGAGGAAAAGGTTTGACTGATTCAAGTGAACCTAAAACCACCCAATCCTGACAAAAGCAATATGCGGACCATAGAAGGCGCCCGCTACAATTCGAAGTCGGGGATCACGTATACCTACGTGTGTCTCCAATGAAGGGCGTGAACAGATTCGGGGTGAGAGGAAAGTTGGCACCCCGATTCATCGGTCCATTTCAGATTACAGAAAGATGTGGATCGGTAGCATACCAGCTTAAATTACCAGAAGCACTTTCCGGTGTGCACGACATCTTTCATATTTCCCAGCTGAGGAAGTGTCTTAAGCTATCAACTACCGTTCAGCTGGAGGACATTGAAGAACTGAAACCGGATCTCACGTATCGAGAGGAACCGGTTCAGATAGTAGATGAAAAGGCCCGAACCACACGCAACCGTATGTTGTGGTTTTACAAAGTTCTATGGAGTAATCACTCGGTGGACGAAGCGACATGGGAGAGCGAAAGATTTCTTCACGCTAACTACCCCGACTTTTTCACGTTGCATATCCAGTAATTTTCCACCGTCCTCTCTCTCATTTTTACCTTATAATCTCGGGACGAGATTCTTTTAAGGGGGGGGATGTAAAGGCCTCAGTTTTTGACACATTCAAAGTGTTCATCACCACACACCCACACCTCATGTGAAGATAGTTGATGAAAACATTTGAAGAGCAAGTAACCATTATCAACATGTTCATTAGAGAATAAACTCACAAAATGCAAAAGTGGTATTTCCCACATACATCATATAGGGGCTGGACAGTTGGAAAACTCCTACACATTGCTAGGAATGTCCATGCCAAGTTTAACCCAAATTCAAAAACTTTTTGAGGTACTTTTGGGTGCAGCTAGAAAGAGGGTGGTTCGAACTCAAGTTTAAATTCAAACTGTTTTTATCCCATGAGTTCAAAAGTGGGAGGCATATTCTCACTCAGCATATTTTTGTGAGCTCACAAACCAATTTTCACTTCATTTGGAGTTGATCTTGACATGAGGTAGGTATAGCAAATTCAAATTTTATTTGAATTTCAAACTGAACATGTGCTGCAAATTTAGACAAACCAAACCCAATTTGAATTCTAACCAATTCAAATGGCTCAGGGGTGAATAATTCAAATCACCATGGGCATTGTGGGGATTACTGTTTACAACAGTAATATGGAGTTAAGTTCAGAGGTTAAAAGGGGAGTGGGACCCACTTGTCAGCCACTGGAGAGAACTCAGCCGACTGAACACTGCACTCGGGTTCTTGCTCTGAACCGAGCTGCTGCCACGGCGAGGCCACCAGCTGCTTGCCACTCCCAGCCACTGAACCGACTCTCGGGGCCTTTATCTACGCGCCCGAGCGGTCGCCGGTGCTCCCCACCATTGCCCCAACACGTTCTCGCCCAACAAACTGAAACTCCTCGCCGCCCAGTTGAGCTCTCGGTTCCTCATCGCCCGGGCGATCCAGTGATCCTCCCGGCGATATGAGACCAGCACCAGGTGCGCCAAGCCATCCTCGACGCCCTCGCGCCGGTTCCAGGACCGAAGCAGTTCTCTCCGAGCTCCACTGCGACGATCTTTCCTCTGCCGGTTCAGCTCAAGCCGCCACCGCGGGAACGATCCATCCGGACACCACAGCCTACCGTTTGCCGAGATGTGAACAGAAAAGAGGTTCGCCTTCAGTCCCTCTTCCATTTCCGCAAGCTCCGGCGGCATAACATAGACTGCTCACGCCGGAATTTCATGTTTTCGAGACGGTGTGCAAAAGTGGAGCCTGAACCGATCCACGAAATTCGTAACCCACGCTGCACCACTCATCCTCTCGTGGACGGGATCACTTGTAGGTACCCGTATGAGTCCATAGGAGCAGGAACCATGAAGAACCGTTGAGGGAAACTGCTGTTCTTCGAGTTTTAGGAGAAATCCCGATTTCCGGCGTAGGTCGCACGATGACAGCCCAACACAGCCCTTTCCGAGCTCTGTGGAGCTCATGTCAACCTTTCCTAAGGTCCACTGATGCTTCCCGACCGATTGCTCGATCGAGTGGGGTGCTAGGTAGGTCAGCCGACACGGCCGAAGTTCCCCCGAAACTGCCGCTCGTCGCCGACCATGTGCCGGCCATTTTCATGACGAACTGAGCCCAGAATCATGTTCCCCGAGTGGAAGTAGGCAGGGGTGGCCAGAATCATGAAGTTTGGAGCACCACAGAGGCTGCCGGCGAGCTCTCCGGCGAGGTGTCGTGGCGGCAGAGCGCGGGGAGGGCGAGAGGTAGACGAAGGGGTGGGCCCCGGCCGTCAGTGGCTCAGATTTTAAATCGGGGTCGGTCTGCGGCTTGGATCTGGTGTGCTGGCGTGCAAAAACTCCATGGACCCCGGTGTGCCGTCGCTCCAGCGCCAATCACGTGTCCCCGTGGACCCAGAGGCAAATTTGAACTTTTCCCAATTTTCAGATTTCATTCAAACTTCAAATCCTCATAACTTTGGCTAGAAAACTCCAAATCGAGTGAACAAAACTTTGTTGGATTCGGCTCTTTGAGTACTTTCCAGCAAATCAAGTTTCACTTCATGAAAATTCTTATTTCTCAAGAATTAATTCTTCAAAATTTAAACTGTTTGGAATTTTAACTGGAGAATCCTTTTGAGGAAAATTATGAAATTTTGCCAGGATATTCACCAAAATATCCCTGAGCTACCATAAAAATTTCAGATCCATTTGAGCTCATTGGATCCACCTAATGGTGTGATTAAAAAAACTGTTCCAGAGAAAATAGAAAACGTCCAGAAACATTTTCAGAATTTCTCTGAAATTGTTTAGCTCATATCTTTAGCTAGGAACCTTCAAATTAAGTGAGACAAATTCCATTAGAACCCTCTGAAAATCTAGTTTTCAGAAAGTCATGGCTTGCTCCATGAAAATCTCTAGAACACCCTAAGCCTCCAATTAAGGTCAAGTACATAATTAATTGTGGAGGGCTCAAATGAGCTTTGCTGCAACTAAAACTTGACCAAGTCTCTGTTTAGGTTGTAACCAAGCCACAGTAAATATTTCAGGGTCAGTGGGTCTGTCTAGTGAGACTTATAAGGTTCACAAGTTTAATTCAAATCAAATGCATTTAAATTAACACATATACTTGTATCTCATGTAGTCGCTAAGGTCGAGGAGGAACCCGAAGTCCTAGACTTCGTTACTCCGGAAGAGCAGCTAGCCTATGACCAAGAGCAGCAAGGCAAGCTCTGGTTTGCATTAACCTTTTTACATATTTTTATTGTTTTGAGCACTTACTTGAGTATCACTATTTCTTGCATTGGAGTCTTGTTTGAAAACCCAATTGATAGCCATGAAAACCATGGGTTGGGATTAGGATTGAAAACCCCGTTTAGCTACTGTAATGCTAAGATAGTGTAGGATTCGGTACAAGTCGAGTCGTTGGAACTACTCACGAGAATAGGCTAGAGGCACTAGATTCGGGTAGAGATAGCACATGAAACACATGGCAAGAAAATGAGACCGAGTGGAGAGTAAGGGCCGCAGGACTTTGGGGCCTGGTTGCTATAGCTCTGCTTGAGTCGATTACTGAGCCGTGTGCGGGCCTGTTGAACAAGCTAGAACAGTACCGAAGACCTACCGGCTATATGGGAACCGGGAAACCAATGTAACTTGGGTAGCTGGGTATTGAGGCATTGCCCGTCGCTCAGAGGGTAGGTTGAGAGCTTGAGTTGTAAATCGGCTGGCGGCACTGAGATGCGCATGAAGAGACCTCTTGCTCGGGACGATGGGACCGGTTCAATATTTGGCTGACGGGTGAAAGGTGGTTGCGTATGGCGTCCATGATGGTTGCTGTAGGCAACATCGAGTACAGGCGTACGTGACGGGTTGTTCGGGTAACCCTGCAGGTGTAAATCGATTATAATCGCCGTCCCTCATGGTCAATGAGTACCACTTGTTCACTGTACCGTGACGTAGAAAGAACAGGCTAGTTACATGTTAAAAATGTTGCTGATTGAAAGATGGACTTTGATTGTTAATGATTTGTTGTAGTTTAGAGCTAACTAAAGTTCTTTTCAACTTTGGGCAAAGTACATGAGAGAAATGCGTTTCTTGTTTGATTGCGGCTCTCTCATGTGCCTTAGCATAAGGTTCTCCACAACCTGCTGCTAAAACTTGAAAGTAAGGTTCCACTAATTAGGTGAGTCCTTGCAAATGATTTTTACCTCATGTAACCTAACACCCCTCATATAGAAGTTCCATGTTTAGGAGACACGGGTCAGTCTTGCTGAGCCTTCATGCTCACTGCTTGTGTTTGAAGCTTTTGCAGGGTTCTATGAGGAAGGGACTCCCGAGGAGGAGACGGAACCCCAGGAGGGGAACCCCGTCGAGTGGGATTCTTGCACGCCGCCGTGTTAGTGTGTGTGCGTGCTAGCAAGGACACTTCAACAGGCTGAACGTGAACTTGATGCATAGTCTATGCCCGTGAGTGTAGACTGGACATATTTTGTTGTAAAAATGTTCATAAAACCGTTTGTGTAATAAAACTTTGCTTCCACTTTGTACCTTTTATGTGTGTTAATCGGTGCTGTGCAATGCAGCACCCCTCAGCGTGATCCTGGCTCGACAATACCGTGGGGTCGTGTCAAGCAGGACTTTGGGGCCAGGGTGCCATAGCTCCGCATGCGTCAATTGAGGACCGAGCCATGTGCGGGCATGTTGAACAAGCTAGAACAGTACCAAAGACCAACCGGATATATGGGAACCGGTAAACCAATGTAATTCGGGTAGTGATCTGCTGAGGCATTGCTTGTCGTCCAGAGGGTTGGTTGAGAGCATGAGGTGTAAATTGGCTGGCGGGCACTGCAGATGTGCGACGCAGAGACCTCTTTCTTGGGAGGATAGGACAGGTTTAACACATGGCTGACGGATGAAAGATAGTTGCGTACGACGTCTGTGGTGGTTGCTGTAGGCAATATCGAGTACGGGCGTACGTGACGGCTTCTTCAGGTAACCCTTCAGGTGTAAATTGATTATAATCGCCATTCCTCGCGGTTAGTGAGTACCACTTGTTCACTGTACCGTGACGTAGAATGAACAGGCTAGTGCCATGTTAAAAGGTTGCTGGTTGAAAGATGTACTTTGGTTGCTAATGACTTTCTGTAGTTTAGAGCTAATTAAATTTCTTTTCAACCTTATGCAAAGCACATGAGAGAAATGCATTTCTTGTTTGATTGCGGCTCTCTTATGTGTCTTAGCACGAGGTTCTTCCACAACTTGTTGCTAAAACTTGAAAAAATATTCAACTATTAGGCGTGTCTTTTGCAACTTACATTCCATTATACACTGCAAAACCAGCATGTAGAGTTTCATGTGTAGGTAAGACGGGTTTAGTCTTGCTAAGCCATCGTGCTCAATGCTTGTGGTTGAAGCGTTTGCAGGGTTGCGAGGGCCTCACGGCCTCGTCGAGCCAGGATCACGCTGACGGGTGCTGCGTTGCACAGCACCAGATAACACACATAAAATGGTACAAAGCGGAAGCAAAGTTTTATTACATAAATGAGTTTATGAACATTTTTACAACCAAATATGTTCAGTCTACACTCACGGGCGTAGACTACACATCGAGTTCACGTTCAGCCCGTGAACGTGTCGCCGCTAGCAGACACACACACTAACACGGCGGCGTGCACGACTCCCACTCGACGGGGATTCCCTCTTGGGGTTCCGTCTCCTCCTCGGGAGTTCCTTCCTCATAACACCCTGCAAAAGCTTCAAACACAAGCAGTGAGCATGATGGCTCAGCAAGTCTGACCCGTCTCTCCTATACATGAAACTTCTACACGAGGGATTCAGGGTACATGAGGTAAATAAGTTGCAAAGGACTCGCCTAATTATTTGAACCTTACTTTCAAGTTGTAGCAGCAAGTTGTGGAGAACCTCACGCTAAGGCACATGAGAGAGCCGCAATCAAACAAGAAACACATTTCTCTCATGTACTTTGCCCAAGGTTGAAAAAAACTTTATTTCGCTCTAAACTATAGCAAGTCATTAACAATCAAGGTATAGCTTTCAATCAGCAACTTTTACATGACTCTAGCCTGTTCTTTCTACGTCAAAGTACAGTGAACAAGTGGTACTCACTGACCGTGAGGTACGGTGATTATAATCGATTTACACCTGCAGGGTTACCCGAATAACCCGTCACGTACGCCCGTACTCGATGTTGCCTACAGCAACCATCACGGACGTTGTACGCAACCACCTTTCATCCGTCAGCCAAATGTTGAACCGGTCCTATCGTCCCGAGCAAGAGGTCTCTGTGCGCGCATCTGCAGTGCCGCCATCTGATTTACACCTCAAGATCTCAACCTACCCTCTGGACAACAAGCAATGCCTCAACACCCAGCTACCCGAATTACATCTGTTTCCCGGTTCCCATATATACGGTAGGTCTTCGGTACTCTTCTAGCTTGTTCAACAGGCCCGCGCACGGCTCGGTCCTCAATCGACACAAGCAGAGATATGGCACCCAGGTCCCAACGTCCTGCTGCCCTTACTCTCCGCTCAGTATCATTTTTTTATTGCCATGTGTTTCATTTGCTACCTTTACCCGAGTAGTGTGCCTCTAGCCTATTCTCGCGAGCAGTTCCAACTACTCGACTTGTACCGAATCCTACACTAACTTAGCATTGCAGTAGATAATCGAGGTTTACAAACCTAAGCCCAACCCAGGTTTTTCTTGGCTATGCATTTGGGTTTTTAAGCAAGACTCTAATGCAAAATTGAAGTGGGTGCTCAAAGTAAGTTCTCAAAACAGTAAAATTTATGAAAAGGCTAATGCAAACCGGAGCTTGCGTTGCTGCTGTTGGTCGTAGGCTAGCTGTTCCTCTGGAGTGATGAAGTCTAAGACTTCGGGCACCTCCTCAACCTTTCCGACTACATGAGATAAATACATATATCAATTTGAATGAATTTGAATTGAAGTCGCATTTGTGAAGACTATAAATCTTGCTAGACAGGCCCAATGACTCTGAAATTTTTACTGTGGTTTGGATACAACCTAAACAGAGAATTGGCCAAGTTTCATTGGCAGCAAAGCTCATTTGGCTCTCCACAAATAATTGTGTACTTGGCCTTAATTGGAGCTCTTAGGGTGTTCTAGGGATTTTCATGGAGCAAGCCATGACTTTCTGAAAACTAGATTTTCAGAGGGTTCTAAAGGAGTTGGTTTCACCTAATTTGAAGACTCCTAGCCAAAGATATGATCTAAAAAATTTCAGGGAAAAGCTGAAAATATTTCTGGACATTTTCCATTTTCTCTGGAACAGTTTTATTAATCACACCATTATGTGGATAAAATGAGATCAAATGGATCTGAAATTTTTATGGTAGCTCAGGGATATTATGGTGAACATCGTGGCCAAATTTCAGAATTTTCCTCCAAAGAGTTCTCCAGTTAAAATTCTAAACATTTTAAATTTTGAAGAATTAATTCTGGAGAAATAAGGATTTTTCATAAATTGAAACTTGATTTAGTGGAAAGCACTCAGAGAGATGAATCTAACAAAATTTGGTTCACTCGATTTGGAGTTTCCTAACCAAAGTTATATGGGTTTGAAGTTTGAACTAAATCTGAAAATCAGGGAAAAGTTTAAATCGCTGCGCGTGGGACCGGGGTTACGTGTCAGTTTCTCAGCGGCTGACACATAGGGCTAAGGAGTATTTCACGCGCAGACACATCAGATCCAGTGCCACAGCTGATCCCCGGTTTAAGTATCCGGCTGCTGACACGTGGGACCATAGGCTTCTTCAACCTCCCGCCATCCCATGCTCGGCCGCCGGCCTCCTCGCCGGACTGCTCGCCGGAGGGGCTTTGCTGTGTGCCAAACTCCAAGATTTTTACCACCTCTGCCTAATCCCACACGGGGAACACGGTGCTGGACTTAGCTCAACACGACGAGCACCGGAACATGGCCGGCGACGAGCGGCAGCTTCGGAAGAACTTCGGCCGTGTTGGCCAGGCTTCCTAGCACCCCAAACGATCGAGCAAAAGGCCGTAGAGCATCAGTGCACCCTAGGGAACGTCGACATGAACTCAAAGGAGCTCGGAAATGGCCGCAACTAAGATGTCACCGTATGACCTAGGTCGGAAACCAGAAATCCTAGCAAAACTAGAAGAACAGTGGCTACACCAAATGGTTCTTCGAAGATTCGGATCCTATGGACTTGCACGGACATCTAGAAGTAGTTCTCTATGTTAAGTGATGAGTTGTGCGGTGTGTATCACAAATTTTGTGAATCGGTCCAGCTGTCTCTTTTGTATACCGGTGCAAAATCATGAAATTCTGGCGTCGGCAGCTCATGTCACGCCGCCGGAGCTTGCGGTAATGAAAGAGGGATCGATGGCGAACCTCTTTGCTGTTCACAGCTCGGAGAAAGGTGGGCTGTGGTGGCTGGACGAGTTTTTCCAGTGACAGCGGCTCGGGTTGAACCGAGGAAAAAAGAATGGCGCGGTGGAGCTCGAGGATGGTCGGTCACGGTCTGGAACTGGTGCGAGAACGTCAAGTAAGACTTGGCGCACTCGGTTGCAATCTCAGATTGCCGTGACAACCACGGGTTTGGCCGGGCGATGGTGGAACCGAGAGCTCAGAAGAGCGGCGAGGTGTATCAAAGTTTCTGTGCGGGAGGGCATCGGGACCACGGTGAGATGAAGCTGGGATGGCGCGGGTACGAGGATAAGAGGGTAGTGATTCGGTTCGGTGACCAGAGGCGGCAACCAGCTGCTGTCCTCACCGTTTCTTGCCGTGGCGCCCGCTCTGTCGAGCGCAAGAAACCGAGCTCAGTGGTTTCACCCGGTCTGATCACTGGTTAGGCTGACAGGAGGGCCCCACTCTATTTTAACCTCTGAAATTAACTTTCTCCCACTGCTCTAAACAGTAGTTCCACTAATACCCTTTGAAATTTGAATTAACTACCAAATGCCCATTTGAACTTGATAGAATTCAAATTTTGAAGTGTTTGAATACATTTACAGCACATATGCAGTTTGAAATTCAAATTGAATTTGAATTTGCTAAAATTGGCTCATGTCAAGATCAATCCAAATGGAGTGAAAATTTGTGTGTGAGCTCACAAAAATGTGCTGAGTTTGAATATGCCTCCCACTTTTGAATTCATGGGATGAAAGGAGTTTGAATTTGAATTTGAGTTCAAACTAGCCTCTTTCTAGTTATTCCCAAAAATACATCAAAAAGGTTTTGTATTTGGTGAAATTTGGCATGAGCATTCCTAGCAAGGCGTAGGAGTTTTTCATATGCTCAGCCCCTATATGATGCATGTGGGAAATACCACTTTTGCATTTTGTGAGTTCATACTCTAATGACCATATTGATTGTGGTTACTTGCTCTTCAAATGTGTTCATAAGTTTTCCTCAAATGAGGTGTGTGAGGTGTGATGAACACTTTGGATGTGTGAAAAAACTTAGGCCCTTACATTCCTCCACCTTAGAGGAATCTCGTCCCGAGATTATGAGGTGAAAATGAGAGAGAGGACGGTGGGAAATCACCATATGTGCGACGTGAAAAAGTCAGAGTAGTTAGCGTGAAGAAATCCTTCGCTTTCCCATGTCGCTTCATCTCTGGAGTGATTACTCTATAGAACCTTGTAGAACCACAATGTACGGTTGCGTGTGGTTCGGGCCTTTTCATCAATTATCTGAACCGGTTCCTCTTGATAAGTGAGATCTGGTTTCAGTTCTTCAATATCCCCGGCTGAATGGTAGTTGATAGCTTAAGACACTTCCTCAGCTGAGAAATGTGAAAGACGTCGTGCACACCAGAAAGTGTTTCTGGTAATTCAAGCCGGTATGCTACTGATCAACATCTTTCTGTAATCTGGAATGGACCGATGAATCGGGGTGCCAACTTTCCTCTCACCCCGAATCTGTTCACACCCTTCATTGGAGATACACGTAGATACACGTGATCCCCGACTTCAAATGGTAAAGGACGCCTTCTCTGGTCCGCATACTGTTTTTGTCGGGATTGGGCGGCTTTTAGGTTCGATTGAATCAGCCGAACCTTTTCCTCCGCATTGTTGACAAGATCAATCCCGAAGGTGACCCTTTCTCCAGACTCACACCAATTCAGTGGTGTGCGGCATTTTCTCCCATATAGCACCTCGTAAGGCGCCATCTGATGCTGGCTTGGTACTCATTGTTGTTCGAGAACTCGGCTAACGGTAAGTGATCTTCCCAATTCTTACCGTGGTTGATAGCACAAGCTCCTAACATATCTTCTAAAATTTGATTTACCCGCTCGGTTTCCCATCCGTCTGCGGGTGGTATGCTGAACTACGAATCAGTTTCGTCCCCAACGAAGCATGTAGCTGCTCCCAAAAACGAGACACAAATAAAGTGCCCCAATCCGATATGATGGTGTGGGATACGCCATACAAGCATAGGATCCGTGAGATGTACAATTCAGCATACTTATTGGTGTTGTAGTTAGTGTTGAGCGGGATAAAATAGGCAACTTTGGTGCGCCAGTCGATGATCACCCACACAGAATCATGCTTCTGAAATGTGGTGGGTAAACTGACAATGAAGTCCATGCTCACATCTTCCCACTTCCAGGCAGGAACGCCCAGTGGTTGTACCAGTCCCGGTTTTCTCATGTGGCTTGCCTTCACCCTTCGACATGTATCACACTCGTACATGTACTTTGCGATCTCCCGCTTCATTCGTGTCCACCAAAACTTGTTTCTGAGTTCTTGATACATTTTGTTGCTGCCGGGGTGAATAGAAAACTTTGACAAGTGAGCTTCATCAAATATTTTCTTCCGTAACTCCGGTTTACGGGGTACAACGATCCGGTCCATGAACCATAGGACGCCGTCTCTATCTTTCCGGAAACATTTCAGATCCCCACTGTCTACATGTCTCCTCAAATGTGACATGCCCTTGTCATGTTTCTGAGCCGCCGCTCTCTTCACGGATGGTGGGGATCAAAGCTAAGTTGTAGAGAGCTCCATGTAGAATCACATGCAATGGTGGCTCGCTCTCTTCCAACGGTGTGATGGTCAGATTGTTGATGTGTGACTTGCGATTCAGTGCATCCGCCACTACGTTTGCTTTGCCGGGGTGACAATGGATCTCTATTTCATAATCCTTTATCAACTTTAACCATCTTCTCTGCCTCACGTTCAGCTCTTTCTGAGTGAATATGTACTTGAGGCTCTTGTGGTCGGTATATAAATGCACGAGGTTACCGAGTAGGTAGTGCCTCCACATTTTGAGTGCGAGTACCACGGCAGAGAGCTCTAAGTCATGAGTTGGATATCTGCTCATGGTTTCTGAGCTGCCGTGATCCATACGCGACCACCCTTCGGTCTTGCATCAGCACACATCCGAGCCCGATGCCAGATACATCGCAGTTCACATCGAACGGTTTTGTTGTGTCTGGCTGCGCCAAAGCCGTTGCTGATGTTAGGTGCTTCACTAATGCCTTGAACACTGCTTCACATGCTGAACTCCAAACATATTTGGTAGCCTTCTTCAGCAGCTCAGTCATAGGCTTTGCAACCTTTGAGAAGTTCGGAATGAACCTCCGATAATATCCCGCTAGTCCGAGGAAACTCCAACAGTTCTCGGGGACTTCCAATTCAGCACTTGTGTGATTTTATCAGGTCTACAACGATGCCCTCCGCTGAGATAATATGCCCGAGAAAAGGCACTTGTGATATCCAGAATTTGCACTTGCTGAATTTCGCGTATAGTTTGTAATCCCGCAGCCTTTGCAAGACTATACGCAAATGCTTCGTGCGTTCTTCCTCCGACATGGAATATACCAATATGTCATCGATGAAGACCACGACAAACTTGTCCAGCTCCGGCATGAATACCGAGTTCATCAAGTACATGAAGTGAGTTGGAGTGTTGGTGAGGCCGAAGGACATGACCAGGTACTCATAAAGTCCGTACCTCGTCGAGAACGCCGTCTTCGGAATATCCTCAGCCCGTATCTTAATCTGATGGTACCTAGATCTTAAGTCCATATTGGAAAAGATCTTTGCTTCGACCAACTGATCAAACAACATGTCGATCCGTGGCAACGGGTACTTGTTCTTGATGGTTACGGCGTTTAGTGGACGATAGTCCACGCAAAGCCGCAACATCTCGTCTTTCTTCTTCACAAATAATGCCGCAACCCCATGGCGAGGAGCTCGGCCTAATTAAACCTTCTCCAGCAGGTCCGTTAACAGTGTCTTCAGTTCAGCCAATTCCTTGGGCGCCATCTTGTACGGCCTTCAGGATATTGGCATAGCTCCCGATGCAAGTTCAATCTCGAACTCCACCTCTCGGTCGGGCGGCATCCCCGGTAAATCATCTGGGAACACGTCAGGGAACTCGCGGACTACTGGAATGTCTTCCAATCTGATGGTGGTGGATTTATATACACTTGGAAGTTTTATTTCTGGACTGTCCAGAAACAATGAATGTGACTCATGCATTTCTGAGTGTAGATGCATGACTCGGAGGACGGTGTCTAAAACAGCGCCGTGGCGGGTTAACCACGACATCCCTAAGAAGACATCGACCTTTTGTCCCTATAAAGCTATGAGATACGTGGGGTATACTCTACCCGCTAAGCATAATGGTACTTTGGAAACCATCATGCTTGCTAAAATCTTCCCACCCGGTGAACAAATCAAATATGGACTTTGGGTGGGTAGTATTTGCAAGCTGTGTTTGGCAATAAAAGCTTGGCTAATAAAATTATGTGTGGTGCCTGAATCAAATAACACTATGGTGGGATGTTGGTGGACTTGGAACATACCCACAAGGATTGGCTCTCCCTCCGGCATGAACTCTATGGAGAGTTGGTGGATGGTGCCGGGCTTAGGATTTGCCCGCCGCGCATTAGGAGGGTTCCTGGGCTGAGTCCTCCCTGGAAACTGTGGTGCCACTCCGCCGCCTTGCCTCTCAGGACAGATGTCGGTGAAGTGTTCTGGGCGACCGCATTTGAAGCATGTGCCTTCTGACTGGCCCGTGCTTGGGGGACGAAAGCCCGGCATGCGCTGCTGAGGTGCAAATGCACGCGGCATCGCCCGCTGCTGCTGTGGTTGCTGCGGAGGTGGTGCTGGTAGTGCCGGCCAGAACACCGGTGGAGAATATGGCCGACTGCGGAATGGCATCGGCCTCTGTGGTGGATGCTAGCGTTGCCCCGATGGTGAGCGATATACATCCGATATTTTTGAGAAGGACCACATCCTTCTCCGCTGCTCTGCGGCGCGCTTCGCTTCTTCTCCGCCGCCGCTAACTCCTTGCCGGAGTCCTCCTGAACAATCGCAGCATCAATAATATCATTGAGGCTGCCACGATTGAACATCGCCAGCTTGTCTTTCAGGAGAGGATTAAGCCCCTGGTAAAAATGATCCCGCTGCTTCTCGTCGGTATCAGCGTGATAAGAAGCATAGAGTGCAAGATCATTGAACGCTCTGGAGTATTCCAGCGCGTTCCTGCTTCCTTGCTGCAGGCGAAGGAACTCTTGTGTATTCCTCTTCATAAGACCTGGTGGTATGTGATAGGCCCTGAAGGCCGTCCGGAACTCCGCCCAGGTCATAACTCGCTCGGTGGGTTGCGAGGCACAGTAGTTCGCCCACCAAGCGCTCGCGGATCCTTGAAGCTGCTGGACCGCGAACTGAGTCTTGCGCTGCTCACTCACTTGGAGCAGCCTGAACATCATCTCAATCGTGCGGAGCCAGTTGTCCGCATTGAGGGGTTCATCCGCCCTTGAGAATACCGGGGGATGAGTAGCCAGAAAATCGGAGTAGGAGCTTTGTTGGCGCTCCTCGCGATCTTGACGTCTCTCCGGCCGAGACGTATTTGCAATAAGCGTCTGCAGCAACTCCGTGTGCTACTGATGAGAACCCGCCATAGCCGCAACGATGTCGGGCAATCTAACCATTGGCGGTGGCGTTGGCGGTTGTGCTGTTGCTTTCTCGAGGAATCCTCTGGAGGCTATTGGGAGGCATCTCCCCCCTGACTAGAACCCCCAACGTATGGGTTGGCACAAGTGCGAGTCATTCTGAATTTCAAAACAGCAGCGATCAGCACATGTCATACTTAAAATTCCATATGAAACAGTAGGTATTGAAGTGACACATGAATAACTTGCACAACATTGACATATATTGATAAAGCATAAACTTTATACAAGATACATTATTCTCGGATCTCAGAGAAGTTGTGCTCATGTCGTCACTACCTATACATATACTACTGTCTACATGACATGTCACCGATTACAAAAGTTTTTCCTACACCACCCTTGCTGCCCTACTTGGCAACGGTAACTCACTACTCGGAGTAGAACTCCACCTCCTGTGGGTCGTCCTCCTCCGGTACCTCTGCTGGTGGCTCTGGGTCCATGACCTCCTCTTCGGGTTCCGGTTCCCCCATTGCCGGGATACCCAAAACCACGGGTACGGCACCTACCATCGGTAGGCCCATTACTGGAGGCACGAGGTCCTGCAACGCATGCACCTCGTCCATGGCCTGGTTGTAGTCCTTTTCCCAGCCTTGCCCCTCCTCAATAGCGTCATCACGCTCTTGAGTGAGGACCTCATTTTGCTGGGTCAAGGCTTGCACTTGCTGTTGCAAAGCCGTGGTGTCGACGCAGCTTTTCTTCTTTGCCTTCTTCAGACGATGCAACTGATTGTGTTGCTCGTTCAGTCGCTTTATCATCGGAAGGATAACATTGCGGAGTGCGCTGTGAGCACTTTCGAAATGGTCTCCACGGCTGGTGCTCTCCTTGAGCTTCACAGCAAGACAATCCGTATGAACAGCTTGGCTGTCCATCACGGCTTTTCCTGCCTTCAACTCGAGGCTGAGGTTCGCCTCCGCGGGGTTGTACCTTGGGCAACTCGGGTCTGTTGCCTCCAAGTACCTTTCCTTCCACACGTGATTAGCTCGTCCCTCCACCGGAACGAGCGCGTATGGAGTACCCTCCGTAGCTCTCACGTGTAGTTGGCAGAAACGCGACAGGGTGTCGCGGGCTGCCACTTGCCACATTTCCTCCGGCTGTCTACCTCTCACCATGACGGTGAACGGCACCCAACCGGGTGGCGTAGGTCCTGCAGGAACTTCGACATGGATTGTCCATGTCTTGTTCCCCTCCTCGCCTTCTTCCATGGTGAGGTACTGCGGCATCTCGACGTACCCGAAATATTGAAACATTTGCTTCAACACTTCCGGATAACCGCTGCGGTGAGAACAGTGGGATACCACCCACCCGTTCTCCAATTGTCTATCTGCTGTCATCTGTAGAAACATATTTGAAAAATGTTAGATATTCATTTTGACAGTAAATCATTGAGCTATAACATCAACACATGTCATTGAACTCATAAAACCTGATAAGACAATACAAACTTAAACAAATTTGACTTCTGGTCTGCTGTCCAAAATGACATCCCTGAGCAGTTTCCATTTCAACCTGATTTAGACCACGCCAAAGGCAAAACCAATTCTGGAGCTCAACATCAAAGTTAAAGCTAACTTCAATAGCTTTCTAGAAAGTATTTACTTGGCCTACGATCTGTCCTGTTTCAAATGTTATGAGATGTTAAAATTGACAGAATTTCTTGAGAAAATTGGACAGCACCTCCCTGCTTGAGGCACTGATTTGATCCAAGAATTCCAGTTAATTATACACCAAATTTGACAAAACTTTCTGTTACATAGTGGTAACCCATCTCATGAAATTTTCATAACTACATCATTTTATATTGTTGGATTTTTATGCAGGAAGTTATGCTCAATTTACAGAGAGTTACAGAGAGTATTTGCTCTGCCCTTTTTCCTGGACAGTTTCAACTCTACTGCATTTTTCGACTGGTTAAGGGATGAAACACCACCAGACATCAATATAAAAGTTGTAAAGCTCTTCCATAGATTTTCAGAAATGTATCACATGACCCCAACCTGGAAAAACTCAACCTCTAACCTCTGATTAACTTCAGCCTTATTTCAGCTGAAAACAGGGGACTCTGTCCTTCGTATCCTATAAGTTGAAAATTTGTTAACTTTGAACATCCTTATTAAGGGATGAAGTTATATCAAGGTTTTAGTGCTCTGGATTAAAACCTTAAAGTTTTACAATGGAGTTGCCCATTTAGTGGGGTGTGACGTCGATGTGTCACCAGTTCATGTTGGTACTATGTTCCTCACAAAGAAAAACGTATACCGGACTTAGCCGGCTTCGTTAGTTCAGTGGCACTAACGTCTCTCACACACGGATGCCACTCGTCTACCGATTCGTGGTAAAACTACCTGCAGATAAACCACTCAATCGTCAGGTCTGGCTGCACACCGAACCCGGTCCCAATACAGTTCATACAACCGTCCGTCATCACTGGCACGGTTGTTCTCAAGCCAAACACGTCTTGAGCTACGTGTTCACCTTACTAACCACGTGACGGGGTCTCCCAAACTTGCCCCTAGCACCCCAGGGAAGGGCGTTGCTCGAATATCCCAAATGACATGAAGAGTCATAGACAATATTAAAGCGGGCCGGTTTACCTGCCACCGTGAGGCTCCACCCTTCAGCTTGTGCGCACTGGTGGACAACGCTTACATGCAGCCCCCAAGACATATGACGTCCCGAGATGCATGATTTTCTGACATAAGAAAATAGGTTAGTATTGCCACTTTCTATACACTAACAACATCCTTATATGGGCTACTAACTTGTTCCTCACCGGGTTTTTGAAAAAGATGACATTTTTATTGCGTTAAACCTCAAGCGAGCTCTGATACCATGCTGCGAGGGCCTCACGGCCTTGTCGAGCCAGGATCACGCTGAGGGGTGCTGCGTTGCACAACACCGGATAACACACATAAAATGGTACAAAGCGGAAGCAAAGTTTTATTACATAAACGAGTTTATGAACATTTTTACAACAAAGCTTCAAACACAAGCAGTGAGCATGATGGCTCAGCAAGTCTGACCAGTCTCTCCTATACATGAAACTTCTACATGAGGGATTCAGGGTACATGAGGTAAATAAGTTGCAACAGGCCCGCACATGGCTCGGTCCTCAATCGACACAAGCGGAGCTATGGCACCCAGGCCCCAACGTCCTGCTGCCCTTACTCTCCGCTCGGTCTCATTTTTTTATTGCCATGTGTTTCATTCGCTACCTTTACCCGAGTAGTTCCTACACTAACTTAGCATTCCAGTAGCTAATCGAGGTTTACAAACCTAAGCCCAATCCAGGGTTTTCTTGGCTATGCATTTGGGTTTTCAATCAAGACGCTAATGCAAAATTAAAGTGGGTGCTCAAAGTAAGTTCTCAAAACAGTAAAATTTATAAAAAGGCTAATGCAAACCGGAGCTTGCCTTGCTGCTGTTGATCGTAGGCTAGCTGTTCCTCGGGAGTGATGAAGTCTAAGACTTTGGGCTCGTCCTCAACCTTAGCGACTAATGAGATAAATACATATATGTATCAATTTGAGTGCATTTGAATTGAAGTTGAATTTGTGAAGACTATAAGTCTTGCTAGACAGGCCCAATGACTCTAAAATGTTTACTGTGGTTTGGATACAACCTAATCAGAGACTTTGCCAAGTTTCATTTGCAGCAAAGCTCATTTGAGCTCTCCACAAATAATTGTGTACATGGCCTTAATTGGAGCTCTTAGGGTATTCTAGGGATATTCATGGAGCAAGTCATGACTTACTGAAAACTAGATTTTCAGAGGGTTATAATGGAGTTGGTTTCACCTAATTTGAATACTCCTAGCCAAAGATATGAGCTAAACAATTTCAGGGAAAATCTTAAAATGTTTTATGACATTTTCAATTTTCTCTGTAACAGTTTTATTAATCACACCATTAGGTGGATAAAATGAGCTCAAATGTATCTGAAATTTTTGTGGTAGCTCAGGTATATTATGGTGAACATCCTGGCCAAATTTCAGAATTTTACTCCAAAGGGTTCTCCAGTAAAAATTCTAAGCAATTTAAATTTTGAAGAATTAATTCTGGAGAAATAAGCATTTTCATAAAGTGAAAATTGATTTGTTGGAAATTAATTAGAGAGCTGAATACAACAAAATTTGGTTCACTCGATTTGGAGTTTCCTAACCAAAGTTATATGGGTTTGAAGTTTGAACTAAATCTGAAAATCAGGGAAAATTTTAAATCGCTGCGCGTGGGACCGGGGCTACGTTTCAGTTTCTCAGCGGCTGATACAGGGGGCTACGGAGTATTTCACACACAGCCACATCAGATCCAGTGCCACATCTGATCCCCGGTTTAAATATCCGGCCGCTGACATGTGGGACCAGAGGCTTCTTCAACCTCCCGCCGTCCCGCGCTTGGCCGCCAGCCTCCTCGCCGGAGGGGCTTTGTCGTGTGCCAAACTCCAAAATTTTCGCCGCCTCTGCCTAATCCCACACGGGGAACACGGTGCTGGACTTAGCTCGACACGACGATTACCGGAACATGGCCGGCGATGAGCGGTGGCTTCGGAAGAACTTCGGTCGTGTCGCCAAGGCTTCCTAGCACCCCAAACGATCGAGCAAAAGGCTGAAGAGCATCAGTGCACCCTGGGGATGGTCGACATGAACTCAAAGGAGCTCGGAAAAGCCCGCAACTAGGATGTCACCGTACGACCTAGGTCGGACACCGGAAATCCTAGCAAAACTCGAAGAACAGTGGCTACACCCAACGGTTCTTCGAAGTTTCGGATCCTATAGACTCGCACGGATGTCTAGAATTAGTTCTCTATGTTAGGTTATGAGTGGTGCGGTGTGTATCACGAATTTTGCGAATCGGTCCGGCTGTCTCTTTTGTACACCGGCGCAAAATCGTAAAATTCCGGCGTCGGCAGCTCATGTCACGCCGCCGGAGCTTGCGGTAATGAACGAGGGATCGATGGGGAACCTCTTTGCTGTTCACAGCTCGGAGAAAGGTGGGCTGTGGTAGCTGGAAGAGTTGTTCCCGTGATGGCGGCTTGGGTTGATCTGAGGAAGAAAGAATGGCACGGTGGAGCTTTAGGAGGGTCGGTCACGGTCTGGAACCGGTGCGAGAACGTCAAGTGAAACTTGGCGAACTTGGTTGCGGTCTCAGATCGCCGTGACAACCACGGGTTTGGCTGGGCGACGGTGGAACCGAGAGATCGGAAGAGCGGCGAGGTGTATCAAAGTTTCTGTGCGGGAGGGCGTCGGAACCGCGGTGAGATGAAGCTGGGACTGTGCGGGCGTGAGGATAAGAGGGTAGTGAGGCGGTTCGGTGACCAGAGGCGGCAACCAGCTGCTGTCCTCGCCGTTTCTTGCCGTGGCACCCGCTCTGTCAAGCGCAAGAAACCGAGCTCAGTGGTTTCACTCGGTTCGATCACTGGTTAGGCTGACAAGAGGGCCCCACTTCCATTTTAACCTCTGAAATTAACTTTCTCCCACTGCTCTAAACAGTAGTTCCACTATTACCCTTTGAAATTTGAATTAACTACCAAATGCCCATTTGAACTTGATAGAATTCAAATTGTGAAGTGTTTGAATACATTTACAGCACATATGCAGTTTGAAATTCAAATTGAATTTGAATTTGCTAAAATTGGCTCATGTCAAGATCAATCCAAATGGAGTAAAAATTGGTGTGTGAGCTCACAAAAATGTGCTTAGTTTGAATATGCCTCCCACTTTTGAATTCATGGGATGAAAGGAGTTTGAATTTGAATTTGAGTTCAAACTAGGATCTTTGTAGTTATACCCAAAAATACCTCAAAAAGGTTTTAGATTTGGGTGAAATTTTAGCAAGGTGTCGGAGTTTTTCATATGCTCAGCCCCTATATGATGCATGTCGGAAATACCACTTTTGAATTTTGTGAGTTCATCCTCTAATGACCATATTGATTGTGGTTACTTGCTCTTCAAATGTGTTCATAAGTTTTCCTCAAATGAGGTGTGTGAGGTGTGATGAACACTTTGGATGTGTGCAAAAACTTATGCCCTTACATGGGTGCTATGAGGAGGAGGCTCCCGAGGAGGAGACGGACCCCCAAGAGGGAAACACCGTCGAGTGGGAGTTGTGCACGCCGCCGTGTTAGTGTCCGTGTGTGCTAGTGGGAACACGTTCACGGGCTGAACGTGAACTCTTTTGCTTAGTCTACGCCCATGAGTGTAGACTTGACGTATTTTGTTGTAAACATGTTCATAAATTCTTTTATGTAATAAATTTTTTGCTTTCGCTTTGTACCTTTTTGTGTGGTATCCGGTGCTGTGGAACACAGCACCAGTCAGCGTTATCCGGGCTAGTCGAGACCATCAGGGCCTTGCAGAGTGGTATCAGAGCTCTGTTGAGGTTTAATGCACTTAAAAAAGGTTAAATTCTCAAAAACTCGGTGAGGAACGAGTTAGTAGCACATATAAGGATGTTATTAGTGTATAGCAAGTGGCAACCCTAACCTAATTGCTTATGTCGGAAAATCATGCATCGCGGGATGTCATATGTCTTGGGGGTGCATGTAAGCGCTGTCCACCAGTGCGCACAAGGTTATGGGTGGAGCCTCACGGGTGGCAGGTAACACGGCCAGCTTTAGTATCCTCTATGACTCTTCATGTCCTTTGGGTTATTTGAGCAACACCCTTCCCTGGCATGCTACGGGCAAGTATGGGAGACCCCATCACGTGGTTAGTAATGTGAACACGTAGCTCAAGGCGTGCTTGGCTTGAGAACAACCGTAAGAGTGATGACGGACGGTTGTATGAAACTGTATTGGGACCAGGTTCAGTGTGCAGACGAACCTGATGATTGTGTGGTTTAATTGCAGTTAGTCTAACAACAGATTGGTAGACGAATAGCATACCTGTGCGAGAGACGTTTAGTGCCACTGAATTAACGAAGTCGGCTAAGTACGGTATAGATTTTCTTTGTGAGGAACATTGTACCGGCATGATTGTGGTGACGCTTCGATGTCACACCCCACTAAATGATCAACCTCATTGTAAAACTTGATGGTTTTAATCCATAGCATTAAAAATTTTATTTAACTCCTTCCCTTAATCAGGATGTTCAAAGTAAGCAAGTTTTCAACTTATAGGATATTAAGGATAGAGTCCACTGTTTTCAGCTGAAACAATGCTGAAGTTATACAGAGGTTAGAGGTTGTAAAGGTCCCAAAATATGAATACAACGAATCTCTTGTTTGCACAAAGTTGGTTTCATATGTATGTAAAATGGGACTTGTTAAAACTTTTTCCACATGTCATAACACACATGAGAGTTTTCTTCACACAAGTTCAAACATTTATTTGAAGACTTGGAACCCAAGAGGATCTAAAACCAAAGTGGGAAGTTCCCATACATGTGAGAAAGCCAAAATCAGATTTTGAGAACAAATTGTTCCACTCAAAAATTCAAATGAGAGGAACACAATGATTTTCAAAATGCTATGTTAAAAATCCCATTTGCAGCAGCCAAATCAAAGATCAAGTTTCATGTTTGAATTCCTTAGATCCAAATTAGGGGGTTGGCAAAGTCTCATGAATTTTTGGAAGATATTTGCTAACCATTTTCCAAATGGACTTAAATTTACAATGAATTCAAATATGCATTTCAATTTGGAGGGAATTTGTCCAACTATCCAAGTGCAGCTCAGTTTTCAACTTTCAAACATTTGGAATGATCATTTGCCAAACTGTGGAGATCTTTTTGCAGGAAAGTTGAGTGGACCCCACCTGTCATTGGGGAGGTTAAAAATTGCAAAACATCTTCAAATCTTCAGTCCTAAGTCTTCCACTCGACAAAACAAAGCCTTCACCGAGTGCCACCGCGGGAGCAGCTCCGAGCCACCTCCTCGTGCATGTTCCTCGTGCTGGCAACTGGGCAGCAGTTCACCCCCCTCCTCAACGTGATCTACTCCCCATACAGCTTACCCAAACGCCCTTTTGCCACCTCCTCCGCACGAACGGCACCCAACAGAGCTCTCACCGGCGCCGCTCCTCAAATTTTCCACCGCACACCGGCGCCCGCTCAGCCTTTGCTCGAGCCACCAACACAAAAAGGAAGCACCTACATGTGTGTGAGTTGTCCCCTGCTCAGCACCGATGCTCGGGGTTTCTGTTGGCCGTAAATTGAAGAACAACGAGGAGCACCGAGTTGCAAACGGCGGAACCACAACCGGCTCACCGCGGGCAGCAGGCCACGACCGTTTTCACCATCCCTTCTCAACACGAAAAAGGTGCGCCATACTCCCTAGCTCGTGTAGATGAAAACCGTATAGCGATTGATCAACCGGGTGAGGAGAATTTCTAGGTTTTCCGAAACATAGTGTATTCGGGTAGAGCTCGGTCTACCCCGAAATTCATGTTACTCGGTTAGCTACTGGCCGAGCCAACTTGCAAGCACCTTCCTCACATCCTAGCACTCCTCCTCGACCAAGAATCGAGCTAAATGATCCAGAAACGATCGTGTTCTTGCTGTTTTTCGGGCCGCCATGGAAAAACATCTCGGGTCACCGTGGAGCTCGATGTTGCTGGCCTTTTCACGAGGTTTGGCGGCCATTTTTGACACCCTCAAGCTCCCACGGTGCTCTCCGATCAATTCCCGACCGTTTTGATCCGGTGATGCAAATTTCCGACCACGCCTGAACCCTAACGGCCACTGCCGCCGTCGGGCACCCTGTTCCAGTGATCTACGGCCGCCGGCGACACCATAGATGGGTTCAGCGCCACAAATTAAGGGAGGGCAGCGAGTTTGAGGTCGGGGGATAGCCGGGAAGGCTGTTCCGGTGACACTCGCCGGAGGGCGACGCCGCAGCCTCTGTGTGGCGCGAGGAAGAAGACGATCTGCCGGGTGGGACCCACTAGCTGGCGTTTAAACATTTTAGGATTTCCAGTTTTCAGTTCAACATTTGAAGAGCAACAACTTGGTGTAGGAATGTCCAAAATTTTGAAACAAAATTTGTTGGATTCCTCTCAGAGAGTACTATCCAGGGGTGCAGCCCAATGTTTATTAAAAATACCTGGATTTGGCTCATTAATTCATATAAGGAAAATTTTATAGGAATTTTTCCAGGAGTTCTGTGTATCGGAAAATTCCCAAATTTTGGAAGGCGATTCTTCAAGAAACACTTGAACTCCAGAAAAAAAATTCAGAGGCATTGGACCTCATTTGCTTGGCCAAATGTGGTATTAATTCCTTATGTCTCTGAAAATTGGAAAAATAGAACAGAGCTCATTTTCAGATTTTTCCCAATTCTTGTAAATGTCATATCTTGGTATAGGAACCTCCAAATTTAGTGATTCGAATCAGGTTGGATTCATATTGAATAGATCTATCCAAATATGCAACCCAATTTGTATGAAACGCAATATTTAATTCTGGAAAATTCTTTAAAGCTTTTCAGCAAAAGAATTTTAGAGGGAGTTTGGTTCATCAAAAAATCATCAAATTTTGCCAGAATATTCTTTAGGATATTAGAGGATAACTGTCGAAGTTTCGGCCCATTTGGAGTTTATTTGATTAGGTGAATTCAGATTTGAAGTTACTGTGTTGAATTGAATACAGAAACATTTTCAGAGAATTTCCAAAACTTGGAAATTCAGTTCTGGGTAAGTCTTAGCTCCGAAAATCCTAGGAAAATTCATGCATGCTCCCTGAGCTATGTTTGAAAGTGTAGTTCACTTGAATTTGCATGAAGGTGCAAGTTTATTCAGAATTAATTCCCTTTTTCCTAAATAATTAGGGAATTATTCTGAGTGATCTACTCATTGAAAATTTCTAAATTTTGGTCCAGATTAATTTCTTGTGACAAGGAACGCACCAGAAAATTTTCAACTCCATTGGAGCTTTGGATCACCACTGTGCTTTTCAACCTATTTAGATGAGTATCACACAAGTGATGAACAACACATCTTACTTGATCATAGTGCTTAACCCCAAACCCAAACCACTAGCACCAGTGTTATTTTAAATTCTTAAACAGAGTTCCAGTTTTTAAACTTGTCATTAGAATTTGTTAGCAAAATCTTTTCAATTAAATCCATATGCATATTCATTACGTGTAGCATCTACATGAAGAAGTTGAAGCAATTAGAGTGGAGATCAAAGAAGAAGGGAAGCGAGTGATCAAGACTCAAGTGGTCTTCACTAACTGAACTTCATATATATATAAGTCCCCTGCAAAACAAAGGCAAGCCCCGGTTTGCATCAAAACTTACAAGTTTTTATTTGTATTCACTTTATATCGTCTAGCATTTTGTTTACTGCATTAAGTCTAGGTGGTATGACTCTCCAAATGCATGACCCAGAAAACCTGGAGTAAAATGTAGAATAGGTTATCAATAAGATTATAACTGCTGATCTCAAATTAACAAAAGTGGATTAAAAGAGGCATAACTCGAGTAGGCAGTTTCCTACCCGTGAACCGGGATTAAGGGGGATCAATTGGAAGAGTTGGGAATTGATCCTCATAGTTTGGAATGGAGACCGGGCAGTGGATGGAAGGCTCAAGGATGTGGTCCTGTGAACCTAGTCTATGTCTGAGTCGATTAAGGCCCGTTCTTGTGTGCGGCCCCGCTGGACAAGTTTGAGATGTGTACCGGATGAATACTGGCTATATGGGACCAGCAAACCGATGTAACATGTTAACCTGGGTGTCGAGGCATACCTCACCGTCTGATGCAGATGCTAAAAGGATAGAGAAGTCGGCTCTACGAGGGTTTGCCGTAGTGAGACTTAATCAGCCGGTGGGACCGGTTCGACATTTTCGTGTCATGTGAAAGGTTGCCACGTACGACGTCACTGATGGTTGATGTGTGCAACGTCGAGTACGGGCGTACGTGTCATGTCAGCCGGGTGGTTTTTATTGCAATCACCGTCGCTCGCGGTAGTGAGCATACTTGTACACTGAGTCATGATGTAGTAATAAACTGGGAAAATCTTAATAATGCTTCGTGAGTAACCCTCATAATGGAGATGAGGAATGATCAATACTTTCACTAAATTTATTTTCCACCATGGGATAGTAGCGTCGAGGCAAAGCTTTTCTTGTTTGGTTGTGGAGTCTCGATTTTGTTGGCGCAAGGTCTGTATGGGTCTAGGGTAGCTCATTAAAGTTATTTTCACCTCGGGCAAGTGACATTGAGATGAAGCGTTTCTTGTTTGATTGTGGAGTCTCGATGTAAATTGGGTGAGGGCTATAAAAGTTGCTTAAAACTTGAAGTAAGGATTCTCCTTTAGCTCAAGTTTATCCTTTGTGCAAACTTCTATATTCAGCCCTCTATTTTCAACATGTAGAATTTCATGACTAGGGTGATGGTTAAGTCTTGCTGAGCTTCGTGCTCACATATACCGCATAAGTTGTTTTGCAGGTAATAACTGTACGCTGATATGTACGGGTCTCCGATGAGACTCGGAACTCGCCGAGTGGTGAACTCATGGCAACCCCTGCCGCTGCTATTGTGATAGTGTTGCTAGCGAGAAGGGTCCGCGGGCTGGACACCTTCTCTGTTGCTTAGCATAGGTATGAGATGTGAGTTGTAATAGTCTTCCGCTGTAGATTATTTTGAGAAGTATTTGTAAAATTTACACTTTGTAAGCTTCTGCTTGATTTATGTAATATGATGCTTTATTATGTGTGATGTTGGGTGCCGCATCGCACGGCACCACCCAATGTAATTCCCGGGCGAGCGGCACGGCCCCGTGATCGGGACCGAGCACTCACAGCATGGTATCAGAGCTGCATTGGTAATAGTGCACGGAATAAGGATCGTATTATGACAAAAACTTAGGATACGGTGAGGAAACGGTATTAGGCCCATATAAGGACTATAGTAGTATAGTTACTTAAAGTGGCAGCACTAACATACTTGTTATAATTCTGAATTTTGATTATGTAACGACACACCTACGCTCAAGTAAGCATGGTAAGGAACGCCACCGAAAGCGGTTCAATTTCGGTTAGCTCCCCTGACGAGGAAAGTGGTTCAGGGATAGGTCTCACAGCTTGGTGTCAGACGTCAATATGAAACTCTTGGACTCTTCATGTTCTTGAGTTCATATGAAACGCTGATCCCTAGCGTGCATTAGGCAAGGAAGTGGAGACCCCATCGTGTGGTCAGTAACGCGATAGTGTGTTCTTCTGGAAATAGCCTAGAAAGACATACGCAGCGCTTGCCATCGGCGTGCCCTACAGGGCAGTAGGTGGTATATGTTGGGTTGATACAGTTCCCAACCGTGACGACCCGTTCGCGCTCTACTCGGGTTCCCCGTCGTGTGGTGTAAAAACACGATCATGTACCTTGAGACGTGGCTTGACTCAAGGATGGCCCGTATGGAAATGATACGGGGCGTATGTTTTTAGTATGATATGGAACTGCCTAAAATGAGTAAACCTATGTGTGCATCATCATTGAGTGATCTTCTGCAGGTATTAACCACGTACATACCCCGTGTAGTACACGTGTGCGAGAGACCGTTTAGTGCCACAATTGAGACGTATATGCCGGTATAATCCGGTTAGAATTTTGTTTTTTGTGAGGAATGTAATACCGACATTGTTCTTACGGTGCATCGACACCGTACTACATGTAATAATCCTATTTCCAATGAAGAAATGATTCATGAGCTAACTTTCAATTAAAAATGGAAGTTTGAAACAAATATTGGTTACTGAACTCTTATTTTGAGCTAAGATTCAAATGAGAGAAGGTCAAGGTTTCAAAGATTTCAAAATCAGAGTGCTCTATTTCTTACAGGAATTCTTGCTGGACTTTAACAGAGCATAACTCTGAGTATATTTAACCAATTAAGGTGTATGATACAGTTCTGGAAAGATTTTCAAGTTCTTTACAACTTCTTTGTAGACCTCCAGACCAAAGTCACACGTTAAGTTGGTGAAAAGTCCAGTTGACGGCAAACTGTTCAGAACCAGGACCGCAGAAAAAAACTCTCTGGACCTTTCTGTTTTTAAGCCATTACTTGCTGTAGAAAAATCCCTAAGGAGCCTATGATACACCTTTGGAAAGGTTATGAGATATGAAACATTGTTGTAGTTCAAAGTTGGTTCAGATTCATATTGTATCTGTGTATCCGACTGTGATAAAGTCAGCCACATAGAAAGGAGATGCTGGCAAATTTTGTCCAGAAATTCTGTCAACTTTGAGCAATCATAACTTTTGATTCAGAAGTGGTATGGAGGCATTTGAATACTCGTTGGAAAGATATTGAAGTTAACTTTAACTTTGGTATTCAACTTGAGTATGAAAATGTTTCTAAACGGATCAAAATATGGGTTAGGACAGAAGAGTCTGTTCTGCACAGCAAAGAGAACGGTTGAAGGAGCAACTAAGGGAAACCATGAGCAAATGTGTTATACAACCAAGCTCATGACCTTGGGGTTGCTCTGCGCTGTATAGTAGGAAGAAGGACGAAACACTACGACTTAGTGTTGATTTTCGTCCGCTTAACACTGTGACAATCAAGAACAAGTACTGGTTACCACAGATCGACCTATCGTTTGATCAGTTGGTCAAAGCAAAGATCTTTTCCAAAATGGACTTAGGATCAGGGTACCATCAGATTGAGATAAGGGCTGAGGCTATTCTGAAGACAGTTTTTCGACGAGGTACGGAGTTTATGAGTACCTGTCAAATTCCTTGGCCTTACCAACACTCCAGCTCAGTTCATGTACTTAAGGAACTTGGTATTCATGCCGGGGCTGGACATGTTTGTTGTGGTCTTCATGGACGACCTACTGGTTTATTCCAAGTCAGAGGAAGAACACGAGAAGCACCTGCGTATAGTCTTGCAACGGCTGCGGGATCACAAGCTATACGCGAAATTCAGCAAGTGCGAATTCTAGATATCACAAGTACTTTGTCTCGGGCATATCATCTCAGCAAAGGGCATCGCTGTAGACCCGAGTAATATCGCACAAGTGCTGCATTGGAAGTCCCCGCGGTCTATTAACGAGGTACGGAAGAATTTCTCGGACTCGCGGGATATTATCGGAGGTTCGTTCTGAACTTCTCGAAGATTGCCAAGCCTATGGCTGCTGTAGAAGACTACCAAAGATGTTTGGAGTCCAGCATGTAAAGCAGCATTCAAGGCATTAGTGAAACACCTAACATTAGCACCGGTTTTGGCGCAGCCAAACACCACAAGATCGTTCGTTGTGTACTGCGATGCATACGGCTTTGAGCTAGGATGTGTGCTGATGCAAAACCAAAGGGTGGTCGTGTATGGGTCACGGCAACTCAGGAATCATGAGCAACACTATCCGACTCATGACTTAGGACTCACTGCCGTGGTACTCGCACTCAAAATATAGAGGCACTACCTACTCGGTAACCTCGTGCATTTATATATCGACCAAAAGAGCCTCAAGTACATATTCACTCAGAAGGAGTGTAACATGAGGCAGCAAAGATGGTTGGAGTTGATAAAGTATTACGAAATAGAGATCCATTATCACCCCGGCAAGGTTAACGTAGGCGAATGCGGGAGTCGCAAGTCACACGTTCAAAATCCAACCATCACCCCGTTGGAAGAGAGCGAGCCACCATTATGTATGGTTCACCCTAGGGCTCTCTACAATTTAGCTTTTATCCCCACCATTCATGAAGGAAGGATGGCAGCCCAGAAACATGAAAAGGGCATGTCACATTTGCGGAGATGTATAGACAGTGGGGAAACTGAAATATTTCCAGAAAGATGGAGACGGCGTCCTGCGGTTTAAGGACAGAATCGTCGTACCCCGTAACCGAGGTCGAGGAAGCAAGATTTTTGACGAGGCTCACTTGTCAAAGTTTCTATTCACCCCGATTCGTCGGTCCGTTCCAGGTTTTCGGAAAGATGTGGGTCAGTTGCACACCGGCTGGAATTACCAGTGATATTCACCGGTGTGTATGACATATTCCACATTTCTCAGCTGAGGAAGTTCCTCAAGTGTTCAACCACCATTCAGCTTGAAAATACCGGGGAACTGAAACCAGATCTCACACCTCAGGATGGACTGGTTCAGATCATCGACATAACGGGCCGAACCACACGCGGCCGTATGTTGTGGTTCTATAAAGTTTTAGGGAGTGGTTACTCCAAGGTTGAAGCAACATGGGAGAGTGAAGGATTTTCTTCGCGCCAAATCATCCCGACTTTGGACGTTGCACAACCTATAATTTTTCACCATCCTCCCTCTCATTTTTACCTTATAATCTCAGGACGAGATTCTTTTAAGGGGGGAGGAATGTAAAGGTCCCAAAATATGAATACAACGAAACTCTTGTTTGCACAAAGTTGGTTTCATATGTATGTAAAATGGGACTAGTTAAAACTTTTTCCACATGTGATAACTCACATGAGAGTTTTCTTCACACAAGTTCAAACATTTATTTGAAGACTTGGAACCCAAGAGGGATCTAAAACCGAATTGGGAAGTTCCCATATGTGTGAGAAAGCCAAAGTCAGATTTTGAGAACAAATTGTTCCACTCAAAAATTCAAATGAGAGGAACACAATGATTTTCAAACTGTTGTGTTAAAAATCCAATTTGCAGCAGCCAAATCAAAGATCAGGTTTCATGTTTGAATTCCTTAGGTCCAAATTAGGGGGTAGACAAAGTCTCATTAATTTTTGGATGATATTTGCTAACCATTTTCCAAATGGATTAAATTTACAATGAATTCAAATTTGCATTTCAATTTGGAGAGAATTTGTCCAACTATCCAAGTGCAGCTCGGTTTTCAACTTTCAAACATTTGGATTGATCATTTGCCAAACTGTGGAGATCTTTTTGCAGGAAAGTTGAGTGGACCCCACCTGTCATTGGGGAGGTTAAAAATTGCAAAAGATCTTCAAATCTTCAGTCCTAAGTCTTCCACTCGACAAAACAGAGCCCTCACCGAGTGCCACCGCGGGAGCAGCTCCGAGCCACCTCCTCGTGCATGTTCCTCGCACTGGCAACTGGGCAGCAGTTCACCCCTCCTCCTCAATGTGATCTACTCCCCATACAGCTGACCCAAACGCCCTTTTGCCTCCTCCTCCGCACAAACGGCACCCAACAGAGCTCTCACCGGCGCTGCTCCTCAAATTTTCCACCGCACACCGGCGCCCGCTCAGCCTTTGCTCGAGCCACCAACGCAAAAAGGAAGCGCCTACATGTGTGTGAGTTGTTCCCCTGCTCAGCACCAATGCTCGGGGTTTCTGTTGGCCGTAAATTGAAGATCAACGAGGAGCACCGAGGTGCAAACGGCGGAACCACAACCGGCTCAACGTGGGCAGCACGCTACGACCGTTTTCACCATCCCTCCTGAACACGAAAAAGGTGCGTCATACTCCCTAGCTCGTGTAGCTGCAAACTGTTTAGCGATTGATCAACCGGATGAGGAGAATTTCCAGGTTTTCCGAAACATAGTGTATTTGGGTAGAGCTCGGTCTACCCCGAAATTCATGTTACTTGGTTAGCTACTGGCCGAGCCAACTTGCAAGCACCTTCCTCACATCCTAGCGCTCCTCCTCGACCAAGAATCGAGCTAAATGATCCAGAAACGACCGTGTTCTTGCTGTTTTTTGGGCCACCATGGAAAAACATCTCGGGTCACCGTGGAGCTCGATGTTGCCGGCCTTTTCACGAGGTTTGGCAGCCATTTTTGACACCCACAAGCTCCCACGGTGCTCTCAGATCAATTCCTGACCGTTGATGCGGTGTAGCAGATTTCCGACCACGCCGGAACCCTAACGGCCACTGCCGCCGTCGGGCACCCTGTTCCGGTGATCTACGGGGCGCCGGCGACACCATAGATGGGTTCAGCGCCACAAATTAAGAGAGGGCGGCGAGTTTGAGGTCGGGGGATGGCCGGGAAGGCTGTTCTGGTGATGCTCGCCGGAGGGCGCCGCCGCGGCCTCTGTTTGGCGCGAGGAAGAAGACGATCTGCCAGGTGGGACCCACTAGCGGCGTTTAAACATTTCAGGATTTCCAGTTTTCATTTCAACCTTTGAAGAGCCACAACTTGGTGTAGGAATGTCCAAAAATTGTGAAACAAAATTTGTTGGATTCCTCTCAGAGAGTACTATCAAGGGGTTCAGCCCAATGTTTATTAAAATACCTGGATTTGGCTCATTAATTCATATAAGGAAAATTTTGTAGGAATTTTTCCAGGAGTTCTGTGTATTTGAAAATTCCCACATTTGGGAAGGAGATTCTTCCAAAAACACTTGAACTCCAGTAAAAATTTCAGAGGCACTGGACTTCATTTGCTTGGCCAAATGTGGTATTAATTCCTTATGTCTCTGAAAATTGGAAAAATAGAACAGAGCTCTTTTTCAGATTTTCCCAATTCTTGTAAATGTTATATCTTTGTATAGGAACCTCCAAATTTAGTGATTCAAATTGAGTTGGTTTCATATTAAATAGATCTATCCAAATATGCAACCCAATTTCTGTGAAACTCATTATTTAATTCTGTAAAAAATTTTAAAGCTTTTCAGCAAAAGAATTTTAGAGGGAGTTTGGTTCATCCAAAAATCCTCAAATTTTGCCAGAATATTCTTTAGGGTATTAGTGGACTCCTGTAAAAGGTTCAGCTCATTTGGAGTTGATTTGTTTAGGTGAATTCAGATTTGAAGTTACTGTGTTCAATTGAATACAGAAACATTTTCAGAGAATTTCCAAAACTTGGAAATCAGTTCTGGGTAAGTCTTAGCTCCAAAAATCCTAGGAAAGTTCATGCATGCTCCTTGAGCTATTGAAAGTGTAGTTCAGTTGAATTTGCATGAAGGTGCAAGTTTATTCAGAATTAATTCCCTTTTTCCTAAATGCTTAGGGAATTGTTCTGAGTGATCTATTCATTGAAAATTTCTAAATTTTGGTCCAGATTAATTTCTTGTGACAAGGAACTCATCAGAAAATTTTCAGCTCCATTGGAGCTCTGGATCACCACTGTGCTTTTCAACCTATTTAAATGAGTATCACACAAGTGATGAACAACACATCTTACTTGATCATAGTGCTTAACCCCAAACCCAAACCACTAGCACCATTGTTATTTTAATTCTTAAACATAGTTCCAGTTTTTAAACTTGTCATTAGAATTTGTTAGCAAAATCTTTTCAATTAAATCCATATGCATATTCATTACGTGTAGCATCTACGTGAAGAAGTTGAAGCAATAAGAGTGGAGATCAAAGAAGAAGGGAAGCGAGTGACCAAGCCTCAAGTGGTCTTCACTAACTGAACTTCATATATATATAAGTCCCCTGCAAAACAAAAGCAAGCCCCGGTTTGCATCAAAACATACAAGTTTTTATTTGTATTCACTTTATATCGTCTAGCATTTTGTTTATTGCATTAAGTATAGGTGGTATGACACTCCAAATGCATGACCCAGAAAACCCTGGAGTAAAATGTAGAATAGGTTATCAATTGATTATAACTGCTGATCTCAAATTTACAAAAGTGGATTAAAAGAGGCATAACTTGAGTAGGCAGTTTCCTACTCGTGAACCGGGATTAAGGGGGATCAATCGGAAGAGATGGGAATTGATCCTCATAGTTTGGAATGGAGACCGGGCAGTAGATTGAAGGTTCAAGGACGTGGTCCTGTGAACCTAGTCTATGTCTGAGTCGATTAAGGCCCATTCTCGTGTGCGGCCCCGCTGGACAAGTTTGAGATGTGTACCGGATGAATACTGGCTATATGGGACCCAGGAAACCGATGTAACATGTTAACCTGGGTGTCGAGGCATACCTTGCCGTCTGATGCAGATGCTGAAAGGATAGAGAAGTCGGCTCTACGAGGGTTTGCCGTAGTGAGACTTAATCCCAGTCGGTGGTACCGGTTCGACATTTGGGTGTCGTGTGAAAGGTTGCCACGTACGACGTCACTGATGGTTGCTTTGTACAACGTCGAGTACGGGCGTACATGTCGTGTCAGCCAGGTGTTTTTTATTGCAATCACCATCACTCGCGGTAGTGAGCATACTTGTACACTGAGTCGTGACGTAGTAATAAACTGGAAAAATCTTAATAATGCTTCATGAGTAATCCTCATAATGGAGATGAGGAATGATCAACACTTTCACTAAATTTTTTTTCCACCATGGGCTAGTAGGGTCGAGGCAAAGCGTTTCTTGTTTGATTGTGGAGTCTCGACGTTGTTGGCGCAAGGTTTGTATGGGTCTAGGGTAGCTCATTAAAGTTATTTTCACCTCGGGCAAGTGACATTGAGATGAAAAGTTTCTTGTTTGATTGTGGAGTCTCGATGTAAATTGTGTGAGGGCTATAAAATTTGCTTAAAACTTGAAGTAAGGATTCACCTTTAGCTCAAGTTCACCCTTTGTGCAAACTTCTATATTCAGCCCTCTATTTTCAGCATGTAGAGTTTCATGACTAGGGTGACGGTTAAGTCTTGCTGAGCTTCGTGCTCACAGATACTGCATAAGTTGTTTTGCAGGTAATAACTGTACGCTGATATGTACGGGTGTCCAATGAGACTCGGAACTCGCCGAGTGGTGAACTCATGGCAACTCCTGCCGCTGCTATTGTGATAGTGTTGCTAGAGAGAAAGGTCCGCGGGCTGGACACCTTGTCTGTTGCTTAGCATAGGTATGAGACGTGAATTATAATAGTCTTCCGCTGTAGATTATTTTGAGAAGTATTTGTAAAATTTACACTTTGTAAGCTTCCACTTGATTTATGTAATATGATGCTTTATTATGTGTGCTGTTGGGTGCTGCATCGCACAGCACCACCCAATGCGATTCCCGGGCGAGCGGCACAGCCCCGTGATCGGGACCGGGCCCTCACAGAGGTCGAGTGCTTTCGATGTTGGGGTCGTATGATACATTTCTGGGAAGCTTTGGAAGAGCTTTACAACTTTTCTATTGATGTCCAGAGGTGTTTTGTAAAAGTCCCAAAAATGCAAAGTTAATAAAGTGAATTTTAATTCTCCTTTGTGTTTGGAATGTATGAAAATGGGACTTACAAAAACATTTTTTACACATGATGATGCACATGGCTGTCCAACCAAATGAGCTCTCACGTTCATTTGAAATGTGTTAACCCAGGGTTGGATTAACAACATGTGTAAAGTTCTCGTGTGTAAGAGGGAGTCAAAACTTCAGATTTGAACTCATAACATTGAAGTCGAGGAAATTCATGGTGGCCACATCCTGATTTCAGGGTGGGCTAAAAAGGAGTTAAATATGACCATTTCCAAATGTGAGCTGAATTCAAATTGAAAGTGAACTTCACACTGAATTCAGTTTATTCAAACTTCATCCCACGTTTAAACCCCCAAAATATCAGATTGAGGGGATTTACATGAATTAAGATCTTTTAGAAACAATTGGAAGATAAGAAGAGGAGTAGGGGGTAGACTCCACATGTCATTAGGCCGCTTTAACTTGCTCCCGAAGACTTCCTCTTTTCAGTGTCGAACACCATCCGAGCCTCCTCAGAGCGCCACAAAGGGCAGCCACCTCCAGCTTCTTGCATCGAGCTGACGACCTGCTCGTGGCTTCAACACCTCACGGCGTGATCCTACCACTCACCAACCGAGCTGCAAGCGGAGGCCACCTCGCTGCTTCAATCGAGCTGGTGACCAGCTCGTGGTATTGAGTAGTCCCGGCGTGATCTTTTTCTCGTAAAACTGCAAACCCGAGCGCTA
The DNA here is from genome assembly GCA_030760725.1 of Neostapfia colusana. Lineage (NCBI taxonomy): Eukaryota > Viridiplantae > Streptophyta > Magnoliopsida > Poales > Poaceae > Neostapfia > Neostapfia colusana. The sequence continues at coordinate 49,439,058 of JASWHV010000014.1, read as the reverse complement.
CTTCTCCCGCTCATATAAAACCTCATACATTTGAAAGTGAGGAAATATTGGAATGACAAACTTCTGATTTAGGGTGGGCTAAAAAAAGGAGTTGAATAGGAGTATTTCCAAATTCAAACTGAATTCAAATTTGAAAGGCAAATTTAAACTGAATTCAGTTAATTCAAAGTACAGCCAACTTTTAAACTTTACAAATAATCAGATTGAGGGTGATTAGCCTGGAGAAGATTTTTTGAGGGAGAAAAATCAGGTGGACCCCACTGGTCAGTTAAGTGCTTGACTTGCAACCGAAGGTTTCTGTTTCTGTTCCACTCGAATCAAGCCAAGCACTCCACGGGCGCCAGCGAGTCCAATACGGAAGCCACCTCCTGCTTCGCCTGCATCGTGCTGGAGACTGGATTGGGACTCTCCTCACCTCACGAACATGATCTTTTTCTTAACACAGCCGACGCACTCGGTTTTGCTTCTCCCTCGATCAAAAACAGAGCCATGCGCCGCCGCTCTCGGACCTCACCCCCGATCAACTTCCAGCCACTGTGGCACCTCGCTGAGCCAACAAGAGGGTACGCTGGCCTCCACTGGACGTCATCCGTACCTCCCCAGCTTGTTTCCATCGTCCTCCGGTCGGTGCCGAGTCAACTTCCCCCCCCCCCCCAGTGCAGCACGACGTCGCCATCACTGCTCCCTGCCTTCCGGCCGCTCCAACGCCTCTCCCGCACGACCAACACCTCCCTAAGGTGCGCCAAGGTGTGTAGATCATGCTACCGCAGTCCCCTTGCCCTTCCCCGTCGCCGGCTCGCCGAAATTTGGGTTTTGGCGCCAGTACACGTGAAGAACCGATCAAAACCAAAACTGCAAATTCGTCCAACGTGGTTGATCATCGGTTGTACCATTCAATCCACAGAAACTAGTGACCCTATGACCCTCCCACGTGAAAGAACGCATTAAACCAGCCATCCCACGCCCCGGGCGACAAGAATTCGCTGCCAGCAGCAAAAACGGGTCGGGCCTCCGATGACCGCCCGATTCCCGCCAATTGCTGCACTAATTAAGGTGTGTTCCATGCTCCACGATCTCTGGGGATACTTTAGGGCAACGTAGCTCGCCGGAGAAGCTTCGGACACACCAGAACGCGTCGATGCCGATCTCCCGAGCCACCCCGCCGGTGCCAACCTGTTTTCGGCCGTTTTCATGCGGGGAAACCTTGCCCGGCAGCTGCGCCACGTTCCAAGGATCGTGTATGGCGAAACCGGAGCTAATTTGGTGGAGAAATGAGGGAGAACGAGTCGCGCCATGATCTGTGCTGGTGTGCACGCGTGTTCTCTGGCGGGAGGTTGAAGAAAGACCTGACGAGTGGGCCCCACATTGAGTGCTCTGTAAATTTCAAACAGAAAGTTAGTGAAACTTGAAAAATCCATAACTTTGGGTAGAAAGCTCCAAAATTAGTGAGACAAATGTTGTTGGATTCCTAATTAGATGTGATTTGCAGAGAAACAAAGTTCCTGCTATGAAAATGCCCAGTATTTTCTGTGGAATCCTTTTTAGTAAATCCTTTAGGGATTAATTCCAGGAAGGATTCTCAATGAAAAGTTCCCAATTTTGGGCAGCCAGTGCTTTTCATAGTTCCTGATCACCAGTAAATATCTTATGATTTTTGGAGCTGATTTAGAGGGCTTAATCAGTAGATTATCTCAGGGTTCAATAAATTAGCTAAAAATCATAGAATTGATTTCCAGAAAAATGGTTCAAACTTCATACCTCCATAACTTTCTGTAGGGATGTCCAAAATTTGTGAAACAAAATTTTCTGGATTCCTCTCAGTCAGTAATTTGCAGAAATGCAAAGAAATTGATCTGAGGATCTCTGGAAATTTCTCCAAAATTCATCAAAATTAAATTTTTGGGAATTAATTCCATAAGATCCCTGTTGTGGAATTTCTTCAAATTTGGCTAGGAGGTTCCTTATGATATTAATGATCTCCAGTAAAAATTTGAGCTTCATTGGAGTTAATTTGCTAGGCTGAATTTCCTTCCAAAGTCCAGCCTTTATTTAAAAATTCAAATTTAAACAGAAACTTTTTCACAACTTCTATCCAACTTCAAAAACTCATATCTCTCTGTTGGTAGCTCCGAAAATGGTGAAACAAATATTGTTAGAACCATGGAGACCTACCCTAAGCAGATGTTCCACTGTTAGCTATGTCAAAACTCCTAATTTGGGCTCAAAATTCAGAGAAGCATTGTACCTGTAGGAATTTTGAAGACTACATTGTGCAATGACATTTCTCCAAATTTTGCTCAGATCATCCTTAGAGAGTTTAGTCTTCACTGTAAAAATTCCAAAGCCAATTAAGTATCCTAAATAGCAGTAGCTGTGAATAAAAGTTTACTTCTTATAAGTCCTTAATACTTATACATATATTTTGCTACATTTCATTTAGTGACCGAAGTTGAGGACACACTGGAGCCATTGGACGTCCTCCCACCAGAAGCTGACTTCCCATTTAACTCACAACCCGGCAAGCCCCGTTTTGCATTTAAGTACTTTTGCAAATTCTTTATTTGTATCACTTAGGTCTAGGGTGAATGCTTGCATTAGATTTAGGGTGATTGAAACCCCACTTGCATAACCTTTTAAATCCTATGAAGGGTTGGGTAGCTTATAGACCCGACGAGTAGACAAGGCCCTGCTAATATGCTGAGGATCTCGGTAGAAGTCGAGTAGTTGAAATCTACTCGCGAGGTAAGGTTTTATCACACGGTTTGGTCAGAATAGAAAATGGCTTAAGAGTGGAGAAAATGAGACCCGGCAGGGGGGAAAGGAAGCAGTGAGCGGAAGTCTCACGTGCGTAGCCCTGTTGGTGTCGATTGAACTCCCATATTGAACTAAGAGTCAATTGGGACTACAGATTCAATCTCAAAGACTTAGGAACAACCTCCCCTGTTTTGGCAGAAACTTTGCTGAACTTAAACAGGGTATAACTTAGGATTGGTTGAACCAATGGAGGTATAGGATACCATTATGGAAAGGTTTTGAAGTCCTCTATATTTTTTCTGTAGAGCTCCAGAACAGGATCTCCCTCCAATTGGATGAAAACCTCAGAGGAGTAGGTACTGTCCAGAAACAGGACAGACCAAAAATGCTCTCGGGAATTTTTTGTATTTCGACCACAATGTTCTATAGAAAAATTCCTAAGGGTCAGGTAAGACACCTTTGGAAATGGCATGATATATTCTACAACTTTGTAATTCAAAGTTTTGCCAAAACTGGAGCAGCATTAATTTGAATTGCGGATTGAAAATAGGTACCTCGGGGGAGGTGCTGTCAAAATTCTGCCAGAAAATTCTGTTAATTTCGAACCATCATATCTTTTGATCCAGGAATGCAAATAGATCATATAAATACATTTTTGGAGAGCTTGGGAAGTTTTTTACAATTTTTCTGTTCAACCAGAGGACAGAATCCTCCTTTAAAGAGGTGAAATTCGCAGTACAAGCGAAACTGTCCAGAGTATCAAAGTCTGTGCATAGTTTCTATACTGAATTGGATTTTGCTTATGACTTCCGGTATAAGAATTATAAAAGGTGAAATCTTACAATTCTATAAATCTTGTCAATCGTGCTTCAACTTTGTAAGTATGAGTTTGGTCCATATACATTTCTAACTATATGGAAAGGTTGACCAAAGTGAGCACTTCTCTAGAAGCTCATAACTTATGATCTAGAACTTGGTTTAATGCAAATAAACACTCATTGGAAAGATAGGGAAGTCTTATCCAACTTTTCTATTCACTGCCACAACAGATCAAACGTTGAATTAGGATTTAAAACATCGAACAGAAGATGGTTGAGTTTCTGTACCTTGCTGTTGTTGGACCATAACTTCAGGTATACCTTGTTACCAAAGGCTGTGTGATATAGCTCTGGAAGGCTATGGTTATGCATTACCTTCCCATAAGAAGATTGTGGATTAAGTTTCCAATTTCCTACATTGGAACTTAAGGGGGGGAGGAGTGCATCTATGTAGATCATAGCATTGATAACTAATGAGCTATACACCGAAGTATGACATTACCAAGAGACAAGAGGAAATTACATTTTTATGTAATCAAAGTTCAAGTACAAGATCCGTCATCATCGAGGAAGATGTAGTTTTAGCGTCTTCACCACGTACACACAAATGCTCGTTAGAATCACAAGACTTGAGAGAACAAGACTAGGAGCTAGAACTAGTAGCTGGTGTTTCACGCTAAATGGGTATTGTGAAGCCTCAGGAGAAAAGAGAAAGTGAATTCAACGTAAGAATAGAGATTTCCTAGGTTATGTTATTATGGAGTATTTCTCAACGATCTTCTCAAACATTTGACATATTTTCCTTAAACTTGGTCACCACATGAAAGTGGCATGCCTTGTTTATCACTTTTCTTGACCAAGTTATCTGTACTTGGCAAAGTTCGAGATGCTTCTTAACCATGTTTGAATTATCGTACTAATTCTTGCTCAGACTATAAAAAGTTGATGCACCATACATATTGAAAAGCATTGAGAGATGTGCAACCTATTGTGCGCAACGCCTTGTATGCATCATACATATGCACCATTTTTACATCATACATATGCACCATTTGCACCATACCATATGCATATGCATTGCACCATATAACATGTGAAATACCAAAGTACTGAGCAAGATTGTGTACCTCTCTTCAAACCATTAAGCGGTGTCTAATGACCTTGTATTATTGATCAAGCTGTTGATTCTACCTCATTGGACAATACAAGGGAAACCAGTTACTCAACATCCCTTGTACCTAAGAAAGTTTTGAACTTTCATCTATGACTTGTTTAGCTCCGAGTGATATAATTGTTGGAACTAAACTAATTTCTCATCACGGGGCTTACCGATTGATTGCTCAACCTTGTGACAATCCTTGAACACAATCTAAATTCTTGAGAGATCATATGGTGACTTTGACAACCTTGTGGTTGTGACGCCCTCAATTTCGTGGAAAACCACAGAAACGAGAACTGATGCATATGTGTGCCCAGGATATTCATCACGCATATTCATATCATCCACAAACTGAATTTCAGAATATATATTACCACGAATAACAGGGTTTATTACAAGTCTCATGAGTCTTGGACTCATGCTAACAGCGGAAGTTTTATTTAAGCAGCGGAAGTCTATTCTTACAGCGGAAGTCTTATTTCTATGTAGCGGAAGTCTTCTAACTAGTGCGGAAGCAATCTACACAGCAGCAGCAGCTCCATCTCTACTCCATCCCCACAGGCAAGGTTGAGGACAGATTACACGCCTAATGCTCCACGGGGTCTTCATAGTACTCCTCTCCTGTTGCTGATGATGAAGTAATAATGCAAGTTTGAGTACAATGATGTACTCAGCAAGTGCGGGAAAATATGATATGTAGCTCACAACAAGGTAGGTATAAAAAGGCTCATTGCAGAAAGCAAAGTTATTTCTCAAAACCACGATAAAACGGTAACTCGGCTTAAAGTGAATGTAATCCCATCATGTATTAAAATACCAACATACCTCCATTGTGTTTCATCACTTTCCATGTCTCAACCGGACATTAATCTTTTTTCAACATTGCTCACGAATACCTCCTCGTATTCGCTATCATCTCACGAATACCATCCCGTATTCGCTACCATTTCATCTCATAAACAATTCCGTCTCACACCGAGACCCATCTCGTTGTCATGACTCAACAGTAATGCAACCAAATCTTATCACTAGGACTCATCAGTCCCAAAAACCAAAACCATAACCAAAACCATAACCAAACCATAACCAAAACCATAACCAAACATAACCATCCATAACCAAAACCATCCCAACTAATCATGTGGGTTGTCCAGACGCTCGTGACTGTAAGCTCAGCTATCATGATAGTTTTAAGACTCTGCAGAGTTTGCACCTCTTTACCCACAAGTTTGTGATTTTGTCACCTGTTGGCGACTGCAGAACCTCCATTATACCAGTACACAACCGTCGGTGTATGGTCAAGAGATCACAAAATAGCTTTTACAAAGGGGTTACTAGATGTATGAACTCACTAAGGTTTCACCGGCAGGCTAGAATCTCCAATTCTCCCACCCACGGGCCCCCTCTTGTGCCATGCAGTTCCCAGGGCAGTCCTCACTCGACTCCCATTCCCCGTGATTTCCACGGTCCATAACAATCTAGCAACGTACCTAATTACCCAGCTAAGCCTGACCTTGTGGTGGCACTGTTATCCTGGCATGGCTGGCATGAACCGGTCATTAGATCTACGGCAAGTAAAACCACCATCTCATGCTACCTCATTCACAAACCCAGAATTGCCTAGATCTCCCTCCGATCCATGTTCGTTAACAACATCAAGTTCTCATTATCATTATGAGTGCAGTTAGCTAGACACATCTATCTCGCTTCCCAAAATCCCGTGGACTCAGCGAAGCAAAAAGTAAAAACCATACCCGACTCATAAACTTCCTTGGTGACAAGGGTGGTTTGACAAAACTAGTAAACTCCTATGAAAGGGTTTCCCATCATGTTTGACTCAGCACACACACCTTTTTGCAAATAAAACAATTTCCCAAAACATAGGGCCAATATGGTCAAGGGGCACTTGCCTTGTTCTTGCGGTTCCGGTTGCTCTTGGATCTCAAAACCTTGTTGTTGCAGCTCGTCGTAAACAGCTCCCTAAGCTTGTCCTTCTATACACAATCACGCACATACAAGATTCATAGCAATCAATATCATGCACAAACTCTAATCAAGATGTGATGATGCATATGCATGTTAATCCTATGATGTAGTTTTTATTAGATCTGTTCACATGTGTTCTTGCATGTTTGCATGACTTTTACGATGAACAAAGGTATTTGGATCAAATGTGGACGTGGTGATGATCTTGACTTTAGATACAACCGATCAACACGTGATCTGTCCATGAAAAAGCTTCTGTTCGAAAGGAATCGAAGAACAGATGCAAAGAAAACGCAATGATGTCGTAAGGTTGTATTGGAAACCTACCTTACTCTCTTCGGTCCTCCCTCCTAGCAAAACAGATCGTCGTGGCTCCTCCGGCGATGTTGATCGTGATCCAGGCTCGTCGGCGGTCTGTTCCGGCGGTTGTACTCCGGCGAAGAGGTTTACTCGGCGAGCTAGGGGCTAGGGCTCTAAGTTATCTGCTCGAGAGTTGGAAAAGAAGTTCGTGGTTGCGGCCAAAGGTTTTCAGTTCTATTTATAACCAAGAAGAGAAGAGTTGTAATCTGATTGGTCTTCGAATAAGAGTCCTATTCAAATTGTTTTTAGTTGTTAACAACTTATCTTAGATTGATTCGGTGTGGTAACATTGTGGAATTCGTGTCGGTTTCCTCCTATAGCGGTATTCCCATGCGTACAGAAGCGAAACTGCTTCAAATCTCATCACCCTCGCGGTGATGAGTGCCGGAAGCTCCACGTGTCTGGCAGAAACCTGGCAACCTTTTCCGCAGAGACAAGCTCCGGTTGTGCCGCGTGTCAGGCGGGCGAGACCTCCCTCTTACTCAAAGGTGAGCTCCGCGTGTGACACGCGTCCTGGCGGGCGAGACAACCCTCTCTCCAGAGGCAAGCTCCGCGTGCGCCACGTGTCTGGTGGGTCGGGACCTCCTCTCTCAACAAGGGCAAGCTCCGCGAACTCCACGTGTCCTAACAGCGCTAGACTTCCTTTCTTCTCAGAGATGAGCTCCGAGGTCTACACGTGTCCAACAGTAAGGAACCTCCCGGAGATGAGCTCCGAAGGTGTCCAATGAGACCGGACCTCCCGGAGGTGAGCTCCGAGAGCGACACATGTCTGGCGGGGCAGGACCTCTCAGAGGTGAGCTCCGAGAGCGACACGTGTCCCGCGTGGCTGGTCCTTTTTTTCCGCGGTGAATAGCTCTGCATCCGACACGTGTCCTTTGGGACTGGCCTCGCTCCTCTGCAGAGGCTAGCTCTGGGGCCAACATGTATCCCACGAGGTCGGACCGCTCCCCTTTGTGGGGATGAGCCCCGAGCCTGTCACGTAGCCAGTTTAGCGATGGACCTCTCCCCATTTGCGGATATGAGCTCCGAACATACCACGTGGCCAGCAAGCCGCGGGAGTTGTCTTCGGCACTCTCTGTACACTGGAATTTGCTCTTTTTGGCTAACTTTTTTATTCTTTCTTGGTTTCAACTTATTTTTAAACTGTTTTTCTACATGAAACATGAATACATGCAGAACCCGAAAATGAGGTGTCACAAATCTACCCCCCTTAAATTGAATCTCGCCCTCGATATTCGTTGGTAGAGAATAGATGAGGAAACTCTGTCTTGATGTCTTCTTCACGCTCCCATGTGGCTTCAGCTTCTGTGTGATGGCTCCATTGCACCTTGCACCAACGGATCACCTTGTTCCTTGTGACCCTTTCCTTTATGTCCAAAATTCGGACGGGATGCTCTGCATAGGTCAGGTCCTCTTGAAGTTCAAGCTCTTCCATCGGTACGTGCTCCTCTGGTACTCTCAAGCACTTCTTGAGCTGGGATACATGAAACACGTCATGTACGTCGGAGTGGTGTGTTGGGAGCTCTAGTTGATAAGCTACTTCTCCTCGCTTGTCTAGAATCTTAAATGGCCCGATGTAGTGAGGTGCTAGCTTGCCTTTGACATTGAAATGTCATTGGCCTCAGATAGGCGATACCTTAAGGTATACGAAGTCTCCTACTTCGAAAGTCAACTTCCTTCATCTGTTGTCCACATAGCCTTTTTGACGTGACTAAGCAGCCTTCAAGTTCTCCCATATTGTTTGTACTTGCTTCTCAGCCTCTTGTAACACTTCCGGTCCAAACACTTGGTTCTCTCCGGTTTCATTCCAAAACAACGGAGTTCTACACCGTCTACCTACAATGCTTCGAAAGGCGACATCTTCAAGCTAGCTTGATAGCTGTTGTTATAGGAGAATTCGGCGTACGGTAAACTCCTATCCCAACTACGCCCATGTTTCAAGGCGCAAGCTCTCAACATGTCCTCCAAAATTTGATTTGTCCTTTCGGTTTGCCCATCGGTTTGCGGATGGTAGGCGGAGCTAAAATCCAGTCGTGTACCCATAGCTTTTTGCAGCTTCCTCCAAAATCTAGACGTAATCTGAGAACCCGATCTGAGACTATCCTCTTCGGGACTCCATGGCGGCACACGATTTGCTCCATGTACAGCTCGGCTAGCTGTGCAACGTTGTACACGGTCTTAACAGGAAGAAAATGAGCTGTTTTCGTCAATCGGTCCATGATAACCCATATTGAGTCTTAACCCAATCGAATACGTGGCAACCCGATGATGAAATCCATATTGATATCTTCCCACTTCCACTCGGGTACCTTCAAGGGTTGCAACAGTCCAGCGGGTCTTTGATGTTCGGCCTTCACTCGTTGGCATGTGTTGCATAGGGCAACATATTCGGCTATGTCCCTCTTCATACCATCCCACCAATAGCAAGTCTTCAGGTCCTTGTGCATCTCGGTACTTCCAGGATGTATGGAATAAAGTGAGTCATGTGCCTCTTTTAATATCGTGTCGCGGATGTGCTTCACGTTAGGAACACACATCCTTTTTCCTAGCCAAAGCGTACCCTTTTCGTCTTCTTTGAAGTCCTTCTCTATTCCTTGTTGGATCCTTTCCTTGATCTCCTCATCCGTAGCTTGGCCGTCTCTTATCTCTTGTTCCAATGATGAGTGGAGTTCCATCACTTACATCTCGTTCAAGAAACCGAGATGTAACCGTTCGAACTCCTTTCGTAGCTCAAGTGGTAGCTTCCGAACCGTAAGTTGGTGGCACGCTCCCTTCCGGCTCAATGCATTGGCTACTACATTGGCCTTGTCGGGGTGATAGTTGATTCCAACATCATAATACTTGATAAGTTCCAACCATCGATGTTGTCTCAAATTCAAATCCGTTTGAGTGAATATGTACTTGAGGCTTTTATGATCCGTATAGATCTCACATCGATGACCAAGGATATAATGTCTCCAAATCTTCAATGCATGCACCACGGCTGCGAGTTCCAAGTCATGTATAGGGTAATTGAGCTCGTGCTTCTTGAGTTGTCTTGAGGCATAGGCTACCACTTGTCCTTCTTGCATGACCACATATCCAAGCCCTTGTTTGGATGCGTCACAATAAATGTCAAAGCTCTAGCTTACGTCCGGCAATACCAAAACTGGCGCTGTGGTTAGCCTCTTCTTGAGGTCCTCAAAGCTTTCTTGGCACGCTGGTGTCCATTGGAAGGCTTTTCCCTTTGTTAGCAACTCTGTCATAGGTTTTGCTATCTTAGAGAAGTCCTTGATAAACCGGCGGTAGTATCCAGCCATCCCAAGAAAACTCCGAATATTCCTCATGTTTTGCGGTTGGTTCCACTCCAGAACATCTCCCACTTTTCCGGGATCAACCGATACTCCTTCCTTAGAGATGATGTGTCCTAGGAACGATATCTCCTTTAGCAAAAATTGACATTTGCTGAACTTGGCATACAACTGATGCTCTCGCAGCTTCTGTAATGTCAATCTCAAATGTTCTTCATGTTCCTCCTCACTTTTTGAATACACCATGATATCGTCAATGAAAACCACGACAAACTTATCCAAGTACTCCATGAAGACATTGTTCATGAGGTACATGAAGTATGCGGGTGCATTTGTTAACCCGAAAGACATCACGGTATATTCATACGAAACCATACCGTGTTCGAAAGGCAGTCTTGGGTATATCGGAGGGCTTAATCTTCAGTTGGAAGTATCCCAACCGAAGATCAATCATGGAGAACACTCGGGCTCCCTTCATCTGGTCGAACATGTCCTCTATACGGGGCATAGGGTACTTGTTCTTGATCGTCACCTCATTGAGAGACCTATAGTACACACACATCCTTTGGGTTCCATCCTTCTTGTCTACGAAGAGCAGTGGGGCTCCCCATGGTGATGAGCTTGGACGTGTAAAATCGTTCTCTTGCTGCACCTGGATTTGCTTCTTGAGCTCCACGAGTTCATTGACGGGCATCCTATATGGTCTCTTTGCTATTGGTGCGGTTCCGGGTATTCCCGTGCGTACAGAAGCGAAACTGCTTCAAATCTCATCACCCTCGCGGTGATGAGCTCCGGAAGCTCCACATCTGGCGGAAACATGGCTCCCTTTTCCGCAGAGACAAGCTCCGGTTGTGCTGCATGTCAGACGGGTGAGACCTCCCTCTTACTCAGAGGTGAGCTCCGCGTGTGCCACGTGTCCTGGCGGGCGAGACCTCGATCTCTCCATAGGCAAGCTCCGTGTGCGCCACGTGTGTGGTGGGTCAGGACCTCCCTTCTCAATAGAGGCAAGCTCCACGAATGCCACGTGTTCTAACAGCGCCAGACTTCCTTTCTTCTCTGAGACAATCTCCGAGGTCTACACGTGTCCAACAGTAAGGAACCTCCCGGAGATGAGCTCCAGAGGTGACACGCGTCCATCAGCATCGGACCTCCCGGAGGTAAGCTCCGGAGGTGACACGTGTCCAATGAGACCGGACCTCCCGGAGGTGAGCTCCGAGAGCGACACGTGCCTGGTGGGGCCGGACCTCTCGGAGATGAGCTCCGAGAGCGACACGTATCCCGCGCGGCTGGTCCACTTTTTTCCGCGGTGAATAGCTCCGCAGCCGACACATGTCCTTCGGGACTGGCCTCGCTCCTCTGCAGAGGCTAGCTCCGGGGGCAACATGTATCCAACGGGGTCGGACCTCTCCCCCTTTTGCGGGGATGAGCCCCGAGCCTGCCACATAGCCAGTTTAGTAACGGACCCCTCCCCATTTGCGGAGATGAGCTCCGAACACGCCACGTGACCAGCGAGCCGTGGGAGTTGTCTTCGGCGCTCTCTGTACACTGGAATTTGCTCTTTTTGGCAAACTTTTTGGTTCTTTCTCGCTTTCAACTTATTTTAAAAGCGTTTTTCTACATGAAACATGAATACATGCAGAACCCGTAAATGAGGGTGTCACAGTGGTCACCATAGGTAGTTGGCCTTTGCTATGTTGGTAACATAAGTGAAACTGACTTGTGGTTACTCTTATGTGCAAGCAAAGCATTCAATTTTGACTAAAGGGTTGAGATGCCGACTTGAGGCGAGGTTACCGATTCATTTATAAGCTCACCAAACATCTCAATTCATGTTTGGGAAGTACTACCCAAAGCTTCTAAGGACTCAATTAATCTAGACAAGTATTTGCTATCCATGTCAAGATTAGCACAGTAAAGGTTCCAGCCAATCGACCCGGTCGATATGGGTCTACAGACTTTTATGGACTCACCCTACCGTCAAGGGAAGTACTATGGAAAAGCTAGAAGATCAATATCCGTTTGGTGTGTTATCGTCATATTACCGATAACATTCCCTACTTTCCTCTTCTCATTGGAATCTCAGGATGAGATTCTTTTAAGGGGGGAGGAATGTAAAAGTCCCAAAAATGCAAAGTTAATAAAGTGAACTTTGATTCTCCTTTGTGTTTGGAATGCATGAAAATGGGACTTACAAAAAAAAATTATACACATGATGATGCGCATGGCTGTCGAACCAAACGAGTTCTCACGTTCATTTGAAATGTGTTAAACCAGGGTTGGATTAACACCATGTGTAAAGTTCTCATGTGTAAGAGGGAGTCAAAATTTCAGATTTGAACTCATAACATTGAATTCGAGGAAATTCATGGTGGCCACATCCTGATTTCAGGGTGGGCTAAAAAGGAGTTAAATATGACCATTTCCAAATGTGAGCTGAATTCAAAATGAAAGTGAACTTCACACTGAATTCGGTTTATTCAAACTTCATCCCACGTTTAAACCCCCGAAATCTCAGATTGAGGGGATTTACATGAATGAAGATCTTTTGGAAACATTTGGAAGATAAGAAGAGGAGTAGGCGGTAGACCCCACATGTCATTGGGCTGCTTTAACTTGCTCCCGAAGACCTCCTCTGTTCAGTGTCGAACACCATCCGAGCCTCCTCAGAGCGCCACTGATGGCAGCCACCTCCAGCTTCTTGCATCGAGCTAGCGACCTGCTCGTGGCTTCAACACCTCACGGCGTGATCCTACCACTTACCAACCGAGCTGCAAGCGGAGACCACCTCGCTGCTTCCATCGCGCTGGCGACCAGCTCATGGTATTGAGTAGTCCCGGCGGGATCTTTTGCTCGTAAAACTGCAAACCCGAACGCTACTTCTCCAGCTCAGATGAAACCTCATACATTTGAAAGTGAGGAAATATTGGAATGACAAACTTCTGATTTAGGGTGAGCTAAAAAAAGGAGTTGTATAGGAGTATTTCCAAATTCAATCTGAATTCGAATTCGAAAGGCAAATTTAAACTGAATTCAGTTAATTCAAAGTACAGCCAACTTTTAAACTTTAGAAATAATCAGATTGAGGGTGATTTTAGCCTGGAAAAGATCTTTTGAGGGAGAAAAATCAGGTGGACCCCACTGGTCAGTGAAGTGCTTGACTTGCAACCGAAGGTTTCTGTTTCTGTTCGACTCGAATGAAGCCGAGCACTCCACGGGCGCCACCGAGTCCAATACGGAAGCCGCCTCCTGCTTCGCCTGCATCGTGCTGGAGACTGGATTGGGACTCTCCTCACCTCACGAACGTGATCTTTTTCTTAACACAGCCGACGCACTCGGTTTTGCTTCTCCTTCGATCAAAAAACAGAGCCGTGCGCCGCCGCTCTCGGACATCACCCCCGATCAACTTCCAGCCACTGTGGCGCCTCGCTGAGCCAACAAGAGGGTGCGCCAGCCTCCACTGGACATCATCCGCACCTCCCCAGCTTGTGTCCATCGTCCTCCGGCCGGTGCCGAGTCAACTTCCCCCCCCCCCCCCCCAAGTGCAGCACGACGTCGCCATCACTGCTCCCTGCCTTCTGGCCACTCCACGCCTCTCCCGCACTACCAACACCTCCCTAAGGTGCTCCAAGCTGTGTAGATCATGCTACCCAGTCCGCTTGCCCTTCCCCATCGCCGGCTCGCCAGAATTTGGGTTTTGGCGCCGGTACACGTGAAGAACCGACCAAAACTAGAAATTCATCCAACATGGTTGATCATCGGTTATACAATTCAAGCCACAGAAACTAGTGACCCTAGCGCCCTCCCAGGCCATAGCACGCATTAAACCAGCCATCCCACGCCCCGGGCGACGAGAATTCGCCGCCGGCGGCAAAAACGGGGTCGGGCCTCCTGTGACCGCCCTATTCCTGTCAATTGCTGGACTAATTGAGGTGCGTTCCATGCTCCATGAGCTCTGGGGATGCTTTAGGGCAATGTAGCATGCTGGGAGAAGCTTCAGACATGCTAGAACGCATCGATGCCGATCTCCCGAGCCGCGCTGCCAGTGCCGACCTGTTTTCGGCCGTTTTCATGTGGGGAAACCTTGCCCGGCAGTTGCGCCACATTTCAAGGATAGTTTAGGGCAAAACCGGAGCTAATTTGGTGGAGAAATGAGGGAGAACGAGCCGCGCCACGATCTGTGCTGGTGTGCATGCGCGTTCTCTGGCGAGAGGTTGAAGAAAGACCTGACGAGTAAGCCCCACGTTGAGTGCTCTGTAAAATTCAAACAGAAAGTTAGTGAAACTTGAAAAATCCATAACTTTTGGTAGAAAGCTCCAAAATTAGTGAGAAAAATTGTTTTCGATTCCTAATAAGATGTAATTTGCAGAAAAACAAAGTGCTTGCTATGAAAATGCCCAGTATTTTCTGTGGAATTCTTTTTATTAAATCCTTTAGGGATTAATTCCAGGAAGGATTCTCTATGAAAAGTTCCCAATTTTGGGCAGCCAGTGCTTTTCGTAGTTCCTGATCTCCAGTAAAAATTTTAGTATTTTTGGAGCTGATTTAGAGGGCTTAATCAGTAGATTATCTCAGGGTTAAATAAATTAGCTAAAAATCATATAATTGATTTCCAGAAAAATGGTTCAAACTTCATACCTCCATAACTTTCTGTAGGGGATGTCCAAAATTTGTGAAACAAAATTTTCTGGATTCCAATCAGTCAGTAATTTGCAGAAATGCAAAGAAACTGTTGTGAGGATCTCTAGAAATTTCTCCAAAATTCATCAAAATTAAATCTTTGGGAATTAATTCCAGAAGATCCCTGTTATGGAATTTCTTCAAATTTTGTAGGAGGTTCCTTATGATATTACTGATCTCCAGTAAACCTTTGAGAATCATTGGAGTTCATTTGCTAGGCTGAATTGCCTTCCAAAGTCCAGCCCTTATTTAAAAATTCAAATTTAAACAGAAACTTTTTCAGAACTTCTATCCAACTTCAAAAAGTTATATCTATCTGTTGGTAGCTCCAAAAATGGTGAAAAAATTTTTGTTAGAACCATGGAGACTTACCCTAAGCAGACCTTCCACTGTTAGCTATGTCAAAACTCCTGATTTGGGCTCAAAATTCAGAGAATCATTGTACCTGTAGGAATTTTGAAGACTACATTGTGCAATGACATTTCTCCAAATTTTGCTCAGATCATCCCTAGAGAGTCTAGTGTCCACTGTAAAAATCCCAAAGCCAATTAAGGATCCTAAATAGCAGTAGCTATGAATATAAGTTTACTTCTTATAAGTCCTTAATACTTATACATATATTTTGCTATATTTCATTTAGTGACCGAAGTTGAGGACGCACCAGAGCCCTTGGATGTCCTCCTACCAGAAGCTGGCTTCCCATTTAACTCGCAACCAGGCAAGCCCTGGTTTGCATTTAAGTACTTTTGCAAATTCTTTATTTGTATCACTTAGGTCTAGGGTGAATGCTTGCATTAGAGTTAGGGTGATTGAAACCCCACTAGCATAACCTTTTAAGTCCTATGAAGGATTGGGTAGCTTACAGACCCGACGAGTAGACAAGGCCCTGCTAATATGCTTAGGATCTTGGTAGAAGTCGAGTAGTTGGAATCTACTCGCGAGGTAAGGTTTTATCACACGGTTTGGTCAGAATAGAAAATGGCTTAAGAGTGGAGAAAATGAGACCCAACAGGGGGAATAGGATGCAGTGAGCGGAGGTCTCACGTGCGTAGCCCTGTTGGTGTCGATTGAGGACCGAGTCGTGTGCGGGCCTCATGAACAAGTATCAAACAGTACTAGATGGCATACTGACATAAGCAGGAAACCGATGTAATTGGTTAACCTGGGTGCCGAGGCTTACCCAACCATAAATAGGAGTGGGTTGAGGGTAGCAAGGTGTAAATCTGCCGGTGGACACAGTGACGCTCCACACGGGGACCTCCTGCCCGTTACGGATGGACCGGTTCGGTATTTTGGTTGCCTTTGAAATGTTGTTGCATACAACAGAGTAGGAAGAGGTGTGGAATCACGCTTCTGAAAGTGGGTGTATACAACGTGTTGTCCGTGTGTCTCCTGATTGCAATCACCGTCCCTCGCGCTTATTTGAGTACCGCTTGTTCACTGTTCTATGACGTAGTAAGAAGAAAAATAAGCCAGATGAATGACAATATGCTGTGATGAATCATTAATGTTTTGGAAACTCTGTCTGCTGTAGATGTAGAGCTAATTAAGTTTATTTTCCACTTTGGGCATCACCACATCGGGGGAAAGCATTTCTTGTTTGATTGTGGACTTCCGATGTGGGGGCTGCCTAAGGCTATAAATCCGTTGCTATAAAACTGAAAGTAAGGATTAACATGTAGGCGTGTCTTTATTGCAAAGTCCTTTTCCTATCTTACATACTTGCATGTAGAGTTCCATGCCTAGTGTTGTCGGTTAAGACTTGTTGAGCCATCGTGCTCACGGTTGCAATATTTGAGCTGTGTGCAGGTGAGAGTTATGAGGAAGGTTCCGAAGATGAGGCGATGCCCCCGTCGGGGTACACGGCCGAGCTGGAGCCCTGCACGCCGCCGTGATCTCCGTTTCCATGCTGCAAGTGTGTAGCGTCCCCGGTCTGGACGGCTGCACTTTTGCTTAGTTAGTATTAGAGAGTAGCTATGTACATCACTTCCGCTGTATAATTGAGTTTTGTAAAAAGACTTCCGCTGTTTTATATTAAATAAAAATTTGTATGTTGTTCTTAATTCTTTTCATGTGTGCTGTTGGGTGCCGCATCGCACGGCACCACCCTATGCGATCCTGGAGTGGGTGAACCATGGGGTGGTCCCCACATGTTTCATCCCTTAACTAATCAAAAAATGCAGTAGAGTTGAAACTATCCAGAAAACAGGGCAGAACGAATACTCTCTATAACTCTCTGTAAAATGACCATAACTTCCTGCATAAAAATCCAAAAATAGGAAATGAGGTAGTTCTGAAAATTTCATGAGATAAGTTACAACTTTGTAACAGAAAGTTTTGTCAAATTCGAGGTAGAATTAACTGGGATTCTTGGATCAAATCAGTACATCAAGCATGGAGGTGTTGTTCAATTTTTTCCAGAAATTCTGTCAATTTTGACATCTCATAACTTTTGGACCAGGATTGATCTGAGGGCAAACGAATACATTATGGAAAGCTATTGAATTTAACTTTAACTTTGATGTTGAGCTCCAGAACTGGTTTTGCATTTAGCTTGCTCTAAATCAGATTAATAGGGAAACTGGTCACGGCTGTCAGTTCGGGCAACAGACCAGCAATCAATTTTATATTAAGTTTGATTTGTGTTTCCATGTTGTATGAGTTCAATGACATGTTTTATGTTATAACTCAATGATTTACTGTTGAAATGAATATTTGACCTTTTCCAAATATGTTTCTACCGATGGATGAGGGTAAACAACTGGAGAACGGGTGGGCGGTATCCCACTGTTCTCAACGCAGCGGTTATCTGGAACTGTTGAAGCTAATGCTTCAATACTTCGGGTACGTGGAGACGCCGCATTACCTCACCAAAGAAGAAGGCAAGGAGGGGAACAAGACATGGACTGACCATGTCGAACTTCCAGCAGGACCTACGCCACTGGGTTGAACACCGTTCACCGTCACGGTGAAAAGTAGACAACCGGAAGAGATGTGGCAAGTGGCAGCCCGCGACACCATGTCGTGTTTCTGCAAGCTACGCGTGAGAGCTATGGAGGGCACTCCATACGCGCTTGTCCCGGTGGAAGGACGGGCTAATCACGTGTGGATGGAGAGGTACTTTGAGGCAACGGATCCGAGTTGCCCAAGGTACAATCCAGCGAGGCGAATCTCAGCCTCCAGTTGCAGGCAGGGAAGACTGTGATGGATAGCCAAGCTGTCCATACAGCTCGACTTTCCGTGGAGCTCAAGGAGAGCACCAGCCGCCAAGACCATTTCGAGAGTGCTCACAGCGCACTCCGTAATGTGCTCCTTCCAACGATCAAGCGACTGAATGAACAACACAATCAGTTGTGTCGTTGGAAGAAGGCGAAGAAGAAAAGCCATGTTGACATCATGGCTTTGCAGCAGCAGATATAGGCCTTGACCCAGCAGAACGAGGTCCTTACTCAAGAGCGCGATGATGCTATTGAGTTGGGGCAGGGCTGGGGAGAAGACTACAACCAGGCCATGGACAAGTTACATGCTTTGCAAGACCTCGTACCTCCGGTAGTGGGCCTACCGATGGTAGGTGCGGTACCAGTGGTTTTGGGTATCCCGGCGATGCCAGAACCTGAACCCAAAGAGGAGGTCATGGACCCTCAGCCACCAGCAGAGATAGCGGAGGAGGACGACCCACAGGAGGTTTTGAATTCTACTCCGAGTAGTGAGTTTACTGTTGCCAAGTAGGGCAGTGAGGGTGGTGGGTAGAAACTTTTGTAACAGGTGACATGTCGTGTAGACACTAGCATGTGTATAGGTAGTGACGACATGTGCACGACTTCTCGGAGATCCGAGAATAATGTATCTTGTATAAAGTTTATGCTTTATCAAAATATGTGAATGTTGTGCAATTTTATTCATGTGTCACTGCAATACCTACTGTTTTCCAGGGAATGTTACGAATGACATGTGCTGATCGTTGCTATTTTGAATTTCAGAACACTTGTACACGCGTCAACCCTGAGGTTGGTGGGTCCAGTGAGGGGGTAGAGGCCTCCCAACAGCCTCCGGAGACTTCCTCGGGACCACAGCAGCAGCAGCAGCAACAGCAACCACAGCCACCACCACCGCCAACGGTCACGTTGGCTGATATTGTTGCGGCCATGGCAGGCTCGCACCAGCAGCACACCAAACTGCTGCAAACGCTGATTGCGAATACGTCTCGACTAGAGAGGCGTCAAGACCGAGAGGAACGTTAACAAAGTTCCTACTTGGATTTTCTTGCTACCCATCCCCCGGTATTTTCAAGGGCGGATGAACCACTTGATGCGGACAACTGGCTCCTCACAATGAAGATGAAGTTTGGGCTGCTCCAAGTTAGTGAGCAGCGGAAGATGCAGTTTGTGGCCCAACAACTTCAGGGGTAGACGAGCGCTTTGTGGGCAAACTTTTGTGCCTCGCAACCCACCGAGCGGGTGCTGACCTGGGCAGAGTTCTGGACGGCCTTCAGGGCCTATCACATACCGCCGGGTCTGATGAAGAGGGAGACGCAGGAGTTCCTTCACCTGCAGAAAGGCAACCGGAATGCGCTGGAGTACTCCAGGGCGTTCAACGATCTCACGCTGTACGCTTCCTATCACGCCGATACGGATGAGAAGCGGCGAGACCACTTTGACCAGGGGTGGATCTGCTCCTGAAGGACAACCTGGCGATGTTCAATCGCGGCAGCCTCAATGACATAATGGATGCTGCGATAGTGCAAGAGGACTCTGGCAAGGAGTTAGCGACAGCGGAGAAGAAGCGAAGCGTGCCGCAGAGCAGCGGAGAGGGAGGTGGTCCTCCCCAAAAATACCGGATGGTTTATCGCTCACCATCTGGACAGTGCTGGCAGCCACCGCAGCGACCGATGTAATTTCACAGTCAGCCGTATTCACCACCGGCATTCCGACCGGCTTTACCAGCACCTCCGCAGCAACAACAGCAGCAGCGGGCGATGCCGCGTGCGTTTGCACCTCAGTAGCGCATGCCGGGCTTTTGTCGTCCATGTATGGGCCAGCCATCGACCGCATGCTTCAAATGCGGTCACCAAGGGAACTTTGCCAACAACTGCCTCGAGAGGCAAGGCGGCGGAGTGGCACCACGGTTGCCGTGGAGGAATTAGCCCCGGAATCCCATTAATGCACGGCGGGCAAACCCTAGGCCCGGCACCATCCACCAACTCACCATAGAGGACGTGCCGGAGGGAGAACCCATCATTGCGGGTATGTTCCAACTCCACCAGCATCCCGCCATAGTTTTATTTGATTCAGGCACCACGCATAATTTTATTAGCCAAGCTTTTATTGCTAAATACAGCTTGCAATTACGACCCACCAAAAGTCCTTATTTGATTTGTTCACCGGGTGGGAAAATTTCAGCAAGCATGATGGTTTCGAAAGCGCCATTATGCTTAGGGGGTAGAGTATACCCTACGTCTCTCATAGCTTTAGAGGGACAAAAGGTTGATGTCATCTTCGCGATGTCATGGTTAACCCGCCACGGCGCTGTTTTAGACACTGTCCTACGAGTCGTGCATCTACACCCAGAAATGAACGAATCTCATTCATTATTTCTGGACAGTCCAGAAATAAAGCTTCCAAGTGTATACCAATCCACCACCATCAGATTGGAAGACATTCCAGTAGCCCATGAGTTCCCAGACATGTTCCCAGATGATTTACCGGGGATGCTGCCCGACCGAGAGGTGGAGTTCAAAATTGATCTTGCACCGGGAACTATGACAATATCCCGAAGGCCGTACAAGATGACGCCAAAGGAGTTGGTGGAATTGAAAATGCAGTTGATGGACTTGCTGGAAAAGGGTTTTATTAGGCTGAGCTCTTCGCCATGGGTCTGTTCAGCGTTATTTGTGAAGAAAAAGGATGAAATGTTGAGGCTTTGCATGGACTATCGTCCACTAAATGCCGTGACAATCAAGAACAAGTACCCGTTTCCACGGATGGACATATTGTTTGATCAGTTGGTCGAAGCAAAGGTCTTTTCCAAGATAGACTTAAGATCCGGGTACCACCAGATTAAAATACGGCAATTCCGAAGACAGCTTTCTCGACGAGGTACGGGCTGTATGAGTACCTGGTCATGTCCTTCAACCTCACCAACGCTCCAGCTCATTTCATGTACTTGATGAATCTGCTATTCATGCCGGAGCTGGACAAGTTTGTCATGGTCTTATTGACGACATATTGGTATATTCCAAGTCAGAGGAAGAACACACAAAGCACCTGCTTATAGTCTTGCAAAGGATGCGGGATCACAAGCTATACTTGAAATTCAGCAAATGCGAGTTCTGGATATCGCAAGTGCCTTTTCTCGGGTATATTATCTCAGCGAAGGGCATCGCTATAAACCCGAGCAAGATTACACAAGTGCTGAATTGGAAGTCCCCGAGGTGTGTCCATGAGGTACGGAGTTTCCTCGGACTCGCGGGATATTATCGGAGGTTCATTCCGAACTTCTCGAAGATTGCCAAGCCTATAACAGAGCTGCTGAAGAAGGCTACCAAATCTGTTTGGAGTCCAGCATGTGAAGCAGCATTCAAGGCATTAGTGAAGCACCTAACATCAGCACCGGTTTTGGCGCAGCCAGACACCACAAAACCGTTTGATGTGTACTGCGATGCATCAGGCATTGGGCTCGGATGTGTGCTGATGCAAGACCAAAGGGTGGTCACGTATGGATCACGGCAGCTCAGGAATCATGAACAAAACTATCCAACTCATGACATAGAGCTCGCTGCCGTGGCACTCGCACTCAAAATGTGGAGGCACTACCTACTCGGTAACCTCATACATTTATATACCGACCACAAGAGCCTCAAGTACATACTCACTTAGAAGAAGTTGAACATGAGGAAGCGAAGATGGTTGGAGTTGATAAAGGATTACAAAATAGAGATCTATTATCACCCCGGCAAGGCAAACGTGGTGACGGATGCGCTGAGTCACAAGTCACATGTTCATAATCTGACCATTACTCTGTTGGAAGATAGCGAGCCACCATTACATGTGATTCCACATGGAGCTCTCTACAACTTAGCTCTTATCCCCACCATCCGTGAAGAGATAGCGGCAGCGCAGAAATATGACAAGGGCATGTCGCATTTGCGGAGACGTGTAGACAGTGGGGGTTGAAGTGTTTATGGAAAGACGGAGACGGCGTCCTGTGGTTCAAGCACAGGATCATCGTACCCCGTAACCCGGAGTTACAGAAGAAAATCTTTGATGAGGCTCACTTGTCAAAGTTTTCTATTCACTCTGGCAGCAACAAGATGTATCAAGAACTCAGAAGCAAGTTTGGTGGACACGGATGAAGTGGGAGATCGCAAAGTACGTGTCCGAGTGTGATGCATGTCGAAGGGTGAAAGCTGACCACATGATGAAACCGGGATTATTACAAACTCTTGGCATTCCTTCCTGGAAGTGGGAGGATGAGAGCATGGATTTCATCGTCGGTTTACCCACCACATTTCAGAAACATGATTCATTGTGGGTGATCGTCGACCGTCTCACCAAAGTTGCCCAATTTATCCTGGTCAATACCAACTACAACGCCAAGAAGTATGCTGAATTGTACATCTCACGGATCCTGTGCTTATACAGAGTACCCCGTACTATCATCTCGGATTGGGGCACTTTATTTATGTCTCGTTTTTGGGAGCAGTTATATGCTGCATTGGGGACGAAGCTGATCCATAGTTCAGTGTACCACCCGCAGACAGATGGGCAAACCAAGCGGGTAAATCAAATTCTAGAAGACATGTTTCAAGCATGTGCTATCAACCACGTTAAGAATTGGGATGATCACTTACAGTTAGCCGAGTTCTCGTACAATAACGGGTACCAAGACAGCATCAAAATGGCGCCTTACGAGGCGCTATACGGGAGAAAATGCCGCACACCGCTGAATTGGTGTGAGTCTGGCGAAAGGGTTACCTTCGGGATTGATCTTGTCAATAATGCAGAGGAAAAGGTTCGGCTGATTCAATAGAACTTAAAAGCCGCCCAATCCTGACAAAAACAATACGCGGACCGGAGAAGACGTCCCTTGCAATTTGAAGTCGGGGATCACGTGTATCTACGTGTGTCTCCAATGATGGGCGTGAAAACAGATTCGGAGTGAGATCAGTTGCATAGCAGCTGGAATTACCAGCGACATTCTCCAGTGTGCACGACGTCTTTCACATTTGTCAGCTGAGGAAGTGCCTCAATATTTCAACCACCGTTCAGCTGGGAGATATCGAAGAACTGAAACCGGATCTCAATTATCGGGAGGAACCGGTTCAGATTATTGATGAGAAGGCCCGAACCACACGCAACCGTGCACTGTGGTTCTATAAAGTATTATGGAGTAATCACTCTGTGGATGAAGCGACATGGGAGAGCGAAGGCTTTCTTCGCGCTAACTACCCCGACATTTTAACGTCGCACATCCAGTAATTTTCCACAGTCCTCTCTCATTTTTACCTTATAATCTCGGGACAAGATTCTTTTAAGGGGGGGGAGGAATGTAAGGCCCAAGTTTTTCATTTGCTAAAAGTGTTCTTCACACCACACTCACCTCATTTGAGGAAATCATATGAACACGATTGAAGAGCAAGTAACCACCATCAAAAAAATCATTGGGAGATAAACTCACAAAATGCAAAAGTGGTATTTCCCACATGCATCATATAGGGGATGGGCATGTGTTTAACTCCTAAACTTTGTTAGGAATGCTCATGCCAAATTTCACCCAAATCCAAAACCTTTGGAGGGGTTTTTGGGTACACTTAGTAAAAGGGCTAGTTTGAATTTACATTCAAATTCAAACTCCTTTAATAAAATGAATTCAAAAGTGGGATTAATATTCACATCAGCACATTTTTGTGAGCTCACACACCAAATTTCATCACATTTGGGATTGATATTGACATGAGCTATTTTGGCTAAATTCAAATCAGATTTGAATTTCAGTTCACATTTGCTACAAATTCATTCAAACAAAATCTACAAGTTGGTGATTTCACAAACCAAATCCCAAACTTGTGATTGGTCAAATTTTAGAGGGCAGGATGGTCTCACAAATTTGCAACAGCATAGAAATTGAATTTGTGAGGACAAATTCAAATAGTGGGACCCACTGTCAGCCCCTCACTGGATCAAACCGACTGAAGAGCCGGCGCTCGGTTTCTCGGGCTGCAGCAGTGAGCGCCACCGCGCCAAATTCTGGCGCCAGCTCCTGCTCTCGATATGCCAGCTTCACTTATCACTCCACAAGCAGCCCAAGTCGAGTTCATCACTTCTCTCGCGCGCCTACTCGCTCTCTGTTCTGCTCCCGCGAAGAACACCGCCATCGCCCGCTCTCGGTGTCGCCCGATCACAAACCGCAACCAAGCCTCGGTGATCGAGCTCCCCACAGCAAAAACGATCGCCACCGCGTGCTCTTGCGTGCTACCTCTTCCACTCCGGCGCTGTTGGCTGCTGCTGGCCACAAATTGAAGAACAGCGCCGAACTTCCGAGGTACCCTGGTGGAACCGAAACCGGCTCACCGTGGACAGCATGCTACGGCCACCCTCGCCTCCACCTCTCTACACAAGAAAGGTGCGTCGTGGTGCTTAGAAGGTGTAGCCAAAAGCCGTTTGGCAAATGATCAACCCTAGAGCAAGAATTTTGCTTTTCCCGAACCCTAGTGTAGAATAACCGAGCTCGGTTGAGACTACATTATATGATTCCTTTCATAAAGATGAAGGGACAGAGGTGACTAATTCCCCATCTCATTTGGGGTGGCAAATGAATCGACATATCGATGTGATACAGACCTTTCCATTTTCAATGGGAAAGAACGGCGATGTCCATCCGAACCCCCTAATGAAGAAATAAGAGAGAGCAAAGCGCCAATGGCGCGCGAAGCATATGCGGAAGGGGCACGGAAAAATAAAGAAGTGTGGAGGAGAAGCAGCCGAGCTCATTCCCTTCGCTCCCTGCGCCCAAAGCTGTGCTTTGTTTCCTGGCCAAATCAAGGATTTGGGGCTTCTTGCAAAAGATATCTGAATATAAAGATAAATCCATCCAGATATCCAGATATCTAAAAAAGAATCAATTTTTATTTCATGAAACCTTTGATTCAAAGAACTGCGCTTACCCCCCCCCCCCCCCCCCCCCGCTTATGAAACGGCTCTGCTGCAATGGATGGCACAGGGTCCGTAGTACCCGAAGCACGCACTGGAGTGATCCAGTAGCCGGGAAGGGGTCTAGACGTGCCTACTACTACACCACACTACACTTGGCTCTACACATTTACAGAGCTTACCCCTGTCCAGTGTCTGGCAGAACGTTGGGTGCTTCAATCGTCGATTCGTTATCCTTATCTCAGCCCAGGCTAATGGAGCCTGACTTATTCAGGGGGAGCCTATCAAAGCACTCTTGAGAGTAAGATCCTTGGCTCCTCTTCATTCTCTACAGGGGTCTCTGCCCACATGGAAGTGAGGCAGAGATGGATAAGATCAAACACGGGAATAAGAAGAATTTTAAATGCCTTTTTGATCATTTTGATAGAGGGGGATGGATAAAGTGGGCAAAACAGACTCACATTTTTCAATCGAAAAGACCTTCTCGACAAAGAAAGGATCATCTTGAAAACGCTCCTAACCCCTTCGTAGGGCCGTGTATAGTATGTGATCTGAACCTGCCCGGAGTGAGCCCCCCTTAGAGGCAAGTGAAGTTGGTGAGCCGTATCATGGGCAACTATGTCCTGCGGTTCGGAGAGGACTCAGCTGTTAGTTAGTACCACCTTCCCTTGTTTTCAGGGTGGAATCTTTCAATCTATTTTATTATACGATTAGTGAAAAGAATGTTTTTTGATAGACCTAGGACATGGATTCTATATGAACCAATGGATCGTGACAAGTCGTTACTACTAGCAATGACTTCTTCTTTCATTACTTCATCCTTTCCATATCCCTCTTCCTTGTTCGATCTTTCTCATCAAATGGCACTCAGTTCATCTCTGTAAATTCGATCATTTACAAGGTTCGAAGAAAGGGTGGACAGCAGGTAAGCACTAATTAAAACCTCTGCATTTCCCTGATTCAAAAACAAGGGTGTACGTAGCCCTTGTAGATTCCAGCCGAGAAGATTAAGGAATTGTGACAGCAACCAAGTTACTTGCTAAATTGTGCCTATATCTACTCCAAAACTGGAGGCATTCATCTATTCATGAAAATACTACATATAGTTAGGTTTTCCATGTTATACGCTGCTTACTAAAAGGGTCTTACACCTTCTCGCAGCAGGCGTTGGTCAATACGGGATCCTACCAAGCCAGATAAATTATGACCGATAGGCGCTTTGGATGCTGTCATGGTCGAGGCAATGGCCCGGCTTGCTTTGTTTGGAAATGGACTCAATATAACATCTAAATTCCAGAGGGTATGGGGTACGGAGGGGTGCTAGGTCTTTCTTCGCAAGCGTTTCCCGATGGCCTGAGATGGCCTGGATGGTGAAGTTTTCAATCGTTGAGTGCAGATCATGGATAGATCACTACCTAAAGGGTAATTTTCTTAGAGAGCATCTTGGTGAGGAAAACTCTGGGTTTGTGGATTTGGTTCTGTGATTTTTGGTGCGGGGAAAAATACAGATGCCAATCTATAGGTATACCGCAAGACACCCCTATATCCCAAGTGCTAACCCAATGTTATCTTCATCAGCTTGATAAGATCTTAAAAGAGGTGTGGTACTTCTCCCAAGAGAGAGAACAGCCTTTGAAGGTGTACTATGCTAGGTATGTGGACACAATATTGTTAGGCATTCCACGAATTCTAAATTTCTTTAATGCTGCTAGAGCAAAAGAGCATGCGCGAACCATACTCCAAAATTCTTGCGATAAGTTAGACCTCGATGTCAGCTGGGAGGAGATTACCTCAGAGAAACTTATCTTTTTTGTTGGTGGAAAAAAAGGTTTTACGTTCTAGGGTCGCTTGTCTCTTTTACAGATAGTGGGGGCATCAAAGTTAGGATTCCTTTAAAGATGTGGAGGAAAAGTATTAGCACTGGTAGAATGGTCCAGGAGTTTAGGGGTGGCCTTAACCGTCTCACAATGGCAAACTTCCTCAAGCTACTCAATGAACACGTTGAGGCCTACGTACGCACTTCTTTCCAATATCCTCTATCTAAAAATCAAGTCGTTACACTTTTCCGCTTCCTTCATAGGTTGGTCATTTCAAGAAGCCGCAACTTTTTTTGTTCGTCTGACTGGATGTTCGGAAAGTGGGGTACCTGGACTAAACATTAGCCAAGTCCAGGAAAATTATATTCACTCACTCATAGACAAATTCCAGAGAATCGAGAAAGAACGAATTCAGGAGGTTTTAGGCTCTTGAGAAGGAAAGACAGAGTAAACGTCTAGGCCCGCCGGCCAAATCAATAGGAAATGCTTGTCAAGTTCTGTTATTTAAGGAATAGGAAGGAAAAACATGAAGGTGTTAAAAGACACCGGGCCGAAGCAAATGAAGCAATCGACCTACAAGATTATTTTTCTACTATTCAAAAATTGACTCCAGAACAATTAAACACAGAGATAAAAAACCTAGAGATAAAAATCTTTAAAGAACACTTGTGGTTTTTTTGCAATAATAAGTTTGGCGTTCAGATGCCATGCCACTTTTAGAACAAACAACTAACCTCATTACGAAAGAAGGTGGAGAGGCCCATGTCCACTACTTAGTTGAGATAATTCTACAAAGCCAAAATAAGGCTTTCATTAATGAGAACCTATGTATGGGTTCTAAAAAAAGATTTAGATATGAAAGGATAAACGAGAAGCCATCCTAAACCGGTCGTTCCCCGAAGATTGAAAGAAAAATTTGCACGAAGGAGTCAGTCCCGGATGTATCCACTAATGTGGTGAACCGGGTGACCAAAAGTGGCGACAAGATGGAAATCTTAGCTTCTTGCGCTGGTTCGATTCCGGCTCGCAACTAAAAAGGATTGGATTTGTACGATAGGATTGACCCGAGCGGAAGAGCGAAGGGATGGGTTTAGAGCGTTAGCAATGGGCAACGGAGAATGAAGAGACTGGCCGAGCGTTAGCGATGGGCTACTGTTTCTGACCGATAGGGCAAACAAGCATGGGACGGATGGAGTAGGCACGGAGAAAGCAAGGGTTAGGATTGAGAAAGCATGCACAAGCCGACCCGAGGGGCAAATCAACTCACGGACTGGCGAACATCTCTATTCCGGACTGGTGCAAATGAATACCTCTTTCTCACGGGTTGAGCCTCTTTCAGCTGGAAGAAAACTCTCGGAGCGAAGCGTCCTGGTGGCGAAAAAAAATGTCTGAGCTCGGGAATGAAGATAAAGCGAGTCTGTCGACCGGAACGGAAGCGAGTCCAGTTAGTACGGACATGGGGAAGAGTGGTGGAGCAACTATTGGTTGGTCGGAGAGGGCGAAGAAAACATGACTCTGGTGGGCGTAAAAGAGCAAAACCTTAATGATGTGTGAGCATTAGCGAGTCTGTCCTTCCTTTCTACCTAGCTGGTACCAACAAGTCTGTTCTATCTGGAATTCTTTCTCGGGGACAGGATGGCAAAAATGAATCTTTCCATTGATTTCTTGGTGGTACAGATGGCTGAGCTCCTGCGAGGGGAAGATTAGGTAGATGAGTACCGAGCGGAAGAAGAAACCGGATTGATTGAGAAAGCAGACCGTCCAGAAGCAAGGTTAGGATACCGTCCACCCGAAGAGTACGGGGATGGAGGGCGCAAAGTGGGAATAAACCGTCCGTCAGGTAGGATTGGTGGTAGAGAGGGTATAGATTGTAGATCAACTATGTTTATGGTGGGGGAAAAGAAACTCTTCTGACCGGACAGGAGTCGAACTAGCCCTCTTTCTATCACTACGCCCGTTTTGTGCCCTCTATTTTCTTTGGTTATATATAAAGAGCTCTCGATTTCTTTTCAGAAACCTAATAAGCCATGCCTGCAACTAGTTATTAAGCAAGGGTACTCAACTCCACTCTTTTTGCCAGAAGTATTATCTTTTAGATGGAAAAGAAGGACATATATATCTGGACTAGTACATCTGCCTTGCCATCCAATCATTAATCTATTTTTTTAGTATTATGCATGAATATCCCGACGTTGTTAAGGATACAGGTAGGGGTAGGTGTTGGGCATGCGGAGACTTAAGACCTTCGTAGCCAATCAGGTATGGTATTGCTTTGGTTAAGTCAATTTATGTCTCCATCTTCACCAGTAGCCAAGGTAGGCATAATACGCGTGAGCTCTTTCAAGTCTTTCGTGCGGGTATACGTTGAGCTAGTCCTCGTACTCTTTTTCTTAGCACTTTTAGAAAGAATCTTCTTTTTCATCGTGTCAGGTCCTGGATGTACACTCGGCTATGGTAGGATCGACCTAATTGTGATCATTCTCTGCTTCGTTCGCTGATCTCTTGCTATTGCTTTTTCTCTCTATCCTTGTCAGGCTGGGCCTAGGGTTTCTATTCATAAGCCTTTTTCAGTTTCAAAGTCTGACTGCTAGAATTCTTATAATGAAAGTCTTCCTAGCACGGACTATGGCTGCTTATTAATTAATTAAGGGAAAACATCTTACCGTAGGATCGATCATAAGGCCTAGGTCTTTCTTCAAAGATAAGTACTGACCTTTCCTACTGTGTCAAAGCACTTTTGCTAAGCCTCACGCTTAAGCAAGTATTTCATCTGCATAAAGGAGGAAGTAACTTACTCTTGAACAATCGCCTGCTATAGCATATTGGAAAAGGCGTGCATGTTGACTAGTCTAAAAAGAGAGGCTTCCTTATAAGGGCATTGTCGCTCACTCGGATTCATTTTCCAGGTCCTACATGTTCTAGGACTATAGATGATCCAACATGCCTATAGTTTTCATTATTATTTTCTGCTTTAGCTTCTTTTATAAGCACTTACTTGGCCCATGCGAGTCAAATTCAAGATGTCAACTTTTACTATCTTTCTCTTCTTACTTGACTTATCCCCGACATTACTTTACCAAGTAACTTTGAAATAGGCATATCTTGTCTACCTTTCATATACCCTAGCATTTCTACTACTAGTTTTCTGGCATATATCCAACCTGAAATACCATTGCTTCTTGTAGGTTTTGACTTCTACTTTCTTGACAATGAATTACCTATACTTTCCATCCCGTCTTTCTATTCTTTTTTAAAGTATACTTGTCACTGACCCAGCCTTCGAATCTATGAAAAGACCTATTATGTATAGAGCTTGACATGCCAACTACTATAGTACTTCTAGCTATTCCTACTTGTTTTTTTCCTACTTGACTAGTGCTGACTTACTTTTTTGCCTATGAGAATTCTTATTATTTCCAGATTGTGGTATCTGAAATGACCCACTTTCCTGAGCAAAAGAAAGCTTACTACAGCACGGTCTTACATCCAGGAATGGAACATTCCATCTCTTCTTGTCCACTGGTATAGAAAGAATATGGATTTTGTTGATGTTTCAAACTAAGACTTTGGATTTCTCGTATATGAAGTTGTTGGGTACGAAGGAGCTTATGTTTCGTATATAGATATAGATTTGGATTTCCTTATTATTAAGTAGTTGAGCAGGAAGCAGAAGAACTCTTCTTCTATATTTGCTATTTGGCACAAGGCGAGGAGGAAAGGAAGGCAAAGATGGTGCGACATGCTCTTTTTATCTCGAGGCGCGCTGCAAAAAATGAAACCTTACAGACGGTATAAGAGCGCGGTTACCGCTGGAGCGTTGACAAAGACTATTCACGTCTTCTATATGAAACTCTCAATTTTGCAGATTAGCTGGTGGGTGTACGTGGGTGGTGGATTGCCGAACTTTTCATACGGTATCGACTTTCATCTTGAGTTAGAGTTTCTATTTGAATATGTTTCAAGCTGGTCTTTCTTTACTAGTGAGTAACAACGTTTCACAATGAAAGGAAGACTTGGGAAGCCGGATCGTACGTGTGTTGGGATACTTATCTTTGAGAGTGCTGTACGAGACAGAGTATCCGAAATAATGGTTCTTCTCTCGGATTTTGCACCAAGCGAGGTTATTTAAATTTCCTTTGTTTTAGCTGGAGGAAGTGGTTTGTTTCCTTTGCCCGCGGGGTCGGCTTCTACATGTCTTTTCGAGAAAAGGGGATATGCAATTGATGGGATTTTCTTGGAAGAGAGAGATGCATCATGGCTTTCTTGTTATTCCTTTATTTTCCTGCCTATTACTGACATGCCTAGCCTTATCCGCTTGCTGGTGCTTTGCTATCCGAACTACCATTGCTAACTCTGAAGAAAGGTCTGCCTCGTGCTTCTTCGCTTATTCAATGCTTTCTCTGGCATCCTACAACTCCCTTACATCCCTATGTCGGCTATCCACCCTTCTTTACCAAGTGCCCTATCCCTAGCTATCCAGATGCCTCCTCTCTTAAACCAAGGCATACTCTACTGGCTATTCCTTTACTTTATCCACTATTCCATACAGGCATACATACCTTGCTAACTCTAAAAAAACATATCTTGGCTGTTCTCCCACCTACTATACCAGTGCTTTTCTTGGCTATCCGTGACTTATCTTTACTTACCTACCTTGGCTACTTGACCAAGCCCTTGTGACAGCACTTTTCATAGTTAGCTGCCGTATACTACTACTTTACCTACTCTACTTATCACGAAACGACGCATAAAGCTATGAGCTTATCGTAGCAAACCATGATATTTTCGATTCCGTCGTGACTTAATCGGTTGTGAAGGAGGGATGGTGTGGGGATGAGGATACCGGGACGTGTGACGAAAGCAATCAAAGGATTGGAATACCCTCGAAATCCTCTCTTCCCCGAAGAGAGTCTTCCTCTTCACTTTCTATACTTTACTTTCTTCTTTTATTTGAAATACTAGTTTTATCAATGGTCTATTCCCTCTCATTCCTCCTGGATTCAATCCAGCCCCAGGCGTACCTGATACTACACTCATATACGTTAATTCAAGGAAAGGAAGCTGGAAAGGAAGCTGTTGTTTTGCCGTTGTAGGAATCAGTTCCGAGTGGATAGAGGAGGTTCTGCCTCTGACCAACGACCAATAGCTGGGCCACCACCTGGATACATTACTAAAGCTATTCTCTGGTTTTGCTTGTGGTATAGGAACCTTCCCGTATAGGAACTACTGCCAAGGCGTACCGTTGTTTCCGTAGAGGAAGCCGCATCCCCGAAGTGCACCATTCCTTCGATCAATAGAATAGGTTATTTTCTGGTTGCCATATAGGGAGCCTTTGTTGGTAGGAGCCGAAACCCTGGATAAAAACAAAAGGAACCGGATTGCCGGTAAATCTCGATTGCTCCAGAGGAGCCTCTAATGACCTTTCCACACCTGTTGAAGGGAAGCACTCCTGGCAACTCCTAGAATGCGGTTAGAACTTGTTTTTCTTCAGAAATATGGGGAATCAGCCATCGAACTACCACTGCTATGATCCATCTTCGATTCACCAGCATCAGCTATTGGCTAATGGCATTTTAGAAAGCATTTCTTCCCCTGTTGGCCTGGGTTCCTACCGTTTACTAATAATAAGAGGAGTGGTGCCTTTAGATTGATTTTCTTGCCTTTATGCATCTCTCTTATCAAGTTATTTGTGACATCGCCCTGCTCACAAACATAGATCCAGCCCTTCCTATTGAGAACTCCACAATGTATCACCAGCTCATTGTGAATAAGCAGGTGATACATAGGAGTGAAGAAAGAAATTCCCCATGCCGCTTGCCGTTTCAGGTTCAAGGAATGGGGAAGTGTTCTGTTGATAAATGGAGGTTTCACTCATGGGCGTAATTCCCTGCATTGGTGTGTGAGTATTGGTGCCTAAGCTAGCTTTATGGGTGAGCTGGTGTAGGGCGTACCCCTGGTGGAGCATGTAGGTGGTGAAGGAGGATATCGTCCAGTGATGCTATGACTACTGACCAAGCTAATCAAGAGTTCTTTACGGCGCAGATGTGCGTTAGGTTTCCTAAACGTTATCATTGATAGTGGGGGATCTCTAGGAGGGAGGGTTATTTCTATTCTCAACAAATGGATATCCATTCTATCTAGCCGAGCGAAAGTGCCTCCCAGAAGGTAGGAAGTTTCTCCTTCCGGCCAAGGAGAAAGAGACAAGTTTCCACCTCATGCAAGTCAGAGCTCTCAGTGACTTCCCCCATAGCAACGGGAGATGATCAGCCCATCACCCTAAAGGAAAGGAAATTAGAAGAAATCAGATCTTTCAGTGAAATAAGCATTTACTAATCTAACTAGCGAACCAATATGTCTATCAATAGCCCTTGGTTCTTACCTTGTCTTGACTCTTCACCGAGCGAAAGTGATGCACTACTACTTTTGGTTCGAGTGATACACTACGGCATGTTACGAAAATTAAGGCACCTATCCTTCCAAAAGGAATTAATGGTGAACGCATGCTATCCAACAGAAGTCCTGACCGATATGACTATTCCTATCCTTGCATCCTTAAGCGAATGCTGGAACGAAAGTAAGGTCTTCCCCCGAAGTTAAATAAAAGCAAAGGGTATTGCAAATCAACTAATTGTTCTCTAATACCACCTCCTCCTGTATTTACTATTGGTTGACTGAAAATAAACCAAAAGCAAGGGTATCCTTCATTGCACATCTTCTGAAAAGATAAGGACTCGGTATCGGCTCAATCGAACAAGCTGAGGTATATAGTGAATAGTAGAACATATTGATTACCCTATTGGATTGTTCCGCTCAGTCGAGATATGATGACTCAATGGACATTGAGAGTTTCGATTCAGTGTGGGAATGACTAAGACAAGTTAGGAGAAACAGATATGCATGCACCATAGAGGTTTATCCACCATAGGTTTGTACACAAGAATAGTAGTCACAGCGAGGGATGCACCTAAATCAGATCTGCACTGGTATAAGTGATAGGTTTTGGAAACAGCATAATGAGCGTAACGAAAAGAAGAATAGAACTAAATGGAAAGTCGAGCCTGCTGATAGGGAATCACCTTCAAATCGATTTAAAGTGACCTTAAAAGTGGATCAAAATGGGGTTAAAAATAAGTGCAATAACTTAATTATCAAATTTCAGGCTTATACCATTACGACTTGTGATTTGTTTACGGTATGGACTACTGAACAAGTTGTGAGGGCCCGGACCCGATCACGGGGCCGTGCCGCTCGCCCGAGGACCGCGTCGGGTGGTGCCGTGCGATGCGGCACCCAACAGCATACGGGTCGAGGAGACAACATATTACACAAATCTGTTTTGCGGAACCGTACAAGAGTATTTTACAAATACTTATATCAAAATAAGCTACAGCGGAAGACTACAGCTCTCACGACTCATTTCTAACTTAGTATCAAATAAACAGTCCACCCCGCGGACGTTTCTTACTAGCAACACGAAGAACAAACTGCAGCGGCCAGGATGCTCTTGAGTAACCACTCGGAGGTTTCCGAGTCTCATCAGCATCCCTTCTCATAATCCTACAGTCAATACCTGCAAAACAACTCGGATAGCATCCGTGAGCATAACACTCAGCAAGACTTATAGTCATGAAACTCTACATCAGGGTATAACATAAAGTGAGATGGCATAATGCATAATAAATTCACCTAAAAGTGAACCCTTACTTTCAGATATTATTTGCAGCAAATTAATAGTAACCTTGGGCACGCCACATCGGGAGTCCACAATCAAACAAGAAATGCTTTTCCCCGATGTAATTTGCTCACGGTGGAAATGAACCGAGTTTGCTCTAACTATTCATCAAAGATACATCACAAAGAAGATCGTATAAACTTAAAACCATAATGATTAGTTCCTTTCTCATGCAAGTTCTTACTACGTCACGACTGTGAGAACAAGTATGCTCGGTCTTTTTCTGCGAGCGACGGTGATTTGAATCAATAACACCCGGACTACATGACACATACGCCCGTACTCGATGTTGCCTACAGCAACCATCACTGACGCTGTACATGGCAGCCTTTCCCCCGTTTCACCCACGTTGAATCAATCAAATCGCCCCGTACAGTAGCCACTCTCATGGTGCATGTATCGACATGAGATGTCATGAGAATGTTACCCACATACTTCAAACCGGCCGTCTCGCCTGAGGCGACCCGAAAAGGCTCAACGCAAGCTTCCCGAGGTACATCGGTTTACTGGGTCCCATATAGCCAGCATGAGTTCGGTACACAACTTAAACTTGCTCAACAGGGCCGCATACGGGTCAGTCCTTGACCGACACGGACAGGTCTATAGCACCCAGGCCCCTATGTCCTGCTGCCCCTACAACCTGCCGGTCTCAACTTTAACTTGCTAACAGTTTTCTGAACCAGTCCCGTATGGCCCTATTGTTCCTGAACATGCGAGTAGCATCTCACCACTCGACTTCTACCGAACCTTACTTAAGCATGGTAGTTCTACATGGTGAAAAGACAACTACCCAATACTCCATTGGTTCATTTGGTCATGCAAGAGGAGAACCAAAGCACTAGACCTAATGCACATTTCATATCTTAACCGAAAGAGTGAATACAAAGTAAAAATTTAAAAGCTGTTAAATGCAAACCGGAGCTTGCCTGTTTTGCAGGGTAGTAGTATAGCAGTTCGTGATCCTTGCTGATCAACCCTTGATTCTCCGGAGTCTGATCCACTTCAATGAATCGCTCCTTTGAATCCCCTTCGTTGTGATTCCTATTGAAATGTATATGCACAGATTTTATAATGCAATTCCAAGAGTTAAAGACTTGCTTTATTGAGAACAGAGGCTGTGTGGGAATGACAAGAATGGCTTGGTTTGCCTCTGTTGTGCAAAAAACTATGAATGAACTAATTTGGTCTTAGTGTTTTAGTTATACACTAACTAACTTTCCTAATGACCAAAAGAGAGGAGCTGAAAAGATTTGAATGCAACTGAAGAACAAGAACTTCATTGGCTTCAAAACTTTTACAGCATGTTCTGTACTACCTAGGGATTTAGCTTGCCAAATTGCAGCTAAAGTGGGAAGAATATGTATCTACCATAATTCTCACAAGAGTCTTATGTATTTTCCCACATACATAAGCATGGTAGAACAAGAACAGGGAGTTCTAATGGTCAACTTGAGCTGATAATTTACATGTGAGTTCCTGGTCACATGAAAGTAATTTGATCCAAAATTCAGACCTTTTACTTGAGTAGTTCTTCCAGAACAATTCCTTAAGCATTTCTATTCAAAAGAATTAATTCTGGAGTGATGTGCATTCTCATGCCTAATTCAGTGAACTACAATTTCACGTATGTTTCATAGAGTATGTCTGAATTTTCCTATCATTTGTGGAGCTATGATTTGCCTAGAATGGATTTTACAAGTGGGCAACATTTCCTGAAAATGTTTCTGGACCCTTATGAACACAGCAGTTTGTATTTATCAAATTCCTACTCAAATGATATTCAAATGAGCTGAAAATTCACTAGAAGGTCAACAATATGCTAAAGAATATTCTGATAAAAGTTGAGGATTTTTGGATGAACCAAACTCCCTCAATAATTCTTTTTCTGAAAATATTCAAAGAATTTTCCAGAATTTAATATTGACTTTCATACAAATTGGGGTTCATATTTGGATAGATATTTTCAATATGATTCCAAACCAATTTGAATCACTCAATT
Organism: Neostapfia colusana; assembly: GCA_030760725.1. Lineage (NCBI taxonomy): Eukaryota > Viridiplantae > Streptophyta > Magnoliopsida > Poales > Poaceae > Neostapfia > Neostapfia colusana. Next base: position 49,402,318 of record JASWHV010000014.1, on the reverse strand, counting down.
TGGAGGTTTTTACACAAAGATATGATTTTTCAAAGTTGTAGCAATCCCTAGAATTATTTTGCTACGGGAAATCAGTTGGGGCCACGTGTTTAATCTCCAGCCAATAGGGATTGGGCCACACCGGGCCACACGGTCCAGCGCGTGCAGTCACACTAGATCCGAGCCTCATCTGATCAAAAGTTTAAAATAAAGTCGCTGACCGCCAGGGCCCATGCTTTCTTCTTCCTCCCGCGGCCTCCTTCGCGCGCGCGCCGCCTCCCTCGCCGGACTGCAACCGGAGCTCGCCGGACCGGCATGTCCGGCCACCGCTCGACCGGAAACTCGCTGCCAGGGGGTTTGGGAGTTCGGGGATCAAAATGGTGGCACTTGCTCAGGCTGCCGGTGACCGGAAAATGGTCGGCGACGTGCGGCGGCTACGGGATGAGTTCGGCGCTGTCGGCCGACCTTCCTAGACCGCCAAAACATCGACCAACTTGTTCTACAGCACCCTTGGAGCTTGGGGAAGACTGAAATGACCTCAACAAGGCTCGGGAATGGTGGCAAAGGAGGTTTCACCTTGCGCCCGCGGGGTTCCGCCTAAGAAGCACTCGGAAAAGCTCAAAATCCGCCGCTCCGAGGTGGTTTCATGCTATGGTTGCTAAAAGGAGAATGAACGCCGGCTAGTCCAGCTCATGTGTGCAAAGTTTGATGATTTATGGAGGATTAGCGAGTGAGAATTTTGGAGTTAAGTACTGGATGCTCGGTTTGAAGCTGCCGGAGAAAAATCTTCAAATAAGCTGGCGATGATCCACGGTTTGCTCCAAGCATTGGAGTAGAGCAGCACCAAGGTGGGGCGCTCCCGTGGCCGTGCTTGTTAGGGTGTGAAAACCTCTGTGGAGGGCTGTCCACGTGCGCCCGGTCATCGGTTTGAGTTAGGACGCGGCGGATGAAGCTGTTCACGGGGAAGGGAGGCCGGAGCTCGCTAGCATTTGGGTCAGGGAGGTGAGCAACGGGTGCGCCGTGCTGTTTTTCCGCTCGGAGGGAAGTCGCTTGCTGGTTTTCACCGTTTCCCGGTTGATCCCGAGGAGGCGGCGCTGTGGAGATCTGTTCGTGGGTTTGCTCGCTGGGAGGAGGAAGCAAACTTGGGTTGCTCGGTCTGTGGGGGAGTACATCACGCCGAGAGTGAGGGGAAATACACACACACGTTGTCAGCGTGAGGGAAACCCACGGGAGGTGGTGCTGCGGCAGCAGCTCGGTGTCGGCCGGGTGCAGCTCAGGCTGTTCGAGTGGAAAACAGAACATTGCTTTGGGTGCAAGTCACACATTTGGCTCAATGACATGTGGGCTCCACCTAAATTTCCTCCCCAAAATATCTTCTCATGTTAATCTCTCAAATTCCAAAGTTTTGAAGTTTAAAAGTGGGCTAGCATTTGAATTCGCCAAATTCAGTTTGAATTTGCATATCAAATTTGAATTTGGTTTGAATTTGGAAATGCCTCTATTTAGTCCCTTTTTAGCCCACCCTAAAGTTAAATCATTGCCATCCAAAACTTCCTCAATTCAAAACTATATGGCTGCAAAAGTATTCAATGGTTTAGCCACACTTTGTATGAACTTTGAATTGAAAGTCTGATTTGTAAACTTCATTCAAATAAATGTTTAAGTCCATATTGGTTCAACACATTCAAATGAACATGTGAGCCTCTTTTTGGATGAACATCCATGAACAACCTTGCGTGAAGAAAAGTTTTAGCAAGTCCCATTTTTCATGAATTTGCAAACCCTAGAATTCAAACTTAGGTATTTATTCATATACACTTTTGGGACTTTTACACAAGTAGTTTTACGGTGATAAAAATAAGAATAAACAGTTTCCACTAATGAGCGGAGGTAGCCGTCACTCAGTAATTCATGTTATCTCACTAGGCAAGTCATCCCTACGCCAAGTCCAGTTGGCTACCGGGATCAAACCACTTCGCTTGCACAGGCCTAGAAATTCTAACAAGAACAACTCCCTAGCTGACATCTTAACCAACTACTTCGTAAGAGCCCCACCTCTGAAAAATTACCAGAGGATCAACAAAGCAAGACAAGCCAGACCCTATGGCATCTTTGTCTATTTTGTTCACTACTCCTCCTGAAAATGCTAGGCTGGCCAGTACTATTGAGTACTATGGACTATGGTGTACTATCGAGAGAAAAAAAGTCCATGAAAAAAATAAGAAACTTCTATTTAGGAGGGAAACGAGAAAATGCATAGATCAATATCTGAATGAATAGCCGCTGCATAAACAACTCTAGCTCTAACCCAAGAAAAGAACTACAAAGAACAATCGAAGAGTTTCTCCTCTGCAAAGTAACAGTAAGTGAAATTAGCTCCCTGTCGGGATAGAGATTCTCTATTATATTGAACTCATTCACCAATACTTTAAGATCGTCAATAGCACACTACCTCTGCAAGGCAGTGCACTATTTCCTCAACAAAAGAGAAGAAGTAAATGATTGCCAGGTTGTAAGAACTTTGAGATATTGGTCTTCATCTTAAGATAGTTACTTGACTTAAAAGCATTCTCGAGATCCTTATCATTTAAGGAACAAGAAGAGATTGTCTACTCTCGGCAATGTAATAAGGTTCATGAAATAGCACCCTGTCGGGGATCAAGATTCTCTATTATCCAATCCCCATTACCACTCTCCTTATTCATACATCAGTTCAGCTACAACAAAGAAGATATCCTTCCCATACAACGGAAAGGAGTCGTCGATAGGCACACTACCTTCTACAAGGCAGTGCACCCATCTCTTCGAGAAAGAAGAACAACAGAAACAAGAAAAACAAGAGAGATTGTCTACATCGGTAATGGAAAGATAAGAATGATTGTGAATAGCCCCCTAGTCGTGAGGGACTGATTCTCTATAATCATATCAACTTTCACCCTTACCTTAAAGAAGAAAAGAAAACATAAATCTCTCTCCTGTAAGTAACAAGAAAACAAGATTAGTATTTATCCCCGAAGGGAAATTGTCACACCCGGTTTTCCATAAGGAACACCTGAGCGTATTCTCACATGTATGCCAGGATCAGCTAACTCATACATGTGCCGACAATAGTGAAATATCATTATATTACAAGCCAAGTTCAACGTATAACATAATATTACAACATAAGACATAAAATACTAAATAAGAGTACTATTACACTAATAACATAACAGCGGAAGACTATAGCATGGTGCTCCAGTTTACAGACGTTGCCCGAGGGTTTCGCCAGCCTAGAACAACTCATCGGGATCAAAGTCTTCTTCATTGAAGTCTATGTCTTCATTTGCACCTGAGCAACATATGAAATCCAACAAAAGCAAGTTTGAGTACCACTGGCTACTCAGCATGTGTAGGAAATAATGTTATGAAGGCTAATAGCATGGAAAGGCTAACATGGTTAAGCACTATGCATCAATCCTAGACCTTAGATTTAATTAGCAACCTTTATTACTAAGTGATAAATCCCACCATCTTCATATTTAAGTCATTAATGTCAGGTTACACCACCTAACAACCTTTTCCAACTAACATCCATGTTCTTCTATTCATGGACAAGTCCAAGCCGCTCTTGACCGTAAGCACGGCTGTCATGACAGTTTGGTTCTCTGCAGAGATTGTACCACTTTACCCATAAGTAGTGATTTTATCCCCTGTTACAAGGTAGACTAAGAACCTCACTGATATCCGTGGTTACTAGCCACATTACACACTTCCTTTGGTGTGCGATCAGGAGATCACTACATGGCCTTTACAAAGGGTCTACCGACAAATACAAGCCCACTGAGGGTTCACTGCTGCAGTTCCTGGGGGTAAACCCTCCCATACAGAAACCCCCTCTTGAGCCTTGCAGTTTCCAGGGCAGTCAAAAATGGAGTCCCATTCCCCGCACTATCTATACACTCATACTATACCTGCAAACTCCTAATTAATTGGCCAAGCAGCCCCATCTCAGTCTTGTGGTGGCACTGTAAAGCCGGGTTAACTGTTCCAGGAACCGGTCCTTAGAATCTAAGACAGGCACTATCACTAACCCAAGTCTCGTGCATGAAGCACCATCCAAAACAACAAGCCTATCTAGATTCCTAACACCATGACACACACTTGTGTCTTTCATATAATCTACAAGACTAGCAACAACAATGTTTCATTCATTTTTCTAAGTTCTAAGCATGGCTAAGCACATAAAATGATAACCAACAAATCCTAACTAAATTCAACCATGGTTTTAAGGAATGATATGGAAAGAACTAGTCATATGTCCTAAACTGGGTTTCATATTAAAAACAACGTGCATGTAATCTAACTTATCTTCCTAGATTTGTATCAAAGTGGTCAAGGAACACTTGCCTTTTTATTGCTGCTCAGAAATGTCAACATTTGCCGTTGAAGATCGACAACTGGTTTTGGGCTGATTCTTAATCCAGTGATTTCGAGAGGGGCGCATCGTCCCGGCCGTGACCGACAGAGGCGCAGGGTGTCGCCGACGGCGGCGACGACTTTCTAGCCGGAGAAACACAAGTACACGTAATAACTCACTGATTCTCAACTTTTCTAACGAATCCGGAGGAGGAAAACATGAGGAACTAACCTTGCGCTGTCTCTTTGATCAAAACAACCCGGAAGTGCATCGGCGATGGTGAATGGCGGTGACAGTGATCGGTTTTCTTCGACCCGGCGCTAGGTTCAAAATTCCTCAACAATTTCTTGCCAGCGATCTTCTCCGTGATCGAGAGGCACCGTACGCTTGATTTGTGAGAAGAAAAAGTGGTGGAAATAATAGGGCGACAAAGATCGGTGGCGACTCCTACCGGTGAGAAAAGTGTGTGAGTGAAGAGGGAAAATTTGGTGTCTTTGGGGTGTTTAAGTAGGAGTGCTGAAGGAAGCGGTTGTGGGCAGTGGATGCTTTTTTTTTATCCCATGTGGGTTGTGACAAACTACCCCCCTTAAATAGAATCTCGCCCCGAGATTCGGAAGGTTCAGGGTTTCAAAATTTTTGTTGAGCAAAATGGTTTCATTAAGATGTGCAAGAAAGACGTAATCAAAATTCGTATGATGAGGAAAGGATGGTTAAGATCATACTGTTTGTCCTCCAATGATGGTTATATGTGAAACTACGTTTTCTATGTGGTAAGGAAATATAGGCTTAATAATATAGGATACACACTACTTAGAAGCACACATATAGCATCAAAGCTTCGTAACAATCTTCAATGACTTAGATCTCGCTTCCTATAAATCACTGGTCCTACATTTTTATTTGTGATAGCCTTCCGTGGCAATTTTTTTCCATTGTCAGCGATGATTTATAATATGGATTATCTAATCATGCAAAAAATGCTAAAATGCGATAGGCTTAAATAATTAAAAAATTATTAGTTTGTAAAGCATCAAATAATTATTTTTAAACTCGTTAGGATTAATGCATGAATTTCACTCGTTGATCAAAATGGAACCTAAGCGAGTGGTGCATAATTTTAACTAATAGTCATCTCTGCTCTTCGGATTTTTCTTCATTCGTTAATTTTTTTAGAGAAAAAACAAATAAAATAAAAACAAAATAAAACATCTTTGTAAACTAGATGAAGCTCGATAAGAAAATAAGAATAAGTAAACAACACAATTTTTTTAAAAAATACAGTTGTAAAAATAGTAAAATATTTAATACGTCCATTTCTAACTAGGCTTGCGTCCTACGGGCAACCTTGCCTCTGATACCACTTTGTCACACCCAGTTTTCCATAAGGAACACCCGAGTGTATTGTCACATGTATGCTGTAACACCACAAAACCTGTTAAGAGGGGAATTTAAAAATTTTTGGACGTATTGCATGTGGTGCAGAAATTCAAATTCAAATTGGAATTCAAATTCAACTCAAAACTGAAAAGAAAAAGAAAAAGAAAAAAACAAAATTCCCGGCCAGTGGGCCGAAACCCACTAGCCGGCCCACCCACCCCCGCGCCAGCCCGCAGCCGCGCGCCCCCCTCTCCCTCTCACTGACACGCGGGGCCCGCGTGTCATCCCTGACCTCCCGCTCGCGCCAACCGCCGGACTCTTCCGCGGGCGCCCGATCGCACCTAACCCGGAATTCCGCGTCCCGAGCCCGACTCCCGGTCCCGGACGACTCCGGATCGATCTAAACAAACACGCCACGCTCCCTCGTCTATAAAAACGCCGGCATCGCCCCGTTTTTTCCCCATGATCGGCTGCTTTTCCTCCCGGTGAGAACCAGAGCTTCTCCGTCCGTTTTCTCTCGATTTTCGCTCGGGATTTCTGATCTAACGCGCCGAGCTTGTTCCACCGCCTCCGGGGAATCATGCAGGTGCAGAATACTCGGTGGTTTGCGCTCTAGGCACAACTCCGACGAGCACCGCAGCGATTCCATCTTGGACCTCGTCGCCGACCGCCTTCCAGGACCTCCGAGCTCAAGAAAAACCCCGAGGTGAGATCCCCGACCTCCCCTCTACCGATCTATGCCATGAAATCCCAGTTTTAGGAAGAATAGACGAAGATCCAAAGTTTTCCGGCGAGATCGCCGCCTCCTGCCGCCGCACGCCGCCGGGCAGCGCCGCCCGCGCACGGCTAGGGCGACGTGGCCGCTTGTGCGCCGTCTATTTTAAATCGCACGGTAGAACTGAAACCCCCACATACCGGTTCGACGTTATAATCTCAGCCGTCTGTTTTAAATCGGACGGTCCACGTCGGCCCCGCATTATAAAGGCTGGGATTCTTACGCGCTACCCCCTGGGGATCTCGGAAAATATGAGCTAGCCCCAGAAACTTCTGATCTAGCCCCTGGAACTTCAGAAATTCATGTAAATTCAATTAAAAATCAGTTTTAGCCCCTGGACTTAATAAAAATTAGGAAAACCCCTCTGTTATGTGTAGTTAGACCCCTGGAAATTTATGAAATAATATAATAGACCCTGTGGTGGGGTGAGTTTACCTTTTTAACCCTATATGATATTAAATTTAGGAATTTTATTATGTGATTATGATTTAAAATTTAAAAGGGTGAGACAAACACATTGTAAATTCAAATTTAAACTCTCCTAGCACATGGAAAACTTTAGAATGAGTTAAAAGTAGATTTTAATCTGAAATGAATCTGTTTTATTGATTGTTCACATTTATTAGTTATAGGGACACATTTTTAGGTTAGGAAATAATTCTGAAAATTGGTAAAATAAATTTAAATTAGTTCACATCAGAGGAGAAGTTCCAAAATATATTATTTAATATTTTAGATCAGAACCTATTCTGTTTAGATGATATGTCCTACTCTTTAATATTAAAATTTACTTTTTGTCATAGAAAACAAATCTGGAAAATATAGGAAAATAGGTGTGCATGACTAGAAAATGATAAATGAAGTCTCCCAATCCAAAGACTTCAGTCTAGGATTGGTAGAAGATCTGAAAACCCATTTGGAGTAGGAAATTACCTTCCATGCAAACTTGGTAGTTAAGAAGTATATTAATTAAATATAAAGAATTTGTTCAAATTGGAAATTCATATATAGTGTGCAAACATAAATCTGAAATACAAAAGTTAGAAATCATATACATATGCTTAGCCATGCTTAGAATGGGATAAGTGAGATATGATATCATCAACTTGTTTACCTTATTCTTGAATGAGATATTATGAGTTATGTAGAGGTAGGGATCGAGGCAAGTTTGATGATTTGGTTGGTGCTGGGTGCACGAGACTCGGGTTTGTGTTTAGTACTTGCCTGGATCCTAAGGACCGGTTCATGGAGTATGTAACCTGGCTTTACCGTGCCAACCACATGCTGAGATGGGGGCAGCTTGGCCAATTAATTAGGTGTATCCCCGGCGTAGTATGGGTGTGTTGGATGGTGCGGGGAGTGGGTGTCAGTTGGACTACCATATGAACCACAAGGCTCAAGAGGGGGCCACTGCAGCGGGGTTGGAGCCTCTTGTATGTTGTTAGGGGTGAAACCTCAGTGGGCCCACGCTCGTCGGGAATCCCTTTGTAAAGGCTTCGTAGTGATCTCTTGGCTACACACCTGGGAAGTGTGAATGTGGTTCGTGGCCACTGGCATAATGGAGGTTCTTTAGTCCACCCGACAATGGGGGATGAAATCACTACATGTGGGTACAGTGGTGCAAACTCTGCAGAGTCAAAACTGTCATGACAGCCGTGCTCATGGTCAAGAGCGGCTTGGACTTATTCATGATTAGAGGATGATGACTTTGGAAGTTGTGGATGTTAAGTGGGGAGCTTAACATTGGAAATGATGTTATGGTTATTTGGTTATGATGATGGGATGGGAGATTGGGACCATTTCACCTATGTAGTAATGTAGGTGCTTAATAAGCTAAGGTGATAGATATTAATTGCGTAGTGCTTTAACCATGAGTTCAACCTCCCCTTGTTCTAGCCATGCATGACATAACTTTCCCACACTTGCTGAGCACCAACGGTACTCAAACTTGCATATTTGTTGGTTTAAATTGCTGCTCAGGTCAAGGGGATGATGTGGTATTCAATGACCAAGACTTCGGACCCGAAGAAGGATTCTAGGTTCATGGAGTCCCCCGGGCAACGCCTGTGACGGAGCCCACAAGAATAATATTCCGCTGCTATTTTATTTACATGTTATGAACTTATTATCGTCCACCGAGACATATGCTATGTAAGACTTATTTATATTTGACACCTGGCTTGTAATAAATGATGCTTAACTATTTGTCATTACATGTATGAGAAAATGATCCTGGCATACATGTGATATTCACTCGGTTGTTCTTTGGAGAAACCTGGTGTGACAGAAGTGGTATCAGAGCCAAGGTTGCCTGTAGGAACGTGGACCTAGGTAGAAATGGACGTATTTAAGGACCCTATTTTCTTAAAAACTATTTTTACAAGGTGTGGGTTGAAAAGTGTTATTTAATGGGTTGAAAAGTGTTATTTAATGGTGTTATTTTTACAACAGAGTACAGGTACCCGCCAGTGCAGCAAGGGACTTCCCATGAGCACATGGACTTGTGCTTGGAGGATGCTGCTATGCTCAGCACTCGACTGCAGGAGTGTCAGCAGGAGCTTCAGGATGTACGTGACACCCTGAAGGAGACTGAGATGTTGCTTCGAGCCAGCTTGAGGGCGAGAGAAAGAGGAGATGGGAATGAACTGTGTGTCATCGTGAATGACACATGGACTCCTGACTCCCTAGATCGCCGGGCAAGCAGGCGTCGCCGCACTTCTCCACCAGCAGCTTCCCCACCCAAAGTGGAGTCAGAGGGCAGCCGCAATAATGAGGAAGATCCCGAGGAGCCAGCTCAGTGAAACAAGTGGTGTAGAGTCCTTTCCCTTAGTTTAGCAGATGTCGAGTAGTCTAGTCGTTACCTTAGTTAAGGGTGTGATTATATTTGGTGTGTGAGGTGAGTTGTGGAAGCCATGGGCAATTGTCCACAACCTCGTCTTCAGGATTGTTTTGCTTTGATGTGTGAACCCCTATGAATAAAGAGTGCATTTATTTCGCGTGAGATATGAAACCCTCAGAAAATGTAAATATAGTAAGGTCTCAAAATTTTAAGTTTAAAAAAAGCAAATTGGGAAGTTAATATGTAATGCTTTAAGTTAACATCTGGTTGATCATGATAGATGGCCGAAAGAGGAAAGGGTCGTGCTGCCAACCCCGCCAACAACAACGATGAGGCCGGCAACCCTCATATTTCTAGAGGACAAGACAGGGGTGGTCGCCATGAAGGAGTTGATCCCATCCACCAAATGCTTGAAAATCAAAATCCGCTCATCCAGAGCCTGACTCAAGTGGTGGCCAACTTGCACCAAGCTCCACCTCCACAAGCTGCACCATGCCAACAAAGGTTGAGTGAGTTTATAGGGACTCAACCTCCCAAGTTTGCAAGTGCTGCTGAACCTCTGGAGGCAGATGATTGGCTAAAGACCATTGAGAGCAAGATGAGGATCATACAATGCCAGGGTTATGAGAGGGTGCTGTTTGCCTCTCACCAATTGCATGGACCTGCTGCTGATTGGTGGACCGCTTACGTGGCCGCCCATCATGACCCTGAGAACATCACTTGGGAAGAGTTCAAGCGCAGTTTCCGCAACCATTACATACCAAGGGGTGAACTCAAAAACAAGAGGAAGGAGTTCTTGGGGCTGCAGCAAGGAAACATGACTGTGAGGGAGTACCTCACTAAATTCACCCAACTATCCCGTTATACACCACGGGACATCGAGACTGATGAGCAGAAACAGGACTGCTTTGTCGAAGGACTTACAGCAGAAATGCAGTGTGCAATGTCCTCCAATGAGTATGAAAGCTTCCAAAAGATGGTGGACAGGGCATTTGTTGTAGAAAGGAAGCTAAAGGCCTTGGAAAATGAAAACAAGAGGAAGGCGGGATGGTCAAACCAAGCCTCGGGTAGCAACACCAGCCCACGTCTGATGCAGCAACCCGCAGGGCAGACGAGTCGTGTTGCGGTACCCTACTCCGCGCCGAGAGGGTACAATCCGAATTTCAGGCCTCCGTCAGCACCAACACAGCCACAATGTCAGTTTGTACAGCAGCCTTGCGCCGCATATCAACCTCGACCAGCAGTACAAGGACCCCCTAACCAACCCCAAGACAACAAAGGCCAGGCACCTAATGTTGGGGTGCAATGCTTCAATTGTGGTGAAGTGGGGCACTACGCCCATAAGTGCCCAAAGAAGAAGACCGTGCAGCCGCAACAGCAGAATGTGATGCGAGGACGGGTGAACAACGTGACCATGGAGGAAGTGCAAGAGGCACCTGACGTAGTAGTTGGTAAGTTTCCTTCCAATTTACACATTGCAACTCTGTTGTTCGATTCTGGTGCTACCCACTCGTTCATTGCCCAAGGGTTTGTTAAGAAGCATGATCTAGCAACAACACAAATGAACCATATGCTAGCAGTACACTCTCCAGGTGGAGAAATAAGGACACGACAAGTGTGTCCCAAGGTGAATCTAAACATTAATGGGGTAGTATTTACTGCCAACCTCATAGTGATAGATTCACAAGGGATAGATATTATTTTGGGCATGGATTGGTTGACCAAACATAAGGGAATCATCCATTGTTCGACAACAACGGTGGAACTAACTCACCCTAGTGGCACAAGAGTAAAGTTCATAACAATACAAGAGACTAGGAGGGACATTAAATTAAATCAAGTTGAGGGGAAAGTGGAGGAGATCAGGATTATCAGGGAATATCCAGACGTTTTTCCGGAGGAGTTGCTAGGTATGCCTCCCGATCGTGAAGTGGAATTCGCGATTAAGCTAGTGCCTGGGACAGCTCCGATATACAAGAGAACTTATCAGATGGACTCCAAGCAGCTGGGAGAATTCAAGGATCATTTATGAGAGTTGACAGAGAAGGGGTACATTCGTCCTAGTTCCTCACCATGGGGAGCTCCAGTGATATTTGTGCCCAAGAAGGACGGAACCCAAAGGTTATGCGTAGACTACCGTGCCTTGAATGAAGTAACCATCAAGAACATGTACCCATTACCCCGCATTGAAGACTTGTTTGATCAGTTGAGGGGAGCTTGTGTGTTCTCAAAAATTGATCTCAGGTCGGGATACCACCAACTTAAGATAAGGCAAACTGATATTCCCAAGACAACTTTCATATCTCGGTATGGACTGTATGAATACACCGTCATGCCTTTCGGGCTAACTAATGCCCCGGCATACTTCATGTATCTCATGAACAAGGTATTCATGGAATATCTGGACAAATTTGTGGTGGTTTTCATAGATGACATTCTCGTCTTCTCCAAAGATGAAGAAGAACATGAGAAACATCTAAGGTTGGTATTGTAGAAGCTGAGAGAACAACAACTATATGCCAAGCTAAGCAAGTGTGAGTTTTGGTTGAAGAGAGTTCCCTTCTTAGGACATATAATCTCGGAGGGAGGAATCTTCATAGACCCCGCCAAGATCGAGGATGTACAGAAGTGGAAGACCCCTGAGAATGTCGGGGAAGTTCGAAGCTTCTTGGGATTGGCTGGGTATTATCGACGGTTTATCGAGGGTTTCTCCAAGATCTCGAGACCCCTCACCAAACAGATGGAGAAGGGAGTCACATTCACATGGACGCCGCAGTGCGAGACGAGTTTCCAGGAACTAAAGAAAAGATTGACAACAGACGCAGTGCTAGTTATGCCAGATATGCAGAAGAACTTTTCGGTATAGTGCGATGCTTCTGGAAACGGGTTGGGATGTGTTCTCATGCAAGAGGGGCATGTCGTGGCTTATGCGTCCCGGCAGCTCCGGAAACACGAGAAGAACTATCGTACACATGACGTAGAACTAGCCGCAGTGGTACACGCGTTGAAGATTTGGCGGCATTACTTGATGGGGAAGAGGACAGAAATATATACGGACCATAAGAGCTTAAAGTATATTTTCACACAGCCAGATCTCAACCTCACGCAAAGGAGATGGTTAGAGCTGATCAACGACTTTGATGTGGGCATCAACTATCATCCTGGGAAAGCGAACGTCGTGGCAGATGCTTTAAGCCGGAAGGTGCAGGTCAATAGGTTAAGCTTGAAGGACATGCCTACAGAATTGAAGGAAGAGGTTATAAAACTCAATCTATGTCTAGTGAATAGTGGTGAAGCCATTGCCATGGAAGTGGATTCCACCTTAGAGAAAGACATCCGCAATGGTCAAAAGAATGACGAGAAGATACAAGAGATTAGAGAACTCATCAAGGAAAATAAAGCCCCTGGGTTCAGAGAGGATGAACAAGGTACGGTGTGGCACGGGAAAAGAATCTGTGTACCTGAAGTAAAGGAGATCCGTGAATTGATTTTGAAGGAGGCTCATGATTCAGACTATTCCATTCATCCTGGGAGTACGAAGATGTACAATCACCTCAAGAGCAGGTATTGGTGGTATGGCATGAAGCGAGATGTCGCGGAACATGTTGCCCTATGTGACACATGTCAGTTGGTGAAAGCAGAACATCAACGACCCGCGGGATTATTGCAACCACTTAAAGTGCATGAATGGAAATGGGAAGAAATCGGTATGGATTTCATAGTGGGATTACCCAGGACCCAATCAAGATATGATTCGATATGGGTCATCATTGACAGGCTAACCAAGGTAGCTCATTTCATCCCTGTGAAAGAAAGCTACAGCGGATCCAAATTGGCAGAATTATACATGTCAAGGATCGTGTGTTTTCATGGAGTGCCAAAGAAGATAGTGTCAGATCGAGGGACACAGTTCACCTCAAGTTCTGGCAGAAGTTACATGAAACCATGGGAACTCATCTGAACTTTAGTTCTGCCTATCATCCCCAGACTGACGGACAGACGAAAAGAACCAATCAGATCCTTGAGGACATGCTGAGAGCTTGTGCACTCAAAAACAATCGGAGTTGGGATAAGAACCTACCGTATGCGGAGTTCTCATATAACAACAGCTATCAGGCTAGTATGAAGATGTCACCGTTTGAAGCTTTGTATGGGAGAAAGTGCAGAACCCCACTATTCTAGAACCAAGCCGGGGAAAGTAAAGTGTTTGGACCCGAGGTACTACAAGATGCCGATGCGAAAGTGAGAGAAATACGCAACAACTTGAGGATAGCAAAAACACGACAAAATAGCTATGCCGATGTACGGAGAAGAGAGCTAGTTTTCAACGTGGGGGACTATGTCTACCTCAAGGTGTCCTCTATTCGAGGACTTTGTCGGTTCAAGGTGAAAGGGAAGTTATCACCTCGATACATCGGACCCTTTCAAGTTCTGGAGAGGAAAGGCGAAGTGGCATATCAACTAGAATTACCGGCTCGCCTATCGGATGTGCACGATGTAGTCCATGTGTCACAGCTCAAGAAATGTCCGAGGACGCCTGAAGAGATGTTACCCATGAACGAGGTTGACGTAGCTGAGGATCTGTCTTATGCCGAGCAACCATTCAAGATTTTGGAGACAATGGAACGCCTCACAAGAAATAAACGAATCCGGATGTGCAAGGTGCAGTGGAAGCATCACTCCGAAGAGGAAGCCACCTGGGAGCGAGAAGACAAGCTTAAGGCACATTTCCGAAATTGTTTTCCTAGAACCACCAATCTCGAGGATGAGATTTCTTTTAAGGGGGTAGAGTTGTAACACCCAAAAACCTGTTAAGAGGGGAATTTAAAAATTTTTGGACGTATTGCATGTGGTGCAGAAATTCAAATTCAAATTGAAATTCAAATTCAACTGAAAACTGAAAAGAAAAAGAAAAAAACAAAACCCCCGGCCAGTGGGCCGAAACCCACTAGCCGGCCCACCCACCCCCGCGCCAGCCCGCAGCCACGAGCCCCCCCTATCCATCTCACTGACACGCGGGGCCCGCGTGTCATCCCTGACCTCCCGCTCGAGCCAACCGCCGGACTCTTCCGCGCGCGCCCGATCGCAACTAACCCAGAATTCCGCGTCCCCAGCCCGACTCCCGGTCCCGGACGACTCCGGATCGATCTAAACAAACACGCTGCCCTCCCTCGTCTATAAAAACGCCGGCATCGCCCCGTCTTTTCCCCACGATCGGCTGCTTTTCCTCCCGGTGAGAACCAGAGCTTCTCCAGCTGTTTTCTCTCGATTTTCGCTCGGGATTTCTGATCTAACGCGCCGAGCTTGTTCCACCGCCTCCGGGGAATCATGCAGGTGCAGAATACTCGGTGGTTTGCGCTCTAGGCACAGCTCCGACGAGCACCGCAGCGATTCCATCTCGGACCTCGTCGCCGACCGCCTTCTAGGACCTCCGAGCTCAAGAAAAATCCCGAGGTGAGATCCCCGACCTCCCCTCTACTGATCTATGCCATGAAATCCCAGTTTTAGAAAGAATAGACGGAGATCCGAAGTTTTCCTGCGAGATCGCCGCCTCCCGCCGTCACGCGCCGCCGGGCAGCGCCGCCCGCGCACCGCCAGGGCGACGTGGCCGCTTGTGCGCCGTCTATTTCAAATCGCACGGTAGAACTAAAACCCCCGCGTACCGGTTCGACGTTATAATCTCAGCCATCTGTTTTAAATCGGACGGTCCACGTCGGCCCCGCATTATAAAGGCCGGGATTCTTACACGCTACCCCCTGGGGATCTCAAAAAATATGAGCTAGCCCCGGAAACTTCTGATCTAGCCCCTGGAACTTCAGAAATTCATGTAAATTCAGTTAAAAATCAGTTTTAGCCGCTGGACTTAATAAAAATTAGGAAAACCCCTCTGTTATGTGTAGTTAGACCCCTGGAAATTTATGAAATAATATAATAGACCCTGTGGTGGGGTGAGTTTACCTTTTTAACCCTATATGATATTAAATTTAGGAATTTGATTATGTGATTATGATTTAAAATTTAAAGGGGTGAGACAAACACATTGTAAATTCAAATTTAAACTCTCCTAGCACTTGGAAAACTTTAGAATGAGTTAAAAGTAGATTTTAAGCTGAAATGTATCTGTTTTATTGATTGTTCACATTTATTAGTTATAGGGACACATTTTTAGGTTAGGAAATAATTCTGAAAATTGGTAAAATAAATTTAAATTAGTTCACATCAGAGGAGAAGTTCCAAAATATATTATTTAATAGTTTAGATCAGAACCTATTCTGTTTAGATGATATGTCCTACTCTTTAATATTAAAATTTACTTTTAGTCATAGAAAACAAATTTGAAAAATATAGGAAAATAGGTGTGCATGACTAGAAAATGATAAATGAAGTCTCCCAATCCAAAGTCTTCAGTCTAGGATTGGTAGAAGATCTGAAAACCCATTTGGAGTAGGAAATTACCTTCCATGCAAACTTGTAGTTAAGAAGTATATTAATTAAATATAAAGAATTTGTTCAAATTGGAAATTCATATATAGTGTGCAAACAGAAATCTGAAATACAAAAGTTAGAAATCATATACATATGCTTAGCCATGCTTAGAATGGGATAAGTGGGATATGATATCATCAACTTGTTTACCTTATTCTTGAATGAGATATTATGAGTTATGTAGAGGTTTGTGTTTAGTACTTGCCTGGATCCTAAGGACCGGTTCATGGAGCATGTAACCTGGCTTTACCGTGCCAACCACATGCTGAGATGGGGCAGCTTGGCCAATTAATTAGGTGTATCCCCGGCGTAGTATGGGTGTGTTGGATGGTGCGGGGAGTGGGTGTCAGCTGTACTACCATATGAACCGCAAGGCTCAAGAGGGGGCCACTGCAGCGGGGTTGGAGCCTCTTGTATGCTGTTAGGGGTGAAACCTCAATGGGCCCACGCTCGTCGGGAATCCCTTTGTAAAGGCTTCATAGTAATCTCTTGGCTACACACCTGGGAAGTGTGAATGTGGTTCGTGGCCACTGGCATAATGGAGGTTGTTTAGTCCACCCGACAACGGGGGATGAAATCACTACATGTGGGTACAGTGGTGCAAACTCTGCAGAGTCAAAACTGTCATGACAGCCGTGCTCATGGTCAAGAGCGGCTTGGACTTATTCATGATTAGAGGATGATGACTTTGGAAGTTGTGGATGTTAAGCGGGGAGCTTAACATTGGAAATGATGTTATGGTTATTTGGTTATGATGATGGGATGGGAGATTGGGACCATTTCACCTATGTAGTAATGTAGGTGCTTAATAAGCTAAGGTGATAGGTATTAATTGCGTAGTGCTTTAACGATGAGTTCAACCTCCCCTTGTTCTAGCCATGCATGACATAACTTTCCCACACTTGCTGAGTACCAACGGTACTCAAACTTGCATATTTGTTGGTTTAAATTGCTGCTCAGGTCAAGGGGATGATGCGGTGTTCAATGACCAAGACATCGGACCCGAAGAAGGATTCTAGGTTCATTGAGTCCCCCAGGCAACGCCTGTGACGGAGCCCACAAGAATAATATTCTGCTGCTATTTTATTTACATGTTATGAACTTATTATCGTCCACCGAGACATATGCAATGGAAGACTTATTTATATTCGACACCTGGCTTGTAATAAATGATGTTTCACTATTTGTCATTACATGTATGAGAAAATGATCCTGGCATACATGTGATATTCACTCGGTTGTTCTTCGGAGAAACCGGGTGTGACATATGCCAGGATCAGTTGACTCATACATGTGCCGACAAGAGTGAAATATCATTATATTACAAGCCAAGTTCAACCTATAACATAATATTAGAACATAAGACGTAAAATACTAAATAAAAGTACTATTACACTAATAACATAACAGTGGAAGACTATAGCATGGTGCTCCAGTTCATAGGCGTTGCCCGGGGGTTTCGCCAGCCTAGAACAACTCATCAGGATCAAAGTCTTCTTCACTGAAGTCTATGTCTTCATTTGCACCTGAGCAGCATATGAAATCCAACAAAAGCAATTTTGAGTATCACTGGGTACTCAGCAAGTGTAGGAAAGAATGTTTTGAAGCCTAATAGCAAGGAAAGGCTAACATGGTTAAGCACTATGCATTAATCGTAGATCTTAGCTTTAATTAGCAACCTTTATTACTAAGTGATAAATCTCACCATCTTCATAATTAAGTAATTAATGTCATATTACACCACCTAACAACATTTTCCAACTCATATCCATGTTCTTCTAATCATGGACATGTCCAAGCCGCTCATTACCGTGAGCACGGCTGTCATGACAATTTGGTTCTCTACAGAGATTGTACCACTTTACCCACAAGTAGTGATTTCATCCCCTGTTACCAGGTGGACTGAGAACCTCATTGATATCCGTGGTTGCAAGCCACATTACACACTTCCGTTGGTGTGCGATCAGGAGATCACTACATGGCCTTTACAAAGGGTCTACCGGCAAGTCCAAGCCCACTGAGGTTTCACCGCTGCAGTTCCTAGGAGTAAACCCTCCCCTACAGAAACCCCTCTTGAGCCTTGTAGATCCTAAGGCAGTCAAAAATGGAGTCCCATTCCCCGCACTATCCATACACTCATACTATACCTACAAACTCCTATAATTGGCCAAGCAGCCCCATCTCAGTCTTGTGGTGGCACTGTAAAGCCGGGTTAACTGTTTCATGAACCGGTCCTTAGAATCTAAGATAGGCACTATCACTAACCCAAGTCTCGTGCATGAAGCACCATCAAAAACAACCAACCTGTCTAGATTCCTAACACCATGACACACACTTGTGTCTTTCATATAATCCACAAGACTAGCAACAACAATGTTTCATTCATTTTTCTAAGTTCTAAGCATGGCTAAGCACATAAAATGATAACCAACAAATCCTAACTAAATCCCACCATGGTTTCAAGGAATGGTATGGAAAGAACTAGTCATATTTCCTAAACTGGGTTTCATACTAAAAACAACATGCATGTAATCTAACTAATCTTCCTAGATTTGGATCAAAATTTTCAAGGAACACTTGCCTTTTTATTGCTGCTCAGAAATGTCAAATTTTGCCGTTGAAGATTGACAACTGGTTTTTGGGCTGATTCTTAATCCAACGATTTCGAGAGGGACGCATCGTCCCGGTCGTGACCGATAGAGGTGCATGGTGTCGCTGGCGGCGGCGACGACTTCCTAGCCTGTGAAACACAAGTACACGGAATAACTCACTGATTCTCAACTTTTCTAATGAATTTGGATGAGGAAAACACGAGGAACTCACCTAGCGCGGTCTCTTTGATCGAAACAACCCGTAAGTGCATCGGCGATGGCGAATGGCAGTGACGGTGATCGGTTTTCTTCAACCCGGCGCTATGTTTAAAATTCCTCAACAATTTCTTGTCAGCGATCTTGTCCGTGATCGAGAGGCACCGGACGTTGATTTGTGAGAAGAAAAAGTGGTGAAAATAACAGGGCGACGAAGATCGGCAGCGAGTCCTACCGGTGAGAAAAGTGTGTGAGTGAAGAGGGAAAATTCGGTGTCTTTGGGGTGTTTAAGTAGGAGGGCTGAAGTCAGCGGTTGCTTTTTTTTATCTCACGTGGGTTGTGACAGAAATCAAGTGTGCATTTCCTCCTTATTGTCTATCTTTTTGGAGGCACAAGTAGTTGATCACTTATACGAGATTCTGAAATTATTGTTATCTCTAGGCACATCTTATGGGCGGCGTCTTTTCCTCCGGAGAAGCTGTCGAAGCGATAGCCATGTCTTATCCTTTCTCGAGCAAGGTATTATTAGTTTAGTCTAAAATTAGACCTGCTGCCTCTGCCTCTGGCTTAACCCTTCCCCTAGAAGTTTGTGCCCTTACCAATAACTCCCTGACTCTCGTTAACCACTGTCCTCAGCCTGCAGTACTGAAGTTCCCAATTTATTTATCTTTTGATTCCTGGCTCAAGTCATCTTCTTTTATTTTTTAAACAATTCTCTATAGATGGTCTGCCCACTGGCCTATCCTACATTGGTTAAGGTGATTCGAGATTGCTCAATCTGAAAAGGAAAGCATTCGATCCTTGCAAAGCTTCAGGACATGAATTAGAATGAAAAAGAAATGATTACTTAAAACTTTAAGAGAGATGGAGGACTCCCAATCGGTTTAAGCAAGAGCTTTAAAGTTGAGAAAGAAGAAGGGCCGAAGGCTTTGACATTCAATTAACGGAGTTGTTTTGTATTCAATTCTTTCTATTTCTTCTCTATCCTTCTTCTCTGCCAACCCTAGCTTACCTTATTGAATGTCTTGCACTTGCTTTCTCGTCTCAATCCGACGTTCTTCTTTCAACGTGTGAACCTATGAACTTCTCCAACGTCATAGCTTTAGGTCAATCCCTAGTACCTTTCTTTACCGACCGAGATTACCCACCACTCGCCTTCCTACTACCTACTATAGGCTTGCTCCTGAAGCTGGAAAGTAACGAACGAAGTGAAAACTGGAATATAACACTGCTTCATCTCTAGAATGGACTCTTTACTCACCAACAAACACCATTCCACAGCTTCAACATGCTACCAAATCTCAATTGGAAAAAGGATGAGAGTGGCATTGGCTTTAGGGGATGTTGCTGGCTCTATAGTAATTGGATTGGTCATGGTGCATTTTGGAGAAGGATTGGATTGGATAGATAGCTTCTACCTCTCAGACGTGACAACTGTAGGTTATGGAGATTACGCCCGATCGACCATGGAAGGAAAACTGTTTGCCGCAGAAACTATATGAAAACTCAGCATAGGAAGAGATCCAACACTAGCATCTCCACTTGGCCCTTCTAGCATAATCACTGGCACCCTACTTGCCTACTCGGATTACTGAAAGCAACCTATTTTCAAATAGGCTTCCGGCCTACTCAATCCTTTCCCTTTCTGCCTCTCCACATTTCTCTTGGCTAGCTCGTTATTTTCTGAGGATATGAATCAAAAGGCAGTCTTTGAATGTGCTTTGCCTTACCCGAGGATATTACCTTTTCTTTGATCCTGCGAGCAGAAGTCTTTCCCTTCGGTTTCGTTGCTTTGGAGTACCGGTACTGTTTGAATTTCTTTTCCAAGGAAGGAGTCATTGTAGGATCGTATCTCCATGGAAGTACCGTTGTAGGAAAGTAAATGAAAGGTGAGCTTGCACTCCTCTCCTGTCAAGCTGTTACCTCTTTGATCCATGGCTATTTTCTTACAATTGCTTCGTTAAGCGAATGAATCTCTCATAGATACTGTTTTTCCTGAGTCGATCTACCTGTACCGCATTCCTTTTTTCAACGAATGCTGTGCACTACTTTTGAGAAGAAATCACAAACTCGTAAATATCCTGTGTATCATCTGCTCGTGAATTCATTGTATCAAAGAATGGAGGCAACTCACCTACTTATTTTTAACACGCGCAAGCTTAAGAAAGATTCCAGAATCATAGTACCGTGATACTATACTGATCGGAAAAGGAATGAGATTAGAAATGCCATCATTGGGGCAAACAATGCAATAGCATCGGTCCATCCGCCTCGCCCTGTGACAAAGAAAATAACGCGTCTTATTTCAAATTTCTGTCAAGAAGGCCACCTCGTTTTTCTTAAATTGAGGTTTTCTCGGTCTTTTTGTCTCTTTTCTACTTGCTGTGATAGGCTTAGTTACGTGGTTTTTTAACTCTTCCCCTTTTACGCTGCTTATTCTTCAGCATTATTTGTTTTGTACATTCCCCAACCGTTTCCCCTACCTCTATATAAACTGAAGGATTTCGTGTTCTTTCATCGATTGTGTATTCCTCTCTTTATGTATCCCTTTATCTTGCTTTTGATGGAAAAGTCCTACCACTATATAGACTATCTTTTCCTAAAATACATGCTTCACAGGTTGATTTGGTTTGAACATCCCTTTTCCATCTTCTTTTATCAAGTGCAAATGGCCAAATCTCATATGCCAAGGCCATGCTTCATCTTGTGCTCTTACACTCCGAGGCTTGCTTTCTCTACTCATTATTTGACTCATTATTTTACTTGTCTCGCCTACTGTCCACGACCAAAGCTCCACCTTCCTATGCTATGTATCCCAACCTTGATCTAATAAGTGGTCTTAATTAATATGCAGGATAGGATAATATTAGACAAATGGTTGGTTTTGTCAAATACTTAGGTAGGGCTGACTACGCCACCTCAGCAGCTGGGACTGAAATTGCTTACAATGCATCTGGCCACTGACTGAATTCGAAGTAGGGCCACTGACTGAATTCGAAGTAGTCCACTTTCTACTAGAATCTGATTTTTCTAGTTTGCAATCAGGTGTGCCAGCTGTAACAAATACTTCCTGCTTGACCTGAACCGAAGCAAGTCCTTCTCTTATTTAATGATTGGCTTTCATAGCGCTTAGTGTAGTAAGGGCCATCTGCTTTTGCTATCATTCTAAGCCTACGCTTGCTTTACGCGAGCAATGAGGATGCGCATTATGTTACTAAGGCCATGGGTCTTCTGGAAAGAGAAGGCATATAATTGATTCTTTGACCGGCTTTGCTTTGGTCGAGCAACCGAAACATTTCTTGAACGGCCTACATAACTTGTCTTCCTATTTTCCAGGAAGTAAGTATCATACCATATGTAGTTCTCAGCCCCTTTTGTTAGACCAGTTCCTTTCGGTGCTGAGTTCCTTACAGCCCCAGTACTGTACTGAAGTGGCTTCTTCACTCCAGCATAGAAGTATTCTGGTGAGCCCAATTTGTTTAATGTGATCCCTCCATTATGAAAGGAAAGAAAGCGGTTAAGACTATATCTTTACAGCCGTCCCTTCATACTTGGGGGGCTTAGTTGATTAAATCAATCCAAGCGAGAATATCTTGGAATACCCAACTATGATCACCATGTAACATGAGATCATAGTACGTATTCCCTGAGAAAGCTCGGGATTACCCCCATACCCTGGTCGTCCATAATTACAGTTCGAAAAAGGTCAGGCATGTCCCATTGTGGTGGTTTTCTCTACCTGCCTGAACCACCAATCTAGTGCATTCTGCACAAATTTGATTTACGAATTCCGTGTACTCAGGCGGAGCGCTTTCCGCAACAGATCTAGTTGAGGAGGTAGAGCTATTAGACGATGAAGAAAAGAAAGCATAAACATGATATCACTTTCCGTTGGATGCCCATAGAGAACCAAAGAATGTTTATTCATTTTATTTTTTTTTGTTTGTAGTTTCTTTGATAAATGGAAGTTCTCCAAAAGTATGAAAGGCTGGAGAGCTTTGTACCAACCATTCTAGTGTGGTTGGATTCTGTTCAACAGCCCAAGGACTTTCCGCACATCTTTTGTTCTTTCCACTGCTTGAAGTTATTGCAACAACTACGAAGAAACGACGAATCCCAACATGGATATATAAGAACCGAAACTGCTCAGAGCATTCCATCCGGCGTAAGCATCTGGATAATCTGGAATGCGACGTGGCATACCTGAAAGCCCTAAGAAATGCATGGGAAAGAAGATCAGATTAACCCCGAAAAAAGTGATCCAAAAATGGATTTGGTCTAAAGTTTCAGGATATGTCTGACCAAAGATTTTACCCACCCAACAGTAAAATCCAGCAAATAAAGCAAAAACGGCTCCCATAGAAAGTACATAATGGAAATGTGCAACCACATAATAAGTATCATATAGAGCAATGTCTAGCCCAGAGTTTGCTAGAACTATTCCAGTTAGCCCTCCTATGGTGAACAAAAAGATGAACCCTACAGCAAATAACATGGGTGTTTTGTATTGTATCGAACCTCCCCACATGGTAGCGATCCAACTAAAGATTTTTATTCCAGTGGGCACAGCTATGATCATGGTAGCCGCGGTGAAGTAGGCACGCGTATCAACGTCTAAGCCCACAGTAAACATATGATGAGCCCAAACTAGAAACCCAAGAATACCTATACTTATCATGGCATAAACCATGCCTAGATACCCGAAGACCGGTTTTCTTGAAAAGGTCGATACGATATGACTAATAATACCAAATCCAGGCAGAATGAGAATATACACCTCTGGATGACCGAAGAACCAAAAGAGATGCTGGTATAATATTGGATCTCTCCCCCTCCTGCAGGATCAAAAAAGGTTGTATTAAAGTTTCGATCGGTTAATAGCATTGTACTGGCCCCTGCCAGTACCGGAAGTGATAATAAAACACTACAGGATTCCCTTCAACATACGACGGCTAAAACCGTCGTATATAAAGCAGAAGCCGTCGTATATAGTTTATATACGACGGCAGCTGTTTATATACGACGGTTTGTGGCCGTCATATATATTTTGTCGTATATATAGTTATATACGACGGCACCATCGTATATAACAGTATATATACGACGGCCGCTTATATACAACGGCCCGTTTCGTAGACTTGGCCCAGTGGGCCAGGACCTTTATATACGACGGCTGGGCCCTGGCTGTGGGCTCTGGCTGTCGTATATAAGGGCTTATATACGACAGCCGCTGGACCGTGGCTGTCGTATATAAGAGCTTATATAAGACAGCCTGGCCCAGCCGTCGTATATAATTTAGGCTTATTTACGATGGCCCCGTATAGCGGCCGTTGTATATAAACTATACAGGCCGTCGTATATAAGCTTTTCCATTTTTTTTTAAAAATAGAAAATGGCTAACCTGGCTCGATGGCCAGCTACACATCCAAAGACAACAACAAAACAGTTTGATATATAAATTCACAACAAAGTGCAATAGTACACATCGACAATCACAAAGTCTGACATCCACACAAATAAAAACAAAATCACAAATCTATTGATTACTAGCCCCTCCACTACCTCCGGGAGCGAAGAAGTCATCCTGCCGCGGCGAACCTGGCGCCCTTAGCTGTGGCGATGGAGTCTGAGCCTCCGTCCCTGATCCCTGCGAAACAAAGTGACATATGTACAAGTTTACAATTGTTTTTCTAGGTTCATTAGGATTCTTAGCGGTTGTGGCTTCCACTATATGTAACTTTCTTTTTATACCTGTACTCCAGGAAACTGCTCCTGTGGTGGCGACGGCTCCAGCACGAACGGAGGTGGGTGCCACAACGGTATCTGGATTTGCTGCCCTTGCTGTCGAGCTAGCGCCTGCCATTTCAAACATTACAATTTACAAAACTAATTGAAATGCAGTGTAATTAAACTATAATTGTATGTTTCTTACTTCCATTGCCGCTTGCATCTGTGCCATATAGGACGCATGGTACGCCATGGCAGCCCTGTTGTTCTCTCGCTCTCTCGCCAAGGCCTCCTCCTGCCGAGCCAAGCTCTCCCGAAGCGCCATGACTTCGAGATCTCTCTTGGTGACACGGCGGCTGGAGGAGCCTGCAGCCGAAGACTGCGAGGAGCTGCCTCTCGCAGGTCGTGCCTCCCTAGAGTTGACGACTCCAGAGAATATGGCAAGCCTAAAAAAACAAATCAATTCAAGGTAAAATTAAATAATCTTGAATTGAAAACAATGAAAGTAAATGAATTCACCTTCCGTGTGCTTTTCCACCTCCGCTTGCATACGCGGCTTGAGGGTCGATGTTCGGGGAGTTTTCCCAATCGAACCCTTCACCGTGTATCCTCACAGCCTCTTGCCCATACCTAGTCTGAAAAACAATGAAATTGTGTAAGTTCAACAACATATATAGTGTCAAATAATTTCAGAGGTCATGAAACTTACCAGGCGCTCCGCTGCGTACTGACTACACTGCTCCGGCTGAGAAGGGTCAGCGTGACCTCTCCTATAGACCACAGTAGCACTCGGTCGCATGCCGGTCTCCTTTTCCTGTGAACATATGTTAGTACGAACAATACTACATTATGAATATAATAAAAACTACCAAGAAACTTACCATCCGTTTAGCCATTCGCACAAAACCTTGGACGCCCATACCGTGCTTCCGTGAGCTCCCTCTGGCATCTCGAGCCTTCTTGGACTTAGCGATGAACTCATCGCTAGCCCAATACCTACAAAGGGCTCGGTAATCTTCAGTTCGTCCCTGTAACCAAGGCACACTAACCTGCACACATGCGTAGTTCATTAGGTGTTACTTAGCAAAATTAATATGAACAATTTAAAGATTACGCAACCTACCTCTGCGTATTGCTCCTCCGTCAAGTACGTGTCGGAGGCGTCTCTGAACGACCCAACCTCGTGGTCGTGGAGCTTTAAGTAGTCGTTAACTACTTGACTCCGAGCGTTCGAAAGCATTTGCATAACAAGCTTCCGAGCGTCCACTTCGAGCACGGAGCGGGCGTGATCCATCTGCTCAGCCGGGTCCTCAAGGCGGTACCTGAGCTGTAGGAAGCCAACACAGTTCGACATATACGCACGTTAATATTTGAAGGAACATAAAGAATTGAAACTTCAAATATGAAAGTTACTTACCCAAAAATCTGCCCACACGACTCCCTGTAGGTTGTCGTTCACCGGGTGAGGAACGCGTGCGTAGTCGTCCCACGACGTAGCTGCACGTCCATCAATCGCACCGGGGTAGTGCAGACGCACTAAGTTCCCGATGCAACCGTTCACCGTCCTGTGGTGTTTCTGCCCGTCGTACGAGAGGTCCTCCCAAGAACTAAAAAGTCGTTTGTTAAGTCATTAAGTAAGATCATAGTCTTTGAGAACAAATAGAAATGAATACTTTATTAATGTGTTACCTGTCTCCAACCGGACGAATAATTACCGGCTCTCTAGGAATAGGTGGAGGACTAACAAAGTTACTCCTCCTCGTGCGTCTCCTCCGCTGCGACACCACGTCTAGTGACCCAGAAGGCTGGTCACCGGACGTGTCCTCAGGCTGGGTGCCCTTGGACTCGCTGGGCAGACTACCCTGGGGGTGGCTGCCGGAGGGCTGGCTACCAGAGGGCTCGCTGCCCAAGGGCACGCTGCGCTGCGTACCCGTCTCCTGAGGTGCCGCTCTGGCCTCGGACTCATAGTCCGAATCAGACTACAGTGGTAAAGTAAGTAAGTTAAATTGAAAAAGTGATTTTAATAATTTTGCGCATTGTAGAAAAATTTACCTCTGTACGTTGCAAACTGACAACCCTGTCCCGCAACTCTGGACACGCACTTAACAGTTGAGTGCTTCTGCTCCCGCTGTAAGTGGAACCGTAGAAGTAGTCGTCTCTCTCCTGCGAGGGGAGGAAACCCCTCACACTCGATGCCTTCTTCCCCTTTGAACCCTTTGAACCCTTGCTTGACGACATCCTAATCAGTTTAAAAAGTAATTACTCCTAATCAGTTTCAAAAGTAATGTAAGCCATAATTAATGTCACTTTCATTTAAAAGAACATTACTCGTAATCAGTTTCAAAATTCATCAACATCATGATCATCAACATCACGATCATCAACATCGCGATCTGTCATGTTGAGCTGTTTACGTTTCCGCTTTCGCATTGTAGATGTCTCTACATCTGCAACGTCTCCTACTAAGTTATCGAGTCCTGCACCAGGCTCGACGATAAAAGAGTCTGGCAACTCTTCGTCTTGGTAAACTTCTTCAGTGTCTCCACTATCATGATAACCATCATCTCCAGGAGTATACAAGCGCTCACGAGGATTCACTTTATATACCACCCACCAAGTGCTAAGCTTCTTACATGGATAAGGTAGATAATACACTTGTTCCACTTGATGTGCAAGAACGTATGTATCTAAACCTCGTAAGCGTTCGTTGTGATTCACTTCCACCATGCCAAATTGATTTTCTCGAGTTCCATGATTGTTATCAAACCAATCACAATCAAAGAACACCACTCGAAGTTCTTTATTGCCAGCGAAAGTAAATTCCAGAATTTTGTTAATGATTCCATAGTAATTGGTTTCTTTCCCTTGTGAGTCGATTGCTCTCGTCACAACTCCGCAATTTGATGTTGCTGCGAGAGGACGAAGAGTTTCGAATTGAGTTGTACGGAATCGGAAGCCATTTACATCATATCGACCATAGCTTCTAACTTTCACTAATCCATAAGATAGTTGTCGTAAATCTTGATGGATGTCTGTGTTCGCTAATACATAAGCTCGAAACCAGGATAAGAAATTAGGCCCTCCCTTAATTCCAGTCCGTCGCATCGTTTCTACTTGCTTTCTCGTTGGTTGATGCTTATGTTTCCAGTTTTGGTTGTGGAACTCACTGTACACACAAAACACATGCCATCGACATTAGCATACATGTATTGGTAAATACAATAATCATCATAAATGTAAGAGAAACACTTACTCGAAATATTTCTCCATGCCATCGACATTGTTTCCCTCTGCAAAGTAGAAACTAGAAAAGTAACCTACTTCCTTTAGAGTAAATGCTTCGGCAATGCACCCTTCAACCCTTGCTCTGTTGCCAACCATAGTTTTCAAATATCTCAATGCTCTTTCAATATGGTACATCCATCTATTTTGCACAGGACCACCAACTTTTGCTTCGAATGGAAGATGTATAAGAAGATGCTGCATTGGATTGAAGAAACCAGGAGGAAATATTTTTTCCATCTTACATAAAAGTACAGGTATCTCCTTCTCTAACTTCTCCATCATGTCTTTCGTTATTTCTTTGGCACATAACTACCTATAGAATAATGATAGCTCAGCTAACACCTTCCACACCGCATCATCCAGATATCCCCGAAACATAACAGGTAAGAGTCTTTCCATTATTATATGATAGTCATGACTCTTCAACCCAGTGAGCTTTCCCGTTTTAACATTCACGGCTCGTCTCAGACTAGCAGCATAACCATCTAGGAATTTCAAAGTTTTCAACCATTCCATAACTTGTTTCTTTTCATTAGGTCGAAGCACGAAAGAAGCACGTGGCTTACCACCGCTTTCAGAGAGCTCAAGAGTAGGTCGATTACAAATCTCGGCCAAATCCTTTCGAGCCTTTAAGTTGTCTTTCGTTTTGCCCGTGATATCCATGCACGTGCTTATGATACATTCGGCCATGTTACGCTCCTGATGCATTACATCAATATTATGCATCAGTATCAATGACTTCACATATGGTAGCTCCCAAACTCCACATACATGAGTCCAGTTGTGAACATTTCCGTAACCTACAAAGAATCCAGGGCGAGCTTCATCAGGGACTAGTGAGTCCAACACATCGGATACTTCACACCCGCTTAGGCGTTTAGGTGGTTCCTTAGTGACAACAGTATCTTTTCTAAAGACATTCCTCTGTTGCCTGAATGGGTGGTTTCGAGGAAGCCAACGCCTATGACAATCAAAGTAGCTTATCTTGCCACCGTATGTAAGTCGAAAACACTCTGTGTCAGACGCACATATGGGACACGACAAACGACCATGTGTGCTCCATCCAGAAAACATGCCGTACGCAAGGAAATCATGGAAATACCACAAATAAGCCGCTCGAAGGTTGAATTTCTGCTTCTTGTAACAGTCATACGCTTCAACTCCAATCCACAACGTTTTCAATTCTTCAATCAATGGTTTCAACATCACATTGATACGTGATCCCGGATGATCTGGTCCTGGTATAATGAGGCTAAGAAACATAAACTCGTACTTCATACAAAGAGAAGGTGGTAAGTTGTACGGAATAACAAAGACGGGCCAACAGGAGTATGGTGTGGCATTTGTACTGAATGGTGAAAAAACATCCGTCGCTAACCCGATGCGAACATTTCTCGCATCACTAGCAAAAGCAGGATCAAAAGAGTCCAAAGACTTCCATGCATCAGCATCCGACGGATGAGTCAACACATCTTTGTTCTCACGCACACCTTCTTTATGCCATCTCATGTGTCTGGCAGATCTTTTTGAAAGAAACAGCCGCTTCAACCGAGGTGTCACAGGCAAGTAACGCAATTTCTTATGTGCAATTTCTGTCATTACTTTATCACCATCGTCATTGACAACTTCGACAAACCTCGATTTTCCACACTTTAAACAATTCTTCTCTTTGTCATGCTATTTCCAAAATAGCATGCAGTTATCTGGACACACGTCAATTTTTTCATATTTCATACCCAGTCCAGATAGTAATTTCTTTGAGTGATACATATCTTTGGGCAGTTTATGAGGTTGTGGAAGAGCATCGCTGATAAGTTTCATCATATCATTGTAGCAATTATTAGAGAAGAAATACTTAGATTTGATTGCCATAAATCTGGTCATGAATGTAAGAAGAGTCATTTCAGTATGATCATGCAACACCTCTTCAGAAGCTTTCAAGAGATTAAAGAATGCGTCTGCCTCATTTGTGGACGGATCCTCCGTTTGTATATCTTGTAACATCTCATCGATCCTGTCAAAACCCGGACAATCATCATCATCTTCCACTACATGAACGGCTCGAGGAGCAGACTCACCGTGGAAACTCCAGACCTCATAATATGGCATGTAATCGTTTTTGCACAAGTGTAATGACATTGTCGTTTTTTTCCAAAAACTTAGTATTCCGGCATTTCGCACATGGACAACGAACTTTATCGGTCGTAGACAACGAGAACACTCGATCAATAAAGTCGTCTGTCCCGGCATACCACTCATCTGAGTGACCAGTTGCCTCGTTCCAACCGGTATACATCCAACTACAGTCTTCACTCATGTTTAACTCTGCAGTTTTAAGTCAAAGAATTTATAGTTAGTTTATTATTTATTTATATCACGAACCTATATCTATTGGAAAGGATAGGTCCTAAACCCACCCAAGAGTGACCGAGACGAACATGCTTATAACAAGACACGAGGTCTAGATTCAGACAAAATTTCGGCACAATAACCCCGCTGTTCTCCAACTGCACGTCCAAAAATGGAGCAGCGGAGAACATTAGGGTTACGCTGTCGAAACTACGTCCAAATCTAAACCCCGCGTCTCATTATATGCACACCCTCTCGGTCACTCCTGGGCTGTCCAAAAAGGGACAATTCTGAACCTACACGCCTCACATGTGTAACACGTGTGAGACGGGCTGGTTCGAAACAGGTGACGCATATTGTAAAGGTTTACGTTAATCTTTCATTTTTGAGTGATTTCAAAGAGAGAGAGGAAAGAACAATAGAGAGAAGGAAAGAACCATAGTTGTTAAGGCATCGCTTAAGCGGTAAGGCACCTGGGGATCGTAAGGCGTCCCATCGCCTTAGATCCCGACGTAAGGCAGGTGAATACGACGGCGGCGCTTGCACACAAGGGAGGCGGCGGCAGCGCCCGCGCACAGGATCTTGCGTTCCTATGAGGTTGAGCGCCGGCAGATCCGCGGAAGCCGGTCAATGGAGGCCGGCGAGTGCCGGCAGATCGACAGTCCCGCGGCGGAGGAGGCCGAGCGCCGAAGGATTGGCAGTTCCACGGCAGAGTGTCGGAGGCCCAGCGCTGGCTAAGCCGCGGGGGGGGGGGGGGTGGTGGGGGGTAGGGCAAGGCGGCCTAGGTTGTTCACATCGTGCCTTTGTAGACGTATACATTACCACTAAATGGGTCGTATCGGGCCCTAAGCCCATTTATGTACATATAGTACTTTTAAACACTCAAACAATCAAAACAATAATCAATTAAACTATTAACTCATATGCATTAATCATCTAAGCAATTAACAACTCATCTAAACCAACATAATTACCGTAGTTAACAAGCTTATCAATTCTCAATTAAAAAAACACCTAGCTAGCAATTCAAATAAACCTGGGCAATAATTAAACCTAAGTATATCAATTCATCTAAATCTAATAAATTATCCACTAAACAATAAAAAACAAACAAGCATAATATAAATAATTGGTAATTAAAAAACCAAACTTTCTAGATGGGGAGGGAGGCGGGCGACTTACCTCACGGTGGAGGCGGCACGGCACGGTGCGGCGGCGCACAGCGCGCGGTGGAGGCTGGGGCGGGGACCTCCGGGGCGGCGGCGCCGGCTGTCGGGTGGGTGGCGGCCAGGGCGCCGGCTGGCGGGGGCAGCCGGGGCGCCGGCTGGCGGGCGGGGGTCGGCCGGGGCGGCGGCCGGGTCTTCGGCCGCTGGGGCGGCCGGGGCGGCGGCCGGGCGGCGGCTGGCGGGCGGCGGCCGGGTGGCAGGCCGGGGCGCTGGCTTGGGGGGGCAGCCGGAGCGGCGGCCGGGGGGGCGGCCGGGGCGGCGGCGGGCGGCGGCGGGCGGGCGGGCGGCGGCCGGGGCGCTTAGGGTTGCTCGGGCTCGGGTCGGCGCGGGCGTGAATGCCCGCGCCGACCCGAGCCCCCGCGGGTATATAAGCCTTATTTACGACGGCCACACCATGGGCCGTCGTAAATAAGCCTTATTTACGACAGCCTCGGTGTGGCTGTCGTATATAACTGCTATATACGACAGCCTAGGGTTGGCTGTCGTATATAACACTTATATACGACAGCCACGTACTAAACGACGGCTGTACTGTCGTTTATAAACTTATATACGACAGCCTCTGCTGACCGTCGTATGTAAGTTTATA
Organism: Neostapfia colusana; assembly: GCA_030760725.1. Lineage (NCBI taxonomy): Eukaryota > Viridiplantae > Streptophyta > Magnoliopsida > Poales > Poaceae > Neostapfia > Neostapfia colusana. Next base: position 49,370,480 of record JASWHV010000014.1, on the reverse strand, counting down.
TACAACAGCTAGCCGTCGTATGTTATACTGGCTGTCGTATGTTGCCCTGTTTCCTGTAGTGAAAGTAGGAATGCTGTCACTAGAATGGACCACACAAAAAGTGGTAATCTATGCATAGTCATTCCATGTCCATGCATGTTGAAGATAGTAGTTATAAAATTGATAGAACCTAAAATTGATGAAACACCTGATAGATGAAGACTAAAAATTGCTAAATCAACTGCTCCTCCAGAATAGCTGGTAATACCACTTAAGGGCGGATAGACCGTCCACCCAGTGCTGCTGCCCACTTCTACTAAGGCTGAGCTTAATGGGAGCAAGAGACGTGGTGGCAACAACCAGAATGATATATTATTTAATCATGGAAATGCCATGTCAAGTGCACCTATCAGAATCGGAACAAACCAATTCCCAAATCCACCTATCATCGCTGGCATAACCATAAAAAAGATCATTAAAAAAGCGTGAGCCGTTATTAAAACATTATAAAGTTGATGATTCCCACCAAGAATTTGATCGCCGGGTCAGCTAATTCCATACGAATCAGTACGGAGAAGCATGTGCCCATCACTCCTGCAATGGCACCGAAGATGAAATATAGAGTACCAATATCCTTGTGGTTAGTGGAGAAGAGCCATCAGACCAGATTTGTCATTTTTTTCGTTTTGAAAACTTTCAAACCTTATCAGAGAGGGGCCACTAAGGCTGGATGTTGGCTGAAAGGAATCCCCTTTAGAGGCTTCAACCCGGGCTTTGACCATGTCTCCCGAACAATTTCAGTACATATGGCACAAAACGATTCCACATATATATCGAGGCCGGAATGGGATCGGGTGTTTTCACGTCTCACCGTAGTGTCTGGTTTGTCTTGTTTGGTGATTGATAAAAAAGAAGGAAAATGGAAAAGTAGAAAATCTACATAATCTTCCGTTGAGGTCCTTAGTTTAGTCAAGTAGGCGAGGGCATTTCTGTCACGAAGGACTCAATCCAGCCACAGGTTCCCCTACAGCTACCTTGTTACGACTTCACCCCAGTAGAAGACCCCACCGTGGTATGCGCCAATAAGACCACCAAAGGCCTTTGTGGCACTAGTGGTACACAGAAGTCATGGGTGATCATTGGTCCAATGCTTCGGGCGAAACCAATTCCCAGGGTGTGACGGGCGGTGTGTACAGGGCCCGGGTACATATTCACTGCGGCATGCTGATCCTCGATTACTAGCGATTTCAACTTCATGTTCCTGAGTTGCAGAGAACAATCCAAACTGATGCAATCTTTCCAGATTCGCTCCTCCTTACAGCCTTTCTTCCCATTGTCATTGCCATTGTAGCACGTGTGTGTCCCAGCCCATAAGGGCCATGCGGACTTGACGTCATCCCCACCTTCCTCCAGTATCTCACTGGTAGTCCCTCGTGAGTGCGGCACGCACCTTTTTCTTCGTTTTGGAGCGGGGCGCGTACTATTACCACTACGTACCACACCACCGGGCGGCTGGCCTTCATGCCGAGTCTTCCTCCGCCGCCAACTCGACGTCGTTGTAACCAAGCCTAACCAAACCTCCATGCTCACTGGTACTTTGACGTCACTACAGGTAGGTCGGAGTGAAAGTGCATCTAGGCATCCCTCGTGGGTTTTGGATGATTTATGACAAACAAATGAGAACCTAACAAAATTGTTGAGATGAGCGCATGTTCTTAAAAAAATCAGGAAGAAAGCGCAAAAAGAAAGGTGAAGGAGGATCCAAATTGATAAGAGCTCAGGAGCTGAAAATATTAAAATACTTAGTGTAGAGTGTGTTGGAGAAACACACCCCAAGAGCTCAAGTGGATGAAATCAAACTAACTGCACAATTTCAGCATGTGCGGACTAGTTCGATATCAGCCGGACAAGTCTGATTTTGTCTCTGGATAGAAAACGGACTAATCCGCACAACTATTGACTAGTCCGATATATCACAACACTTAGGGTTTTCTACACAGCGCACACCGGACTAGTCCAGAGTCAACCACGGACCAGTCCGGACATCGCAAACCCTAATGTAACCATTGGAAACCCTACTGTAAAAAGAGGTGTACAACCATACCAACATAACTCTTCAACCCCCTGCGCCGTCTTCCCACACCTTCCAAGAGCCCAAAATTCACATCTCTCCACACATTCTAACCAAAAAAGGATCAATTCTTTGGGGATTAGCAATTGATCAAAGGAGAGACTTGTTCTACACATCTTGAGCTCTTAGGTTTGATCTCTCACACACTCTTGTTTGTTAATTGTTCATCTCTTGAGTGTGTTTGGTTGTGTTCATTCATTGTAACTCTTGGGGAGCCCTCAACTTGAGAGAAGGCCCCTTAAATGATTTATTCCCCTTTGTGATTAGTGGAAGAGAATCGGCCTTTGTGGCGATTCGACGAGGGTAGGGTTGGAGAAGACCCGGTCTTTAGTGGACTCCTCAACGGGGACGTAGATTTCCTTCGTGGAATCGAACCTCGGGATAAACACTTGTCTCCTGCTCTTGTTCATTAATTGTTCATCATATTCTAGTGTTTAATCAATCCTTTTAAATTCACGTTCAAACATTAAAATCAAAGTTGATTCTTGTCATTCATTGTATCACTGTTGCAATACATCTAAGTTATCAATTAATTTCTGTTGCATAGAGTACTAGAAGTGTGAACATTGATCAATCTTGATCTTTCTAGTCCACGTATACCGGACTAGTCCGCACAACACCGGACTAGTCCGATTTTTCTCTGTTTAGAAAACGGACTAGTCCGCACTCTACCGGACTAGTCCGATTTCCCTGTATTTTATAAACCTACTAAGTGTTTCAGATTTCAATAAAGCATCGAAAAGCCTATTCACCCCCCTCTAGGCTGCATTCAATTGGTATCAGAGCCAAACTCTTCAAAAGAGACTCACCATTCGAAGAGACGATATGGATGTCAAGGATGTACACAAGAAGATCGACGACGAAAAGAGTAATGATGAAAGGACTCAAAAGCTAAAGAAGCTACTCGACGCCATTCAAGACTGTGAGGACGATGATGAGGAGGTGCTTCAACTCAAGGCTCTTCTGCAGAAGAAGGCAATCTGCCCAAAGGGGAAGAAGAATACCGATGATGAAAACAAGAAGAAGACAAAAGACAACAAGCCTCAACCAAAGAAAATGTTCAAGAAGAAGAAGCAATATGGCCAAGCGTATCTAGGAAAGGAGTGGGACTCCAATAATGAATCCTCATCCGAAGAAGAAGAGGAGATGGCCACCATAGCCATAAAGAAGACTACCAAGAAATCCACTCTCTTTCCAACCATGGGCGCATGGAAGGACACCGACAACACCTGTCTAATGGCAAAGGAAGATAAACGAAAGGTACCAACTAAATATTCCTTCTCGCATTATTTTACTACTGACTGTGATAATTCTAGTGAGGATGATAGTAGGGATGAAGATGAATATATGCTTAGGGGTTTAGACAAAAAGACAGCTGCTAAAATGAAATTTCTACTTGATAAGCTTGTTGATATGGAGAAGTTAGTCAATCATTAGGAAGATATGATCATCCCCCAAAAGGAGGAATATCTTGAGATTGAAAAGCTTCTTGAACTTGAAAAGGAACAAAATAAATCACTAGAGCTTGAATTAGCTTCAAGCATGGAAGCTTGCTTGAAGTTAAAGGACTCAAACACCACCATCAAGGATGAACTTGCTAACTTAACCAAAGTTAACAAGATTCTTGAGGAACAAGTTGAGTCACTCAAGCAAAGTGGTTCTTCATCAACTTCTAGCTCACCTTCTCAACACATAAAGTTTGAAACTAGTATTACTTGCACCTGTGCCAAAAGTGACACTAACATGAAGAAAAAGCCAAACTTGACGAAGGACAAGCAATCTTCTCAAAGTGACATATTTGACAAGGAGAAGATCAAGTATGCACGCAGTGCATACTCGGCCACAAGACCTCCTAATGTCAAATATGGAATTGGATATTCTAATGGTGAAAAGCACAACACTAGAAGCCACAAGAATAACAAGGGTTGCATTGCCTTTGTCAAGGGAAACTCTCTTCAAGCTACAAAGCTTAGTAATGTTGATAAATTTAACAATGTGAACACATATGAACAACAACTTCTATTTAGAACCTTTGATGCTTCATATGTACTTATGAAAAGTAATCTTGTAAGAGTTTATGCTAAATATGTTGGGCCACGCCATGGGAATACCAAGTCTCATGTATGGGTGCCCAAATCACTTGTGACTAACCTCAAAGGACCCAAGCAAGCTTGGGTACCTAAGACCAAGGCATAAATTGTTTTTGCAGACTTACTCATCCGGTGGAGCAAAATGGGTGCTAGATAGTGGATGCACCAATCACATGACCGGAGAAAGAAGAATGTTTATGGAACATGAAGATAATAAAGACCCAAACGAAGGCATTTATTTTGGTGATAATAGTCAAGGAAAAGTGCTTGTTACCGGTAAAATTGCAATTTCATTACAACATACTCTCTCTCTCATGTTTTACACATTAACTCCTTGGATTATAACCTTTTGTCCATATCTCAATTATGTGACAAGGGTTATATTTGTTTATTCACTAATGAGGGTGTGAATGTCTCTAGAAGGAGTGATAACTCAATTGCATTCAAGGGTGTGTTGAAGGAAAAATTTTATCTAGTTGACTTCAACAAAGATAAAGCCAAACTTGACACATGCTTGATTGCAAAGACCAACATGGGTTGGCTGTGGCATAGACGGCTAGCACATGTTGGTATGAGGAATCTTCAAAAACTCCTCCAAGGAAATCACATCCGAGGTTTAAAGGATGTTGTTTTATGAAAGACAGGCCGTGTAGAGCATGCCAAGCAGGGAAGCAAGTAGGAACACTCCATCCCGCGAAGAATGTCATGACTACAACAATACCGCTTGAGCTCCTCCACATGGATCTATTTGGTCCAATTGCTTACATAAGCATCGGCGGTAACAAATACGGCCTATTCATTGTTGATGATTTTTCATGCTTCACGTGGGTTTTCTTTTTGCATGATAAGATAGAAACTCAAGGAACCCTCAAGAAGTTCATCAAGCTTGCCCAAAATGAATTCTCATTGAATATCAAGAACATACGAAGCGACAATGGGACAGAATTCAAGAACACCCAAGTTTAGGAGTATCTAGACGAAGAAGGGATAAAGCACAAATTTTCAGCACCATATACTCCTCAACAAAACGGAGTAGCCGAAAGGAAGAACAGAAAACTCATTGAGATGTCAAGGACAATGCTCGATGAATACAAGACTTCAGACAGGTTTTGGGCTGAAGCGGTTAACACCACTTGTCATGCCATAAATCGACTATATCTTCATCGGTTGCTCAAGAAAACCTCTTATGAACTACTCACGGGTAACAAGACAAATATTTCATATTTTTGAGTTTTTGGTTCAAAATGTTATATTTTAAATAAGAAGGCAAGGGCCTCGAAGTTTGCTTCGAAGTCCGATGAAGGTTTCTTACTTGGCTATGATTTGAACTCCTACACTTATCGTGTCTTCAACAAAACCTCCGGACTTGTTGAAGTAGCACGTGACGTAGTGTTCGATGAAACTAATGGCTCTCAAGAAGAGCAAGTTGATCAGTGTGTGCTAGATCAAGAAGAAGCTCCATGTCAAGCATTGAGATGAATGGCATAGGGTGATATTCGATCACAAGTGCCACCTTCAAATGCGAATGAAGAAAATGAACCACAGATGGAGGAAAATGATCAAGGGGGAGCTTCCATACAAGATCAACCTCAAGAAAATCAAGAAGGCCAAAACATCAATGAGGTCAACTATCCAGGAAGAGAAGAAGATGATAATGAAGATTCAAGACCACAAGTGCCACATCGAAGAGTACACCAAAGCATCCAAAGAGATCACCCCGTTGACAACATAATCGGTGACATCCGAAAGGGAGTAATAACTTGATCTCGCATAGCTAATTTTTGTGAACACTATTCCGTTGTATCTTATTTGGAATCATACAGGGTTGAGGATGCATTAAAAGATCCGGACTGGGTGATGGCGATGCAAGAAGAATTGAACAACTTCAAAAGGAACAAAGCGTGGGAGCTTGTTGAAAGACCCAAGTCCAACGTCGTTAGCAATAAATGGGTATTCTGCAACAAGCAAGACGAACATGGAGTGGTAACAAGGAACAAGGCACAACTTGTGGCAAAAATGTACTCACAAGTCGAAGGTTGAATTTCGATGAGACTTTTGCTCCCGTAGCTAGGCTTGAATCGATTCGTATATTACTTGCATATGCTACTCACCACAATTTCAAGCTTTATCAAATGGACGTGAAAAACGTCTTTCTCAATGGACAGATCAAGGAGGAGGTGTACATGGAGCAACCACCTGATTTTGAAGATCAAGAGCACCCCGACTATGTGTTCAAACTGCGTAAGGATCTCTATGGCCTCAAACAAGATCCTAGAGCTTGGTATGAGTGCCTTAGAGATTTTTTGATTGAAAATGACTTCAAGATTGGAAAAGTTGATTACACCTTCTTTACTAAACACTTTGATGATGATCTCTTCATTTGCCAAATCTATGTTGACAATATTATATTTGGTTCAACTAACAAATCCTTTTGTCAAGAATTTAGCAAGATTATGACAGATAGACTTGAGATGTCCATGATGGGAGAGTTGAGGTACTTCTTGGGATTCCAAGTGAGGCAACAAAAGGACGGGACGTTCATAAGCCAAACAAAGTACACTCAGGACATTCTCAAGAAGTTTGGAATGGACAAAGCAAAGCCCATAAAGACTCCCATGGTGACAAATGGACACTTGGATCTAAATGAAGACGGACCAAATGTGGATCAAAAGGTATATCGTTCCATGATTGGCTCCCTACTCTATTTATGTGCATCTAGGCCTGATATCATGTTGAGTGTATGTTTGGATGCAAGGTTTCAAGCCAATCCTAAGGAATGTCATCTGACAGCCATTAAAAGGATCTTGAGATATTTAGTTCATAGACCCAACCTAGGCCTTTGGTATCCCAAAGGTTCCAAATTCAATCTCATTGGATACTTCGATGCAGATTATGCCGGATGCTAGGTAGATAGAAAAAGTACTTCCGACACTAGCCAATTTCTAGGTAGATCCTTAGTTTCTTGGTCCTCCAAGAAACAAAATTCAATTGCCTTATCCACGGCCGAAGCGGAGTATGTTGCAGCCGGGAGTTGTTGTGCACAACTTCTTTGGATGCGACAAACTCTAAGGGATTACGGTTACAATATGAGCCGTATTCCACTCCTTTGTGACAATGAGAGTGCAATTAAAATTGCCTATAACCCTGTTGAGCACTCTAGAACCAAACACATAGATCTACGACATCATTTTTTGAGAGATCACTCAATGAAAGGAGACATAGCCATTTCCCACATCAACACTGAAAAACAACTAGCCGATATATTTACCAAGCCACTTGATGAAAAACGCTTTTGTGAGCTCTGAAATAAACTAAATATCCTTGATGCTCGAAACGTGTCTTGAAAACTTGCATATCTGTATGCCATCCTCAAAATCATGTTAATTATGTTGAAATATCATCTATCTCTATTTTTCTCTTAAAAACTATGTTAGTTACTTGATCTTAGTGAATCATGGTCATAGCTTGATTGTTGTATGATTACTGATCATATTCATCAAGAATATCTGTGGGCCGTTGTCCCTTATTACTTAATAGGAACCTCTGAATACATATATATATATATATGTATATATATATATATATATATATATATATATATATATGTGTGTGTGTGTGTGTGTGTGTGTGTGTGTGTGTGTGTGTGTGTGTGTTTTGTACACCTCTGTACAAGGGACCACGGACTAGTCCGCACCGACAGACTAGTCCGCACTTAGTCCGTTAGACCAGACTAGTCCGGACCACCACGGACGAGTCCGATTTTCTCTCTGACCAGAAAACGGACTAGTCTGATATGGTCCGGACTAGTCCGATATTTCGACTCCATAACCCTAAGGACGCAAACCTAATCTTCTTCATCCTCACAACCCTTTCCACTCTCTATCTCTCCTCAGTCAAGTGCTCCCAAGGCGGATTTAGAAGTTCTCCATCAAAACCACCCAAATTTCCGTGGGAATCGATCTCCATTGCAAAGCGATCAAAGACCACGGACTAGTCCGGATCAAGAACTCCTTCAACGCTTCGAAGCGAAGGATTTGGTAAACTTTGCTCCAAACCCTAGAACCTTCGAATTCCTTGTTTTCGCTCAAATAGCTTAGATTCTCTAGTCAATGCATGCTCTATGATGCATTCCATGTACCCTAGACCATATTTGCATTGAATAACCTCAAGTTTTGATAAATTAGGGCTTGAGCAGCCTCATAACAGACTAGTCCGTTCTTAGGGCGGACAAGTCCGGTACTCCGGACTAGTCCGGCCTTGAACATTGGACTAGTCCGGTATGTCCTGATTTAGGATTTTTGTTTGGGAATCCTAGCTTATGTCAATTCAGTGCAATCCTTTGTCATCCTTGATTATTCATGCCCACTATATCTTCCTTGTTAGAAATCACGTCGGGATCAAATGAGAGTCTCTCCGACTTTGAGGCCGAGATGGATCAAGATGTGATGTCTCATCCTCCGGAGTCTCGCTCCAACAAGCGACAAGAGCGTGCTGCCGAGCCTTCATTCACCCCACCTAGGGTGCGTCGAAAGGTGACAATCAAGAGACCAGCTTCAAAAGCAAATGTGGCTGGCTCTAGCTCGGTGGCTCAACGCGAAACCAAGGGCAAGGGAAAGGAGCTTGCTTCCGGACCGATTGTTCCCCTCAAGATGACAGCTCCAAGGCAGGGACATAGGGATCCCTCGGAGGAAAAGTTCAATGGCAAGAGGAGTGATGTGGCATGGAACCTGAGGAAGGTTGATGCCTATTGATCAGGCAAAAAGGCACCCGATAAGAGATTTAGGAGCAACTTTCACTCGGACTACTACAGTTCGGTGTACCTCCAAATGAAGACTCCAGTGGTCCGAAGTCAATGGATCGACTGGACATACTTTGAAAGGAAGAGCTGTGAAGCCTTTGAGGAGGTCATAGAGGCTGCAGAGAGACATGGACTCAAGGACCTGCTCGCCTTCAGGTACAACTGGAATGATGAGATAATTGCCTAGTTTTATTCAACGTGCCACTTTGCTCATGATGGAGAAGACAAAAAGTGACTTGGATGACACATGGATCCAAGTACACAATTTCCTACACTGAGCTTGCCAGACTGTTGCACCTTGAGGACACCGACAGTGACGTGATTGTGATTCAATCTGGGAGTGGTGGAGAAGGACAAGATGGAGTTTCTCTATGATACTCGACTCCCATTCAATCCTCCCTCAACCAAGAACATGAAGCCCTTCTTCATTGTTCTCAACAGAGTGCTCCGGAAGACCATTGCTCCAAAGGATGGAGATGCCGAGAGCGTCCAAGGTTATTTGAGAACCTTGATCAAGGTAATCAGCAGTTGGAGGAGATTTGATATCTTTGATTACATTTGGAATGACATGGTAAACATATCATGCACACCAAACCGTTCATGTGGCTATGCACCTTACTTAATGTTCATGATTGAGAAAGTCACAGGAATTGAGTTTGTGAAGGATGTAGAGCACACTGCTCTAAGGCCTCAGAAGCCTCCTCAGGCCTCCCTCCCAGCTGCCTCCTCACCTGGATCACCTGAAGAACATCCAGAGAGAGCTCAAGAAGATACAAGGCCTTCATCCAAGACTAGGGTCTCTCCACACAAAGGTTCATCTAGTGGAGTTATGAAGTTTTTGGCTGCTATTTTCAGTTCTTGCCACAAAACTGAGGTGAAGCTTCATAAGATGAACAAGGCAAGAAAAGAAGAAATGAGATACATGAAGGCCAATGTCAAAGAAATATGCCAAAAAACTGGAGATTGAGCCCATTGGATCCCCGGTCATCTCAGAGGACTCTGCATCTGATTTTACAGAGCTTCCTCCTCTCTCTCCATCCTACTTTGGCACAACGAGTAGTTCCTCTCCTCCTCTTCCTCAGGCTGATGATGAAGATGAAGAAAGGACCGACAACGAGGAGTGAGCCGGCGACGACAAGTAGATCCCTCCTCTCTTTCTTTTTTGTGCCTTGATGCCAAATGGGGAGAGATTGAGGAGGAGTCTTAGGTCATAGTGTGGCGGACCGGGATCCGCTCATCCAGGATCGCAGAGGGTGGTGCCGCGCGATGCGACACCCGACAGCACACGTCATAAGAACATAATATATTACATGGGAAACAACTGAAACTGTACAAACAGGTACAAACTTCAGTTACACTATTGTTTATATTACACAGCGGAAGTCTACACTATACAACTCACGCCCGCCTATTTAGCAAAAGTTGGTTGCCCAGCCCTAGGGCAACCCACACTAGCTACACTCCTCAGCTCAGCGCGGCGTGTACGGCTCCCACTCAGCCGTGGTCCCCGACGGAGGGTAACCCTCGCCGGTGGACTCGTACTCCGAGTCCGTGGGTGGCTCCTCACCTGAAAAATACTTAAGAAGCAACCGTGAGCACGAAGGCTCAGCAAGGCTTAACCGACTCACCTAAGCATGAAACTCTACATGAGGTATACCAAGACATAGGTTAGTAACATTTCAGCAAAACGACACGCCTACAAGTTCATCCTTAGTTCATCTTTTAGCAACAACTTAACAGTTCATGAAATCTGAAATTTAGTAAGCAGTATTTGGTGGCAAACATGTAGCAATACAATTATATCAATCAGCATCATTGAATCAACATATTTCATCCATTAGTCTACGTTACGACGCAGTGAACAAGCAGTACTCGTCACCGCGAGGGACGGTGAATCGACTCGATATACACCTGCAGGGAAAACCCAAAGAGCACGTCACGTACGCCCACCCGTGGAGCTGCACAGCACGCTCACTCGATGTCGTACGGGACAACCTTTCACCCAACAGCCCAAACGTCGAACCGGTCGCACCGAAACGAGCAGGAGGTTCCCCACACGGAGCATCTCTCTATGCCCGTTGGCAGATTTCCACCTTGCTGCCCTCAACCTACACCTATAAATCGGTGTGCTATGCCTCGATGCCCGGAGGTTTAGGCTACATCGGTTTATCGGGGCACATATATCCGATATGCCTTCGGTACGTTCAATACTTGTTCAGCAGTGCCGCACACAGATCGGTCCTCAATCGACACGGGCAGGGCTGCGCACACAAGACTTCTTCTTGCTGCGCCCTAGCCCCTGCCTAGTCTCATTTTCATTACTAAGGTGATCTCACATCACTCAACCGAACCCGTGTGTCCCAAGCCTATCTCGCGAGTAGATTCCAACTACTCGACTTGTACCGAAGTCCTATGAATCATTAAGCGTAGCCTGTCTACTCGAGGTCCTTGACACTACCCTCACTCTTTTAGGAACCTTTGGTTATGCAAGTGGGGTTTCATTCATTCTATACCTAATGCACATACATACTTCATATGACACATGTAAACAAAGTAAAGCTTTTAAAAAAGGGTTACTGCAAACCGGGGCTTGCCTTGTTGCTGCTGGTCAGGAGTTAGTTCTTCGTCCGGAAGGAGGAAGTCCAGCACTTCCGGAGTCTCTTCTTTAACGGCTACACGTTAATGAAATACTACATGTTAATTTAGATGCAAATGTGAGTTTTAGAGTAAAACTTCTACTATTGGTTCTAATAACCAGCCTCTACACCTGGAACTTTGTTTAAGAATTTAAATATGAACTGGTGTTGGTGGTTTGGCTTGGACTTAATCACATGGTTAAATGCTAAGTGGTTTTCCCCCTTTTCCATATTAATTCTCTTAAGTGGTTAAACAGGACAGGGGTGATCTAGAGCTCCAATGGAGCTGAGAATTTTTGTGTGACTTCCTTGTCACAAGAAAACTCTCTTGACCAAACACCAGCACTTTTCATGGAGTGGTTTGCTCAGAATAATTCTCTTGGCAAATCAGCAAGGAAGAATTTATTCTGAGGTAATACCCCTGTTCATGCTCAACTTAGTGAACTATAATTTCAATTATATCTCCTAGAGTTTGCATGAATTTTCCTAGCATTTTTGGAGTCAAGGTTTGCCCAGAATTGAATTTCCAAGTTTTGGAAATTCTCTGAAAATGTTTCTGTATTCAAATGAACACAGCACCTTCCAATTTGAATTGCTCTGACCAAATCAACTCCAAATGGTCTGAAACTTTTACAGGGTTTACTAATGTCCTAAAGAACATCCTGGCAAAATTTGGGGATTTTTGGATGAACCCAACTCCCTCTAAAATTCTTTTGCTAAAAAGCTTTAAAGAATTTTCCAGAATCAATTAATGGGTTTCATACAAATTGGGTTGTATATTTGAACAGAGCTAGGCAAGATGAATCCAACCCAATTTGAATCACTAAATTTGGAGCTTCCTAGCAAAAGTTATGGAGCTCTAAAGTTTGAGGAATTTCTGGAATTTGAATTAATCGGGAAAAGTTTAAATTTCTGACAGCGGGCCCGGCTCCCACGTGTCATCACCTCGGCTGCGCCACACGGGGCCACAGGATTGTTTTCCGCGTGTTCACAGCCGATCCGGTGCAACAGAAAATCCTCATCCTGTGCCACGAGGGACTGACGAGCGGGCCCGGCCGGCTCGTCTTCTTCCTCGCGCCCGCCCCTTTTCCCGCGCCGCCCCCTCGCCGGCACACTTCCGAAGCTCGCCGGACTCGGTCTCCAGACCGCCTCCCGGCCGGAAACTCACCGCCTGGGCCTACTTTCGCGCGCTGAACACGCTGGTACCGCCTGCTCCGGCCGGCGATGGCCCTAACCTAGCCGGCGACGGTGCTGCGGCTCGGCAACCCTTCGGTCACGTTGCCCGGACAGTTTAGCCCGCCAAAACATCGGTGGATCGGCGCTATAGCACCAGTGGGTGCTAGGGAAGCTTGTCATGGTGGTGAGACTGCCCGGAGAGGGCTCTATCCTAGGTCTCATCGTGAGCCCGACCTTTCCCGCCATAATCGCGGCTGGAAAACCGGGAAATACGCCGGCTACAGCTAAAATTACGCTAGGGTTGCGAAGCAAACTTGGGCGCCGTCAAGTCTAGCTCCTGTGTGCACAGTTTAGTGAACTGATGCCGAGAAGGGAGTGGGAATTCGGAGGTCTCATACCGGAACGTTGTTCTGTGGTCGCCGACGTAGTTTCTCCAAATTCTTGCTCAACGGTTCTCGGTTGGTCCTGTGGTTTGGGTGGGAGCAGCGGTGCTCACCGGCGCGTCCGAGACTGTCCTTGCTCAGCCGTGAAAGGCCCTCTGTTGGGCTATCACCGTGAGCCGAGTGGTGGCGGTTTCTCGGGTATTGCTCGGAAACGTGGAGCTAAGGCTGGGGAAGGGCCGAACTCGACTGCTCTCGTGCCGAGGAGGTAGAGGACGAGCAGCTGGTGTAGTTTTGTGGCTAGGAGAGGCGCTGCTCGCGGTGAATTTCCGGGTTTCGATCAAACGAAGTCGGCGACGTGCGCTCGGTCGTTTTCTTGGGCAACAGAACACGGCGCCTCTGTTCAGCGGTGTAGGTGCGTGATGATCGGCGGAAGCAGCTGGCCAGCGCGAGGGAGGAAGCAGGAGCTGGCTGCGTCGCCTCACGCGGGGGCGTCCGAAGGATCGGCTCAGTGGCACGCCGGAAGCGTTTGCTTCGGTGAGAAGCCGAACCCGTTCAGCTGAAACCAATTTTTCCTCCACTGACATGTGGGTCCCTCTCCCCTCTAATCCCCTTTCCAATTCTTTTTATTTCTGTTGGCACTCAATTATCTCCAGCTACTCACAATTTAATGTGAGACTTAGTCACCAAGTCTTTGTTTGAATTTGAATTCTCAAATTCAAACTTTGTTTGGTTAAATTTGCTTCATAATTAAACTGAAATTCAAATTCAGTTTTGAATTCTAGCAAATTTAGCTCTTGACAAGATGAGCTCCAATGGGGATGAAAATTGGTGGGTTTACTCAGAAAAATGTGCTGAGTATAGATATGGAGCTAACTTTTGAATTTGGATGATGAAAGTTGCTGCAATTTGAATTTACATTCAAATTGGCCTCTTTTTGAAATAACCCAAAAGTGCCTAAAAAATTGTTAAATTTGCATGAGCTTTGGACTGAACCTTCCCAAGACTTTTTAAATCCTAGGGGTGAGCTCAACCTCTCATGCTCATGTGTAGAAACCCTAAATTGTGAAAGTGAAGGCTTTCCCCTCTAATCATTCTTTTGATGGAGGCCACTTGCTCTTCACAATATTTCACAATCTACCCACAACAAAACTGTTGTGTTGTGAGGTGCATAAAAATTTTTGCAAGTCCCTTTTCTTGGGCTTTTACATCCCTCCCCCCTTAAAAGAATCTCGTCCCGAGATTATAAAAGAAGAGATAGCGATGTAATAGGGACTTACCCGTGTTGAGAAGCCATGAACTCCGGGTAATTTGAGCGAAGGAACTCCTCGCTCTCCCACGTCGCTTCCTCGGCGGTGTGGTTGCTCCAGAGTATTTTGTAGAACCACAACGTTCTGCTGCGTGTGGTTCTGGCTTTCTCTTCAAGAATTCCCACCGGATATTCATCATATGTTAAATCCGGTTTCAGCTCGCCGATGTCTTTGGTAGGAACAGCAGCTGTATGCTTCAAGCATTTTCGCAGTTGCGAAACATGGAAAATATCATGGGCACCAGCCAGAGATGCCGGTAGTTCCAATCGATACGCCGCTGGTCCCCACTTCTCGGTGATAGCGTAGGGTCCAATAAAACAGGGAGCGAGCTTCCCCTTCACACCGAATCGGTGCACGCCCTTCATTGGAGACACGCGGAGGTACACGTGTTCCCCAACGTCAAAGTGCAACGGCCTACGCCTCTTATCAGCGTAGCTCTTCTGTCGGGATTGAGCGGCCTTCAAATTGGCTTGAATTGTCCGAACGCGCTCTTCGGCGTCGTTCACCACATCAACTCCGAATGTGACCCTTTCACCGGACTCGCACCAATTTAATGGGGTGCGGCATTTACGACCGTAGAGAGCTTCGTAAGGTGCCATCTTGATACTCGCCTGATAACCGTTGTTGTACGAGAATTCCGCCAATGGTAGGTGATCATCCCAATTCCTACCATGGTGGATGGCACATGCTCTCAACATGTCTTCCAGGACTTGATTCACCCTTTCTGTTTGGCCATCTGTCTGAGGGTGATAGGCGGAGCTCCTGATCAACTTAGTACCCAATGCAGCGTGTAGCTGCTCCCAAAAGCGAGATACAAATAATGCACCTCGATCTGAGACAATGGTCTTGGGTACCCCGTATAGGCATAGAATCTTCGCTATGTATAGCTCCGCATATTTGCCGGCATTGTAACGTGTATTCACCGGAATGAAGTGAGCCGTCTTGGTTAACCGATCAACGATTACCCATATGGAATCATACTTGTTAGCTGTTAGGGGTGATCCCACAATGAAATCCATGCTCACATCTTCCCATTTCCATGCCGGGATCTTCAGGGGTTGCAACAGCCCTGATTTCTTCATGTGATCAGCTTTCACTCGTCTACACGTATCACACTCGGATACGTACTTAGCTACCTCCCGCTTCATCCGTGTCCACCAAAATTTCTTTTTCAAATCTTGGTACATTTTGTTGCTGCCCGGATGAATGGAGTATTTAGACAAGTGAGCCTCATCGAGGATCTTTTTCCTCAACTCCATATATCGGGGTACGACTATGCGGTCATTGAACCACAGCGTCCCCTCACCATCTTTCTGGAAACATTTGATCTCCCCATTGTCAATTCGTCTCCGGAGATGTGCCATGCCTTTATCATTTTTCTGAGCTGCAATGATGTCCTCCCTAATAGTAGGGACGAGGGCAAGGTTGTACAGCGATCCATAAGGAACCAAGTATAAACTTGGCTCTTCCTCCTCCACCGGTGTAATGGTGAGGTGATGGGCATGTGATTTCCGACTCAGCGCGTCGGCAACCACATTCGCCTTGCCGGGGTGGTAATGGATCTCAATCTCATAATCTTTGATCAGTTCTAACCACCTCCTCTGCCTCATGTTCAGCTCCTTCTGGGTGAAAATGTATTTCAAGCTCTTGTGGTCGGTGTAGAGATGCACCAAGTTTCCCAGGAGATAGTGCCTCCACATTTTCAGCGCCAACACCACGGCAGCAAGTTCAAGATCGTGAGTCGGGTAGTGCTGCTCATGGTTCCGAAGTTGGCGTGAGCCATAAGCGACCACACGTCCTTCCTGCATCAACACGCAGCCGAGCCCAATACCGGACGCGTCACAATACACGTCGAAGGGCTTTGTTGTATCCGGCTGAGCTAATACCGGGGCTGTTGTGAGATGCTTCACCAGTGTTCGGAACGCTCCTTCACACGCCGTGTTCCAAACATATTTTGTCCCTTTCTTCTGCAACTCTGTCATCGGCTTAGCGAGCTTGGAGAAACTTGGAATGAATCTCCGGTAGTATCCCGCTAACCCGAGGAAGCTTCTGACTTCATGGACTGAAGTGGGAGCTTTCCATTTCAACACTTGCTCTATTTTACTTGGGTCAACCGCAATGCCTTCAGCTGAGATGATATGTCCCAAGAATGGCACTTGGCTGATCCAAAATTCGCATTTGCTGAACTTGGCATAGAGCTTGTGGTCTCGCAATCGTTGAAGAACGATCCGTAAGTGTTCGGCATGCTCGGCTTCTGTCTTGGAGTAAACCAAGATATCGTCGATGAACACTACCACGAACTTGTCCATCTCTGGCATGAACACCGAGTTCATGAGATACATGAAATGGGCTGGAGCATTTGTGAGACCAAAGGACATGACGAGATATTCGTATAAGCCGTATCTCGTCGAGAACGCCGTCTTCGGAATATCCTCCGCCCGGATCTTGATCTGGTGATATCCCGAGCGAAGGTCCATCTTTGAGAATACACTTGCCCCCACCAGTTGATCAAACAAGATGTCAATACGGGGCAGTGGGTACTTATTCTTGATGGTGACGGCGTTGAGCGGCCGGTAATCCACACACAGCCTCAGGGTTTCATGCTCCTTCTTTACAAATAGCACCGAGCATCCCCAAGGCGAGGAACTCGGCCTAATGAAACCCTTGCTCAACAGATCATTGAGCTGTTCTTTCAGTTCCGCCAGCTCATTTGGAGCCATCTTGTATGGTCTCCGTGATATGGGCGTAGTCCCGGGTGCAAGTTCAATCTTGAACTCGACCTCCCGCTCAGGTGGCATGCCCGGAAGATCATCCGGGAACACATCAGGATACTCCCGGACTATGGGGATGTCTTCTAACTCGAGAGCTTAAGCATTATTAATTGCTAAAACTTCCCGGACTGGCGTGTCTAACACCATGGAATGCGGACGGTGGAATGGAGAATTTAAGTGAACCGTCCGTGTCCGAGCCTCTAGGACAGCGCCATGGTATTGTAGCCATGACATCCCTAAGATTGCATCAATCTTTTGTCCCATAAGGATTATCAAGGTGGTGGGGTATAGTTTCCCACCTAAGCACAGAGGTGCCTTTGGAATCATCATATTAGCTGAAATCTTCCCTCCCGGTGAGCAGATCATATAAGTGCAGTCGGTTGGGAAGACTTGCAATTGATGTTTAGCCACATAGGATGCACTTATAAAGCTGTGGGTTGCACCCGAATCAAATAATATGACGATGGCTTGATGGTTGAGAGTGAACGTACCCGCCAGCACGTTGTCTCCCTCTGGGGCGTCCTCACTGTCGAGGTTGCGGACACCCCCAGTCCGCTGACCAACCTTCTTCACCGGAGGTCGGCCTCGAGCACCGCCCTGGAACGGGGCTTGCCCGCTGCTCTGCTGCCCCTGGGGACAGTCCTTCGCAAAGTGGCCCGCCTGGCCACACGTGAAGCAGGTGAAACGGGGCGGTCCCCCGCTAATCGGTGGACGGAAACCCGGGGCGCGTTGTGGCGGTGGAAACGCCCGGGGTACCGTCTGCTGTTGCTGTCTTGGTGGTGGCATCGGCGGACGGAACGGAGGTGCCTGAAAGGGACGTCCCCCGAACCGTTGCGGTCGCGCCGGTGGTTGCCACTGCTGCCCGGATGGTGTCCGATACGTCATACGGTACTTCTGGGGAGCGCCACTCCCACCGCTGCTAGGTGGAGCGCTGCGCTTCCTCTGCTCAGCTGCTAACTCCCGCTGAGCGTCCTCTTGCATGATGGCGGCATTGACTAGGTCGTTGAATGTGCCGCGGTTCCATTGTACGAGGTGGGTCTTCATTTCGGGGTGTAACCCCCGATAGAAGTGCTCCCTCTTCTTCTCCTCCGTGGAGATGTAGTCTGACGCATACTGCGCCAGATGGTTGAAGGCACGGGAGTAGTCGTGGGCACTCCTCCCGCCCTGCTTCAGTTCCAAAAATTCTTGGAACTTTCTCTTCATTATTCCGGGAGGAATGTGATAGGCGCGGAACGCCTCCCGGAACTCTTGCCATTCCACGGCATGGCCAGCCGGACGTGAGGCGACATAATTCGCCCACCACGCACCAGCGGCACCGTGGAGCTGCTGTGCTGCGAACAGTGTCTTCTGCCGCTCCGTACACTGGAGCAGCCCGAACTTGGACTCGATAGTGCGCAGCCAGTTGTCCGCCTCCAGTGGTTCTTCAGCTTCGGTGAACACCGGAGGGTGCGTACTCATGAAATCCGAGTACGACACTTCGCGGGGCTCACGAGGCCCTCGCTCTTGACGTCCTCCCGCCTGGGATGTATTCTGCACGATCGTGCGGAGAAGGTCGGTCTGCTCCTCATGACCTCCCACCAATGCCGCTATCACATCCGCTAGAGTAAGAGGAGGCGGCGGTGGTGGCTGCTGCTGCGGGGTGCTGTCGTAGGCCGGTGGCTGGGAGTCATCGCCTCCACCTTGGCTAGAGCCACCAACCTCGTGCGTGGTCCTAGTACGAACCATCTGCAACCATACGACATTAACCATCAGTCCCGCAACATTTTGCATGCAGTCCAATAGAACTGGGTGGAAAAACATTATGACAACAAAACATGCGAAATATCTCGTAATGTAATAACTTTGCACAAGCTACACCATTACCAGACCAAACACAAGTTAGTTTAATCCAACTTGATGAACCCCCTCTTTGGAAGCTCACCATAACTGGGTTTGGTCTCTACGAGACATTATTATTGCGTTGTCATCACGTATAACACCCTTAGGGTACAACACCCTCTCCGGTGAGTTCAACTGTCATTCTTCTGTCAGAATGACCAGTTTCTACATATTCCAAGTTTTGATCTGGTTCTGAGCATTTTCATGACTCAAGTTGAATACCAAAGTTAAAGTTAACTTCAGTATCTTTCCAACGAGTACTCATTTGCCCCCATATCAGCTTTGGTTAAAAAGTTATGCTAATTCAAATTCAGCAGAATTTCTGGAAGAATTTTTAACAGCACCTCCCTTGGAAGTGGCTGTTTTCAACCCTGATTTCCACCAAATTCCGTGCTGAAACTTCAGAAACTTTGAATTGCAAAGATGTCACACATCTTCTACTCTTTCTAAGGATGTATTATATGACAATTTTAGATTTTTCTACTGGGAGTTATATTTGAAAAACAGATCAGTTCAGAGGATGTTTTACTCTGCCCTGGTTCTGGACAGTTTACATTTCTCTGGGCTTTAAGCCATCTTAAGGTGAGTTTCAGCTCTGGAAGTCTACAACAAAGTTGTAGAATACTTAAATAACTTTCCAGAACTATATAGCACTCCTCTATCGGCTAAAAGACCTGTGAGTTATGCCCTGTTGAAGATCAGCAAACTTGCTGTCCCAAAACAGAGCACTCTGTTTTTCATCCCTTTAGCTATCCTGGTCCACTATCCCATTCTTATACTCAACCAGGGTCTTAAATGTTGAACCTATAGATTTTAATCCCATGTTATCATTATTTTCATGCATATGCCTACAATATTTCGGTACTACGTTCCTCACAAAAGAAAATCCTAACCGGATCATACCGGCATATACGTCTCAAGTGTGGCACTAAACGGTCTCTCGCACACGTTTTCTACACGGATACATATGTGGTTAGTACCTGCAGAAGACCACACAATGATGGTGCACTCAAAGGTTGTTCATTTCAGGCAGTTTCATATTTAAAAGTAAATACAAACGCCCGTATCATTTCCATACGGCTGTCCTTGAGCTAGGTCACGTCTCAAGGTACATGATCGTGTTTCAACACCACACGACGGGGAACCCGAGTATGTCATGAACGGGTCGTCACGGTTGGGAATGTTATCAACTCAACAGATACCACCTACCGCCCTGCAGGGCACGCCGATGGCAAGCGCTGCGTATGTCCTCCTGGGCTATTTCCAGACGAACACACTCTCGCGTTACTGACCACGCGATGGGGTCTCCACTTACTTGCCTAATGCACGCTAGGGATCAGCGTTTCATATGAACTCAGGAACATGAAGAGTTCAAGAGGTTCATACTGACGTCTCACACCAAGCTATGAGACAAATCCCTGAACCACGTTTCTCGTCAGGGAGAGCTAACCGAAATTGAACCGCTTTCGGTGGCGTTCCTTACCATACTTACCAGAGCGTAGGTGCGTCGTTACATAATTGAAATTCAGAATTATAACACATAAGTTAGTCTTTGCCACTTTAAGTAACTATGCTAATATAGTCCTTACTTGGGCAACTACCGAATCCTCACCGTATACCTAAGTTTTTCCCATAATGCAGTCCTTTAGTACTGTGCTATCCCCACTACAGCTCTGATACCAGGCTGTGGCGGACCGGGATCCGCTCATCCAGGATCGCAGAGGCTGGTGCCGCGCGATGCGACACCCGACAGCACACGTCATAAGAACATAATATATTACATGGGAAACAACTGAAACTGTACAAACAGGTACAAACTTCAGTTACACTATTGTTTATATTACACAGCGGAAGTCTACACTATACAACTCACGCCCGCCTATTTAGCAAAAGTTGGTTGCCCAGCCCTAGGGCAACCCACACTAGCTACACTCCTCAGCTCAGCGCGGCGTGTACGGCTCCCACTCAGCCGTGGTCCCCGACGGAGGGTAACCCTCGCCGGTGGACTCGTACTCCGAGTCCGTGGGTGGCTCCTCACCTGAAAAATACTTAAGCAGCAACCGTGAGCACGAAGGCTCAGCAAGGCTTAACCGACTCACCTAAGCATGAAACTCTACATGAGGTATACCAAGACATAGGTTAGTAACATTTCAGCAAAACGACACGCCTACAAGTTCATCCTTAGTTCATCTTTTAGCAACAACTTAACAGTTCATGAAATCTGAAATTTAGTAAGCAGTATTTGGTGGCAAACATGTAGCAATACAATTATATCAATCAGCATCATTGAATCAACATATTTCATCCATTAGTCTACGTTACGACGCAGTGAACAAGCAGTACTCGTCACCGCGAGGGACGGCGAATCGACTCGATATACACCTGCAGGGAAAACCCAAAGAGCACGTCACGTACGCCCACCCGTGGAGCTGCACAGCACGCTCACTCGATGTCGTACGGGACAACCTTTCACCCAACAGCCCAAACGTCGAACCGGTCACACCGAAACGAGCAGGAGGTTCCCACACGGAGCATCTCTCTATGCCCGTTGGCAGATTTCCACCTTGCTGCCCTCAACCTACACCTATAAATCGGTGTGCTATGCCTCGACGCCCGGAGGTTTAGGCTACATCGGTTTATCGGGGCCCATATATCCGATATGCCTTCGGTACGTTCAATACTTGTTCAGCAGGGCCGCACACGGATCGGTCCTCAATCGACACGGGCAGGGCTGCACACACAAGACTTCTTCTTGCTGCGCCCTAGCCCCTGCCTAGTCTCATTTTCATTACTAAGGTGATCTCACATCACTCAACCGAACCCGTGTGTCCCAAGCCTATCTCGTGAGTAGATTCCAACTACTCGACTTGTACCGAAGTCCTATGAATCATTAAGCGTAGCCTGTCTACTCGAGGTCCTTGACACTACCCTCACTCATTTAGGAACCTTTGGTTATGCAAGTGGGGTTTCATTCATTCTATACCTAATGCACATACATACTTCATATGACACATGTAAACAAAGTAAAGCTTTTAAAAAGGGTTAATGCAAACCGGGGCTTGCCTTGTTGCTGCTGGTCAGGAGTTAGTTCTTCGTCCGGAAGGAGGAAGTCCAGCACTTCTGGAGTCTCTTCTTCAACGGCTACACGTTAATGAAATACTACATGTTAATTTAGATGCAAATGTGAGTTTTAGAGTAAAACTTCTACTATTGGTTCTAATAACCAGCCTCTACACCTGGAACTTTGTTTAAGAATTTAAATATGAACTGGTGTTGGTGGTTTGGCTTGGACTTAATCACATGGTTAAATGCTAAGTGGTTTTCCCCCTTTTCCATATTAATTCCCTTAAGTGGTTAAACAGGACAGGGGTGATCTAGAGCTCCAATGGAGCTGAGAATTTTTGTGTGACTTCCTTGTCACAAGAAAACTCTCTGGACCAAACACCAGCACTTTTCATGGAGTGGTTTGCTCAGAATAATTCTCTTGGCAAATCAGCAAGGAAGAATTTATTCTGAGGTAATACCCCTGTTCATGCTCAACTTAGTGAACTATAATTTCAATTATAGCTCCTAGAGTTTGCATGAATTTTCCTAGCATTTTTGGAGTCAAGGTTTGCCCAGAATTGAATTTCCATGTTTTGGAAATTCTCTGAAAATGTTTCTGTATTCAAATGAACACAGCACCTTCCAATTTGAATTGCTCTGACCAAATCAACTCCAAATGGTCTGAAACTTTTACAGGGGTTTACTAATGTCCTAAAGAACATCCTGGCAAAATTTGGAGATTTTTGGATGAACCCAACTCCCTCTAAAATTCTTTTTCTAAAAAGTTTTAAAGAATTTTCCAGAATTAATTAATGGGTTTCATACAAATTGGGTTGTATATTTGAACAGAGCTAGGCAAGATGAATCCAACCCAATTTGAATCACTAAATTTGGAGCTTCCTAGCAAAAGTTATGGAGCTCTAAAGTTTGAGGAATTTCTGGAATTTGAATTAATCGGGAAAAGTTTAAATTTCTGACAGCGGGCCCGGCTCCCACGTGTCATCACCTCGGCTGCGCCACACGGGGCCACAGGATTGTTTTCCGCGCGTTCACAGCCGATCCGGTGCAACAGAAAATCCTCATCCTGTGCCACGAGGGACTGACGAGCGGGCCCGGCCGGCTCGTCTTCTTCCTCGCGCCCGCCCCTTTTCCCGCGCCGCCCCCTCGCCGGCACACTTCTGAAGCTCGCCGGACTCGGTCTCCCGACCGCCTCCCGGTCGGAAACTCGCCGCCTGGGCCTACTTTCGCGCGCTGAACACGCTGGTACCGCCTGCTCCGGCCGGCGATGGCCCTAACCTAGCCGGCGACGGTGCTGCGGCTCGGCAACCCTTCGGTCACGTTGCCCGGACAGTTTAGCCCGCCAAAACATCGGTGGATCGGCGCTATAGCACCAGTGGGTGCTAGGGAAGCTTGTCATGGTGGTGAGACTGCCCGGAGAGGGCTCTATCCTAGGTCTCATCGTGAGCCCGACCTTTCCCGCCATAATCGCGGCTGGAAAACCGGGAAATACGCCGGCTACAGCTAAAATTACGCTAGGGTTGCGAAGCAAACTTGGGCGCCGTCAAGTCTAGCTCCTGTGTGCACAGTTTAGTGAACTGATGCCGAGAAGGGAGTGGGAATTCGGAGGTCTCATACCGGAACGTTGTTCTGTGGTCGCCGACGGAGTTTCTCCAAATTCTTGCTAAACGGTTCTCGGTTGGTCCTGTGGTTTGGGTGGGAGCAGCGGTGCTCACCGGCGCGTCCGAGATTGTCCTTGCTCAGCCGTGAAAGGCCCTCTGTTGGGCTATCACCGTGAGCCGAGTGGTGGCGGTTTCTCGGGTATTGCTCGGAAACGTGGAGCTAAGGCTGGGGAAGGGCCGAACTCGACTGCTCTCGTGCCGAGGAGGTAGAGGACGAGCAGCTGGTATAGTTTTGTGGCTAGGAGAGGCGCTGCTCGCAGTGAATTTCCGGGTTTCGATCAAACGAAGTCGGCGACGTGCGCTCGGTCGTTTTCTTGGGCAACAGAACACGGCGCCTCTGTTCAGCGGTGTAGGTGCGTGATGATCGGTGGAAGCAGCTGGCCAGCGCGAGGGAGGAAGCAGGAGCTGGCTGCGTCGCCTCATGCGGGGGCGTCCGAAGGATCGGCTCGGTGGCACGCCGGAAGCGTTTGCTTCGGTGAGAAGCCGAACCCGTTCAGCTGAAACCAATTTTTCCTCCACTGACATGTGGGTCCCTCTCCCCTCTAATCCCCTTTCCAATTCTTTTTATTTCTGTTGGCACTCAATTATCTCCAGCTACTCACAATTTAATGTGAGACTTAGTCACCAAGTCTTTGTTTGAATTTGAATTCTCAAATTCAAACTTTGTTTGGTTAAATTTGCTTCATAATTAAACTGAAATTCAAATTCAGTTTTGAATTCTAGCAAATTTAGCTCTTGACAAGATGAGCTCCAATGGGGATGAAAATTGGTGGGTTTACTCAGAAAAATGTGCTGAGTATAGATATG
This sequence comes from Neostapfia colusana, assembly GCA_030760725.1. NCBI lineage: Eukaryota > Viridiplantae > Streptophyta > Magnoliopsida > Poales > Poaceae > Neostapfia > Neostapfia colusana. The sequence continues at coordinate 49,345,800 of JASWHV010000014.1, read as the reverse complement.
GAGCTAACTTTTGAATTTGGATGATGAAAGTTGCTGCAATTTGAATTTACATTCAAATTGGCCTCTTTTTGAAATAATCCAAAAGTGCCTAAAAAATTGTTGAATTTGCATGAGCTTTGGACTGAACCTTCCCAAGACTTTTTAAATCCTAGGGGTGAGCTCAACCTCTCATGCTCATGTGTAGAAACCCTACATTGTGAAAGTGAAGGCTTTCCCCTCTAATCATTCTTTTGATGGAGGCCACTTGCTCTTCACAATATTTCACAATCTACCCACAACAAAACTGTTGTGTTGTGAGGTGCATAAAAATTTTTGCAAGTCCCTTTTCTTGGGCTTTTACACATAGGTCTTTCCTTTTGTGTCCTAGCTTAAGAAATGAGCTTGTGTAAGACCTATGCTATCATTATGCTATTGTAAGATGTGAGACCTATGTGTGCTGAATACATTGGCTTTGACGATAAAAGTTTTGAATACTACCAAAACACCTTTTTAACAAGGTCCGACTCTAGGTCCGAGCTCCTGCAAGGTCCGACGATAGGTCCGACCTAAGGTCCGACTTGCTTTGTCTAGGTCTGACTTATTTTGGCTAGGTCCGACTTGTTTTTGCTAGCTCCGGTGCTAGTTACGATTAGCTTTGGTAAGTTCCATGCTAGGTCCGACTAAACTTTAGTAAGCTCCGGCTCTAGGTCTGACTAGCTTTGGTAAACTCCGGTTCAAGGTCCGGTTAGCTTTGGTAAGGTTCGGAGCTTGATTGCAATGGTTCTGCTTTTAACTTGCTTATGGAAAGTTTGCTTAGTATTATTTTACTAAGTTTTTGGTGTGTTTTGGTGATTATGGCTGATATCATTTTGCTATGGTTTACAACATGCTTATGTGAGGTGCTCACGTAAGATGTTGTAGTTTCGGAACTAACGAGAGTCAAGTCGAGGACTTGTGCTCGGAAGTATTGGATGTTTATTCATGTGCAGGTGTTGCTTGAGTTCAAGACATTGCTGGTGACGGGATCCATTGAACTAGTTTTAGGGAGATGATGAGGTTTAACAACCAAGTTCGGGAGGAATTGTGGTTGAGTTGATCGGGAGGTTGCGCAATATGTTTGAATCAAGAACAATGCATATGAAGGTATCTTGGATGTTGTTGAAAGATGTTTGCAAGTGTGCAAGGAGTGCATGGACGTGTCTGCATGGTTCCAAGGCGTGATGAAGAGATGTGGACGTAAAGAATTGGTCGGAAAGGTCCAACCGACTAGGTTATGGACTCAGGCTGCGGCTGAGTCGTGTTTGACCCAAATATGGAAAGTTTTGAGTTGGTTATGATAGGATTTTGTGTGGGTCACGAATTTGAGTTATTTTAGGAATGTGGGATACATTCCTAAGGTGTTTGGAAGTCTTAAGATTGCTTCTATCTGCGTATAGAAGAGTCCTAAGCAGTATTGGAAAGTTACAGTTTGAATCCAAGTAGGAGTAGGAGTCCTAATTTGAGTTGAGTTGGCCTTCGGGCTGGTTATATAAGCAAGGGAGGCCAGAGCTCGTGGAACACGACTTTGGGGCTGTTCCTCTTGTGTTTTGATAAATAAAATTCATATTCTAAAGGAACTTTTGTGCCTTGTTCGTCCGACTTGTTTCAGACAAGTTTTTCTTGTCGAGTTTCTGTTCAGCACTACCTTGCTTCGGTGGTTTTATCATAACTCGAGTTTTACAGATCCAATTGATGTGATTCTTTTTGGGTTGTCTTCACAACTTGATTACCTATCATCTGTGAAAATTTCGCGGTAATTGAGTTTGTGGTTTCTTATCTACACGAGTTTCTTTGCAGTATTCCAGAACTGTTTTTTCTTGCATAGGACAGATTGACATTTGTACGATCTTTTGATCGTAACTTGAGTTTCTATCAACAGATTTTCATGATTCTTGTTGTGACGTCTTCGTGACTTGATTCTCTACAATCTATACTAGTTTTTTCACAGTTGATCACGTTTATATTAGTCGCACACACAGTTTCTTTAAAAGATCAGTTTTCTGCTGATGGGTGTTTTGTTGCTTCCGCTGAAAAGTTTTTATCTACCATTCACCCACCCTCTGGTAGCTTTACACGTGTACTTCGATCCTACAATTGGTATCAGAGCAAGGTTGCTCTAATCTTTGTGATTTGCACGTGTTTTGACTAATCATCATGGAGAAATACTCCGCCAAACCTTGTGTGTTTAGTGGTATTGATTTTCAGATTTGGAAGGCACGTATGGAAGCGTTCATCCAGGCACAAGGCTTTGCAATATGGGAAAAGGTGTACAAAACTTACGATGTGCCTTCAAACGATCAAGTCACAGCTAAAAACATGAGAGATGTCGACAACAACAACAAGACTCGGAACTTGATCATACAAGGACTAACTCAGAGCGACTTCGACCGTGTTGCACACCTCCGATCGGCGTATGATGTGTGGAGAGCACTTTGTGACTACCATGAAGGATCCAACACGATCAAGGAGGTAAGACAGGATATGTTCAAGAAAGAATACATGCACTTTGAGATGCAACCCGGTGAGTCCATTGATGACCTCTTTGCTCGATTTAATAAAATTCTCAGCAACTTGCGTAGCGTCAATGTTAATTTTTCAGATGCTGAAAATGCTAGGCAATTACTAAGTGCATTAGACATGTCAATTTGGGAGATGAAAGTAACATCCGTACGTGAATCCACTGTCATGAGTACTCTTACATTAGATGTGCTTTATTCGAAGCTAAAAACTCATGAAATTGACATTATATCACGTAAGAACTCAAATAAGACTATTGCATTTGTCTCACAACGTGATATGCCTAGCTCCGACCAATCATATAGCAATACACTTGCTTTGCTGTCTTCACTAACCCTGGAACAGATTGAGGAGTTTCCAGAGGAGGAGCTAGTACTTCTTTCTACTAGGTTCTCAAAAGCATTGCAAAATGTGAGAAGTAGAAGGAGAGGATGCTCCAGACCTCAACGATGCTTTGAATGTGGTAAGACAGGACACTTTCGTACAGATTGCCCTAACCTTTCAGGTGCTTCTAACCGTGATGAAAAGCAGAATAAAGTCAAGTCCTCTTTTGGCAATACCAACAAGAAAAGAAGGGTTTTACACGACGCAAACTGATAAACAGTTTCATCACCGTACTTCAAGAACTTGGCTCGAGTGATGTAGACATTGGAAGTGATGAAGATGATCTAGCAAACTTGTGCTTCATGGCGGGCAAATCAAAATCAAGTATGGAGGATGCAGAACACAACAGTGACAACAAAGAGGTATGTCCTACTTGCGAAGAAATGTGTGATGCTATTTCTCGTGCCACAATTATTGTTAAGAAAAAGGACAAAAAGCTTAGGGACAATGCTGTTAAAATTCAGTCACTAGAATCTGAAATTAATCGTTTAAAATCCATGATTTCTAGTGATGATTCTTGTTCCTCATGTGATTTAATATATGAACAATTGTCCTCTCTAAGAAGTGCACACACCTCCACACTTGATAAACTTGAACTTGAAATCGAAAAGAACAAAAAGCTTGCTGCACTTAATGATAAAAACTTGAAAGGTGCTTGTTGTTCTACAATTGATTTGCATTGTTCTACTTACGATAATCTTGATAAGAAACTACAAGATGCTATGAAAGAAATTTCTATATTGAACAATGCTTTACATTCTCATGAAGTTAAATATTATTCCAATTGGAAACTAAAAGGAAAAATTTCATGTGAAAATTGACTTGATCTATCAAATAAACTTGATAACATGCATAAGACATTAGATCGGTTTTGTAATCGGAATAAGAACCTAAACTTGCTACTGAATTCTTCCAAGTCTTGCAATGATAAAACTGGTTTAGGTTTTGATTCACATGCTCATGCTAAGGAACATCCACCTAAAATTGTAAAATCATTAGGAAGTGGTTTGATTCAAACAGTTTCGAAACAAAAAGAAGTGGTTTTTAAATCTGCAGGAGTGTTGTCTCATTCGGGTTCAAAGAAGCATACTGCATGCTCATCTAGTCATGAACACAAAGTTAAATTTCATTGTACCTATTGTGGTAGAGATGGTCATGTCATAGATTTTTGTTATAGACTAGCTAAACAACATAAAAAGGAAAAAATGCAAGCTATATCTTATAACTCTCATGCAAAATTTGCTGCACATACTAAACCGAATGTAAGGATTATGCAACCTGCTGTTATGATCAGAAATATTCAAAGTTTACCTCCGGAGCTTCAGTTTTTGCCTCCGGAGCTACTGATTTTCGTGCTACACAAGTAACACATCATAGGTCAGTACTTAAGAACAAAAAATCTCAAACTTTGACTCATAAACCTGCTGTTTTATCTCAGCTTTCACATGTTATTCCTGCTGGACATCGTGTGACTCAGTACTGGATTCCTAAATGCCTTTTAACTAACCCCAGTATTGAGTCATCGACGTATTGTGCTTCTATGTTGGTTACATGCTTGAGGAAGGAGAACATTTGGATTGTGGATTCAGGTTGCTCACGCCACATGACCGGTAACAAAGAATAGTTCTCCTCTCTCTCTTTTGTGTCACCTGTAGAGAATGTTACTTTTGCCGATAATTCTTCAACTCCTATAATTGCTAAGGGTTCGGTTAGAGTAAATGATCACTACACTTTGAAGGATGTGGCACTTGTCAAAATTTTGAAATACAACTTGCTTTCTGTTTCACAATTGCTAGATGAAAATCTGGAAATTATTTTCAATAAAAACTGCTGCAAAGTTGTAGGTTCAAATAGTGAGCTTATTTTTAACATGTCTCTGTTTGGAAGAGTTTTTAAAGCTGATTTTGATATGTCTTCCTCTAAGCATAAATGTCTAGTTGCAAATGATTCCAAAGATTTATATTTTTGGCATCGTAGACTTGGTCACGTAGGCTTTGATTATCTCACGCGTGTTAGTGCTCTTGATCGTATACGTGGGCTGCCTAAGCTTAAAGGGGACAAAGAAATTGTGTGCTCTTCTTGTAGACATGCTAAGATGGTGTCAGGTTCACATGCTCCTCTCACAATGACCATGACACATGAACCGGGTCAACTTTTACACCTTGACACCGTAGGACCTTCACGTGTTCAATCCTTCGGAGGTAAATGGTATGTTCTTGTGATTGTTGATGACTATTCTAGATACTCTTGGGTTTACTTTATGGCATCTAAGAATGAAGCTTTTAGTCACTTTAGAACTTTATTTCTTAGGTTATCAATTGATCACCCAGGATCTTTAAGAGCAATTAGAAGTGATTATGGAACCGAATTTAAAAATCAATCATTTGATCACTTTTGTGCTGAAAATGCAATAGATCATCAATTTTCTTCACCATATGTACCTCAACAAAACGGTGTTGTAGAGAGAATGAACAGAACCTTAGTTGAGATGGCTAGGACTATGCTTGATGAATATCAAACTCCTAGGACATTTTGGGCTGATGCAATTGCAACCGCTTGTTATGTCTCAAATCGTGTTTTCTTGCGTGCTAAACTAGGTAAAACACCATATGAGCTCAGGTTTGGACATAGGCCTAGTGTCACACACTTTAGGATCTTTGGTTGCAAATGCTTTGTTAAGAAACATGGTAATCTTGATAAATTTGAAGCTAGATCTGTTGATGGCATGTTTCTTGGTTATCCATCTCATACTAGAGGCTACCGTGTGCTTTTACTTGATACTAAAAAATTGTGGAGACTTGTGAGGTTTCTTTTGATGAAGCTAGCCCAGGTACAAGTTCAAATATTGCAGGTCCGGATCCATATCTGCAGGTGTAGAGTATTTTCATTGAAGAAGAGGAAGAAGTGGTGCTGCTGCCTGAAAATTCAGCAGCTAATGACTTTGTTCCAGCTCCTGATTTTGATTCACAGCCAGCACCGATGACCACCATTGCTGGTCCAGATCCTCTTCACGTCATAAGCTCATCTATTTGTGATGAACATGAAGAAGAAGAAGCTTGTGAAGTGTCCACTCCCCTCTGGATTCTCAAAAATCATCCTCCACAACAAATTATTGGAAGCTTGCATGAACGGGTTACAAGATCCAAGGTTTTCGACCCTAATTCTCATGCTCATTCTGCTTTTGTTGCTTCTTTTGAACCCAAAGATATATCACACGCACTCACTAATGAATCTTGGATTATTGCCATGCAAGAAGAGTTAGAAAATTTTGAAAGAAATAATGTTTGGAAACTTGTACCTCCACCTCAAGGTCACACTTTAATTGGAACTAAATGGGTGTTTAAAAATAAACAAAGTGAGGATGGGGTTGTGGTTAGGAATAAGGCAAGGTTGGTTGCTCAAGGTTTCACACAAGTTGAAGGTCTAGATTTTGATGAAACTTTTGCTTCTGTTGCTAGATTAGAAGCCATAAGAATTTTGTTAGCTTTTGCTGCATCTAAAGGTTTTAAGCTATATCAAATGGATGTTAAAAGTGCTTTTCATAATGGCTACATAGATGAGGAGGTTTATGTCAAACAACCACCTGGTTTTGAAAATCCAAATTTTCCTAATCATGTTTACAAACTGTCCAAAGCCTTGTACGGTCTCAAACAAGCCCCTAGAGCATGGTATGATAGGTTAAAAACATTCTTACTTGAAAAGGGGTTTACCATGCGCAAGGTTGATAAAACTCTTTTTGTGCTTAAGCATGACAATGACTCATTATTCGTTCAAGTGTATGTGGATGATATTATCTTTGGTTGTGTTTCTCATGATCTTGTGTCCAAGTTTTCAGCTATGATGAGTTCAGAATTTGAGATGAGTATGATGGGAGAACTCACATACTTTTTGGGGCTGCAAATCAAGCAAAGCAAGGAGGGTACCTTTGTGCATCAAACAAAGTATACAAAAGATCTCCTAAGGCGCTTCAACATGGACAAAAGCAAGCCTCTTCGGACACCAATGGGAACAGCAACAACACTTGAACTTGATGAAGATTGTGATCCTGTTGATCAAAAAGAATATAGAAGCATGATCGGATCACTTTTGTATCTCACGGCATCAAGACCAGACATACAATTGAGCGTATGTCTTTGTGCACGGTTTCAAGCCTCCCAACGTTCTTCACATCGTCAAGCCGTCAAAAGGATTCTCATGTACTTACATGGAACTCATGAATTTGGCATTTTCTTCCTTCTTCCTCAACCGTTACTTTGAAAGCTTTTTCCGACGCTGATTTTGGGGGTTGTAGGATTGATAGGAAAAGTACTTCTGGTGCTTGTCATTTTCTTGGTAATTCACTTGTTGCCTGATCCTCTAAAAACAAAGTTCAGTTGCACAATCCACAGCCTAATCTGAACATGTAGCTGCTGCTAGTGCTTGCTTACAAATTCTTTGGATTGTTCAAACACTTAAGGACTATGGGGTTGATCTAGATAGTGTTCCACTGTTTTGTGATAACACTAGTGCCATTTGCATTGCTAAAAACGCCGTGCAACATTCGAGAACTAAGCACATTGACATTAGGTATCACTTTCTCCGTGATAATGTCGAAAAAGGGAGCATTGTGCTTCACCATGTAGATACCGAACAACAATTGGCTGACATTTTTACAAAACCTTTGGATTTCACTCGTTTTTGTTACATTCATAGTGAAATAGGGGTTATGCATCGTCATGACTTAAATTGAGGGAGAATTTTGAAACTTGGGAAGTCTATGTGTGAATCTGAAATTAAAATAATATGAGCATAGTATTTCATGCATATATGACTTTGTGATTTCTTTTTCATGGTGAAAGTTCTTACTACATTACTCGTGTTGTACATTTTGTAGTTTTTACCATGTCTAGTAATTTGAATAATTACTTACACTAAATCTGGTCATGGTCGAACTTTCTTGCTGTTTTGAACTTGTTGCATGCTCACAAGTGCTTTTAATCATAAAGAATTAATCAAGTAATCAACTCACATGTTGAGTTTTTATGTTCAAATAAAAAATGAGAAAAGATCAAGAGAATATGCATGTATCGCACTTCTTCTTTTGATATGGCTTATCATTGCACTTAGATATGAACTTGAAAGGAGTTGTGTATGACTAAAACCATGCTTGGCTTGGCTTGGTTGGTTAGAATAAGGCTGATGCTGAATATAATCTCTTGCAAATGTCATAAGATCAAAATTTGTGCTTTAAACGATAAATAAAATGCAGCAACAAGTGTCATGTTTTCAGGTCTTGAAATAGTTAAGTTTGTGAGATCATGAATTGCTTAAATTGAAAATTACATTTGATCTCTAGCATGGCTTACACTACTTTATGTATCTCATTGATGTGATAGTGTAAGTTACTTGATAGTATGATTTGGATGAGCTTTATTTTATATGTATATGTTATAATGTGCTCGTAACAAATTAAAATTTCTCTTTTGTACCTTGCTGAATACATTGTCAAAGGGGGAGAAATTGATCACACATTGCACACATTCACAAGTGTTTTGGCACGATTCTTCTGAGGGGGGGAATTTTTGGTATTTTTGTTTTCTTCTCATTTTATTTCTGATTTACTGAGGGGGATAAATTGTTTTCAAAACTTTTCATGTGAATAAGCCAATGTTCGGATTTTAAGTGGTGTTGCCAATGCAATCATCAAGGGGGAGATTGTGAGACCTATGTGTGCTGAATACATTGGCTTTGACGATAAAAGTTTCGAATACTACCAAAACACCTTTTTAACATGTCCGACTCTAGGTCCGAGCTCCTGCAAGGTCCGACGATAGGTCCCACGTAAGGTCCGACTTGCTTTGTCTAGGTCTGACTTATTTTGGCTAGGTCTGACTTGTTTTTGCTAGCTCCGGTGCTAGGTCCGACTAGCTTTGGTAAGTTCCGTGCTAGGTCTGACTAAGCTTTAGTGAGTTCCGGCTCTAGGTCCGACTAGCTTTGGTAAGCTCCGGTTCAAGGTCCGGTTAGCTTTGGTAAGGTTCGGAGCTTGATTCCAATGGTTCTGCTTTTAACTTGCAATGTTTCGAACTTGCTTTACTCTTATGGAAAGTTTGCTTAGTATTATTTTACTAAGTTTTTTGTGTGTTTTGGTGGTTATGGCTGATATCATTTTGCTATGGTTTACAACATGCTTATGTGAGATGCTCACGTAAGATGTTGTAGTATTGGTTGTTTATTCATGTTCAGGTGTTGCTTGAGTTCAAGACATGGCTGGTGATGGGATCCATTGAACTAGTCTTAGGGAGAAGATGAGGTTCAACAACCAAGTTCGGGAGAAATTGTGGTTGAGTTGATCGGGAGGTTGCGCAGTATGTTTGAATCAAGAACAATGCATATGAAGGTATCTTGGACGTTGTTGGAAGATGTTTACACGTGTGCAAGGAGTGCATGTACGTGACTGCATGGTTCCAAGGCGTGATGAAGAGATGTGGACGTAAAGAATTGGTCGGAAAGGTCCAACCGACTAGGTTATGGACTCAGGCTGCGGCTGAGTCGTGTTTGACTCAAATATGCAAAGTTTAAGTTGGTTATGATAGGATTTCGTGTGGGTCACGAATTTGAGTTATTTTAGGAATGTGGAATACGTTCCTAAGGTGTTTGGAAGTCTTAAGATTGCTTCTATCTGCGTATAGAAGAGTCCTAAGAAGTATTGAAAAGATACACTTTGAATCCAAGTAGGAGTAGGAGTCCTAGTTTGAGTTGAGTTGGCCTTCGGGCTGGTTATATAAGTAAGGGAGGCCAGAGCTCCTGGAACACGACTTTGGGGCTGTTCCTCTTGTGTTTTGATAAATAAAATTCATATTCTAAAGGAACTTTTGTTCCTTGTTCGTCCGACTTGTTTCAGACAAGTTTTTCTCGTCGAGTTTCTGTTCAGCACTATCTTGCTTCGGTAGTTTTATCATAACTCAAGTTTTACAGATCCAGTTGATGTGATTCTTTTTGGGTTGTCTTCACAAATTGATTATCTATCATCTGTGAAAATGTCACGGTCATTGAATTTGTGGTTTCTGATCTACACGAGTTTCTTTGCAGTATTCCAGAACTGTTTTTTCTCGCGTAGGACAGATTGACCTTTGTACGATCTTTTGATCGTAACATGAGTTTCTCTCAACGGATTTTCATGATTCTTGTTCTGACATCTTCTTGACATGATTCTCTACAATCTATACTAGTTTTGTCACAGTTGAACACGTTTAGATTAGTCGCACACATGGTTTCTTTAACAGATCGTTTTTCTACTGAGGGGTGTTTTGTTGCTTCCGCTGAAAAGTTTTTATCTACCATTCACCCCCCCCTATGGTAGCTTTACAAGTGTACTTTGATCCTAAATAAGACTTATGCTACCATTATGCATTTGTAAGACTTATGTTATCATTATGCTTTTTGTGAGATGACTATGTTATGCCTATGATTAGTGGCGTATGTTTAAAACTGATGATTATGCTCATTATGTTATTCACATCAAAATTATTGCTCACACACATAGTTCTACACCCCACCATAAAGAGTGCACATATGTCTTATGTCTACTTTGCCTATTTTGTCCAAAGCTAATATGTGCACACTTTATGAAAATCTGAATTCTTATTGTCATATTTGTGAGATCTCAATTGGTTGTCATCAATCACCAAAAAGGGGGAGATCGAAAGTGCATCTAGGCATCCCTTGTGGGTTTTGGTTTATTTATGACAAACAAATGAGACGTAACAAAATTGTTGAGATGAGCGCAGGTTCCTAAAAGAAATCAGGAAGAAAGTGCAAAAAGAAAGGAGAAGGAGGATCCAAATTGATAAGAGCTCAGGAGCTGAAAATATTAAAAT